>CM055267.1:71147747-71767273 GCA_029237695.1 Conchocele bisecta
ATTATATAGTGTATGGCCGACATTTCAGATAGGTCAACTGTTAGTTTACCGTTTCCTTTATTACCACACAGACCTGGGAATAACAAGACAAGCTCTGCATTTAAATGTCACATACATTCAACTGTAACTATGCGCCATATAGCCATGATCCATATATCACGTCATTTGAAAGCCCGTGCGTGTTATAACAATTACAATTGCGGCTGTGACTTATGGAATTAATAACCAGTGTAGCTCATGATCAAATGTCACATTCCAGTGGCCTGACAACGATATATGTTGCTTGTTAGAAGCATGCCAGTTTCATTGATGGAATGGCGAATATTGCAGATCCTGATCAGACAGGCTCATCTGGATATACACTGGTCGCAAACCCATACTCCCCATTTCTCCAGTCACAGCAACATATAACGATACGAGGTCGAATATTACTTGGAATACGACTGTCAGAGCTAATAAAAAACAAGAACTTTGCAGGGACTGTTTTCAGAATACTAGGTATACATATAGCTTGTATATGTGACTGTGACACGAGAACACGTGCTTATGAGTGTTGCAACCTGTGTAGATCCAGATCAGCATATACCTGTCATGATCTAACAAGCAATATAGATCGTTATCGTTATATATTCATTGTGTTAAACCCTCATGGCGACAGAATGATACATGCAGTTACGGATGCCCATCAGCTACTGGACGTGACTGTACTATCTCCAGTATGTATACGCAGATGCGTATAAATTACAATGCATCGTATTATATTAAACCAAAGAGAGTTCCCGCCATTTGCATCCTCTATATGTGACTATGACTGGAGTAATGGGGCTTATGGGATTTGTGAGCAGTGTAGCTCCTGATCAAATATCACACTCATGTAGCCTGATAACCATCTATATCGCTTGTTAGAAGCAGGACTTGTGTTTCATTTATGGAATTGCGAACAGTGCAGATCCTGATCAGACTGTGCGGATGCACAGGCTGATCTGGATCTACACTGGTCGCAAAACACATAAGTACCATTTCTCCAGTCACAGCCACATATAAGGCTTCGTATGAAATCGTCAAATATGTGTATTATCGCAATAACACGTTTTCTTCAATCAACGGAACGATTCATTTGTCAACGGTTTTTGCCTGTATGTATCATGTGTAGTTCAGCTATATTAATCAGGGATCTCCTTATGTTTCATCTTTATTTCTTTGTGACTTTTATAACAGGGTGGCCTATGATTGGAAAAAGCAGATTTTACATGAGTGATATATTATGATATTTTTCTATTCGGCTTATATTTAAGTGTGGGAATTGGCTCAAACACCTTCCATACCCGGGATATATAGCCCAGTAAAGAAGCAGGCCGATGGTCGTCGGTCTGGTTTATATTTCCGAATTTTGATAAATGTTGCATTTATTCAGGCTCCATAATTGTGTGCCAAATATAGGAGAATATATGCAGGTATGGTGACCTATAAGTTGAGGCCCCCTAAATATATGTATTATATGTGTTTATACACTTCATAAGAGTCTGTGCGAGTTGACTGATTTCATAAGACCTGTTGTTGTCGAGTTCTTGTGAAAGAAGGCGGCGAGTTTAATAAATATAATAATAAATCAACACAAATGTTAGATTATATTTATTGCATAAGTACACATTCATACATTGAAGCTACACCTGTCACCTGACTTATTTTTTTTGGGCCGTCTCCTTTGCATATTTGTTTACAGTAGCGTAGCATGATTGTAAATATGCCGTGTTATTACTCTGCCAAAGCCCATTTATTGCAATACATACAATATATTCTATTCTATTCTAAAACACGCATTGACCAAATTTCAAACAATCCAGGTGGCCGTTTCACTAAACTTCGAACGACTAAAATGTTCAAATTTAGGATCGTCTGGAAATTTCAATTGATGAATTTACATGTATTGAGCATAGGCTGCAAGTGCAGCCTATGCTCAATAATTGTAAATCCAATAATTGTTTACAAGGAAACGTTGCTAATATGAAATTTACAGACTATCCTAATTTTGCACTTAAGAAGATTTTATTCGTATGACGTTTAGTGAAACGGCCCCCAGAGCATAATCAGCTGGTTTACTGGAAATTGAGTTAGTCTAGTTTCATTTCTAGTGAACGGAGTACCCACTAAATTGATGGGATTTCTGTATTCAGAAACAATCGATCGCCGGCTTATTTACGACTCTTGTCTTCTGATTAATTAGACCCAAGTTTGCAATTCTGTTTTAAAAGTTCACAGGGTAACACAATGAATGCGACTTATTTGCATATTTTTCCCACCAGCGTATTATGAATGGCTGTTTTGTTCTATAACAGAAGCTGCCTGACTCAGTCCAATATATATGTGGATGTGACTGGATAAATGGGGCTTATGTGAGGATTTGTGACCAGTGTAGCTCCTGATCAACCAGCACACACATGACACTTGGTAACGATATATATTTCTTGTTAGAAGCACAACGGGTGTTTCATGGATGGCATGGCAAACAGTGCAAACAGTCCTGATCAGATTCACAGGCTGATCGGATAAACACTGGTCGCAAAACCCGCATTACAGCCACAGTTATACTTTTTCACACAAAATAATATGAGTCTGAGTATCGATATTTCAATCAGTGTAGCTCCTGCTCAGTATAAACATATCAACATAATTGAAACACTATGTAACTGACCATGGTTGGTGTAGCCCCATATCAGTCTGAGAATTTGCACATACTGATCAAGGTCTGCACTGGTCGCTTTAAAGTTACGGATGGGAATAAATTACACGGGTATATTCGGCCATCGGTTAAAGGAACACTCGTGACAAACTCGTACTCTAACTAGTTTGGATACATAGCAGGAGCCCGTTTCACTAAACTTCTTACGACTAAAATGTTCGTAAGTGCAAATTTAAGATCGTCTGTAAATTTCAATTTATGGATTTACATTTATTGAGCATAGGCTGCATATGCAGCCTATGCTCAATAAATGTAAATCCAAAACTTGTTTCCAAGAAAACATTGCTAATGTGATATTTACAGACTATCATAAGTTTGCACTTACGAACATTTTAGTCGTACGAAGCTTAGTGAAACGGGCCCCTGGCTTGTGGCGTGTGCTAAATGGTCAGGAGCTACGCTAGTTGAAATCTTAAAGGTGTATATCAGGATTTGTTGAAAAACATGCTATACTGAAAAAAATAAAAACGTGGTTTCATCATGGGCCTGTGTAAAGTGGATTAAATGAAGATATATGACGATACTAAGACCACAGAATATTTTTTTCAGGATTGTTTTTAAAAAATAAAATAAACTATAACAATGTTGTTTTCATCATGGCCCTGTGTAAAGTGATTTGAAGATATATGACGATATTAGGACTGCTGGGTTGTTTCAATTTTCACCGATATCGGTACATAAGTATCAGCTTTTCTAGATAGGACATCCGATATTTATATACCTACATGTATATGGGTGAAAATAGAAACAACACAGCAGTCCTAGTATCGTCATATATTATAGGAATGAATGTCCCGCGACTTTTCCAAGTTTACATCCCCGATAAATTCCACAAAAAGGCCATTCATTCCTTATAATTCCAGCATTTGAAATAAATTCATCAAGAAAATGTGTTTATTTTCAGTTTTCTTACGAATTATTTTAACTGCGCCTCACGGTCACGGAATGTAGTTCGGCGTGGGAGTTTACTGGGATATAAATTTTGGACAGAGACATGCTACGGACCAATCAAATGTTAGGGAATTGTGTAAATATTTTTGTGCTGGAATTATCTTCAATTAAACCACTTTACATACCCTGATAAAAGCACGTTTTTATTTTGTATAGTATTTTTTTCTCAAAACATCCTGATATGCCCATTTAATACATTACAGATACATGTCCACGCAGTAGGCACAAAGTGTTCTTTATATCAGAGACATCATCTGAGACATTTTCTGGCAAAATAAACATTCATTCACCATAACCCAACATATTGATTGGCATTATTATACATTTTATATCCGACGTAACTTTCCACACTGATATCAGGGGCGATAACTGTGTTTCCTTAAAATGTTAACGCACGTTACTATTTATACTCTGTATTTATATTTTTATGTGCAATTATCATACTTTATAATCTGTCGAAAATATTATTTTTTTCAGGTGACGCATTAATTATTATAAATAATTAAATAATACCATGCCTCATTTGCATATGAAAATAGCCTAATACCACCGCGCGTCACTATCAGTATAATATAACTATATTACGAAATGATTATATCTGTATAGCGGGCACTCGTAATCTTTAGGTGGCCGGATTAGCTCAGTAGGTAGAGCGTCGGACTGCAGATCTGGAGACCCCGGGTTCGACCTCGACCTGCTCCGAATGGCCAATTCGTTGAGTCCTTGGGCAAGACAACTTCGTGCTAGCCTAGTCCTATCGGATGGGGACTTAAATAGTCGGTCCCGACATGCAAGATCATCTAGTCATTTACATTTACGTAATCTTTAGAACTGGTGGAATATTGACACAATTCAACACTTATTTAATGCCTATAAAGAACATTTTGTGCCTACTAAGTGGGCATGTACCTTTAATGTCAGAGTATATAATTATGTGTCAATATTATACAGGCCAAATTTCAATGAGATTATTCTTACCGTGACGGGTAGCAGATACTGACGTCATACCTCGGTAAACACGGCCAAACGAAGGAAAATTCACAAATGGTGTTTGTCATGTATTGCATTGCTCGACCCTGAACAGTATTTGCGGTCGTGTGACCTCGTACCTTTACCATATCACCAAGTGACATGTGTTGCTATGACTGGAGAAATAGGGAGTATGGGTATTGCGACCAGTGTAGATCCTGATCAGACTGTGCGGATGTACAGGCTGATCTGGATCTACACTGTTCGCCAATGAATGAAACGTCCATCATCCTTCTAACAAGCTATACAGATCGTTATCATGATCAGGAGCTACACTGGTAATAACTCCCATAAGCCCCCATTTCTCAAGTCACAATCACATACATTGTATATACTTCAACTGTGCTAGATATGTCCTATGTCTACCATTGTAGTTACTCCAATCATAAACTCGCCGAAGCTTCCAATTGCTTGAGGCGAAATATTGGGGATTTCCGTTAATTTTCCGAACTTAATTCCGAGTCAGTGTGATTCTGTTTGATTACAGCAACAGTCGTGAAGCTACCTAGGGAAAACGAGTCCATGACCCGGCTTTATGTATAGTAGAACCTCTAGGGGACATACATGACACACTGTTTGACATCAAAGACAGGGTAAGGGTTTATAAATGTTTTCACATCATCGTTGTTCATGTCCCTCACGACAATTGAAAGGTACGAATATGTACGCACGAACCAATATGTCTGTGGACTTATTCGGGAGGGTCTAAGGAACGAATATTTCCGCAGGAAACGAGTATGTCGGCAGTGATGACAATGTTGTGTTATAATTATAATGGTATCAGTATAACTCTCTAAAACGGACGGACCTCCAAAGCATTTCACTGCTCAGTTACCTGAATACATTGTTACCTCTCTAAACCGGACACCCATGGTGTCCGGTTTAGAGAGGTTACGCTGTATATCTGCTTAGTATGCCAATAATAACTAGTCACATATTAGTCTACAACTATTTCAGACGTTTGTCTATGGTTGGACAGTGGAACCTCTCTAAACCGGACAACGTGTCGACTCAAATGTTGGTAATTTTGATAAGTTTCGTTGTCATTTAACTCCGATGATGCTGTCTGTCCGATATCGCAAAACACGAACAAGTGTATTGGAGTGGTCATATGCCTGCTTTACAGTGGAACATCTCTAAACCGGACACCCTGGGACTTCCCGGGGTATCCAGTTTAGAGAGGTTACACTGTACTTGTACGTTATGACTTTTTGGAACAAACTATTCATCTAAAGTCACATATAATGTATACCTAATTCATGTTATCAGTGTGTTGAACACAGGCAGTACCTATGTGGTCCTGAGATATGTGGCCGCGGGACTATGCTGAACAGAAATGACGTAAGCTACGTTTTGTTGACGACCAGTCGATGGCCAAGCTTCATGCCGATCCTTTGTAATTAATAATGTTTTCGCTCCCGGGTTCATACCATTTCCTTATACATGTAAGTTATAACGTATCGATCGTACGAGAAATTTAAAATGAAAACACCCACATATGTACCACAACTAATGTCACACACTGATATTGTATTACTATCGTAAACTTACATGTTACCTGCGTGACACGGCACCCAATCCATGTCCAATGAAGGCTGTGCTAGGCACAGAGTCCAATGTCGGGTATTGGGTCATGTCAGGTATAGGTTATGTCATATGCAAGTGTACTACTAATACAAGTGAGAACACTACTATCCCTGTGTAAGTGGAGAGTATCCCACGTCCAAAGGTCCAGTCTGTAGGAGATCCTGTCAATAGATGTTGTATGTCTGAAGGAAGTCCAAGTGTGTTCTGCTTATAGTGTTAGGAATAATGGGTAGCGAGACTTGATCGTATGCACTGATATCAGCGTGTTCTGCTTATAGTGTTAGGAATAATGGGTAGCGAGACTTGATCGTATGCACTGATATCAGCGGACACACTGGGTGTGCTTCATTTGTACACTACCAGAATTGGTCTCGCACTACATTACGTAACAATAATACTAGGAATATTTATGGAAGTGTCCTGGTGCCAATGCTAAAATATATTTATCTCCTAAGTACTAACTACTAACTAGGAGATACTAAGTCCTAATTAGGAGATATTAACTCCTATTTAGGAAATAATATATCATAATTAGGAGTTATTATCTCCTAATTAATACTTCTCCTAATTAGAACTTAGTATCTTCTAATTAGGACTTACTATATGCGCCAATTATATTATTTGTCTCCTAATTAGGAGATAATATGTCCTATTTAGGAGATACTAAGTCCAAATTAGGAGATAGTAACTCCTAATAATATCTCCTAATTAGGAGTTAGTATCTCCTAATTAGGAGATTATGAGATATTTATATTTTAGCATTGGTACCAGGACGCTTCCATAAATATTTGAAAGTCAGTGAGGTCTCATGAAAAAGACCTCACGAATGTTCAAATATTGCTCGTATTATAAACAAAACAGGATACTTGCCCATGTACACTATGAGTTGTGAAATCATCACGAAATATCAAATGATGCGAGTATATACACGTAAGTATGAATTGTGTCAGTAAAAGAGGCTTTTCCATATACATAAATATGCACAGTGGAACCGCTCTAAACCGGACACACTGGGGGCTCCCCAGGGTGTCCGGTTTAGAGATGTTCCACTGTAAACAGACAGATGACTACTTCAAGGTACGCGTGTGTGCTTTGTGATCATGAACAGATATTATCATCGGAGATAAATAGCAATGGACACTATCAAAATTAAGCCTGCACATCTAACTTTTCTCTGTGTCCGGTTTAGAAAGGTTCCTCTGTATATCTGGGCCGGTTGCTCAAAGCTTCAGTTAGCTTAACGGACTGTTAAATCCTTAACTGAATGGTTAAAATCTCTGTTTAACAGAGATTTTAACCATTCAGTTAAGGATTTAACAGTCCGTTAAGGATTTAACAGCTAACTGGTGTTTTGAACAACCGGGCCCTGAATGATAAACGCTGGAATATCTGTACTACGTATTACATAGGTGACATTGTCTATACCTCATAGTCAAGTTTCAATTGGAAATTAACATGTGTGAGTTGAGGCTGTGACTGGGGAAATGGGGCTTATGGGATTTGTGACCAGTGTAGCCCCTTGTCAAATAGCACACACATGTATCATGATAGTACATATGTATTCTATATTGCTTATTAGACGAATCCCGGATAACGGATGCACAGGCTGATCTGGGTCTACACTGGTCGCACATACCATACTCCCCATTTCTCCAGTCACAGCAACATGCGTATACGTGTTCTGATCACCAGGCTCACCGACATAGTGAACACGGTCGACCTCTATTGTCTGACAATCGCAGTCTGATCAATGCTTACACTGTTCGCCAGTCAGACATGTTGACATCAGCAAAAACGATTAGATTTCAAAATTACTGAAATAATGTACAAGGGGTCAGTGGCAACAGCAATGGTATTCAGTTACTTAAATAATATTTTATTGCAAATGTTCGCGACGTGAATACAATTGCAAATAGGAAAAGTAATGACTATTTAACCCTTAGACCGATACACACAGCAATTGTCGTCTGCTCTTGCTTTTATATTTTGCCGTATTTCTCAATAAAAACATGTTTTGACAGCACTTCAGAATCATTTCCAATGGAAATGATTCTTCTGAAGTGCTGTCAAAGCATGTTGTAAATTATCCTAAAGTGCTGTGAAAGCATGTTTTTTATGATAAAAATGGAAAATAGAAAATAAACAGCAGACGACACAAAAAAATAAGATAGCGGTCTAAGGGTTAACATGCAAATAGGTTACGCTACACGTATTATATCAACATAGGTTGCAGCCATCCCAAACCGTGCTTCATTGCCGTAAACGGGATAGGCAAAATATTGGACAGCAACTTTCAAAGTATCAAACCAGTAATATTGTATAATCTGTAAGGTTAAAGGTACATTCCCACTCAATAGGCACACAATGTTCTTTATAGGAATTAAATAAGTGTATATTTGTGTCACCATTCCACCAGTTCTAAAAATACAAGTGCCTGCTATACAGATATAATCATTTAATAATCAATATTTTACTGATAGTGACTCGCAGTGGTATCAGGCTATTTTTATATGCAAATGAGGCATGCTATATTTTTAAATATTTATACTAATTAAATGCGTCACCTGAAAAAATAATATTTTCGACAGATTGTAAAGTATGATCATTGCACATCAATAAATAAATACAGATACTAAGTAGTAATGTCCGTTAACATTTTAAGGAAACACGGTTATCGCCCCTGATATCAGTGTGCAAATTTACGTCTGACATAAAATGTATAATAATGCCAATCAATACGTAGGGTAATGGTGAATGAATGTTTCTTTTGCCAGAACAGTTGTCAGATGATGTCCCTGATATAAAGAACAGTTTGTGTCTACAGAGTTGGCATGTACCTTTAAACACTCGTACATGTGAGGTTCAAATTTCAGGAAACATATAAAAATTAAATTTATCAAACATCTGACACACAGTGTATAACCACCGGTTAATAACCCACAGGTTAAATGTGGGGTTACTGACTTCTTGCTTAACCCTTTCACCGCTTAGTAACTGGGATGGATTTGATACGTTAATTTTTCAACCAATCCAACAGTCACAAAATGTTCAGACTAGTTCATTTATGAAAATGGGGTGCTAAATTCTCAAAGATATGAAAATTACTTGCAAAAAGTGCAGATCCTGATCTGGATCTACACTTTTTGCCAATACCACTATACAGGCCTGTGATGTTGAAAGGGTTAACAATTGTCTCGTTATGTTACGGAAAGTTGGTAAATACTCGTATTAATTTAATTTTAAAGGCCCTGAACGGCTCAGTATTACAATTTTCCGATTTTTTCAAACACAAAAACATGTTTGGCAACTGATTTAGTACACAAAACTAACATATACTGCCTAGTAATAAATACATCTCAAGTCTTGAGATTTACATCTTAATCGCAATGTGAAGACAACAAAAACTTGTTTTGTGTACCACTCAGTGCAAAATGTCAATATTGACAATATCGTTTCCGTAACCCAACGGCTTCGGCTCGGAAGCGAGTCGATAAACTCCGGCTATCGGAATTCATCGGCCGCGAATCGGTGAGTTGAGGAGTTGACCCGAGCGTCTATCGGGAAAATCGATCGGGCTTTGAAACACGCACCTGCTGTTTGTTCATCAACAAATATTTATATTTTCATCGATTACAAACTCATTTTTGTACCAAAATGAATGCAAACAGTTTCAAAGTGTGTGTAAATAGAAACATGTTGGATTTATGTGTGGGAAAACCCAATAGGAGGCCAAATTCGGCAACTTGAGCCGTATAGGGGCTTTAAAGTTGGCCATCTGTCTCACTATGTCAACTAAATCTAATATATGTTCTTTAAATACGTAACTGTCTCCTTTAAGGTCTTTATGACTAAACTTTTGAAAACAGCCAACCCAAGTAATGAATAATAGCGAAATCTCTGATGATATAGACTATTTACCTGAATCTCAACAAAAGTTAATCACAGACTTAAAGCAGCAGTAACTGGTGGTCCAAGTATTGTATTTACCAGATATCATCTATGAGCCGTTGAGAAGGAAATTGAAAACCATATTTCCATATTGCTCAATAATTACACGAAATATGTGCAAATAGAGGAGAAATTCCACATGCAACTGTTCATGCCCTAACTGTCTAAGTGTGGTGTAAATTAATTACCTGTTTACCTATTGTAGTATTTGGAACTTATGAAGCGGATGTTACCAAAATTCGTTCTCATCAATATGAAACGCTCATTTATGTAAACGTGTTCTCGGAAATGATGCTAATGCTCTGTATCTTTCAACTATGGCGAAAGAAATGCCTTTGGAAAAAAATTATATTAAATAATCGCCAATCTGAACTCATCCACAGTGAAACCTCTCTAAACTGGACACCCTGGGGACCTCCCCAGGGTGTCCAGTTTAGAGAGGTTTCTCTGTAAAACAGACCGATGACTGTTTCAGGACACGCGTGTGTGCTTTGCGATCACGAACATACACTATAATCGGAGTTAAGTGGCAATGACCCAATCGAAATTAAGCAAAACTAGCATGTCTCTATGTTCGGTTTAGAGAGGTTTGACTGAACATATATTTATTTTTCAAGGCACATTGTTACGGAGCCCCGTAGTGGGCATGGATTTTTTTTATTAATTCGTTCCCACGAAATAACAATTCGTTCCCTCAATTTAACATTTCGTTCCCTCGAATTAACAATTCGTTCCCACGATATAACAATTAGTTCCCTCGAATTAACAATTCGTTCCCACGAAATGACAATTCGTTCCCTCAATTTAACAATTCGTTCCCTCGAATTAACAATTCGTTCCCACGATATAAAATAAAAATTCGTTCCCACGAATTAACAATTCGTTCCCATGAGAACGAATTGTTATTTCGTGGGAACGAATTGATAATTCGTGGGAACGAATTGTTATTTCGTGGGGAACGAATTGATAAAAAAAGAAAGAATTCTACGTCAACATGCGGCGCTCCGTACATGGTCGTATGAGCTCACCTACTATAATGTGCGGCTGGCTGTCGTTAATTACGTGTTTGTATTTCTGCACGTATATCACAGCTCACTAAAACTGGCGACTTGTGTACACAGAAATACAAGTCATTAAATTAAGTAATAGTTTATGGTCAGACTGACGTCATTACAGGCGATAAAATCGTTTCCTTTCCACGGTGTACATGTAGTATAATTTCGTTTCCTGAAATACGTACCATACGGAGACACGAGCCATGTGATTTAGTACCTAAGAACATGTGCGATTTTTCATGAAATATATTTACGAAAACTGATATTTTCTGTAACCGACGAATTCCGCATCTGCGATGAAAATTTCGTAAACTTTCGACGTCATTTATGGAAACTATCGCATTTTTTTTTTTGTAAATATTTTTCATAAAATATAGCACATGCTCTTAGGTACAAAATCACATGGCTCGTGTCTCATATATCTGGGTTACCACGTTATTACCTGCGTCCGCAGAATAAACGTGAATACTGGCAATTGTCGTGACAGCACGCCCGGTCGCAGTATTACCTGTGCCTATAGTGTATATAATTACTGTCGGCGGGAATGTATTTACTTCCAGAGGAGTATGGAGCCCCGCAGCGGACGTAAAATTCGTTTTTATTAATTCGTTCACACGAAATAATATTTCGTTTCGTTCCCACGAAATAACAATTCGTTCCCTCAATTTAACAATTCGTTCCCACGAATTAACAATTCGTTAATTTGTTAATTCTATTTTAATTCGAGGAAACGAAGTGTTATTTCGTGGGAACGAAGTTTTATATCGTGGGAACGAATTGTTAATTCGAGGGAACGAATGGTTAAATTGAGGGAACGAATTGTTAATTCGAGGGAACGAATAGTTGAATTGAGGGAACGAATTGTTATTTCGTGGAAACGAATTAATAAAGAAAAATCCTTGTCCACTGCGGGGCTCCGTAGAGGAGCGAGTCACCTCTGGGTCTCTCTGGCTGGATGCATTCATGTGACTCGAGCATATACACAAACGTAGTACATGTACGTAGATATTATACGTGTATTATACAGTGGAACCTCTCTAAACCGGACACCCTGGGAGGTTCCTCCCAGGGTGTCCGGTTTAGAGAGGTTCCACAGTAAAACAGACATATGACTACTTCAACACAAGCGTAGATGCTTTGCGGTTGTGAATATATATTATCAATGGAGATAAATAGAAATAAAACGTACCAAATTAAGCACAATTAACGTTTCTCTGTGTCCAGTTTAGAGAGGTTCTACTGTATGTGCATCAGTCTACTGTCTGTTTCACGAAACCTGTCCAAATTTTACAGCCATATAAACAATGCAAAACGATATATTTTTCAAAAATATTAAATTAAAGCAAAATTTAAGAATTTGTTCAACTATTGATTTTAATACGAAAAAAACAATTTCCCCATGTTAAATCCACATAGACATCTTCACAGAAATTCTGGACCGATTTTCATAATTAGATTTCTGTTTTCTATTTAGATCATTCCAATATCTAACCAGGAGTCAATCGAATCAATTTCCAAATGTTTTCGTTTTTTGACTCCTCCCACAGCTCCTCCACCTCCTTTTCACCCATGTTAAATTTAATATTATAGAACAAAATATTGGTTTTGCATTGTTTATATAGCCGTAAAATTTGGGCATGTTTCGTGAAACAGACAGTTGACATAGACATTATTGTGAATTGTTGATATATTGTCATACATGTCTTAGGAACATTTTAGTCGTAAGGAGTTTAGTGAAACGGGCCCCGGATGCACTGGTCTCTAAATCTCATTAACCCTTTCACCCCTAAGAAACTGGAATGGATTTTGATATGTTAATTTTGCAACCAATCCAGTCATCATAAAATGATATTCAGACTAGTCCATTTATGAAAAACGGGGTGTTTTTATTCTCAAAACTATGAAAATTATTTGCAAAAAGTGTAGATCCTGATGAGACGAGCCGGCTCATCTGGATCTACACTGTTTGCCAATACCACTATATATACAGGTCTGTAGTGTTGAAAGTAGTAAGCCCTTAACGAGTCATTACTATATACATGTATACGTTACGGGTCAATACAGCCCTGTTGACTCTGTGATTGTATGATCGATCACGTGGTTAGAAATAGCGGATAATTGCATTTGATAGTGCAGTGCGTCTGGCAAAAACACTCGTAACATATATCAAATGTTGCTGCAAATAAAATAAAAGTAATAAAAGTGTACCATTTATTCATGTTTTGTGTATGTTTGGGTCAATTCTCATCGTAATATATGATAAATGCCATTGCCATTTCCAATGAGATGGGATCCAGAGGTTTAGTATGTATTCATTACATATATGCAGTTGTGACAATATAGGGCGTATGGAAGTTGCGACCAGTGTATACCCAAACCAGCCAGCATGCGCATTCACGCAGTCAGCTGTGCGACATTCACTCAGCGAAACATCCATTATGTTTTTAGCCCATTTCATGCTGATGATACGCATTTTGTTTGTGGAAAATCTTAAATATACGAGACGGTTCAAATGAGTGGTCACACCATATACTTTCATTGAGAAATAACAAAAATAAAAATAAAATATTTGACCAGTGTAGCTCCTGTAGCAGATTTCATCAAAATTGCAAAGTATACTTTTCTAGTAAAGTATACTTTGAGGGAGTAATCATTTATGTTTCCTGAAATGCATTATTTCATATAGAACTAACGACTGCATATAGTTGATGATACAAGTATGCAGCATTATTATACTGAATTTATTACATTATCCCAGCCAAAATGGCTGTGATAATGTAATAAATGCAGTATAATAAAAATTTATAAATTTATCCTAAAATGGAAAATTTCTCCCTCAAAGCATACTTTGCTAGAAAAGTATACTTTGCAATGTTGGTGAAATAGGCTACTGATCTAATATCACGATATCGCTACACCAGATTCAATGGTATAAATTGGCGTAATAGCATTTATATTTCACGCACTAATATTAGAATAAAACCTGAAGGGCGTTGACGTTCATACTTCGCTTTATCACATGAAATCCTTGTTATGGCGTGTTTTAACCCATTTCACCAGACTGGCCGCCTCACTCTAATTACGTATTCGTATTATGCGCCAACAAAATGTCAAATGAATAAAATAGAGACGTTCCAAATGACGTCCGTAATGGCGCGACAAAGCAACGATGTTTTGACGTTGACGTCATCATGTTTTAAACGTCATTAGAAGCGTCCGTGACTTAGTAAAATGAGTTTCCGTTTGGTAGTATGAAATGTTTACAAAGAACAGGAACCTGTCATATGGCATATTTATAATAATTTTATTGCTAGGATTAAAACTATTTTTCTCTGTGGAGACTTCAAGTACGTGCGAAAATAGTCAATGGCATCTGCTCACTGAAACGTGAATGGATATCTCCAAGTGTTCTGCTTTTTGGGGGCTGAAGGCATGTGATAAACAGAATCTCAAACTCGTTTCCCGTTGATATGAGATTTATTATACTCGTCCGCAATTTTATGCACCTCGCCAGAGGCTCGGTGCATAAATTGTGCGTGACTCGTTTCATAAATCTCATATCAAATGGAAACTCGTTTGAGATCCTCTATATATTTTTATTCAGAAAACAATTGATCAGACTGTGCGGAGCGGATGTACAGGCTGATATTGATCTACACAAGTCTCAAAACACATAAGCCCCATTGCTCAAGTAACAGCTAGAATTATAAATACAATAGTTAGTTACTCTCAGCTCATTGTGCTAAACGTAGTCACAAAGTAGTAATTGCAGCACAAAAATATTTACACAATTCCCTAACATTTGATTGGCCCGTAGCAAGTCATTGTCCAAAATTTATATCCCAGTAAACTCCCACGCTGAACTACTTTCCGTAACCGTGAGGCGCAGTTAAAATAATTCTTAAGAAAATGGAAAATAAACACATTTTCTTGATGAATTTATTTCAAATGCTGGAATTATAAAAGGCCATTCATTCCTATAATACGCCACCTTCTATAACTGAATCGAACATTGCCATTCCAACCAAAGCCGGGGAAAAAGGTTGTAAACTCCAACTTGTATGCCTCGTTACGCGATTGTTCCGTATATATGCCACGATCTGACAAGATCGAGCGTATTTCACGTATCACTAGTGCAGATGATGAACAGTATGCATGCATATTATAAACATATTTGTTATTGTATTTAGTTGACATGCGCATGCTGGTTTAAAAAAATAGGTCCCCAATGTCATATATTGGCTCCTTTATGCACGACGGTCATTGGCAACATGATATCACGTTAAGGAGACGTTAAGGAGACACGCCATGTGATTTTGTACCTTCGGACATCCGCGTAATTTCATTAAATACGTTTATAAAATTTACAATATTTTTCATAAAAAAAGTCAAAAGTTGACAAAGCCTTTTGTCAACCTTTAACGCTATTTACGGAAAATATAGTAAATTTCGTAAACGTATTTCATGAAATTACGCAGATGTCTGAAGGTACAATATCACTTGGTGTGTCTTGTATGTGACCATGGTAGCCCCAGCTGGGGACCAATCAGTGAAGGCATTATAATAGACATTCACGCGACTGCGCATGTGTATGAACGCCGGTTGTTCATTTATATGCATATCCCATAAAATAATATCAATTCAACATCACGTAGATTACCGCGATAATCACGTACGAACGTAGTTCCAATCGAGAGACACGCGACTCCGTCAAACGAATTTGATCTATTTCGGCCGCCGTGATTACTTATCGGAAGTGAGTATCGGTATCACGTTTACCTCACCCGTAAGAAGAACTTGTCACGTTAGATAATGCATCTACGGGAAACTATTGCTTATCGAACTGGGCTTTTAACTTGACAACCTTTGCGATCAGCGCAGTCTGAACTGGGGATACCCGGATCGTTATGCAATCAGCATAGTATTTCGGATGACAAAAGGACCCATCTCTGATCAGAGTATATCCTGTTCATCAGTGAAATTAAGATTCATCGGCTCGCTATACAGCACCAAATATACATCAATTGTGTTCAGTGATATTTATGGCTGACACATACAAGTAATAGGGTCATTTTACGCAGCTGGTGACCAAATCATAAAAGCCGATATCACGTAGATTCATGTGACTTGCATGCATGAAAGTAGTTCCAACAGAGACGCGCGGTCCCCGACTGGGATTAATTAACGTGCGTGACAATAAATACTGAGCAGGCAGTAAATGGGTTGCCGATTGATAAAACGGACCCAAAGAAATTGACGACCAGTGTTTATTGATAGTAACCGCCCTACAACAAAATGCACCGGTTGCCAAACAGGGACGTACGAACAGTTGTGACCAGTGTATATCCTGATCGTTACAATGTTATTTACATAATGTAGGCCACCGGCCCACGTGCATATATTAGTCTAGTAGTGATATGTGTGATAGAAAATAATGTATATTTTGGATTTACTTAATGGTGGCCAGCATGAATCAATTGGTTTTGCTGATTGAAATATACCGTAGTGACCGAACGGTGATCAGCGTAGCCCCTGATCAGATCAGGGGCTACGCTGATCCCAAACGCGCATGCGCAGCCTGATCAGGGGCTACGCTGATCCCAAACGCTACATAATATAATGGCATTTTTGTCAGCCGGATCTCAATTCCGTTCCCGCTAGCGCAATATATAAACTCACATTTAGACGGTTTACTACCACCGCGAAGGTTACTACATGCATATATATGGGCGAAATAACGGCGTACGGTGCAGCGCTCGAAATTACAATGCAGCTAGCGTGCCACGAGCGGTAGAGACCGGAATATTATTCATATTAATGTGTCATTTGGGGAAATTAAAAATTATTCTCCCGGTGGTGTGCTGTATACAAATATTGCTAAAGGTCAAGTATAAATCAGGCGGCATATGTTGCACGCGGGACAAAGGTCTAGCTTTGTAAACCAGTCACGCCGGCATACGGCCTACGTTTTAGAGTGCGTCTTCATTATTATTTTGAACCCGTAACGTTTCTATTGCGTTTTACGAATACTTTGCGGATCAGTCTATCGGACTGTACTCCGTTTTGAAGACTCGCTAGAAATCACAAAAGCCCCGGTTTGTTATTCTGTGAACGCATGGCCCGAATAATTGCATATATTTTGCCTTCTATACGAGATACAATTTATCACTGACAAAACGGACGTTACGGCGTTTGACACCAATTTAGCACCAGATAAGACTGCACAGGGACTACGCTGTTTGCCATTTATTCAGTACAGTGGTCATACTGCCATCAGCAATAATGAGATGGTTATGAGACCGCGTGATTGTACAAGAACGTCAGTATCAACATTGGTAAATGTTATAGGGTACCTTTTCCCAGCCGTATACTTATTTGTTCTCGATAACAGTACATGGTTGCAAGCTGTGATTCGGCCGAGGGCGTACATAAAATAGTCCTGACACTAATTGTGGGAACGTAATCCTGGCGTGAACCACTGCATATGCAGCCTATGCTCAATAAATGTAAATCCAATAATTGTTTGCAAGAAATAGCTAAAGGTGCATGCCCAATCGGTAGGTACACAATGTTCTTTATAGAATTAAATAAGTGTATAATTGTGTTAATATTCCACCAGTTCTAAAAATTACAAGTGCCCGCTATACAGATATAATCATTTAGAAATATTTATTTTACTGATAGTGACGCGCGGTGGTATCAGGCTATTTTCATATGCAAATGAGGCATGCCATTTTTTTGTTATTTACACTAATTAAATGCGTCACCTGAACAAATAATGTTATAGACAGATTATACGGTATGATCATTGCACATCAAAAAACAAATACAGAGAATAAATAGTAATGTCCGTTAACATTTTAAGGAAACACGGTTATCGCCCCTGATATCAGTGTGGTGGAAATTTTACATCTGATATAAAATGTATAATAATGCCAAACAATGCGTAGGCTAATGGTGAATGAATGTTTATTTTGCTAGAAAATGTCTCGGATTATGTCTCCGATATAAAGAACATTTTGTGCCTACTGAGTGGGCATGTACCTTTAATGTGAAACTTACAGACTATCATAAGTTTGCACTTGAACATTTTAGTCGTGCGAAGATTAGTGAAACGGCCCATAGGTGACAAAAGGTAACTTACGCCAGTTGTAGCATTTTGCGTTAATGATTATCATGTGCATGCTGTCACCCCGCCGGCGTAAAATGTTTTCCGTCGAAAAATGCATCGGTTTCCTGACGAGATGCCACTCAGCTCTACTTAGAGCTATCGCATAAAAATGCACATTCATCTAGTAACCTTTGCAATATTTGTGTTCAGTATATATTGCATGTAGCTGAATCGGAATTCGTCAGGAATCCGGCGCCTATTTCGACGTGAACTATTGTACGCCGGCGATGAGACCAGCACAAGGGATACTTGTGCATAGAAAATACTAAACTGATATGACATCAATACAGTGGAATCTCTCTAAACCGAACACCAATTAGACTCAAGTGTTGGTAATTTTGATGCGTTTATTGTCATTTAACTCCGATGGTGTTGTCTGTCTGATATCGCAAAACACAAACAAGTGTATTGGTGTGGTCATATGCATGATCTACAGTGAAACATCTCTGAACCGGACACCCTGGGGACTTCACAGGGTGTCCGGTTTAGAGAGGTTTCACTGTATATACATTTCATTGGTGGACGAGCGAACAGTGTTGCCCTGATCAAACTACGCAATTACAAACGAAACGGTAGTATGTCTCATGCACAAATGTACGCCTATATCACTGTACTGTAAGCTGTACGGGCCGATATGATAAGACACCCACAAGATGGCGGACGGTAAAAAACATGAAAGGTAAGTGCTTTAATTTTTACTGTTTCCCCCTTAAAATAGCAAAAATCACGAACTATACGTGGTAATCCTGTATATAAATGTGAAGACATCGACAGTTTCACACGGATTCTGTACGGTACAGACGCCGAAATCTGCACGGTACGGACATTTTCCATGCATGGCGCAGGTGAAACAGGAAGTTGGCTATACTATGTAAGTCTGACATCGAGGATTTTAGGGCCAGAATTATGCACCTCCATGTGGAGAGTTACTGATAATATTGGAAAATCGCCGGGGTAAAATAACGGTTTCCTCATATAATTTCATGATTCTGGGGCGCTTATAATAACCAATTACGGATTGCTTGACGTTTAAATCCAAATTTATATTATTGGATAGTAAATATGGGTTTTGTGACAATGTAGATCAATATCAGAGTGTGCAAATGATCAGGATCTGCACTGTTCGCTATTCCACCAATGAAACACGTGTTATTCTTCTAACAAGCAATATAGATCATTATCAGGTAGTAGAAAGTAAACAAAGAAAGCTTCAAACGCAAATTTGCAAAGACTAATCCGTCATAACGCGAATGCAATGCAGTGTAATGAAATGTAATTATAAATATGTACTCAGAACAATAGTTGCGAAGGTACGGGTGTAGATTGCAAGAGTTACCGTTCGCAACTATCAGAACTAATACTACCGACATAGACACTTGTGTAGGCCGATATGTCATAGTATTGCTTGTAAACTTGATTTGAGGGCATAGCATAACACGTGCATGACAACGAAGAGATTGACATATAATTCCAGCACAAAAATATTTACACAATTCCCTCACATTTGATTGGTCCGTAGCAAGTCTCTGTCCAAAATGTATATCCCAGTAAACTCCATGCCGACCTACCTTCCGTAACCGTCAGGCGCAGTTAAAATAATTCTTAAGAAAACGGAAAATAAACACATTTGCTTGATGAATTTACTTCAAATGCTGGAATTATAAGGAATGAATGGCCCTTTTGTGGAATTTATCGGGGATATAAACTTGGAAAAGTCGCGGGAATATTGGACGAGGCCTTAAAAAAATATTACAATTGTCGAAAATTATAATTTTTTATCGCTTCGTCCAGTATTCCCGCGACTTTTCCAAGTTTATACCCCGATAAATTCCACAAAAAGGCCATTCATTCCTATAATGAAAGAGGCCATGTGATTTTGTACCTAAGAAGATATGCGATATCTCATGAAAATATTTACAAAATTTACGATAATTTCCGTAAATGGCGTCGAAAGTTGACATGTCATTAACATTTTGCCCACTTTTGACGTCACTTACAGAAAGTATCACAGTTTCACAGGTCCACAATCACATAGCGCCTTATGTCAAAGGTGAACACCGCGGATAAACACAAAATCAGAGACGTAACGTTAAGCCCATAAAACATTCGGGATCGGAAGCATTTGTAGGTAGGGTGAGGTTGTCCCTACTACAACACGTTTATACCATATAGTACGCATTGGCGGAACCGGATGTGGGGTACAGCACGTTTAGACCATAGTCTACAAATATTGCATTGGCGGAACTCGATGTGTGGTACCATAGTGTACGAATATCGCATTGGCGGAACCGGATGTGCGGTACAGCACGTTTAGACCATAGTCTACGAATATTGCTTTGGCGTATCCCCATGTGCAGCGGTAGACAGACTGTCAGTGGCCGCAATTTAGATTTAATCTCGACATTCTACAGCGGAAATTGCGGCTAGGGACTTGTATATGAGTTCGTAATTCCGCGTAATCTCGCACCAAGCAGGCGATATACTCAAGGTCGTATATTATTCTGATTGCGTGGGCATCATGTTACTACTGTATCCATACAGATTTTAACCCTTTCACCCCTAAGTAACTGGAAAGGATTTTGATATGTTAATTTTCCAACCAATCCAAACATCACAAAATGGTTTTCAGACCAGTCAGTCCATTTATGAAAAGGGGTATTTGTTTGTTCTCTATGAAAATTACTTTCAAAAAGTGCAGATCCTGATGAGACGGCTACGAGCCGTCTCATCTGGATCTGCACTGTTTGCATAAACCGCAATAGCGGGCTTTCGGTTTCAAAGGATAAACAGTAATGTCAGAAAAAATGGCACTGTGAATACGTATTCCGTCGCGCACAGTGCACATTGTAACGTCACGTAACGTCAGATGTATGGCGTTATTGGCGTCAAAACAGCCGTAAAAAGTTCAGCATTTTGTAATGTGTGTATGATCTATTTACGTCTGTCACTATATCATCTTTGTTCTTCAGCATTGTAATTGGCGCTATACATGTATGTCGTATATTGGAACTTCTCTAAACAGACATCAAGAAAACACCTGTGATCTTATGTTTGATGGGTTTCTTGGTCATTTATCTCAGGTGATAATGTATGTTCGTGATCACACGAGATAGCACACAACTATAGCTCAGAATGATCAAATGCTTGATTTACAGTGAAATATATCTAAGCCGGACACCACGGGGACTTCCTATATGTCTGTCTATGAAAATGGTAATGTCAGAAACAATGGGCCTGGTATACTTGCGGGATACTATGTAACCCATGCGTGGTTAATTATCTTTGGTTTGCCTGTCACTTATTACTGGAGATAATGATTTGTTCATGAAGTACACATACCTGTGCGGGGAGTCAACGTGCATGACTGACAGTAGAACATATCTAAACCGGGCACACTGGGGACATCCCATGGTGTCCGGTTTAAGGATGTTTCACTCTATATACTAAGAACGTGTTACGATCTCTCATTAGTGGAAAGGGGTCCCTGCTCATGCTTAGCCATAACCATAACTTTCTGCTTGTCACAGGGAGACTTACAAAAGTTGCCATGCGTCACAGCCAGAAAATTCGTGTTAGCTCAACCAATTTAATTGCTCGTTTTTGAGGACACATTTCTGCACAAGATAAAATGAAGTCAGCGTTGTACGGGTTAAACCAAGGCATCAAATCACACACGCAACATTAGCCCATAGGAGATGATTCTCATGCGCTGATAACATGTTTTAATAGAGAAAAAATAACAAAGTAAACAGCAGAAGATAAAAATAAGTCAGCGTTGTACGGATTAAACTTAAGTCACAAGGCTTGGAAGCTGACCAGTATCGTACCAAGCACGCCATAGAGACAATTCGAGGCGATTCTCGTGCGCTGATAACAATACAAATATAAAAATATATATCGAGAACAATAGAAACTAGAGCAGCTTGAGTTGCATCAACGGTTTGAGCCTCAAACATTGATTTCATGTGTAACTAAGCTTTAGCCCAAGGTGTAAACTATCGGTTGCAAAAAGAATTTCTGAAGTTTTAGAATGAACAGTCCAACATTATTGTGTTCGCATCATCACACCGATGTGGGGCCGGTTAGCTTAGAGGTAGAGCGATGTACTCGGAGCGAGGGATACCGGGTTCGATCCTCAGTCAAAGTTTTAGCTAAAGGACTGAAATATCGACTACAGCAAAAACAATTGAAATCGAATGATAAATAACGAAGCTGACGTCACATCCGTTTGCTCTATTTTGAAAACTTGAAAAAATACGTTCATCTTTGACATCGAATAGAGCCGTAAGTAGTCAAGATATAGCTCTGAAAATTATCATCTTTCATGCGGCTGACACTCCCCTATCACACTGGCAAGAAATTATGTTGCTGACAGTACTGTACAAATTGGAAAACGTTTGTAAAGACCACCCGTTATCAGCCGAAATTCGGCAAAATCGTTGAAAAGTATGTACATTTTTCAAATTCAAATGCATATAGATCTTTTATTTGAGCAGATAGCCGAAAACTGTCAGCGAATCTGAGATAGAGAATTTTGTCAGCTTTCCAATGCAAAAAGAATTCTTGAAATCGGTTGGAAAATAAGGAAGTTATAGGAAGTATGACGTTATTTCCGTTTTCGTGGAAAGTAGCATTAAAAGATAATTGAAAATCTCTGAGTCTCTGCTCACACTTGATCCGAATCGGTATGCAAAATTTGAAGTCGATCCGACAAGCGGTTTGGTGTAGATGGAGGGAGCCCGTAAGTCAGCGGATGATTATTTTTCGATAGTTATCGCCCTTAAATGGCAGTTTACGCCATTTGTAAATACACCTAATAAAACGGAAATATGCAATATTCCGCCAGTGAAGTTTTCGTTTGTTTTTCACCATAGGCCGGGCACAAAGCGGGAAAGTTTTAGCTAAAGGACTGAAATATCGACCGCAGCAAGAAATTTTGAAATCTATTGATAAATAACGAAGTTGACGTCACATCCGTTTGCTCTATTTTGAAAACTTGAAAAAAAAGACGTTCATCTTTGACATCCAATAGAACCGGAAGTAGTCAAGATAGAGCTCTGCAAATTATCATCTTTTATGCGCCTGACACTCCCCTATCACACTGGCAAGAAATTATATTGCTGACATTACTGTACAAATTGGAAAACGTTTGTAAAGACCACCCGTTATCAGCCGAAATTCGGCAAAAATTCGGCAAAATCGTTGAAAAGTATGTACATTTTTCAACTTCAAATGCCTATAGCTCTCTTATTTGATCAGATAGCCGAGAACTGTCAGCGAGATCGAGATAGAGAATTTTGTCAGCTTTACAATGCAAAAAGAATTTTTGAAATCGGTTGGAAAATAAGGAAGTTATAGAAAGTTATAGAAAATATGACGTCACTTCCGGTTTCGTGGAAAGTGGCATTAAGATATTTCTGAAAATCTCTGAGTCTCTGCTCACACTTGATCCGAATCGGCATGCAAAATTTGAAGTCGATCCGACCAGCGGTTTGGGCTGTAGACTGAACGGCTGAATAAAAAAAAAAAAAAAAAAAAAAAAAAACCCAACGAATACAATAGGTTTTCGGCGCAGCTGAAAGCCGCCTCAAACCTAAATAGAAAATAAAGAACGTGCAACAAAACGACAAAAAAAAGAAGTTAGCGTTAACGTTACAATTGGCTTTAATTACAATACCGGATGCTGATTTCAAATCAGAAACGTCATTAAGCGTGTTTTATACGGTCGATACAAACAGCAGTTGCACTATGCCCCGCTACAGTTACAAAATAAACAAGATTAACATCGTCTAAACAACGATCCTCATTTATTTATGACACCCATTTGTGACAGTCATTAGTCAGTGTCGATAAAACGTAGTTGATAATTAATTAATTTCTATAAAATGGAAATTGTCTGTGATGCTATAATGCAGAATCCTATTTACATTGCAATAAAATGCGAGTGGGACGAGACACGGGATATTTGGACTAAACTGATTAGCAACCAGTGTCAGCCTATGCGCGCAGTCTGATCTAGGTTGACACCGGTTGCCATAAAGTCGGGTATGGAAGGTGTTCGAGCCAATTCCCATCCTTAAATATAAGCCGAATGAATGAATGAACTATAAAGTCTAACATCCATTTTCTCTATGTCGTTGAATACTGTTATTTTTGTATTATTCATCTCACATTTTTCCTAATGGGAGTGAATTGGTCATAGTGCTACATGAAGGTACCAGTCCACTTAAAAAAGGCTTAGTTTCGTAGTTTTCCTATGGGCTTTTTACTGAATATTCCAAAACTGCCTGTCTGTGGTAATTGAATGTGACTTAAAATTAAATACTCACCACTATTTGTAAAATTATGTGCCAAACTGTGATCTGGGCCATTTAGTGAGCATATTCAGATTAAAATTGTACGCATCTTCCGCTCGAAATGTGTGTTTGTTGTTTGGGGCGCAATTTTAACAGTCTGAAACAGAGGTTTGTGGCTCGAAAACAAATCACTCAGTACCAGTACAGACTATGATCAGTGTGGGCAGGTATATATGTAGACTTGATTCACACATTATTTGTTGGTGCAAACTCCGCACGTCACATAGCTTTCTGGCGCCTTTAGACCAGCGGCCATGACGGAATAAGTGCAGAAATTGACCACCACATGCTAACTTTTACACATTATAAATGCTCTTAGCTGTATGCCAATTTGATTTGTGTAGCTAATAAAGTTTCTTGACATATAATGTAACAGGTGTATACAGCAAACAGCCTCTGTGAATATATGAAGAGGACATCTGAGAAAAAAACGTGCGGAACTGCTCGCTCGGCCAAGAATTGCTAAACAATTATAAAATCTTGGTGGACTGGTACCTTAAGCAGAAAACAGGTTTATTATTACTATCTAAAGGAGTGTTGATTGTTCTTGGAAAATGTTTGATGACCCTGTGGCGCTTCAAATGATGTCCCATTTCATCAGAAAGTCTTGCCGCCTCTCCGTAAGCGATCGTTTTATCAGAATATAGTCGTCAATTGGTGAAATCGACGTATTGATTTTCGCGCGCTGTAATGTCGAATTTCACTTTATTGTGTGCGTTGGTACATTTTGTTTGGCGAGTCACTGCAGTGTTCCAAATGACACTTATTTCTCTCTACACCGCTGCCGTGTGAATGTGTTAGGTTGGGTATTCTAAAATATACGGTCACCCGCATGGGTCATGCAGGGAGCTGTAGCTTTCAGCATAGCGTATGTCGTCCACATCTGCACTTGTTCATCAGGTACCTAACAGACATCATCTTGGAGCAGCCACACGTCACTGATGTTGAAGTAAACTGTGTTATTGCAATAACTATGGCCTACTTTTATTTAAATATAGGCCATTTCCCATAAATTGTTGACATATTTTCAAGTTTCCTGTATTCTGCATAAAGCCGATTTCGAGCGCTATGCTTTCGGCCCACATGTTCATCGTGTAAACTGTCGATGTTGCTTATAATGACCGCTAACCAATCTTGTCTTGCTAAATACCAACACGCGTATCTATTTTGTTCATTGCAGTTAACCGACAAGCGGAACCCGGTGTGAAGTTGGAGCCTAGAATTGTGCGTTTCGACCCGCGGGAAATCTTGTCGTCCGAGTCGAACGAGTGCTGTACAGAGTAAATCACCACTCACTGTCCAGTAGAATTGCTGCTATCGGGCTGGACTGCTGCACCAGGTATAGTGTATTAGGTAGGCACAAACTAAAGTGACTCTGTACTTCACACAAGTGATGTGTGATCGATCCCTGTTTACAAGGAGTCACAGAACGGAGAAAATGCAGTAAGGAGTCAGTTCGGCCGCACAAGTGTCTCGAATGAAAATGACCGCTGTGTGTCTGATATTTCTCCAGACGGTATAGTTTTTGCATACTTTTGCTTCAAACTGAATACACTCTCTGTGAAAAGCAGATTAGTGTATACAATTTTATGAAGAAAAGTTCTTAAGGTACCAGTCCACTTAAAAAAGGCTTAGTTTCGTAGTTTTCCTATGGGCTTTTTACTGAATATTCCAAAACTGCCTGTCTGTGGTGATTGAATGTGACTTAAAATTAAATACACACCATCCTATGCTATTTTCAGCTGACAAAAGCAAGTATTTGTAAAATGATGTGCCAAACTGTGATCTGGTCCATTTAGTGAGCATATTCAGATTAAAATTGTACACATCTTCCGCTCGAAATGTGTGTTTGTTGTTTGGGGCGCAATTTTAACAGTCTGAAACAGAGGTTTGTGGCTCGAAAACAAATCACTCAGTACCAGTACAGACTATGATCAGTGTGGGCAGGTATATATGTAGACTTGATTCACACATTATTTGCTGGTGCAAACTCACGCACGTCACATAGCTTTCTGGCGCCTTTAGTCCAGCGGCCATGACGGAATAAGTGCAGAAATTGACCACCACATGCTAACTTTTACACATTATAAATGCTCTTAGCTGTATGCCAATTTGATTTGTGTAGCTACTAAAGTTTCTTGACATATAATGTAACAGGTGTATACAACAAACAGCCTCTGTGAATATATGAAGAGGATATCTGAAAAACAAAACTGGCGGAACTGCTTGCTCGGCCAAGAATTGCTAAACAATTATAAAATCTTGGTGGACTGGTACCGAATGTTTACTCTAGTCTGTGAGCTCCGAATTTACGGGCATGCGCACAGTGCCACTGACCGCCAGAAAACGTTCCTGATGTATTTAGTTTCGCTATCTCGACCTTTAAAGATCAATACAACTGGGGTTAGTATAGGAATGGCGGACATTCCAAACGAGTAGAACCAGATCCGCGTGTATGATATGTTTCACACCAGAAAACGTTCCTGATGTATTTAGTTTCGCTATCTCGACCTTTAAAGATCAATACAACTGGGGTTAGTATAGGAATGGCGGACATTCCAAACGAGTAGAACCAGATCCGCGTGTATGATATGTTTCACACCGGTTGGACACTATCAAACATTCAAAAGAATAATGGAAACGACATTGACCAATGATTATCGTCCAATACGATTCACAGACAAAATACATTGCGATTGCGGATCTGTAAAAGGTACATGCTCACTCAGTAGGCACATCTTCTTTATACAGTGGGGTCAGCGTATAAGTGCACACACGAACGAACACGACAGGTTGGAACCAACCTGTCGTGTTCGTTCGTGTGTGCACTTACACGCTGACCCCACTGTAGGAATTAAATAAGTGTATAAGTGTGTCACTATTCCACCAGTTCTAAAAAAACGAATGCCCGCTATACAGATATAGTCATTTAGTACTATGTATTTTACTGATAGTGACTCGCGGTGGTATCAGGCTATTTCCATATGCACATGAGGCATATTATTTTTTAATTAATTGTACTAATTAAATGCG
The DNA here is from genome assembly GCA_029237695.1 of Conchocele bisecta. Classification (NCBI taxonomy): domain Eukaryota; kingdom Metazoa; phylum Mollusca; class Bivalvia; order Lucinida; family Thyasiridae; genus Conchocele; species Conchocele bisecta. The sequence goes on from CM055267.1 coordinate 71,175,618, forward strand.
TCACCTGAAAATATAATATTTTCGACAGATTATAAAGTATGATCATTGCACAACAAAAAATAAATACAGAGAATAAATAGTAATGTATGTTAGCATTTTAAAGAAACACGGTTATCGCCCCTGATATCCGTGTGGAACTTTATGTTTGATATAAATGTATAACAGTGGCAATCAATACGTGGGGTAATGGTGAATGAATGTTTACATTACAGTTTGTCACATTCTATGAGAGAAACACAACCGTTCATTGGGAATACAACTATTAATAGAATCGGCAAAATGCATACAACTGTCAACATGATAACCGTGCTGAACGACCACAACAATTACGTAATAAAAAACCTATATACAATCTCTTTCCCTGAGCAGATCTTGAGTCTCTTAACCGTTTGCCATTTACGAAATGAGAGGGAAAAGCTTTTAATGCTCGGAAATCTACATAATATAAGTATCAATCACGGCAAACAGCTGTGTTGGAAATGGAGCTGCGAACAATCCCTCAGGCTTTACCATATCTCGTTAACACGTGATTAGTTGCCGGACTACTTTTCCAGGGTCACAAACGCTGGATGGACAACGGTCGAGAAATTGCACGTTAGTGCGTTTCTGAGCATGGCAACATATCCGGTGCATTATAGGTTAGCTCAGCAACGATGTCGTCAAGCAACTACGTGTATAGTGGTACCTCTCTAATCCGGACACCCTGGGTGGTACCCAGGGTGTCCGGTATATAGAGGTTCGATTATAAGCGATGAATATGATTGCTCAAATACATGTATACACAATCTCTATCATTATAGATAGATGATAATGAAACCTATCATTGTAACTGTTAATAAATATGTTTTATTGATGTCCTGTTTTGAGAGGGTCTACAGTGGGGTCAGCGTGTAAGTGCACACACGAACGAACACGACAGGTTGGAACCAACCTGTCGTGTTCGTTCGTGTGTGCACTTACACGTCGTTCGTGTGTGCACTTACACGCTGACCCCACTGTATGTATATATATCGTATATAGATGTACATGTATATATGTAAAGAGCAGCGCACACTGACTGGTCAACGCTCATTATTCAAAGGATACACGCATAGTTGCCTTCTTTAGATGTGAGATACTTATACAAGTACAATGTAAGCTGGTCACACTGGTCGCAGAAATACTATTTGCCGCAGCAACAGTGTTATCACAAAACGAAATGAACTGCAAAATAGAGAGTAAAAAAAAACCGCCATAGAGACACATGATAGGGTCTAAGAAACGTAACGAATGGCAATATGCATTGACCATACTACAGGCACGGAAAGGGCCGATACTTATAATTGGTTCATTATTGACGGAATGTGGTCTTAACCCTTTCACCCCTTTCATCCACTTAGGAATGGACTTTGATATGTTTATGTTGCAACCAATCCAATGGTCACACAATGATTTTCAGACTAGTCCATTTGTGAAAAGGTTGTTTTTTTGTTCTCAGAAATATGAACATTACTTGCAAAAGTGCAGATCCTGATGAGCCGGCTCGTCACGATCCGGCTCATCTGGATCTACACTGTTTGCCAATACTAATATACAGGCATGTGGTGTTGAAAGGGCTAGAGCTGCTCAACAACATGGTCGTAGAGAGACGCGCAGCATTTGATGTTCAACACTGAAGTACAATATGCACCGAAATCACAATCATGGTCTGGCCCCAAGCTCCCTTACCTCACCGGCGTGATCGTGAAACGAATGTGTACTCGGCAGTTTCATTTGCCGAGACTTCTGACCAATGAAATAACCATAATGTCGGTTGTGAATAGACACATCTTGAGGTTTGACCACACTAAATAATCAGTTATTCATGCGCGGTGGTACGTTAAAAAAGTAGTACGTTAACCAAATAAGTCAGATGTGTTGTGCCATAGACACACTTTGCTTGCAGAAACCAGTTAACTGATGCACTAATATGCTTCACGCCACCACAAGGGTGGTCACAGGAGATTTAATTTATCTTTCTTAACAATAATTAAACCTATATTTTAATTAGTGAATATCCAGAGCAGACTGTGTGCAGGTTATGGGAAAATAGGTTCCACAACATCCATACGAAAAATGAAAGTAGCAGAAAATAGCAAAATGTGTGGTCATTGGTTAGTTTATATAGGAAAAGGAAAATCAATGGTGGTGGTGTCATGTCCTTCAGTCTGATATTTGGCTCCCGGCCTACGGTTGGTGGCTCTTTGGGAAAATGTCATCTCCTCGTTTCTACGCCACGTATAGACGAACAGTATGACATCTAAACCCCTTAAGACATCTAAAGTTCATCGGGTAAGGGCGAACATTCAAGGTGCATGATCACGTGGTTACAACAACAACAACGTCGCCCACTCCAAAGTAAGTATTATTTGATATTGTCCTTAATATGCAACGGATTTTGATGAAATATGGCGCAGCAAACGCGTCTGCATGAGATGCATTTGGTGGTCCATGGAGTTTGGCACCGACTTATGTCGCAAGAACGACACAAGTTTGGACCAAAGTACTGAGACCACCAAATGCAGCTTAGCAAGACGCGTTTGATGCGCCATATTTAATCAAAATCCGTTACGCAATAAGGACAATATAAAAGAATATGTACTTTGAATCGGATGGATTCTGGAGGCTTCAGTACTTGTTGTTGTTGTTAGTACCACGTGATCATACACCTTGAACATTAAGACGTGTACAATTCATGTATTCGTTGTACGCCGCGTATGGACGGACATTAGACATATACAGGCGTTAGTTTTGGTTATACAGAAGCAGGACTTAAAGACATTTATACAGTGCGTTTACCGTTGGTTATACATGTACGCAGGACATTAGATACTGTTGCATTATACTGTACGAGACATTAGACATACAGTGCGTTACCTTGGTTATACATGTACGCAGGACAATTAGACATTATACAGTGCGTTTACCTTGGTTATACAGTACGCAGGACATTAGACATATACAGTGGCGTTACCTTGTGGTTATACATGTTACGCAGGACATTAGACATATACAGTGCGTTACGTTGGTTATACATGTACGCAGGACATTAGCATTTTACAGTGCGTTACCTTGGTTATACAGGGACGCAGGACATTGACATATAGTGAGTTACGTTGGTTATACTTGTTACGCAGGACATTATTTACATATACAGTGCGTTACGTTGGTTATACATGTACGCAGGACATTAGACATATACAGTGCGTTACCTTGGTTATACATGTACGCAGGACATTAGACATATACAGTGCGTTACCTTGGTTATACATGTACGCAGGACATTAGACATATACAGTGCGTTTACTTGGTTATACATGTACGCAGGACATTAGACATATACAGTGCGTTACGTTGGTTATACATGGTACATGCGTTACCTTGGACATTAGACATATACAGTGCGTTACGTTGGTTATACATGTACGCAGGACATTAGACATATACAGTGCGTTACGTTGGTTATACATGTACGCAGGACATTAGACATATACAGTGCGTTACGTTGGTTATACATACGCAGGACATTAGACATTACAGTGCGTTACCTTGGTTATACATGTACGCAGGATATCGCTAGACATATACTTAGTGCGTTACGTTGGTTATTCACATGTACGCGGATATTACATACAGTGCGTACGTTGTTATACATGTACGCAGCGTAGAACTACAGCTTATGAATGTTTCCTTCATTTCTACTCCGTATAGGGACGAAAATTAAGAACGTTAAGTTTCGTCTCGAGGCAGCGTAGAACCGAAAGAGTGAAATTTAATTTTCCTAATATTTGTTTCAGCGGCGAAGGGACGAAGAGAAATGTCCCTGGCTAGCCACCACAGGTTTCACTCACAGGTGGAAGACTCGGACCTATGACACCAAAAAAATGCCTATTAAAAAAAATCCCATTACCCCACCCACTTGGTCTCGTACAGTACTATACGTTAATTCAAGGTGACTATAAATAGCGCTATTATAGAAAGAGCCCTCTTTTTTCCGGCTCGCACAAACACAATAAACATCGATTAAATGTATGAAATATGTCTCTGGCAATCGATAAAGGTATTAGGTGTGTGAATATACTCACTTCAAATCGCTGTTTCAAGTATTTATTGAGTTTTTTATTCGCGTTTTGATTACCCCATCCAAAGCGAAAGTTGCGTGTACGAAAGAATCTCACACAGAATCGGAGGCCGTCCGGCTGGATTATCGGTCATATTTGGCCGATAGCTGATCGCCAGCTCAAACTAAAGTCGTACACCATGATCATATACATTAGAGACTCCAACCATACAAAGTTCGTCCAATTGTGATCGTTCGCCGATCTAAAAAATAAAAAACACTTTTTTGTCTTATTTCGTTCATTATCTGGAACTGGGTCAATGCACAATCTTCCATAATACAACCGGAAGCGTCTATGTAAAGAACATCTCTGATTGGCTAAATCAAATCTGTATGACGTCATTCAACCTATTTCGGGATTGCGGAAGACATAATCTGATAGTACGTGAATCATGAATGAAAGTGGAAAAAAGGTGTTTTTTACATCGGTGAATGATCACAATTGGACGAACTTTGTATGGTTGGAGTTGCTAATGTATATGGTCATGGTGCACCACTTTAGTTTGAGCTGTCGATCAGTTATTGGTCAAATATGACCGATAATCCACGCCGGACGGCCTTCGATTCTGTGTGAGATTCTTTCGTACACGCAACTTTCGCTTTGGATGGGGTAATCAAAACGCGAATAACTCAATAAATACTTGAAACAGCGATTTGAAGTGAGTATATTCACACACCTAATACCTTTATCGATTGCCAGAGACATATTTCATACATTTAATCGATGTTTATTGTGTTTGTGCGAGCCGGAAAAAAGAGGGCTCTTTCTATAATAGCGCTATTTATAGTCACCTTGAATTAACGTATAGTACTGTACGAGACCAAGTGGGTGGGGTAATGGGATTTTTTTTAATAGGCATTTTTTTGGTGTCATAGGTCCGAGTCTTCCACCTGTGGTTTCACTCTGTATACAATCAGTATTGCCAGCTGCATGGCATATAAAAGCAATTCTCTGTCTGTGTAATGCCCGTGTTATCCCACTTCATATGACACACGTCATGTGATTTTGTACCTAAGAACATGACATTGTGCAATTTTTCATGAAATATATTTAAAGAAAGTGTGTTATTTTTTGTAAATTACGTCGAAAGATGACGAAACTTTCATTGCAAATGCGTAATTTATGGAAAGTATCGTAAATTTTGCAAATATTTTTCATGAAAAATCGCATAATTATGTTCTTAGGTACAAAATCACATGACGTGTCTCATATCGCATTCATTTTGCGTAATTCGGACCGTTATACATTAATTATTCGTAATGACATTTCGCCTACTGCGCCGTATACATAGGCTCCGTAACAAATGTGCCGGTATATGGGTATAATTGGCGGGGTTCTCATCAATGACGGTCTATAATGCCTTACAGTACATGTATATGTATGTGACTGTTCACGACAAACATTGACTTGTCGTTGGACGGTATATATAACCCGTTTAGTCATATAACTAAGTTGACATGCAGATCAGGCATGATATCTTTATTTATATTAATTAAATGCGTCACCTGAAAAAAATATTTTCGACAGATTATAAAGATCATTGCACATCAAAAAATAAATACAGAGAATAATTAGTAATGTTCGTTTATATTTTAAGGAAACACAGTTCTGATATCAGTGTGGAAATTTTCGTCTGATATAAAATGTATAATAATACCAATCAATACGTGGTGTAATGATGGAAACATGTTTATTTTGTCCAGAAAATGGCTCAGATGATGTCTCTGATAGAAAGCACAATTTGTGACTACTGAGTGGGCATGTACCTTTAAAGGTACATGCCCACTCAGTAGTCACAAACTGTTCTGTACATGAATTACATAAGTGTATAATGGTGTCACTATTCCACCAGTTCTAAAAATTACGAGGGCCCGTTATACAGATATAATCATTTATAATCCAAATGTTTGTCGGAAGAAAAAATGGAATCAGACAGTATAGTAGTGACAATACTTGTCTGGTTTCAGTATTGACCTGTGGTCTGGCAGTACTATATATACACCAGTAGTGCAGGCCGAGCCAGGAACATGAATGACACTAGTCTCCAAGTCGCCGTGAGTCACCATGGCAACCGGCCTGCAATATCTGCCAGGAATACGGTTATATACAGTGCACTTCATTCATATGAGACAAGCCATCTGACTTTGTACCACGATATCTCAAGAAATATATTTACAAAAAAATACGATATTTTCCGTAAATTACTTCGAAGTTTACGAAATCTTTATAGTAAATGGTCATATTTCGACGTCATTTACAAAAATAATATCACAGTTTCTGTAAATATATTTCATGTAAAATCACAATGGCGTGTCTCAATTATGAAGTGCGACATACACATGTGGTTTGTTGTTTCAGGGAACGTTTCACTAAACTTCGGACGACTAAAATGTTCGTAAGTGAACAATTATGGTTGTTTGTATATTTCACATTAACAATGTTTTCTTGTAAACATTCATTGGATTTACATTTATTGAGCATAGGCTGCATATGCAGCCTATGCTCAATAAATGTAAATCCATCAATTTCCAGACGATCCTATATTTGACTTACGAGCATTTAGTCGTACGAAGTTTAGTGAAATTCCGTGATTCCCAGATTTGGTAATGACCACAGATTCGATACAGAAGAACCCCTCCAAACCGTACACTTAGAAAACACCAGTGAATTTAGGTTTGAAATAATTATCTGTAATTTATCTGTGATAGCAATGCCTGTTCACGATTGCAAAGCGCAGTAACTTGTCTTAGAGTGCTCACATACCTGAATTACAGTGAAGTCTGGCTAAATCGGACACCCTGGGGACCTCCCAGGGTGTCCGGTTTAGAGAGGTTTCACAGTACATATAGACCTACCAGGGTGTCCGGTTTAGAGAGGTTTCACAGTACATATGGACCTACCAGGGTGTCCGGTTTAGAGAGGTTTTCACAGTAAACAATGGACCCTACCAGGGGTGTCGGTTTAGAGAGGTTCCATAATACATAGGGACCTCTCAGGGTGTCTGGTTTAGAGAGGTTTCATGGTACATGGGGACCTCCCAGGGTGTCCGGTTTAGAGAGGTTTCACAGTACATATGGACCTACCAGGGTGTCCGGTTTAGAGAGGTTTCATAATACATAGGGACCTCTCAGGGTGTCTGGTTTAGAGAGGTTTCATGGTACATGGGGACCTCCCAGGGTGTCAGGTTTAGAGAGGTTTCACAGTACATATGGACCTTCCAGGATGTCAGGTTTAGAGAGGTTTCACAGTACATATGGACCTACCAGGGTGTCCGGTTTAGAGAGGTTCCATAATACATAGGGACCTCTCAGGGTGTCTGGTTTAGAGAGGTTTCATGGTACATGGGGACCTCCCAGGGTGTCAGGTTTAGAGAGGTTTCACGGTACATATGGACCTACCAGGGTGTCCGGTTTAGAGAGGTTCCATAATACATAGGGACCTCTCAGGGTGTCTGGTTTAGAGAGGTTTCATGGTACATGGGGACCCCCCAGGGTGTCCGGTTTAGAGAGGTTTCACAGTACATATGGACCTACCAGGGTGTCCGGTTTAGAGGGGTTCCATAATACATAGGGACCTCTCAGGGTGTCTTGGTGGTTTAGAGAGGTTTATCATTCAGGTACATGGGGATTTTCACCTCCCAGGGTGTCAGGTTTAGAGAGGTTTCAACATTACAAATGGACCTACCAGGATGTCAGGTAGAGAGGTTTTCACCAGTACAATTGGCCTACCAGGGTGTCCGGTTTAGAGAGGTTCCATAATACATAGGGACCTCACAGGGTGTCTTTTTAAGGAGGTTTCATGGTACAGGGGAACCCCTTCATGGTGTCAGGTAGAGAGGTTTTCACGGTACATATGGACCTACCAGGATGTCCGGTTTAGAGAGGTTCCATAATACATAGGGACCTCTCAGGGTGTCTGGTTTAGAGAGGTTTCATGGTACATGGGGACCCCCCAGGGTGTCCGGTTTAGAGAGGTGTCACAGTACATATGGACCTACCAGGGTGTCCGGTTTAGAGGGGTTCCATAATACATAGGGACCTCTCAGGGTGTCTGGTTTAGAGAGGTTTCATGGTACATGGGGACCTCCCAGGGTGTCCGGTTTAGAGAGGTTCCATAATACATAGGGACCTCTCAGGGTGTCTGGTTTAGAGAGGTTTCATGGTACATGGGTACCTCCCAGGGTGTCATGTTTAGAGAGGTTCCACAGTACATAGGGACCTCCCAGGGTGTCTGGTTTACAGAGGTTCCACTGTACATAGGGACCTCCCAGGGTGTCCGGTTTAGAGAGGTTCCACTGTACATGGGGACCTCCCAGGGTGTCCGGTTTAGAGAGGTTCCACTGCACATGGGGACCTCCCAGGGTGTCCGGTTTAGAGAGGTTCCACAGTACATGGTGACCTTCCAGGGTGTCCGGTTTAGAGAGGTTCCACAGTACATGGGGACCCCCCAGGGTGTCCGGTTCAGAGAGGTTCCACAGTACATGGGGACCCCCCAGGGTGTCCGGTTCAGAGAGGTTCCACAGTACATGGGGACTTCCCAGGGTGTCCGGTTTATAGAGGTTCCGCAGTACATGGGGACTTCCCAGGGTGTCCGGTTTATAGAGGTTCCGCAGTACATGGGGATTTCCCAGGGTGTCCGGTTTATAGAGGTTCCACAGTACATGGGGACCTTCCAGGGTGTCCGGTTTATAGAGGTTCCGCAGTACATGGGGACCTTCCAGGGTGTCCGGTTTAGAGAGGTTCCACAGTACATGGGGACCCCCAGGGTGTCCGGTTCAGAGAGGTTCCACAGTACATGGGGACTTCCCAGGGTGTCCGGTTTATAGAGGTTCCACAGTACATGGGGGCTTCCCAGGGTGTCCGGTTTATAGAGGTTCCGCAGTATATGGGGACCCCCCAGGGTGTCCGGTTTATAGAGGTTCCGCAGTACATGGGGACCTTCCAGGGTGTCCGGTTTATAGAGGTTCCGAAGTACATGGGGACCCCCCAGGGTGTCCGGTTTATAGAGGTTCCACAGTACATGGGGACCTTCCAGGGTGTCCGGTTTATAGAGGTTCCGCAGTACATGGGGAGCCCCCAGGGTGTCCGGTTCAGAGAGGTTCCACAGTACATGGGGACCCCCCAGGGTGTCCGGTTTATAGAGGTTCCGCAGTACATGGGGACCTTCCAGGGTGTCCGGTTTATAGAGGTTCCGCAGTACATGGGGACCCCCCAGGGTGTCCGGTTCAGAGAGGTTCCACAGTACATGGGGACCCCCCCAGGGTGTCCGGTTTATAGAGGTTCCACAGTACATGGGGACCCCCCAGGGTGTCCGGTTTATAGAGGTTCCACAGTACACGGGGCCCAGGGTGTTCGGTTTATAGAGGTTCCGCAGTACATGGGGACTTCCCAGGGTGTCCGGTTTATAGAGGTTCCACAGTACATGGGGACCCCCCAGGGTGTCCGGTTTATAGAGGTTCCGCAGTACATGGGGACCTTCCAGGGTGTCCGGTTTATAGAGGTTCCGCAGTACATGGGGACCCCCCAGGGTGTCCGGTTCAGAGAGGTTCCACAGTACATGGGGACCCCCCAGGGTGTCCGGTTTATAGAGGTTCCACAGTACATGGGGACCCCCCAGGGTGTCCGGTTTATAGAGGTTCCACAGTACATGGGGACCCCCCAGGGTGTCCGGTTTATAGAGGTTCCGCAGTACATGGGGACTTCCCAGGGTGTCCGGTTTATAGAGGTTCCACTCCACAGCACATGGGGACCCCTCAGGGTGTCCAGTTTATAGAGGTTCCGCAGTACATGGGGACCCCCCAGGGTGTCCGGTTCAGAGAGGTTCCACAGTACATGGGGACCCCCCAGGGTGTCCGGTTTATAGAGGTTCCACAGTACATGGGGACCTCCCAGGGATTCCGGTTTAGAGAGGTTCCACTGTACATGGGGACTTCCCAGGGTGTCCGGTTTAGAGAGGTTCCACTGTACATGGGGACCTCCCAGGGTTTCCGGTTTAGAGAGGTTCCACTGTACATGGGGACCTCCCAGGGTTTCCGGTTTAGAGAGGTTCCAATGTACATGGGGATCTCCCAGGGTGTCCGGTTTAGAGAGGTTCCACTGTACATGGGGACCTCCCAGGGTTTCCGGTTTAGAGAGGTTCCACTGTACATGGGGACCTCCCAGGGTTTCCGGTTTAGAGAGGTTCCACTGTACATGGGGACCTCCCAGGGTTTCCGGTTTAGAGAGGTTCCAATGTACATGGGGATCTCCCAGGGTGTCCAGTTTTGAGAGGTTCCACTGACATGGCATTATATTTACAACTGTGAGAATAGGGTATTATATATATATACAACCACTATAGTCGAAGTAGTAAATCACACACACGTCTAATTGGCGTTTGACTGCCGACTGTCAATAGCAAATCCGAGACGAATAGCCCCAAGCACGCACTGTCAATCACAAAATATACACTGGGCCCGGCTCCCGTGAAACCTACCTTACCGCATCTCAAACCGTCCGATATTTATTTAAGAAACTGCCTTTTTCGACGACCAATATTTCGAAGAAACAACGTTTCGTAATACCAATGTAAACATTCTTGGTTAAAAAGAAATGATTCATATTTAGCTTTCTCACTCATCACGGACTTCACTATCTGCGGATATTTTATTTTCACAAAATTACCCATTTCTTAGTGACTGGAAATTCTGAGATTTTGCATGAAATGATGCATTTAAGATAATTATGCGTGAACTGACGTTCTCATTCTTTACTGAAAATGTGAAGGTGACTCGAGAAAGGGGCTTTTCATGTTTTAAGACCAGTGTAGGCCCTGATCAGGATCTGCACTGTTCGCCATGTATTCATTAAACAATATGGGTCAGTTTCACTAAACTTCGTACGAAATTGACAAGACTGTTCGCAATAGCGATCGATTTTGAGAACTATTTGGTGACTGCCACATGAACCGCGTTCATGTGCTTTAAGTAAAGTTATATAAAACATCTTCATGCGAACACTTTATCGTACGAAGTTCGGTATAACTGGTCCCCGATATCTACACTGGTTTAATCAGAGAATCAGCGATATCAGTTTTGTGTCATCTCCGCCAGATTGATAGATGGAGACAAGGAATGTGTAAATGTGCGTTATTTAATAGCATTTCAGTGTGCATGTACTTATATGTGGCTGTCAATGGAGAAATGGGGCTTATGCGTTTCGCGACCAGTGTAGATCCAGATCAGCCTGCATCCGCACAGGCTGATCAGGATCTGCACTGTTCGCTATTCCGTCAATGAAATACCAGGCGTGCCGCTAACGAGCAATATAGATCGTTATCAGGCTACATGAGTGTGGTATTTGATCAGGAGCTACGCTGGTCACAAATATCATAAACCCCGTTTCTCCAGTCTCTACCACATATATGCATGTTGAACAGGTGACAGATGTGTACATGTAGCTAGCTATCTGTCCCTACGTTTAAAACAGTATTAAGTTATTATTATTTACGTTTTATATATAATGCGATTTTTTATTTGCAATGGCTACCATTGGTAATGGAAAATCAATGGTTATTGTGTAGATAAATTCCTTTCGAGAGTACACTGCACAATGATATTCATGATATGACACTGTATATGGGGTGTCAGTAGATCTACATATGGTATTGTGAATAAAAGCGATACGAGAAAAATGCTAGGACAATTCCCGCTTTGGATGCAGTAAAGCTTCAGTTAATGGCGAGCTATGGAATTATACCGCCGTGTAATCGAATATATTACACGCTGTCCGGTCTTAGGTCGCCATGGTAAAACCGACCTAACGGCCATGTACAGTGGGGTCAGCGTGTAAGTGCACACGCGAACGAACACGACAGGTTGGAACCAGGTTGACCCCACTGTATTTCATGTATAAAAAAAATGTAAATATTTTTCTGCATTTTTTTCTCATTTCGCATCAAAAGTGTATGTTGTTACCACTCAGTTGAACCGTCTCGGCGAGACGGTTCAACTGAGTGGTAACAACATACACTTTGGGTTGGTAGCGAACCAACCTGTCGTGTTCGTTCGTGTGTGCACTCACACGCTGACCCCACTGTAGCTGTCTCTGACTACCAGTCTGGTATAGGTACAAATACAGTGTAACGTGTCTAAGCCGGTAGCTTATTTTCCGATGAGATACGACGAACTAAACAAAATAGCATGGTCGTATTCTTTCAGGATGCACAGGCACATTAATCCTTTCACCCCTAAATAACTGGAATGGATTTTTTATATGTTAACTTTGCAACCAATCCAATCGTCGCGAAATGATTTTCAGACTAGCCCATTTATGAAAAGGGGTGTATTTGTTCTCAAAAATATGAAATATTACTTGCAAAAAGTGCAGATCCTGATGAGACAGCTCGTCACGAGCCGGCTCATATGGATCTACACTGGTTGCCAATGACACTATATATAGGCATGTTATGTTAAAAGGGTTAATACACTGTTCGGTAAGAGCAATAAATGGAATTAATTATCACACACTCAGAGATGGTGTTCTGAAAGTCTGAAAGTATATATACGATTATTCAATTGACATTTCTTTTAAAGGTACATGTCCACTCAGAAGGTACAAACTGTTCTTTGTAGGAATTAAATAAGTGTATCATTGTGTCACTATTCCACCAGCTATAACAATTACGAGTGCCCGCTATGCAGATATAATCATTTTTATATGCAAATGAGGCATGATATTATCTAATTATTTATACTAATTAAATGTGTCACCGGAAAAAAATAGTATTTTCGACAGATTATAAAGTATGATCATTGCACATCAAAATATACATACAGAGACTAAATAGTAATGTCCGTTAACATTTTAAGGAAACACGGCTATCGCCCCTGAGATCAATGTGTAAATTTACGTCTAATATATAATGTATAATAATGCCAATCAGTACGTGGAGTAATGGTGAATGAATGTTTATCTTGCCAGAAAATGTCTCAGATGATGTCTCTAATATAAAGAACAGTTTGTGCCTACTGAGTGAGCATGTACCTTTAAAGTTGTATATATTCATTTTGTCTGGCTAATTTCTACTACTGCCATACCAATAGAGTAAATATACAAACAATTATTGGATTTACATTTATTGAGCATAGGCTGCATATGCAGCCTATGCTCAATAAATGTAAATCCATCAAGTATATTAACAGCATCATCGTTCTTTTCCCAACTAAGAGAGCACCATCGTGTCTACACAGCTCAGTGCCAGCACACTCATCTTCACACATTTCCAGACATTTTCTTGTCTCACTGCATTGGACATTTGAATACTTGGGATGTTCTAGACAGTTAATGGAATTCCCCCATATTAAGTCTGCACATTCACATATTGGCGAAATTTTCTTAGAATCATTGGACTTTCAGCAATGACACGCAAATCATATTTACGGCCAGCAATATCCGACCTAGCGTCTTTTTCTGCCGTTTCCGAAAATGGACACTAATAAGCCAACTTCCGGTACGGCGGAGACTGAACCGGAAATGGCAAACGATAGGCAGCTGCGTCTTGACAGACACTGTTCGTTCCATTAGCGGCATCGACCCAGTCTCGGCATATTGTAAAACAATGATAGCAGTGACTAGTTGGTTGGTAGGAGGAAGGACGATTTGATCAGGGTCCCGTTTCACTAAACTTCGTACGATAACAAAGTTCATAAGATAACTATGATCAATTTGGTTTGCTCACTGACGTGGCTGCCGAATGCTGCCGTTTTCTGCCTACATGTATAAGTCATTACTGTCAGTTCCACAATTTGCTGCCGATGAACTTTTGGCCATCATTAAGCGCATTAAATCCAAAACATATTTAAATGTAAGTACTTTTTCATTAATAACAAAAAGCTCACCCTCCCCCAACACTTTTATTTGATGACATTCCGTAAAATATTGATTTCATTGGGAAAAAAGTGTTCCTATGTGAATTTAACATGGGAGCTAAAAATTGATTTTTTAAATATTTTTTTATTTGTGGACCGATTTTCAAACTCTAACTTTTGTTTTCTTAGTTACATCATTTCCAAACTAGGTAACCAGGTTTACAAACTTTTTGACTCCTCTACCACCTCTTCCGCCACTTTTTTCCCCCCATGTTAAATTCCCATTGGAAATTGTTTTCGTCGCTATTAAATCAATATTTGATGAAATTCCATTTTTTGGGGGAGGGAGACTTTTTTGTCATTGGTGAAAAAGTACTTACATTTAAATATTTGTTAGATTTAATGTGTTTAATAGCCACAAGTTCGTCGGCATGAAAACGTGGAACAGACAGTAAATGTGAACAGGTTCATTAACGATTTGCCAAATGTCGCTCTAACCAGTGCTAATGTTTTTTGTAAAGTTCAATTTTGTAATTACGAACCTATTAATCGTACGAAGTTTAGTGAAACGGGCCACAGGTACCCACATACACCACCGCCGGCGTTAATCTAACCCACATTTCTGTATGTAACGTCTGAGCTGTAGCATAGCTCAGGCTCAGTCAATCAAGCTGCTTGCTTTCGAACATGTACTGGCAATATCACGTCGCAATCAATAAGTTTGATTGACTGTGTCTGAGCAGTAGCACAGCTCAAGCTCAGTCAATCAAGCGTCAATCACAAGTATTCAGCCGTGGATAAATTGTAGGCGATTTTATCAGGTATCTAGATACACCAACGCCTGCGTTAATCTTGCCCAGATGTCAACGTTTCTGAACATGTACTAGCAATATCTACTCACGATCAAGCAGTTTGATTGGCTGTGCCTGAGCTGTAGCACATCTGTAGCTGTAGCACAGCTCAGACACAGCCAAGCAATCTGCTTGCGTTCAAACATAATATTCAAGTATTTTGTAATACAGTCGAACCTCTCTACAACGGCCAGCCATGGGGAGACTGAAAACTTGCTGTTGAAGAGAGGTGGCTGTTGAAGAGAGGTATATTATACAGAAATCAGAGCTACATTTAAGGTGCATATTTTTTCATTTCTTCGCCAAAACTGGCAAGTTGGAAGAGCTTTAGAATCGTCTCAATGAGACGATTCTAAAGCACTCCCAACTTGCCAGTTCTGATGAAGAATTAACAAAATCCCCCACAAAGTTTATCAAATTACGTACACTAACTGTGGTCGCAATTCATCACATTGCGTTTTGAAATTTTGGCCGTTGTAGATAGGTGGCTGTTGTAGTGAGGTGGCCGTTCGTGGAGGTTCGACTGTACATGTAAATAAATGAACAAATATTGGCAAGATTATCGCAGGTGGTGGTGTAGGCATTCACAGATTACATGCTCTATCCAGCATTTACACTGCTACAATCTATCACGACCAATCCGTATTCGAGAACTACTTTCGCTAACTTTTCATTGTCAGATGACGTCACATGTCACACATACAGTGGGGTCAGCGTGTAAGTGCACACACGAACGAACACGACAGGTTGATTCCAACCTGTCGTGTTCGTTCGTGTGTGCACTTACACGCTGACCCCACTGTAGTGTGAATACGCAACGTCAACATGTTTGCGTTCTTTGCAGTAAAGAACACGAACTACTTAGATCTAGTCATTTTCCAAGATAAAACCAGTACGCAATGAATATAACAGTGTGATATTACGTTTATCCGAATCCGCAGAGAAACGGTAAGAAGGAGACTGAGAATTTCTATGCGTTTCCTACCCTTGCCTGACAAACTTGATATGAAAGAACACTAGTCTGGTATTCTCTGCGGTAGGAGAATGAACTAGCTACTGTCTGTTCCACGTTTTGCTGCCGACGAACTTATGGCCATTAAACACATTAAATCTAAACAATATTTAAAAGTAAGTAATTTGTCATCAATAACAAAAAAGTCACTCTCCTTGAACAAAATTAGTTTATGAAATTCCATCAAATAGTGATTTTCTTGCGAAAAAAATATTTTCCTATAGGATAAATTCCCATAGGGAGTCAATTTCCAATTGTTTTCGTTTTTTGATCCTGAGTTAGATTTTGAAAATCGGTCCACGAATAAAATAAATTATTTAAAAAATATATATTTTTAGCCCCCATGTTAAATTTTTCGCAATAAAATCAATATTTGGTGGAATGTCGTCAACAAATTTTTTTTGGGGAAGGTGACTTTTTTGTTATTGATAAAAAAGTACTTACTTTTAAATATTTTTAGATTTAATGTGTTTAATAGCCAAAACTTCGTCGGCAGCAAAACTTGGAACAGACAGTTAAGTAGGTTAAATTAGCCGTCTCATAACCTCCTTAATTTGAAAAGCACACATTTCGACTACATTGCATCCAATTCTAAATCCGGAAAGGAAAACATTTTCTGGACTCATATGCCCGCGTTGGGAAGGTCTGCGAGCCAATCCCTATCCTTAAATATAAGATAATACGTATTTCAACGGACATGTGGTGACATGTGTCAACCATAATCATCACATACGATGCCATACAGAGAACGGACATTTCATGGCAGCGAATTCGGATATAATCTCAGAGACTGCCAATCAACAGCGATTTCCAAGGTTACGGAAAATAATCTACGGATACGTGCTCGCTCTCTGTAAGATCATCTATATACATATTTCTTAACATCGTATAAACATGATAACGGTAAGCAAAGTACGAGGACAGACGTTAAGTGCATGGGAAGTACTGCATTTAGCACGTATTCTTGTTATTTCACATCACATTGAAGAGGTCAGTGGAAGAAGGGGGCTAACTCCCATGAGGGAGTTAGCCCCCTTTTTCAACCGACCACCTTAAATTCTCGCTTACAATCATGTATTTTCATTGTAACTACCATTTTGTAAATGTCACTACCATTTTGTATATGTCTCTATGTCTCTGTCCTTTCAATATGTCACAACTGTCGGCATTTGTTGTTTCATGTTATATTTGCTAACGTGTTCTAACGCGGGCGCCGCAGCTAAGGTGGTAATGACGTGAAACCAGAACCTATTGTACATTGACAATGAGCGAACGTAGCGAGTTATCTCCCGTTGAATGTATTTATAGAAATCCGGTCCAAATTATGTATTTTAGGGCTTTAGTATACGTTAGATCACGGTTCGTCCGCATGTACGAGGAGATAATCCGCGAGCATTAGCGAGTGGATTATCGCTCGTACATGCGGACAAACGTGATTTAACTTATTATATTTATCACATCATCTTGCACATACCTTGCACACGAGCTGTGTTAATACAGAAACAACACCCGGAAATGTGTCAAAGATGTGATAATTGCTTGTTAAAAGGGCGAATGTATCATGATTTGTTATATGATAAAGAGCAATTACAGTGATTTCCACTAGTGTTGATCCAGATCATCCTACATATCTGCGCAGTCTCATCCGGGGCGCATTATTTGCCAGATTCATATTTTCACACTTATTAATTTTATTGCGTTCAGTGCAGACCCATGTGTGCAGTCTGATACGGTTCTACACTGTTCGCAAGACTCAATTGTTGTGCTATTCAGTAAGAAATAAACGCTGAAATACTACAACTGTACATAGGACCGGATCTCTATAAATATATTTGCAAAGGGAAATAACTGACTACGATCCCTCATTACATGTATACAATATTCTTAAATGTACAGTGTCTCCGACGACATCTCAGATATGCAGAATGTGATTGCTTGCTAAATATGGAATACCCATGCCTATATCAACCAAACGTACATTTGTATTTGACCAAATACCAAGGAGTTTGTCATTTTGTTCTGTTACATACTATCATCGTCTGTATTAAACGGGAGAACATTTGAGCACAACTCAGCCTCGACAAATCAAACTTCAAGACTTAGAGCATGAGTACGACGCACAGTGGGGTCAGCGTGTAAGTGCACACACGAACGAACACGACAGGTTGGTACCAACCTGTCGTGTTCGTTCGTGTGTGCACTTAAACGCTGACCCCACTGTACGGTCTAATAATGGTTGATAAGCACCGGCTTATAACAAGTGGAATAACTCTCCTCTCATAACACATATGTGGCTGTGACTGGTGACTGGAGAAATGGAACTATGGGATTTGTGACCAGTGTAGCTCCTGATCAAATAGCACACTCATAAATAGCCTGTTAATGATCTATATTGCTTGTTAGAAGCATCACATTGATGGAATGGCGAACAGTGCAGATCCTGATCAGCCTGTGCGGATGCACAGGCTGATCTGGATCTGGACTGGTCGCAAAACAGATAAGTCCCAAGTCTCCTCCAGTCACAGCCATATATGACCAAGTAGTGGAGTTCACCGATGATCATGAATCGTTCGACTTTACCACGATTCACGTTTTAGCAAACTGAACAGAAACACTCCCTAAACCACATTGTTCCGTAAACTGCATGCTGGAGAGTAGAATGTCGCGAGTTCACGTATAACTAGAGTAGAACATATATATAACTAGAGTAGAACATATATATAACTAGAGTAGAACATATATATAACTAGAGTAGAACATATATATAACTAGAGTAGAATGAAGGTCGCAATTTACTGTAATTATACATATAAACAAAATGACGTGCGAAATAGGAAGGCAATTGGCATCAAATGTCATTTATAACAAGTTGAGCTCGTAATCAAATAGAACATTCCTGTAGCCTGATAACGTTCTATATTGCTCGTTAGAAGCAAGACGGGTGTTTCAACGATGAACTGGCGAACAGTGTCGATCCTGATCAGACTGTGCGGATGCACAGGCTGATCTGGATATACACTGGTCGCAAAACACATAAGCCCCGTGTATGTAGTCACATCCGCGCAGTTTGGTCAGAATATGCACTGTTCGCCATTCAATCAGTGAAACACTCGTCCTGCTTGTAACATGCAGTGTAGATCGTCATGAATTCTGCATGAGTGCACTAGAATATCAGGAACGAGACTGACCATACCTGTCCTTAGCCTCATTTCTCCAATCATAGCCACAACAGTGTGCCTGTAAATAAGCAGGGTATGGGATTACATGCCTATTGTTTTGTCTGGAGTAATGGCGGTGCCCATGAGGTCTCAGGTAAATCTGATTTTTCATCAATACAACGGCGGTTTCTTCCTTTTAATGATGACCAATGATGACCACTACGAGTCCGCCAATACCAATTTAGCAGCATTACTTAAGTAGTTAGTCTGAACACTTAGCAGAGAAATTTGAATCGGAGAATCATATACGTACTCAGATTGAAATTGTTGGAATAATCTAGTTTGAGTTTGAGATTTCCACCACAGGTATACACACACTATCGCAATATCGGTTGATACTAAAACAAGTCACGGCTTTGAAAGCTGCAATTCGATTTAAAAGTATGTAATTAATACACCGTTTTATAAACATCCAATTTCCGTACCAGACATATTAATTTCAGGTTACATTTTGGATTATAAATATAAAGATTAAATCGTTTTTGATCAACATGATCAATGATTTCATCCATATACCGCCTGTTGTTTTCTTTTTATTAAGGACAAGCACGAGAATCCCCTTGACTGGTTGGCGAATGGAACAAAGGTCAGTATCAGTCCTGGGGACATCCCAGGGTGTCCGGTTTAGAGCGGTTCCACTGTACAATGTTACAATACCAATTAGAATAATCAATCAGGACAACACGTTAATACCCTTGACAATTAAAGTGGTCAATGGACAAAGGGGGATAACTCTATAATAGAGTTAGCCACATTTTCCACTGCCCCCTTCACTTATTATGTGTGACAATACCAGGCCGAATAAAAAAACAAAAAAACAAAAAAAACACTTTTTGATGTCCTTGACATCTACAAAGGTCAGTTGAATAAGGGGGTCATTGGGCAAAGGGGGTTAACTCCCTCAAGGAGATAGCCCCCTTTTACCACTGACCCTTTAGTTATGTAATGTTACAATACCAGCCTATGTAAGTCCCCCATCCGATAGGACTAGGCTAGTTGTCTTGCCCAAGGACACACCGAATCGAACATTCGCAGCGGTCGAGGTGGGACCCGGGGTCTCCCGATTCGCAGTCAGACGCTCTACCTACTGAGCTAATCCGGCCACCTTATAATTCAGTTGAGACACGCCATGTGATTTTGTACCTTCGGACATCTGCGTAATTTCATGAATTACGTTTACAAAATTTACAATATTTTCCGCAAATGGCGTCAAAAGTTGGCACAATTTTCAGAGTACATGCGGAATATAATACTCTGACAATGTTGTCAACTTCTGACTTTATTTATGAAAAATATTGTAAATTTTGCAAACGTATTTAATGAAATTACGGAGATGTCCGAAGGTACAAAATCACATGGCGTGCCTCATATGCCCACGGGGCAAGCACGAGACGGAAGTAGTCAGGGAATAAATTCGATATAATTGTGCAATATTATTTCAAATTTAACATCAAACGTGCTACGTTGACATTAGATGGAACCCTGATAAGAAATTAATTGTAATTGATGAGAAAACAGACTTTCTACACAGAAGTGTAGACACACCAACACGCAAGCGCAGCAACAGATTGCCTTATTTTTTTTTTTTTTTTTGGCTTATATTTAACGGCGGCACTGGCTCGAGGACCTTGCATGCCGTCTCCCAAGAATGGGAGAAAGAACGGAGGTAGAGATTTTTTGAGAGAAGCCGGTAATTCGTATTTACAGAGCAACTACGAATTATCGGTACCCATTCACAGCTGGGTGAACTGGAGCAGTGTGGATAAAGTGTCTTGCTCAAGAACACAACGCAGCACCTCCGGTGAGGCTCGAACCCACGACCTTTAGATCAGCAGTCTGACGCTCTAACCACCAGGCCACTGCGCTCCACTATTGCCTTAACATTTCCGGTGTCTATATATACTGTGTCCCAGTACAGCGACATATATAATAGGGGATATGAAGAAACGCGAATATCGCAATACATCGTTGTTTTATAACAAACTTTATAATAAAAAGCTATCCATAAACTATAAATTAGCAACAAGTTAGAAAAAAGTCAGAGAAATAAAAAGTGTATATGAAAAAAAAGCAATCGCACTAATCTTACCGACCTTGCTCTATTAATAAACTTTTAGAAGCGTTTTTTTTTCATGCATTTTTTATACATGTATCTCTGAATTTCTGCTTGTTTCTGAACATAATTAGGAAGAGTTTAGCCATTTTAACATCGCTGCCACGCTTTGTCCACCTGTGCACACCGAATGTTTAATATACAGAAACCTCTCCAAACTGGACACCAAGAAACAAACTGTGATCTTAGTTTTGATGAGTTTCTCATTTATCTCAGGTGATAATGTCTCTTCGTGATCGCATAGCACACAGCTATGGCTCAGCTTGATCAAATACCTGGTTCAGTACAGTGAAACCTCTCTAAGCCGGACACCCTGGGGACCTCTATAATCGATAATCCATGTACATGTAGTGTGGCGAGTCCACGATTGACCACTGTGATATTCGAATTAACGTGTCAGGTTAACATGTATCTCATTTCACGAACATGTTTATTTTATTGTAATGACATGTATGACCACGTGAAAATGATTTCCAAAGTTAAATATGTTTTCCGTAAATGTGGAAATATTTTATGCCAAATGTGGAAATAAATATTCTTCCTTTGTACAAATAAAGTTCAAGGAAGTTTATTTTGCAGTAAATAATTCAATAATTCAGTAAACAGAGCAATATATATATCATCCTTATGAACGTGAATTGCACTAGTATCAATGGAATTACAAAGTTATTCACACAAATAACATTAATAATATGTCAGTTGCTATATGTTTATACTATGATCAGACTGCGCGGATGTAGACCTTATATGCGTGTATGCTATTTTATAATCGATTTTTAAAATGTGTACGTGTATTAGTCTGATCGGGGCTTACTCTGTTCATTAATCATTATGTAGCCTGCACAATAGGTAAATAATTACACTGGCAGATGACCGATGTACTCGTTATATATATTCTCAAACTTAATATTTTAGTTTAGTTTGCAGTAAATAATTCGCGATGTGTCTGCTTAATTCCCTGGAAATAAAAACAACACATTTCCATTTATTGACAATGTTATAATACGTGACACTTTCACCAATATTAGTTTCAATAATCGGTATAAATCCCGTTAATATTGCCATGAAATCAAGAGAAAACATGCAACGATACAAATATTTAAAACCAGCGTACGTAAATTTGTAAACTAACGTAGTCTGACCAAGATTTATAATTCCCGTGTACATACAAAGGGAATTACGTTAACTATTTCTAACCATATGAAATAAAGATGAAATTATATTAAGTATTGCAAGTTGCAATTATCTCAAAGATAATCAAATAAGACAAAGTCTATACTGAAATTACAAATCAGTATGTCAGTTGCTATAGGTGTATACTATGATCAGACTGCGCGGATGCGGAGCGTATATGCGTGTGTGCTGTTTTCTAATCGATTTTTATAATGTGTACATGTATGAGTCAGATCGGGGCTTACATTGTTCATTAATCATTATGTAGCCTGCACTATAGTTATGCGGAGAAAACAAGCACACATTCGTAACAATTAGTTAAATCACGTAAATTACAGATGACCGATGTACATGTACTTGATATATATATTCTCAGGCTCGCGAACTTTTTTTAAGTTAATATCTCGGGCAATATACATGTAGCCTAATGCAAAACAGCGATTGAAACCAGTGTATACCCAGATCAAGCTGTGCATCCGCACATTCTGAACGGGGTCTACCCGGGTTGTACAAACATATTTCAAGGTTTAGTTTGCAGTAAATAATTCGCGATAATTCTGCTTAATTCCCTGTAAATAAAATCAACACATTTCCATTTATTGACAATTTTATAATTTGTGACACTTTCATCAATATTAGTTTCGATAATCGGTATAAATCCCGTTAATATTGCCGTGAAATCAAGAGAAAACATGCAACGATACAAATATTTACAACCAGTCTAAGTAATCTTGTAAACTAACGTAGTCTGACCAACACTTATAATTCCTGCGTACATGTTAAAAGGAAATTACATTAATTATTTCTAGCCAAATCAAATAAAGATGAAATTATATTAAGTATTGCAAGTTGAAATTATCGAGATAATCAAATGAGACAAATTCTATGCTGAAATTACAAATCAGTAGAAAATGTTGGGTACTTTGTTCACTAATAATTTACCGACAACACGGTCATGCCTCGGGCAACATATAAGCTTTTAGAGTGACCGTAAGCAGGTGCCCGTTTCAACGAATATCACGGAAATTGCCGAAAAATTCCGTGATACGCTAATTGGAAAATGAAAACAGATGGTGTCATTATTATTATTATCTAAAAAGGACCAAAATAATATTAACTTAGAAACATAATTTTTATATCAATAGATAGAAAAATGAATGAGCTAATTGAAAATACCTGTGCATTTTTTGTAACTATTATTATAAAAAGAAATTTTGCAATTTTCCCAACGAAAATCGAGAAGAAAAATCACAATTTGCTATATAAATCATATAAAAACTACCGACTGTGTTTAAAGCTAAAATGGAACAAAATATTTTTATTTTAAAAACACGATCGAAACATCATCATAAAGTACAATAATTGAAGTTTAAAAGTTACGTAAGAAACGGTAATAGTCTCCTATATAATTACATATAAAAATCGCCGCTACTGATGCAGACTTTCTACAGGTAAGGTGGCCGCGAAAGTTGGATATGTACAGTGAAACCTCTCTAAGCCGGACACCATGGGGACATCCCAGGGTATCTGGTTTAGAGAGGTTTCACCGTAGATTAAAGATTTTCACAGACAGCTTCTAGTCTACCTGGTTTCATAAGTCTATGCGTTGCAACAATATCACAATGTAACTATTAACATCACTGTACACGCGAACCTTAGATATAATTATGATGCTATGCCTGCAGGTGGGGTATTCTCTTAAGGAAACAACTTAAATTAACATACTTGCCCATCAGCTAGCATTAACTGTTCGCTGATACCAGGCTATTGTCTTTCCTTTTTAGGTTTATCAGGATAGGCTCAGAAACGACAGGAATTCCTCGACGAGCCTCGGAATTCCTACGCGTTTCCTAGCATTGCCTGATAACTAATCTGGTATTATCTATGCATGTGTATTTTAAACCACCATGTGTATTATATTGCGTGCGTATGAAAACAACAATAGCACACAAACGGATTAAAATACAATAGCTCTTCCCGTATATGGATCAAATCCCGTATTTAATAAATACATTTCAATGAACATTGTATTTAATGACACCTCAATCGTTTTATGTGATATTGGATAGTTTTAGAAGTGAAACACCTGCCCATATTGTCAGATATCTTGTAGTTGTGTAGATGACCTGTAGGAGCCCCGCAGGGGACATGGATTTGTTTTATTAATTCGTTCTCACGAAATAACAATTCGTTCCCTGAATTTAACAATTCCTGGGAACGAATTAATACAAAAAAAACAAACGAATTATACGTCCATGCTGGGCTCCGTAGACCTGAGATCTATAAAACAAAAAAATAAAAAGTACAAAACAATGTGTAAGGCCAATTTACAATATACTCAAGGGGCTTTCTAGTTCCAAGGACAGTTGAGTGTAATTATAGACCAGTAACCAAATTACCGTGTCAAGGAAAGACGAAGCGAAGACGAACGCTGTAGTTAATTCGATCAAAAACGGAACCAACTCTCTGTATACATTATCGGTGTAGTTTAAATAGACAAGAACATTATTTCGGAGCCAATACATCACGCTATCTTATATATGGACCGCCGGCTGAGAGGGGACATACCGGGTATGGAAGGTGTTCGAACCAATTCCCACCCTTAACTATGAGCCGAATCGATAGAGGGGACCTGAAGACAGGTATGGCCAGTGTAGATATGGTTCACCATTTGAGTCAAGCAATGTGATTTTATAGGAATGAATGGCCTTTTTGTGGAATTTATCGGGGTATCAACTTGGAAAAGTCGCGGGAATACTGGACGAAAGCCGGAAGCATCCAGTATTCCCGCGACTTTTCCAAGTTTATATCCCCGATAAATTCAACAAAAAGGCCATTCATTCCTTATAATTCCAGCATTTTAAATAAATTCATCAAGAAAATGTGTTCCGTTTGATTAAGAATTATTTTAGCTGCGCCTCACGGTTACGGAAAGTGGTTCGGCATTGGAGTTTACTGGGATATAAATTTTGGACAGAGACTTGCTACGGACCAATCAAATGTTAGGGAATTGTGTAAATAGTTTTGTGCTGGAATTATTGTACTGTACATAAGACTATCGATTTTTTATAGAAAATTCCATATTTGCTCTGAACAGTTCGTCAAATATCGTGAATTTTGTACTGAATGTTTTTTTCATGAGATATCTGGGATAGTTTTACTAAATTTACTATAGTGCGTCAACATTTGACGAAAACTTCATAGCATTTCCGATGAAACTTTCGTCAACACTCGACGTCGTTTACAGAAAATATCGCAGTTTCTGTAAATATTTTCAAGACAAATCGCGCATCTTCTAAGATACAAAATCACATGGCTTGTCTAATTTGTGACCGGTGAAGATCGTGCTCTTATCGTGTATGATCATACCATTCGGAATTGATCAAAACTGCAACTTAGGCGTATACTAGTAACCTGCATAATGTTCGATTGACCGAATTGCGAATAGCGTAGCCCCAGACCAGACTGCGCGGATGCGCAGTCTGATCTGGGGCTACACTGGTCACAAACGTCGTATGGCAGATTTTCTCAGCCGCAACTGTACATGTATGTGAACAGTGGAATATTGCGTGCATAACTCTATTAACTATTCTATATACTTCCGAGAAACATCGTAGTTCTGTCACATGTACGAGGGGTGATCAAAAATACGTGGAATTTTGCGATAATTTGGTTTTATTAGATGAATATTATATTGTTTCATTTCTGATTGTTACTTTTATTATCTCACCTATTGCACTTGGATTTACATTTCAATTAACTTCGGAAATTGTAGCTATATGAATATTATGTCTAATTATTTGCTGGTATTCGGTTTGGAAAAGTAATTATATAAACTATTGTTTTCATTATTAACACCATATTCTATTCTATTAATCAAGTTTGGATCACCCCTCGAACGGAATGTGACATATTGGACGTCGGAAACGGGCAAACTTGCATCGAAGGGCGGCTCACCCATACAAGATGTTTCGCCACTCGATTTAATGGCATTGCTGTGTTTCGTCAATTACGGCAGTAAAGTTACATCCGCCCATTGTAATCCCCAAGTGATGGACGTAAGTGCAGCAACAACCATTGCCGAGTCTCGCAATACCGGAATGGAATATACCAACCAAATATAGGCCACTAGACCCGGTAACAAGGACAACTACAGTGGGGTCAGCGTGTAAGTGCACACACGAACGAACACGACAGGTTGGTTCCAACCTGTCGTGTTCGTTCGTGTGTTCACTTACACGCTGACCCCACTGTAATGTACTATTGTCACTATATGGAAAGCCATGACTGTCTTATATGACGCTGAAGTATTTTATGCGGTACTAACGTCAATATATGGGCTCATTATGTGTTTATATCGAGTCAAAATGTCAATGTATTATATCATTATGTCTTTGTAATGAGTCAATCTTTCAATATATCATACCAGTATGTCTTTATATTGAGTTAAATGTTCAATATATCATACCATTATGTATATATATTGAGCCAAATGTTCAATATAGCATACCAATATTTCTTTATATTGAGTCAAAAGTTCATTATATCATACCATTATGCCATTATTTTGAGTCAAAACTTCAATATATGATTTTCATTTGTCTTTATATTAAGTCAACATTTCAATGTATGATATCATGATGTATTTGTAGTGAGTCGAAACGTCAATATATTATACCATTATGTCTTTGTATTGGGTCGACACTTCAATTATATATGATGTCATTCGTATATTAAGTTAACATTTCACTGTATGATATCGTTATGTCTTTATATTGAGTCGAACGTCCAATATATGATACCATTATGTCTTTATAAGAAGTAAAAAGTTCATTATATGATAGCATTGTGTCTTTACATTTAGCCAAAACTTCAATATATCATATCATTTTAACTTTATATCGAGTCGTTTCTTCTTTATATAGATAGGACTTATTTGCAGTAGTATTGTTTTACGGTAACACCGTTAAAAAGCGCGCATTTGTGTACGTATATGTTATAGGTTTAACCACACTAAATAATCAGATATTCATGCGTGGTGTAGTCAAAAGTAGTACAGCAAAACACAAGAGTGTCGAAGATCACAATATACGCCCGTCGCGGCAAGCCAAGTCAACAAGGGGAGATAACTCACGGGAAACCAATAGGTTTCTTCAACTTGACGTGATAAACATGTATACTGAATTTGGTTACGATCCGTCAAGTAGAACTCGACTTATTGCATACATGCAGTCCAAAAATAAAAAAATGGCCGCCAAGGGGAGATAAGTTAACAATTTATTTTCAAAATCAATAGGCTTTTTTGTCTTGCCATGAGAAACATGTACACCGAATTTGGTTACAATCCGAAAAGTTTGTAAGAGTTTGGCATATCCAGTAAAACATAATGTCTAGTTAATCCCTGTAGTGCGAACTTGTAGTTTGAAATTGTAATTGTATCATCGAGTGCACGTCTTGTTGTAAATATACAATGGTCGTCATCAGATATCGGTTTATCCGAAATTATCTACTGGAACATAATGTGATTACACAAGACACATAAACTACATAAACTGGTCATAAACATTGATATTGCTTCCGAGAAATTAATAAGGCTTGTGATTGGTACAAATAGCGTTGAAATTATGCAGAACTATGTATGTATGTATTGCAAGGTGCATGATCACGCGGTTAGAACAACAACAACACTGGCTAAAAGTGTTGAAAGCGCGTCCACTCCAACGAAAGTATTATTTGATAGTGTGCTTATTATGCAACGGATTTTGATGAAATATGGCGCAGCAAACGCGTCTACATGAGCTGCATTTGGTGGTCTCAGGACATCTACACATACTTGTGTCATTCTTGCGAAGAATCTATTTCCGTGTCAGTATTGTCAGTAAACACGGAACTTGATTCTTCGCAAAAACGACAGAAGTTTGGGCCGAAGTACTGAGATGCAGCTTCACAGGACGCATTTGATGCGCCATATTTCATAAAAATCCGTTACATAATAAGGACAATATAAAATAATACGTACCTTGAATCGGCGGCGCTTCTGGCAGTTTCAGCAAGTGTTGTTGTTGTTGTAACCACGTGATCATGCACCTTGTATTGGTGGTAATGCAGAATGGAATACATATGACATTATCTCTAAACCAGGGGACCGTTTCACTAAACTTTAGGATGGTCTGGAAATTTCAATTGATGAATTTAAATTTATTGAGCATAGGCATATGCTCAATAAATGTAAATCCAATAATTGTTTACAAGAAAATATTGTTAATGTGAAATTGTTAATCAGAATTTTGAAGTTTAGTGAAACGGTCCCCTGGTGCCAACAGTTGACACAGATTCTTACCACATACCGTACTCATTTGAAGGGGTCTGTGAAGAAGATGACTAACTCCCTCATCAAGTTAGCCCTCTTATTCCAGTGACCCCTTCATTTGCTCTAAGGGGTCAGCGGAAGAAGAGTGCTCACATCCTCATGGAATTAGCTCTCTTACTCCATTATGTAGTTAGCCACCTTATTCCACTGAACCCTTTATGTTTAACCCTCTCTAACCCTCTTTTTGACCCCTTCATTTGCAATACTGTCAAT
This sequence comes from Conchocele bisecta, assembly GCA_029237695.1. Classification (NCBI taxonomy): domain Eukaryota; kingdom Metazoa; phylum Mollusca; class Bivalvia; order Lucinida; family Thyasiridae; genus Conchocele; species Conchocele bisecta. The sequence continues at coordinate 71,204,554 of CM055267.1, forward strand.
ATATGTGTAGAAACGTGTTTTACTGGTGTGGATGTTCTAGGACTTGCAGCGAGAAGTGTTGCGCGGACAATGGCTGTAATTATGTGTCCGTTGCCGTATCATTGACAGCCGCTAATGGAGAATCGTTATTGACCGGCAGTCACGTGGCTTCACCGGAGTATACATGCCGCTTTCCGCTATACGGAACATGCTATTTTGTTGTGGACTAATTTGACACAAAATGTTTGATAATGATGTTCGTCCGCCGCAATGTAACTTCAGTCAATCATATCGCGTTGCACGTTTTCTACCAGTAATTCGTCGAGTACCGTTTATTTCTTACATTTACGTGCTCTAGATTCATATTTACATTTGCGGTAACAGATTATTCGTCAAAACAATAGAAGTATGAGATTATTGCAAACTGTACAACAAAGGGCAAACAGTTCCGCATTTGCTGCGCTGTGTGTCATAAAGTCTGTCATCCCGTTATAAAGATAGTAATGGAAATATACTATAAACACATCTAAAAAATGATGTCACGCCGTTCGGAAACCACGTGATCCCACACCAAATATGTGAAGCTAAAACAACTCTAATGAGAAAATTAAATACTTGAATCAAGTTTGTATAAAGAATGCATAATATTCAAGGAACACCAAAAATGTTATACTCTATTATCATTTAAAACAACACACCGTTGATTGCGTATATTGTGGGATCACGTGATAGGCATATGCATTGCGGCGTATAGTATAATTATATGTCGTGAGCAATTTTAGTCGATTTTCATTTAATGATTTTCAAACGGCACAACTCCCGTTGCTGAAACAGTGTAATTATATATCTGCTGTTAATTCTGCTACTTCTGATGTATCAAATATATTTTGTTTTGATGCAGAGTCAGATACAAACAATAATAAATGTATTTACCCAAAAGTTGGATCCCGGGCGAACAGTCCCTGGCCGAACAGCCATTGGGACGAACATGCCCGGAGCCTGACTGGATGTGGCTACACGCGGCCAATGAAAATATTCACGTTAATTTACTACATGTATACACAATTCCAACTGTTTTAGAGTTTATTTATGCCATAAGTAGTATATAAGAGTCACAATGATACCATCACCCTCTGGAAGTCACTGGCTACGCGCGGCGCCCCCCACCGCATGGTGGTATCATTGGTGACTCTTATATACTACTACCGCGAGACCATATATTTATGACATGAGAAGATACACCCTATTAGAGATAAGAATCCCTATGTTATACTCAGTATATATAATAACATAATGGTTCTAGTTAAGTGTGCGTGGTTGAAGACAGGTAGTCACGAGAGATGTTTTCGTACCGGTATTTACGAATATTGCAAACATCACCGTGCATGGATGCGAAGAGGTTCCGTTTCGCCTCGCCCATGTCGGCATTGTGGGGTAGGGACCAAATCCGAGTCATTGCTATGTCCACCATGTGGTGGCACTCAGGCTACTCATCGAATGGTTAACAAGGGATTACGTGCTCGCAAGTATTATCGTTTAGTAATAATTCAAATCGGAAAGTCAGTTAGAAAGATAGAATAGATGTGTAGTTTTTGATAAGTCACGGTGTTTCTACAGCATTAAAACACTGTAAAAAAACATTATCAAACTAATTTTATAAAATTGGAAATTGAACAGAAAAAAACAACTACCAATATTATTAGAGAAAATGGATAATACAATACAATTGGAATTGAAAATGTTTAATGACTGTGTTGAAGAAGTTTACGAAGCTTACGGGGGTTATAATCCTATATATAAATTCTATAAAATGAGAACACTAGGCGATATCGAATACATGAAATACCAGCGTAATTTATTACGCTCCGATAAAAACGTTGCATTTACAATATTATACCGCAATTATGTCAACTATACAAGAGGCAAATACAAACATTAAGACGGATAATGCGTATCGGATATGAAACTAAGGTGTATTATATAAAATTGTTAAAACCCAACGATTCGTTTACGAATATACATTTCTACGGTATCGCTTATAAAGATATTTTGAACAAAAAATAGCAAAAGCCTCCACTCGTGCACAACACCCCCAGCGACTGGGCAGATTTCTAGCCGGCACCCAGCCACTGGGGTGTTGGGACCTTTCTTAAGCCCACGCATCTGTTGGCTCACAGTCCGGGTCGCCTTGAACCCCATTACCAATTCCTCTATTAAGAGAAACCAGCGAAGTAAGGCGAGCCTATGTGTGAATTTGGTTTCCGAAATTGCAAAGCTCTTAGGCAGAAATCTTTTAGGCCGGCACCTTTGAGCTACGCAATTACATCACCAAATACACACATATTTATAAACTGCTACCATTAAACAGACGAGACGGACGTCATACCGGATCAACAACATGGCATGCAAGAGATGAGACCAATTGTTGTAAGGTCAACAAACGTATATATACTCATCAGTTTCCTATACAACATACAAATGGTGTGCAAATTATAATTATTTATTAATACCTATTGGCGAAAGAAAACATGGGATGGTTCGTTATTTTGTTAATTTTATAATTAATTTTGTAAATTAACTATTATTACATAGTAATTAATTTAAGTTAATTACACGGGTTATTGAAACAGACAGTTATTTATAGCCGAGTTGTTTCAATTAAACGGGTTATGTAAAATGATAGCCGAGGTAAACAGACGGTTTCAATTACACGGGTTATGTAAATTGATAGCCGAGTGTATCAATTTACACAGTCGATTACAGTGTAATCCTCGACTGTGTACATTGTCATTGTGATACACCAGTACAACCAATAGTGATTACGGCGTAATTCTCAGTGAAAAACACATGTTGTATAGGTATGTAAATTTGTTTACTGCACCAATATAAGAAAATTATTTTTTGTTTTTAAAAATTAATTTATAATGGTGCTGTAACATTTCCTCCGACTTTATTTCCAAGTTTTACCCTAAATTTATCCCAATCAGTACACTCAATTTTGGGCATGGTGGCGTGCGCCTTGATTCTTATATCATTTTTTAATTCTTCATATCTCCCCATTTCTTTCACCACGGATTCAAACTCTAAATTTGATATTTTCTTATCGGCCAACGCTTTGGACACCATAACGTCGATGCTATTTTTCTTTGACCTAGCGAGAACGGATATTCTATCATGTTTTCTACTTTTTTTCTCGAGTTTTCCACCCGCCGCCCTAATTACCATACAAAGTATTCCAGATAAAACGGTAATTCCACTCAAAACCCCTGCAAGTGGAACCGTTACAATTGTAGATAGCGTTGCAGCAGTCCCCGCACCATTCATTACAGATAAACTTGCCAGAACCGTACTAGATGCTTCAGCCATGTTCGCCGCGCGCTTATATTTGTTAGCGTGTCTTTTTCTATTTGCACATTCTCTAACTAAAATATCCAGCATAGCGACGATATTATTCAACCTAAAATCTGAACTTCTTTCGTTAATTGGATACAGTGTTGATGTAGTGGTATTGACAATTGGAAGCGGTGATTAGTTCATATTTAAATTTTACAAATTTAGTTCAATATATTAGTATTTACAAAATTTACCGATTTTCGTAACAAAGTTAATAACACTACCTTTGGAAAGTCTAATTCGATCATAACCGGAGAACGAAACCACCGTCGAACTATCTCCAGAGATTTTAGTGACTCCAACCCCCCGTTCTTCCCCATCTACTACAAGATTTATCGCGACCGCGCCCACAGGTTTACCACTAGCATTAACCGAGCAGACCGCCATTTGGATAACTTCACCTGCAGCTGTCATAGTGTATCCCCCACATTTATTAACTCGCTTTGGCACCGAACGAAGTAAAATTCATAGTGCCCCTCAACCAATGGGCCCCGTTCTCAGCCAAACTGTTATGACACGTTTTGGCGTTTTCATTGTTCGCACTATTCCGGCAAGCGCACTGTTTGCGTTATATGCCTCAGTACGAATCTTTTCAGAGGTATCCCTCAGAGATTTGGTCGCGGCTATACGATCATGTTTCAGTTTATCGGAAACTTCGGTTATCTTTCCGTCTAGTTCGGTAAGTGCAGCTTCTCTGCTGAGAGAGTCCTCTAAGCGCAACGCATCATAAGTCTCCGTAATGGTCGCCTGGTGGCCTTCTAGGGCTTTTTCAACACCCAACCGGGCCTCTTTTTGAAATTCGGTTATTTTTCCGTCTAGTTCAGCAACCGCCGCTTCTCTGATGAGAGAGTCCTCTGAGCGCAACACTTTATAAGCCTTCGCAAGGGCTGCCTGGTGGTCTTCTCAGACCCCCTCAACCCCCAACCGGGCCTCCTTTCGAAATTCGGTTATTTTTTCGCATAGGTCAGTAAGTGCCGCTTCTCTGTTGAGAGAGTCCTCTGAGCGTAACGCCCCATAAGCCTCCGCAATGGCATCCTGGTGGTCTTCTCGGACCCCCTCAACCCCCGACCTTGTCTCTTTCAGAAATTCGGATATTTTCCCGTCTAGTTCAGTAAGTGTAGCTTCTTTGCTGAGAGAGTCCTCTAAGCGCAACGCATCATAAGCCTCCGCAATGGCCTCCGCAAGGTTCACCCGGTGGTCTTCTCGGACTTTATCAATACCCGACCGGGTCTCTTTTCGAAATTTGGTTATTTTTTCACCTAGTTCGGCAACCGCCGCTTCTCTGATGAGAGAGTCCTCTGAGCGCAACACCTCGTAAGCCTCCGTAAGGGCTGCCTGATGGTCTTCTCGGGCTTTCTCAATACCTGACGTGGCCTCTTTTCGAAATTTGGTTATTTTTTTGTCTAGTTCGGTAAGTGCCGCATCTCTGATGAGAGAGTCCTCTAAGCGCAACGTATCATAACCCTCCGTAAGGGCCGCCTGGTGGTCTTCTCGGACTTTATCAATATCCGACCTGCTCTCTTTTCGAAATTTGGTTATTTTCCCATCTAGTTCGGTAAGTGTCGCTTCACCGATGAGAGAGTCCTCTAAGCCTCCGTAAGGTCTGCCTGGTGGTCTTCTCGGACTTTATCAATCCCCAACCGGGCCTCTTTTCGAAATTTGGTTATTTTTTTACCTAGTTCGTTTAGTTCCGTATGCGTTTCTTCACGACTTTGTGTATTCACAGCCAGGGCATATTCTCTAAGTTGTGATAGTAGACTCTTGTGAATCTCGTCCGTGGCCACCGATATAATTCTATTGATCAAGGCTTTTGTTTTTTGGGTAGTTAAAAAGTCGCCCTCTGTCGGGATGAATCCCCCTTCTGTCGGTTCCAAATTCTTTGAATTTGTCACCCAATCGGAAGAACTACCTGGTCCGTATATACTCATAATGTTGATAATATATATTACGAACATGCGTTTAATTCTAATTTTCTTAAAATTAATTTGAAATTTCGAAGGACGACCGAAATCGGATAATCGTTCTTCAACTCTCGCCCTTTATCATCAGGAATATAAATCTTCAACTCGTGGATATGTCCCGATTCCAAAACTTTCATCTCGGGGTGTGGGAAGTCTAAGGTCACAGTCTCGCCATAGAAACAGTCGCTGGCGGGCACAGTTTTCAGTAATGTGCTGAGAGTGCCGTCTACCGTGTTGTACGATGTGTTCACCCGATCCAGGTGCACCCTGAGAGTTTTCGTGAAGGCGAAGTTTACTGGGGTATCGCCGCGGTGCTCGCCCACGGGGAAGACAAATTTCAACGGGTGCACAAACCCTTCATCCTCGTTGTAAGGGGGTGCATAAGGGGGTGCATATTTAAATCCTAATATTGAGGCCAACCCCGGTGAGATCCATAAACGCTTCTCAACGGACAATGTCGCAATCCCCGTGGCTTTTGAGACTGCGAGAGTGCCACTATCAGGAAACTTCGTCGCGATAAAAGCTTTGAGATCTCCGAAACCCCAAAGGCCAGGAAGTAATGCGGCACTTGTGAACAGAAGGCGTTTAGTCCCCACATTAATGGCGATACTATCTTGGCGAAATCCGGACTGGATAGACTCTAACGTTTCAACGTTTTTCCACCCGACCGTGAACGTGATTGATCTGAGGCCCACCCGGCGTTTTCCGCAGCAGTTGTCGATTGATTTTTGAAGTTCACAACTCTCTTTTTGAACATTAGTGATAGTAGCAAACATAATAATATCTTTCAATGGATACCAAAGCATTTAGCTTTAACTCTAATGCAAAGTACGCGGTCGGAGGTAAATACACGCAAAAAGACGTTGTTAACCACCTTGTACACCCAACCGTAACGGTTAGACCGGACAGTGGCTTTGCCACCAACTTCCCCGACATCTTTGAACAATATAGGCTGCCCAAGATTACTACGATGGAGGCGGTAAACGGGTGGAAAGCAACACCGATGCAGTTTTGGCAGAACCAAATAAATTTCGCTGTATGGTGCGCAACAGCCGGGTGTGGAGTTTCACATAAAGACCATCTGACATCCAAGAATGTCATGCTCCGAAGTGTCTACAACTTTCATGCGTATTAGGAGGATTCTCAAAGAACTAGGTATTTCACTACCTCAAGACGACGCCTGGGATCCCATTTCCAACGCATACGACCGTATGGCGTTCGAAAGACTGTGTAACGAATTTAACGTTTCAAAAGACGCGGACTGGAGACAGAAAGCATTTCCTACCAGCACCGGCCTCGGGGACGTTCTCATTCGGGGCCAGTCCGGGAATTGGACGCAGACTGAATTTAGACACGATCACTCCGGCGACCACATCGTCAGTCGGAACGCCGGGAATTTTGACCTCGCGACGATGACATTCGGGCCGGAAGTGTCTGGAGGTCGGCACTGTGGCGTGTTTTCTTGTAAAATGTTACCTCCGAAACGGGCTCACGTCGATTACATACAGCAGGCTGCTGAGGTTCAGGACGCCTGGGGTACATTTATGTTAGATACGGGTCTAGGGTTCACGCAGGCCGGGGTTACTCGCGTCAACGACTCCATTCGCACGTACGTCTGGGCCATCCTCGGCGCACAGAAGCAAACTCGCAGTTCTATACTGGGCACGGGAACAGCGTTTGATGCACAAAAACAATTCTTGGCACTTGTAGAGGACGCCATCTCAGCTAGGGTGGACCTGGAGAAGGCGATCCAGAATTATCAAGACGTTTTGCAGAATTCCAGCACCCCAGTAGACTATGTATTTGGAATAGGTCTTTATATGGCGCCGAGCAATATGATACTACGAGACGACCCGGTTGACGGTTACAATAATCAGATCGTAATCGCCACCGCCAATCAAAAAATCGGCCACAACGGTAACGTGAACACGGATATGATCAAGCGCACCCCCAACATGATCGGGCGCGGAGTTGTAAATTCAAATAAATTTGTAAAAGATTTCATAAAACCCCCAATTCACGAATTGGCCACCCCATCAAGTTCATTTTAACCCGTTGTTTCACCCACACCCCCAATTCACGAATTGAGTTCCCCCAATTCAATCGTCAACAGACCAATCGCGATTGGAGAAACACCAATCAATAGCAAATTGGGTGAAATTGGAAGCACAACACACGAGGAGGAGAAATTAGGGCTCGTCGTCGCCCTCGTGGCGATAGGACTACTCGCGCTTTGGTTGTAGGAACTTCCAATCTCGATTGGTGGCAGAGAATAGTAGGAGACCGGCGATTGCCACGATTAAAGCCCAAGTATTATTGGCGAGCCATCCGACCGTTTTTGATAATATAGATAACAAGTAAGAAACGATACTTCCGATCAGTCCAGGTAGTGCGGCAGCCGCCTTTCCAGCTAATTTAGCTAGAAGATTGGCGAGGGCTTTTAGTTGTTTTTTTATCCACTCCTTGACTCCACCGGATGGCGCGGGTGCTGGTGGTGGCGCGGGTGGTGGCGCCGCACCACCAGTGAAAGCTAGAACTATGGTTGATATAGTCATGCCGACAGCTGCGAGGATGCTTGCTATCGTGACGCCCTGCTCTCTGAACAGAGTGCGAAGACGCTCACCGAGTGTCGTGTCCTCGTGCAGAACCCTTGATATGGTTTCGCGGATCCGACTTATTTGTGTGCGGAGAGCCTCACGGTTAGCCGAGGCGGCCTCCAAGCGAGCTTCTCTTTCGTCCCGCAAAGACCGCAGTCGTTCGGCGATCCGCTCGGTAGATTCTCTATCGTCACCGGCTTCCTCCAGTTTTCTTTCTTCTAGCGCGATATGTTCATCCAGCGCCGTGAGTTTGGAGAGGTTAAGGACCAGTTCGCCCCGGACCGTTTGTAGAGCCTTATCGAGTCCACGGAGTTCGCGAAGAGGTAACGGTGGGTCATCGTTGAGTATTTCCCCCAATTGCGATTGGACGCTGAACGTGGTCTCCATCGTCGGTAGACTGTAGGGCCTCTACAGCGCGGGCCGGCACAATTGTTTTACCACGCGTCCAATCTGGAAATCCTAGTTCGTTCTTTATGATTTCGCCACCACCCCGTTTTCCGGCAATGGTTTTTAGCGATAGGGGTTTACCGGTATTCGTGTTGATGATCGGGATATTTGATGATTTTAGTCGCAACCTACCACGCATATCCAATTCGAACTTGGAGTAGTCGCGACCGACAGACGGGACCAGACCGATTTCTCACAAAGTGTTGTAGTAGTCGTTTACAGCTCCCTCCAGTAATTCCTGACTTTGACCAACGCTGCTGGTAGCGCCACCTATTTCCCCCAATTGCGATTGGATTGGAACTGGAGTCTCTATGAAGGGCGTTTCGTTATCATCATCATAATCATCGACGTAATCGTCTCTGCCGATTTCATCCATGTTAATATCGTAATCATCCATTTTAATTTTTTCAAAATTATTAATTATGTATTAAAGACAAAACCATACGGGTTTAATAGTTTCAATAATTTTCTTAAAATTAATTATGTCTTCGAGTCAATACGGTCGCAAACTCAATCCATACCGCAGACGGCGTGAGCCCCTCGGGGCAAAAGGCGTGAGACAGAGTGTCGTTATTACGAACAACCCAGCGACGATCGACCAGAACCAGCAGCTCTTAGTCCGCTTCACCAACCTCGGAACTCACGACGTCATTGTGCCGGGTACTGTTCGCCTCGCTTTCACTATTTCGCTAACGTCGACGGACGAGGACCGAACCGTCGTTCAGAACCTGGGTCGCGCCATAGTCAAGAAGACTATGATAAAGATTTCTGGTAATGAGGTGATGTCGATCGACGACAGCGACGTCTACAATTGCTATCAGGACCTGTGGAAGACGGCACAAGAGCGTGAAAACGCTGTCTATCAGGGTATTGACACCAGCAAAAATAAGAACGTAACCAAACTTAGAATCGGGGCTGCTAATCAAGGCAGGATAACAACGCGAGTGACAACGCGGTCGCGGGCGCTTACGGCAACCGCTTCTACATCCCGCTCGACTTTGAGTTGCTGGAGAGCCACATGCCCTACTATCAGAGTGCTTTGGCTGACCGCCTCGAATACGAACTAACGTTCAACGACTACGCCGAGTTCTCATAACCACCGACATGTTATCGACGTATACGATCGACAATGTTTCGCTGGAGTACGACATGGTCACGATGCCCGAACTCGCGCGATTGATCAGAAACCCAGTACGCCGCGCGTTGCCATACTTTACGACCGAGTTCTTCGCCATCGCAAGATGACGAAAGACAAAGGCGACACATTGTGGAATATTAATGTCAACGTACCCGCCCGCTCGATGAAAGGTATACTGATGCTGTTTGAGGATGCTCGGTTCGCGTTCGGTGCTAGAAAAACCGACAAATTCTATAACCCCAAAATCACGAAGGTAGAGGTGACGATCGAGGGAGTACCCACTCAACTCTACAGCGCGGGCCTTCGCGCGCACCAGCAGTGGGACGAAGCAAGAAAGCAGTTTGCTGCCGGCTCTAAGCGCTCTCCGGAGGTTGCAGCAGTTGCCAAAGACCTGCATCTCTCGGCCGTCTCCCTCGCGGAGTTCCTGAATACCAAATACGCGTTATGGCTAGACATACGAGCCAGCGACGACGACCATATACACGGTAGCGGACGCCAAGTTGAGAACGCTAGTGAGGGTGTGACGATCCAGATAACCAAAGAGGCGGACGGAGCCGGGCCATTGAGCGTGTACTTATATATAATTACAGACGCACAACTCAACATCGAAGATGGCCGATACGTATCAGCGATCTACTGATTTAATACAAAAATCATCTAACGATTTATTAATTAATAAATTTGATAATTCTAAAGAATTAATTAAGACATCTAGCAATCAATACCAATTCACGATTGGAGATGCCCACTCTGCCATAATATGTGGGCAGACAGGATGTGGAAAAACGGTTTTCATCCTAGACTTGCTCGAGGGCTCCTACCGCGATGCCTTTCGTCATATTGTGATCCTGTGTCCCACTGTGCGGCACAACGATACTTATCAGCGGCGCCCGTGGATATGGACCGACCCTGAGGTATACGTTATTGACCCCGGTGATAGGCTTCACGATTGGCTGCGTGGTTTATACCAAAGATTCCAGGGTGAGCCCACCCTATACGTGATTGACGATTGCTCAGCCAAGGCGGCGATGACCAAAAAGAAGGACATGCTCTCCGAGCTCGCATTTTCTGGCAGCCATGCTAGGCAAAGTGTATGGATATCCACTCAAAAGTACAACGCCGTCCTCAAGGATCTGCGCGAGCAAACGAAATGGGTCGCCCTCTTTCACTGCAAGGACCGAGACTCATTCGATGACTGTCTTCGAGAGAATGACGTTATCCCAACGCGCGAGGAGCGCCTGGAGGTTCGACAGATGCTTTCGGAAACTAAGCACGCCAAGCTTTTGCTAAAGACTGATCAACCAACTGCTTACGAAGTTATCAATTAATAATTTTTTTTTTTTAAAAATTAGTAACTGCTGAGTAAATGCTTAGCAATTGCTGAAGAAATGCTTAGCAAATGTTGAACAAATGCTGAACAATGGTTAACAATGTTAACAATTTGGTGTTCCGCTGCGAGCTTTGTTGCGAGCATAACGGTGATCATAAGTATCGGGTGGTGCGCTTGGCAATATGTTAAAGTGATGAGACTTGTTAGAATAGTAATAATGAACTGCGACGAACTTCTCGATCAGCTAATGGAAGAAACCTCAACTCCGACTGCCGAGAATAATGATCCGACAGAGCAATCAACTCCAACGGCAGTTGGTATTGGGTTGAGTGAAAATGCGGCGCGACGAGAGCGGCTAGCTGCGCTGGTTGCTGGAGGACAATCGGAGCATTATCTCCGTAGGCGTATCTCAGTTTTTCAGGTGGATAAGATGTCAGATGCGGAGATCGATAAAATGTATGCGCGATACGAATCCAAATTGGGAGCAGAGATGACAAAAACTCTTGGATCGGCGGCTATTTATTTGTACGCTACCGCCGTTAGTATACTTCTCCCTATACCAAACACCGAGGGGTTGATTCACGATCTAGAGACTGGCCCTTTTATAGGACACACTCTTAGAACAGCCTGCTGCTCAATTTATCACAAGTTTGGAATGTACTTAGCTCCACTGACAACCGCGTTGACCACGGGTAAACACTGTCAATTTGGACATATATGCCCACGAACTATAAGCCCTAATACAAAATATAATTTTGAAAATGATGACACAAGACGACACACCTGCGAGAGTGACGGAGTTGAACCCGATTGCTCCAACACAATCGAACCCGAGTGTTACACCGCCACTGGATGACATACCGCATATAAAAAATCCCAAAAGACAGGCAGCTGGGCGGGCGGCGGCTGCCGCCCGAAAAGTTAAACAAGATAAAATACTCGCCGAGCTTCGAGAGGCTAAACTCCAATCGAGATTGGGGTTGCAATCGGGTTCAACTTCAATCCCGATTGGGTTGAGTACAACAACACCCCCAATTCACGAATTAGAAGCACACTCAACACCCAATACCAACTGCCGTTGGAGTTGGACTGAACCCCAATTCACGAATTGGGTTGTTGGTGGCAGTTGTTGGTGCCCTGTGCGTGTGGAAATTACACCAATCCTTATCGAAAAAACAACCCCCATCAATTCATCCAAAAACAGTTACGAAATTGGATGCGCCCCATTTAAACATTGATCACGATCCCTTTTATATGCAATAATTATAACAATGGCTGAACAAGATGGTAAAATGATAGTGAATGCGCTTTATCACGCCGTGGTGATATCGGGTTTCAGTATCGGGTATGCTCGACTATCAAAGATGGCTCTAGGAGGGTCCACTCCCAAATTGGACTTTACTGTGAGAGACGCAGGGCTCGCGACCTTAGATGTAGCGGCCTCAGTTTGGACCCGAGATTATCTAATTAAAGTTGGAATTCTACCTGCTAATATATGGAAATAAATGGCTTCGATCGGAATAATGATAGGTGGCGCACTTGAAAACACATTGGCGTTCAGCGGTAGCAACTTTATATTCTCGAAAATAGGAAAATCGGACGTGGATGAGGAGCGCAAGCGTCACGATTTAGCTGTAGAACAACTCAATAGCGCAAAGGAAGCGTGGTCGAAAAAACGAACCGCCCATCTGGACTGGGTCAACGAAGAGCTGCGCCGTGAGAATCACGCCGCGCAAACTTTCCAGAACGTTGAAGAAGCCAACCGCGAGTATGCGCTGGCATATCTGCAGAAAAGTCTCGATCCAATGAAATTGGGACTGGATCGCGAGCCCCAACTTTCAGATTTCTATGTACCGTCAGAGGCCCAAAAATACCGCGAGATCGCGTTCATCGTCGTGGGAATGGATGTGGTGGGTCTCGTCGGCTACTATATAAAATAATTAATTAATTAAAACAATTTTTTTTTATAAAAATATATATATAGAACGATGTTAGTTGACGAACTTTATTACGCTATGATCGATGTAGGCTACACTGCCCAAAAACATCGTTTACCTGGTGCAAAGAGTATGATTCGTCTGGCCCGAGATTGTCTCGAGACGTGGCGCGAGGACGAAAAAGCGGCCACCCTTTTCGCAAAGCGGATGTTAGATTCCTCCGAGTTAGATTCCCCAGAATTCCCTCTCCTGTTCCAACCCAAACGCGATTGGGGCTGCAGCGAAACTTCCAACAAAGGTTTATTATTAACGACGCAGTTACCGGACGAACTGGCGAGGGCATATTGGAGATTGTCCGATATATTAGAATACTTCGCATACGATGAACATGCGCAAACTTGATACCAAACTAACGCGCAAGCTGTCGAATACATACTATAGCCCACGTGGCTACTGGAAGGGACTCGCGGCCATCAAGAACCTCGCGGCGGCGACCAAGGTTTCAGACAACGCTGTCAAGGAATGGCTCAAGAAGCAGGCCATCTGGCAGATCTATTTACCCGCGCCTCACAATATTCCGCGCCCGAAATTCGACGTGCCGGTGCCGAACCAAGTTCACCAAGCGGATCTCCTGTTTCTCCCTCACGATCGCGTCGGTCACAAAACGTACAAGTACGCACTGACAATCGTTGAAGTAGCGAGTCGTTATAAGGGGGCTGAGCCGTTGGCCACTAAAGAGTCTAAGGACGTGGCCGAGGCTCTTTCCCGAATATATAAGAGGAGTCCTCTCAAATGGCCGAATCTTCTCCAGGTCGATCCCGGCCGCGAGTTCATGGGCGCGGTCTCTCAACTATTGTCTAAGCACAATGTTTCTATCAGACGCGGCCGCGTCAACATCCACCGGGACCAGGGGATCGTGGAGCGGTTCAATCGAACCCTGGCTGAGAGGCTGTTTGGACACCAATATGCTAAAGAACTTGTAGACCCTCATTCGCGATCGACCGAGTGGGTGGCCAGACTGCCCGCCGTGGTCTCCGCACTGAACGGAGAGGTGACCAGATTGATAGGTAAGAAGCCCGTAGATGCCATCAAGTCTAAAAAGGTGACGAGCAAGCCCTCTGCCGTCTCGCGCGGGCGACCTGTTGGTTTAGAGGAGCAGCAATCGCCGATTGCGCTTCCATCGGATGTTGACGTCCGGTACCTCTATCAACCGGGAGAGCTCGAAGGTGGCAGCCGCCGCGCGACTGATCCCGTGTGGTCTCTCAATGTATATCCTCTGGATCGCTCTATTACCAAACCCGATGAGCCCGTGCTCTATTATTTGGCTGATGGTCCATCTCGCGGTTTTGTTCGCGAAGAACTTCTTATGGTACCTTCTGACACCCAGCTACCCCCGGATCGTTAGAGTCTTTAGTATTCTATCCTTTTTTAACTATCCTATAGGCTCTGTGTGCAACCCGTCTTCCATCAGTCTCCTCTTGTCGTAGTACGCCGACAACCCCAACTTCTGCCTGTACGTCTTCATCACCCCGTTAACCATTCGGAATTCCCTGTTCTCCGCCATATCCCTACCCCCTTCGAGAGCACTCTTGTATCTTCCCCAAGTCAGATCGTTAGATCTCTTCGACATCCCCTTGGCCGAGTGCTTAGATTTTCCGTCACCACTCACGTAGTAACACTTGCTACACAGAGCGATGGCTATATCTCCCTCGAATTCCAGCTTGAACAATCCCGGAGTTCTGTTGCTCCACGCGTCCCACGCCAACCACTCGGTCTTCTCCTTATTGAACTTTCTCTTCATCTTCTTTCTCACCACCTCCGCCAGCGTCTTCTCAGACACCGCGAAGTACATACTGTCAGTGTCCATCTGTATAAGTTCGAAATCTCGGCGATCCACGTACTTGTCCAAGAAGTCGTAGTAGAACTCCAGCATCCGGAGCTTGGCCAACTGGTAGACCGCTATGCCACACTGAAACGGTTCTGTTGATCACCACTCGAGTCTTCCTGCTCGATATCTCGTAAGCCTCCCCAATCTCCTCCAGGTCTTCGAACCACGCCGACCTCAGTGCCCGGTCGACAGTCTTCTCATCCTTCGTATATGTGGTGTTCAGGTGTCTCTCTTGTGCCTCTATCAGCTTGCCACAACACGCGTTGCCAACCAGTTTGAATATCTCCGCCAACACCGCCTTGCTCTTGTCTACGTCCCCCGTCCGTCTGGCAGCGGTGACCTCTTCCACGAACCATTGAAACGGTTTGCCGGGCGTGTAGTCTATCACCCTATGCACCGCCTTGACGATCAGACCGTGCTCCAGATACCACTTTAGCAGTGGGGAGTATATGATCATCTTCTTGGCGGACATTGCCCCCACGAGCTTTCTCTGTCCTTCGACCCTTTTCCTCCCGGTCCCGGCCAGGTAGTCCTTCATGTGCTGCGGAACCTCGTTCTCATCGACTTCTCGATTAACAAACAGCGGTGACATTTCCGAGAACTTGTCTCTCAACGTTTCCGGGACCTCTATATCCAACCCCGCAAATCCGAACCACTTTTCACTCCTAACCTTCCTCACGAAACAGTCTATATACGACTGTCTTTCCGGGTCGTCACACGACCATATCGTCTCCTCCCCGCACGGCATGTCTTTCGACAGGGTAGACAGATACAGCGCATTGGCGTCTTATCCCATCACCGCCTTGCACATCTTCTCCTCCCGACTACCTACCTGACCCCTGATCGTCGACCTGCCAGCCTCTGCGTATCTGGAGAACACTATGGACGGACCACCGACCAATCCCTGCTTCATCATCTCATAAGTTTCAGACTTCGGCGATCACAGCTCGGGCGTGTCCGCCTTCCGATCGATCGACCCGCGGAGTAGGTACTGAAGGGAAACACCGGGCAGAGACACAGCATCCTTGAGTATATCCACACCTCTTCCTCTGTAGAACTCTGTCATCTTAGTCAGAGCTTCCAGGAACGGTCCGACATCCAAGTCGTTGTAGTGTTGCAACCATTCCTTGAACGTCTTCATCCCATTTTCTTGGAATACCTTCTTACACTCTTTCCAGTCGGACAACGACATTAGGAACTCACCCTTCAACTTCGAGTACCACTCGGGATAGTCTGGCAGCCCCGGATGGTCGAGCTTGTCCGCGCTATCGAACCACTCGTACGGGAAGTGAGACTTTATCGTTTTACAGTCGTACGCCTTAACCCACCGGTCGTACGTGGTACCGGGTCCCAGATACTGGATGATGTCGAGAAATCTAAACTCCGGGGTAAACAGAAACATCGTCGTGCTGGCTCTCTTTCCGACCATCACCTTATTCACGGTGGCCGCCAACTTCTCTACAAAGTACTGCTTGATGAGGTTCAGGTCGTACCTGTTACAGTTGAACCCCACCACCGGGACTTTGTCAATCCAAGAGATAATCTTTGCTTGCTGAGACTTCGATAGCATATCTATGTCGGCCTGCAGATACTTCTTCCTAACCCCCTCCCTGATTGCCTTGCCTCTCATCTGCAGCTCGGTCACGAACTTCTCGACTAGCGTGTCAGGATCTCGTTCGCAGATGTGGGTTATCCCTTCATGCATCGTATCCCCCAAAGACACAGATATAGGAACGTGCTCGACCTCGAAGGTCAGGTCTTTGGTGGGTTGAGTGGTTTTTGACTTGTCGAGATACGCCTCGAAGTCATAGACTATCTGGTGAGGGTACAGAGTCGTCTCCTCCTCGCGCGGTGATTGTGGATAGTAGGTATTCACCTCATTCAACCACTCGCACTCCCACATCACCACCAGCTCGTAACCCTCATCCCTTATCTTGGCGTCTTGAATGTTCGTCCTCTTGTACAGCGATCTCGCGTTACCTCTCATGCAATGCCTCGGACACCCGTGCCAGTAGCATCCGTGAAACTGAAACACGGTTTCAGTCTCGTGACAGTAACCGTCGACCGGATCGCCGGCCACCCACCTCTCACCACCGTGACCACAGTCGGCGTGATGTATGTGCTTTCCCACCCTCTCCTCTTCTCTGTTCAACCATTGAATCGACCTCGCGCTCGCTGACCCCTTAGGATAGAACGCCTTCTCGTAGGCCGACTGCGGTCTCTCTACCCTCTTACCTGGACATGTCACCACGGTCTTCCCACCCATGCAGGTGGTCGCGTGCCTGTGCATGTTACACGACTTTGTGAACCATTGTTGGCATCCGGAGCACCCGTACTCGTTCGTCATCTTGCGGAGGTTCGTTATGAGAAAAGAGTGACCTCCAAACATTCCTATCGTCATTGTCTTCTCCCCAACCGCGTCCTAGTTTGCCGGACACTTCATTAGGTACCACACTCCGTCGGTGGTGGGCTCGTAAACGCGAATGCCCATCTTGAAGTGCTCTTCGACCTTCTTAATATCTTTCAGGGGAATTCCCTTACTATCCGGTCCGTTATCGTGACCGAGATATTCGTTAGCTAGAGTTCGTGCCTTCTCAAAACAGCGGTCTGGTCTTCCTCCACGGTGGATGGCTATGCACCTAAACAGACACAAGTAGTCGTCGTACGTGTCGACGGAATACATTCCCTTTTTCTGTCTTAACCAGTCTGGGAGATTTCCCGCTCCCATGAGAAGTTGTTGAGCGTCGATGATCATCTTCACCTCGACCGATATCCAACGAACGAAGGTACATTTTGTGTTTGGTCTATCAATCTTTGTCGATGTCCATTCGACTTTCTCTCTATCGGTTATCCAACTCTCCGCTTTGGAAATCTCGTTTATCCACGGACTGCCCTTTGATTGTTTGTGATAGATCATCGTTTCGTCGTTCTCTATGTTCCTAATACGATACGAGCACGAATACCTCAGATAACACGCCGTGGTTATCTCTGGACGAATTTTATTCATTATGCGATTAGCGATCTCCCCATCTACCCCCCTCTCGAAAGTCCATACTATCTTCCTCCTACCCCTATCAACAGTTTCCCTAACTTCGGCTTCTTCGGCGAGAATCCTGGGACCCTCCTCCACCAAAGCTCTGGCGATATCTATCCTACTCTTAGGAGGTCTCCCAACCAACCCTTGATAAATCTTATTGTAGTACGCCTTGTATAGTGGTTTTGTACGCGCGCTGGGATCTTCTTTTGCACGCTGCGCGTAAGCAGTGGCACGCAGACTGGCCGTCGTCTCGTTCTCCAATTTCTCGGAGCGTTTTTCAGGGTCACGGGCCAGTCGTCCGGTCGAAACCGCACGTCGCAACCTCTCCTCGTAGACGACGGCTCGCGCGTCACTTATCCTATCTGTTATATCTTTCTTGAGTCTCAAACCTCTTAGGGAAATTCCCCAACTCTTAGCTTGCTCTCTCATTTGCTTTATGGTAGACATTATACTGAGTATAACCAATAGATTTTTATCTTCAATAGGGTGTAAGTTTATATTTTATTTGTAATAAATGTATGAGAGATTGCTGTAATATACTGAGTATAACATAGGGATTCTTATCTCTAATAGGGTGTATCTTCTCATGTCATAAATATATGGTCTCGCGGTAGTAGTATACAAGAGTCACCAATGATACCACCATGCGGTGGGGGGCGCCGCGCGTAGCCAGTGACTTCCAGAGGGTGATGGTATCATTGTGACTCTTATATACTACTCCATATGCCCGGGTGTGACTACACGCGGCCAATGAAAATGCTCAGAATCGTGGACATGATTAGGCAGGAGCATCGGAACAGTCCGGCAGGTCAGGCAACTGCCGGACCAATACTTTTCACAAAAATATATTTTTATATTGAAATATTTAGAATTCATTTTTTCTCATTTCTCATCAAAAGTTTATGCAGTTGCCACTCAGTTGAACCGTCTCGATGAGACGGTTCGGTTCAACTGAGTGGTAACAACATACACTTTGGGTGGTGTGTGTGTGTCGTGTGTGGGGTGGTGGTGGGATCCCCTATTTTCAACGAACCAATCGCTTCCGACGTCACTGTTAGAGTTGGATTTATACAGTGGAACCTCTCTAAAGCGAACACCAAGAACACATCTGTGATCTTATTTTGTATGAGTTGCTTCGCCATTTATCTCAGGTGATAACGTCTGTTCGTGATCGCATAGCACACAAATATGGCTCAGAATGTTCAAATGCCAGGGTGTCGGTTTAGAGAGGTTTCACTGTAACATGATATGTTGTCAATAAGTTGTCAGCGCCAGACAGACACAAGTCGAGAACGGTTACCAACGGCGCTAATGAGCAACAAGTC
This sequence comes from Conchocele bisecta, assembly GCA_029237695.1. Taxonomy (NCBI): domain Eukaryota; kingdom Metazoa; phylum Mollusca; class Bivalvia; order Lucinida; family Thyasiridae; genus Conchocele; species Conchocele bisecta. The sequence goes on from CM055267.1 coordinate 71,223,586, forward strand.
ATTTTATTCGATGTCCATTCTTTTCAAACGGAACAAAACACCGTTTGCTGAAACAGTGCGCAGTAAGCGACGAGATGGTTCAACTGAGTGGTAACAACATACACTTTGGGTGATGGTGGTCTGTGTGGGTGGGGTGGGGTCCCTCCAATCGTATGAAGCTTCCGACGCCACTGTTAAGAGTTGGAATTATAACATGATATTTTATCAATATGTTGTCAGAGCCAGACAGACCCAAGTAGACAACGGTTACCGATGGCGCTAATGAGCCACAAGTGTACGTTAATCACTACAGTAGGTGAAAGTGTCGCCAGTTGCACTGCGGCTAATGATGCACATGGCGCCGATGGCAATTTCTCGTTTCTATAAATGACAACTTAAGGAGTAGCTACTTTGTAACATCAGTAATCTGATGAACTCAAAATCATGGCATTTGAGACAATCGCTGTGATTGTTTTGTACCTTAGAAGATAGGCGAGTTTTCATGAAAGATTCGTACAAAGAGTAATCGTTTTCGCAAATGACATCGAAACCAGTTTTAAGAGCGCGTGAGAATAGTTTCAACTGATTACACCTCGCATACACTTGTGCGATCAATAAGTGTTTACTTTTGTTAAGAAATAAAACAAATATGAACAAACGACCAGCAGAAACAATATTTGTTTCATGTCATTAAAGGCACTGTGTCTCAGATGATGTCTCCAATATAAGGTTTGATCATGTCCAGCCGTGTGCAAACGTTTGCTGTGGCCCTCGGGAACTGTTTGAACGGTTCCCGAGGGCCACAGCGAACGTTTGCACACGGCTGGACATGAGCAAACGTTATTGGCAGGCCGCGGGTTCAAACAGTTCCCGAGGGCCACAGCAAACGTTTGCACACGGCTGGACATGAGCAAACGTTATTGTTACATTTCCAACAAAAAACTGATGTAATTTGAGCATTATATTCAGTATTTTCAGTACTTTTATAAATCGTCCCATTCACGTAGATAAATTTCGGTATTCATATTCCGGGGCCGCGTCATGAACGTCATGAAGTAGTGACGTCATGAAGGCACTTCCGCGTAGTGACGTCATGAAGGCACTTGGTCTACGCGCGGCCCCGGAATGAGCATTGCTTAAAGCCATATGCGAACGGCACGCGCTATATATGTGCAAACAACGGAAACCATGTAACAATATGTATTTTTGCGTTGTTGTTCTTTTTTTTGTTTGCTTTATATACTGCAAATGGCAGATGTAAATCGAATGCACCATTTTGTCTGACCAAATTCCATGAACATTGTATTTTATTCGACTATATACTATCATAGACTGTGTTATTAGGGAGAGATAATTTCCAATAGTATTCTACCAGGATACACATTTTGTGAAACATACTGTGGCCCGTTTCACTACACTTCGTACGATTAAAATGATCGTAAGTGCAAATTCAGGATCGTCTGGAAATATCAATTGATGCATTTACATGTATATGCAGCCTATGCTCAATGAATGCAAATCAAATAATTGTCTACAAGAAAACACTGTTAATGTGAAATTTACAGATTATCATAAGTTTGTACTTCCGAACATTTTAGTCGTACAAAGTTTAGTGAAACGGCCCCTGCTTCCTAGTTGTAACTGATACTACAATACCGCTTTTACAAGTAGAAGTGTTAACGTTGTTTAAAGTACACTAGCTTAGAATCGGATGCTCTAAATGCTCCTCAAACAGGATCATTAATTTAATGTATCATGTCTCACTGTACTGTACTGTACTGTACTGTACTGTACTGTACTGTACTGTACTGTACTGTACTGTTACTGTAACTGTACTGTACTGTACTGTACTGTACTGTACTGTACTGTACTGTACTGTACTGTACTGTACTGTACTGTACTGTACTGTACTGTACTGATGTACTGTACTGTACTGTACTGTACTGTAGTGTACTGTACTGTACTGTACTGTACTGTACTGTACTGTACTGTACGTACTGTACTGTACTGTACTGTACTGTACGACTACATTTTCTTATGGTAAAAACATGTAAATATAGAATAGAATATATAGATATATATTGTATGATTGTAAATGCGACAATATACGTTCTATCTCCGTGTCAGATTGTGCTCCATATGCATCATAAAGGTGCGGTATATGTGGCTGTGACTGGAGAGATGTGGGACTTAATGGTTTTGCGACCAGTGTAGATCCAGATCAGCCTGTGCGGATGCACATGCTGATCAGGATCTGCACTATTCGTCATTCCACCATTGAAACACCCGCCATGTTGCTAACAAGAACAATAGATCGTTATCATGATGATACAGGATTGTACTATTTTATCAGGAGCTACACTGGTCACATAACCCATAAGCCCCATTTCTCCAGTCACAGCGACATGTTCAGCCTCTGGCACTATATCGGCTTATGGACTATAAAACTATATATGGTAATCTATACAAATGGCGTTTGCAGTAGTAGACTATTCAATTATATGGGAACACGGTTTCTGCGACAGTGACGTCCATGCGTACATGAGACACGCCATGTGATTTTGTACCTAAGAACATGTGACAATGGGAAAAAATATCTGGCGCGGCACGGAAACGGGATGTGCTCGGAGCCGAGCACATCCCGTTTCCGTACCGCGCCAGATACTTTTTCCAATATCTTGCGAAAACTGAAATGTACAATGTTCACAATATTTACGAAATGTTCAGAGCAAATGCGGAACGAACTCGCTGTGAAAATTTGGTCAATTTTCTAAGTCATTTACAGAACATATCATTATTTCTGTATACCTCTTAGGTACAAACTCACATAGTTTGACTGGCATGTGGGTGTGACTGTGGACATTATGCTTACGGCATGTGTGACTCCCAGTCTATGTCCTGATCAAGTAGCACACTCCTGTATCCTGCTAAAGATCTACATGTTAGAAGCATGAATGACGAATGTTTTATTGATGGAATGGTGAAGACTGCAAATCCTGAAAGACTGTGTGGATGCACCGGATGATCTGGATCTACATTGGTCGCAAAAGCCGAGTTCTGTAGTCACAGTCATATATGTGGCAGGGATTGGGAAAATGGGGTTTATGTTATTTGTGGCTAGTCTAGCTCCTGGTCTGTCAACACACCAGTGCATCTAATGATGGTCTATATTGTTTGTTAGATGCATGGTTGGTGATTCACGGGTGGAAGAATGAACAGTGTAGCGACTGCGTGGATTCGCAGGCTGTTCTGTTTCTACACTGGTCGCAAAGGCAATACGTCCCAATTTCTCTGACGTTCATTATCTGCCCTGGAATAGCAAGTTTTGATCAGCCTATTGATTGTGATAATACAACTGGGGCCCGTTTCACTAAACTTTGTACGACTAAAATGTTCGTAAGTGCAAATTTAGGATCGTCTGGAAATTTCCGAATTGATGGGTTTACATTTATTGAGCATCGGCTGCATATGCAGCCTATGCTCAATAAATGTAAATCCAATAATTTACAAGAAAACATTGTTAATGTGAAATTTACAGACTATAATAACTTTGCACTGTGAGACGGCGCCCTGATGATTAGGATCCACATGGGTCACACAGGATCCTTACAATCATAACTGAGACAAGTCAAGTGATTTTGCGAATTTTCATGAAAGTATGTAGAAAATGCAGAATAAAACTCGTTTGAATCAAGTAATGTTTCAGTATTTACAAGTTCATACCACAGGACATTGAACAGATGTACAATGTAGGCAATTTCTTTGCAAACTATTTTCCGCATTTGAAACTGAACATCGATACATCAAGTCAAATGTGCTGGAGCCTATTTCTGCATGAACTCCTAGCATGTGCCTGGATGAAACGAACATTGCCAGAATCGTGCTGATCGTCATGAGCTGGAACTATATGTGACTGGTGAAATAAGGCTTATGGTATTTGTTGCCAGTCTAGCACTCGGCCTACCATCACATTCGACATTATATTGATTGCCAGAATCATGACAGAGTTTTCAGTGCCTCAATAGCGATCAGTGCAGACCCAGATCAGACTGCGCGGATGCGCAGGCTGGTCTGGGTCTACACTGGTCGCAAATGTCATAAGCCCCAGATCGCCAGTCACAGCCACATATCAGTTCCAGTATCAATATTCCGACTGAGAATGTCTGTCTGTTGCGACACTCCTTGATCTATATATAGCCACACTCCCACGGCATTTGTTTTTGATCAGAGTATTCTTAAATTACTTGCCCTTATAACGTCTCGAGAGCGACACTATATTTCTGTTTTGTACATTTATATTGAATTGATTGGTTTATGTTAACTCATTGGCTCGATTACATTATCTTGGACGCCATCGTGAATTGCGACGTCGTTCCGCAGATAGTAGAAGTAATATTCTTTATTTCCTCATTGAAGGAGAGCATGGCAGAAATGTTACAAACGGAACAAGATACAATGCAACCTCTCTACAACAGCCACTCGTGGGAAGACGCAAAACTGGCTGTTGTAGAGAGGTGGCTGTTGTAGGGAGGTTAATGCTGAATGAAATTTTGTCGTCTGCTGTTTATTTATTGTCTTCGATAATTCACATCAAATACATGCTTTGACAGCATTTTAGAATCATTTCCGTTGGAAATGATTCTAAAGTGCTGTCAAAACATGTTTTTATTGAGAAAGAATGCAAAAGCAACAGCAGATGACGCTTTTCGTGCTCAGCAGTCTAAGGGTTAAATATAGATGAAATCATCCATTTAGGATATAAAATAGCGGCTGTTACAGAGAGGGTGTTGTTGTAGAGAGGTGGCCGTTCGGGGAGGTTCGACTGTACATGTCTAATACAGAATAGAGTGTTTCATGGTGGTTGATAGAAGACCGGCCTAGTGAAACGTATTCCGAATCACGACCTCAGTATTCTTCTAACAGAAACCAACACATGCACGATAATTTGAAAGTAATATATACATCTATAATACAACTTCACATTCATACAGGTACACACTCGCACGAAGTATTCCACTCGCCACTGCGTCATTCATGCCCTGAGTCAGCGATTACAGAACACTCGATGCACCTGCATCACCTATACGAACATGTTTGGTATAATTATATATGTACCGTCCACCACTTCCTTAAATATGCCACTTATATTCTTCGAGACTTGCAGTGATATTATGTTATGTGTTCGTTTAGTGTCCATACGTTAACGTATTGTTTGTTAACGTATTGACAATGCATATACTAGTATGACACTAGCGCCACATGCTTTTGTAAGTATGTGTGGGTTTCGGGGTGTGTGGGAATAATATACGACTGTTTCTGGAGAAATGAGGCTTATGGGTTTGCGACCAGTGTAGATCCAGATCAGCCTGTGCATCCGCAATGAAACACATTACATGTTTCTAAGAAGCAATGTAGATCGGTATTAGACTATACTACAGGAGTGCGCTATTGGACCAGGAGCTACACTGATCACAAAGCCCAACTCATTTCTCCAATCATAGTCACACATAGAGTATCATTATGTATAATGTTGCAATTCCACATGTAATATGCAAATGTAAATGCAAACTTCCAATTAGACACACTGACAATTAGAGTACATACTATTATGTGGGTGATAATAACAGTTCACGTGTATAACATAGTAGTCCAGGGGCAAATGTACGTATAGATAGAGAATAGTAGGTTAGTGCCGTGAATGGGAAAACATATCCGGTAAGGCTCATGAATTTCTTCATTTCTCATCAGAAGTATATGTTGTGACCACTCATTTGAACCGTCTCGCCGAGACGGTTCAAATGAGTGGTCACAACATATACTTTGGTTCAGAAATAAGGAAAATAGATAGAGCCGTAGGTTAGTGCCGTGAATGGGAAAAATATCTGGCAAGGCTCAGGAAACGGGATGGGCGAGGCTCTGCCGAGCACATCCCGTTTCCGTGCCGCGCCAGATATTTTTTCCCATTAACGGCACTAACCTACGGCTCTATTTATCCCGTCAACAGCTACAAATGGCTGTAAAATGCAAAACTAGTATTGACTGGATATCAAAAATGTTTCACGGCACCGTGTTTCACGGCACATACGCACTGTGTTGACGGGATAAGTATAATAATCCGGCACCCCATGTTAATTTTTGGCACCCGATATTTTTATGAACTTGAATGTATAAGGGTTACAAAAGATCCTGGTGCCATTTTTTCAAATCATGTTCAAGGTCATTTCAATGTCATTGAACTTCATGCATGTTTGGTGTTTAGGATAATGTAAAGTTCTATTGACCCGGTAATGGTATAAATGGCTCAGAAGATCGAACTAATAGCTATTATACATGCAGCTAGTAGAAAAATATTAGTTTTGTCCACGCATGGCGGTCATATTTTCAAGATGGCTGCCAGAAAGATACGTTTTCAGATAGGCTAGTCTATTTGACACGTAGAAGCGTAAATTTATGTATATATGCCTATCATTTCACATCATCGTATCTAGTAAGAAGCATATTGATACCGTTTCGCATACACTATCATCTTTAATTTCAAAATGGCCACCAAACTGCCTTTTCAGAAAAACAAAAATATGTTAAGAACTTAGTTTTGATGCACACTTTCATTAGTTTACTTAAGAGCATCAAATAATCCAACATTTTCAGCTATTATTAATATTGCCTTATACAAAACAATTACATTACGGTAATTATTTCAACATGGTCTGCACAGTAACATGATTTCCCCAGGATCAGCATGTGACAAAGCCATACACATTACTATTTGGCTTAATTGAAACATGTACAAATATTTTTGAACATTCTTTGCAATAATTGCCATTGTGGTTATAATGATTATGTCACATGACTTAGTATACACATGCATTAAATGGGTTTATAGTTGTTTGACGGACTGTCAATGTGCTGTATGAATGACGTGCTGTAGCAATGGCATGTTTGAAGGATATGAAATTCCTGACATCTTCATAGACTGAATTAATTTTCGTCGGTGCAATACTCATCGGTTTGTACTGGTACATGTATATGAAAAAAACATATTACAAGTAGCTACAAAGATATCTGCAATTCATTTCACATGTTTCCATAAATTGAGTCTTCATTTTCGTGTTAACCTGATACATACACTGCATAAGAAAGAGCATTCATTTACGAGAAAAAGAGATATTTGCATATCCTATGATAAGCTCATGTACATTCAGAAGTCACTGTGCGAGTTGAGACAGCGAATGGTTATTCTAAATAATTTAGTCCTTGTAATAACTAATGTTTCCTCATCTGGAAAGTCAGCAAACTGGGTTGTTTCTGTACATGCAATATTAGCACTTGTTTTAAGCAAGTGTAAAATGGAAAGTATAAACCATGTAGACACTGGTCACCTGGAAAACAAGAACACACATGCCCTTGGGTGTACACTAAGTATGGTAGGGGGACTGTACTAATGGAAATATTCAACGCGGCACCTAACCTATGTCATATATTTCATATTTACGAGTTTCTATTCTATATGTAACGAAATATGTTTTAATACTCTGTATTCAGAGCGATAATCGTCTTATTAACGACCATTGTTCTAGGATATCCGTTGCAACGTTGAACGTACGTATAAAGCGCATACGTATATGCCATATCATGTGCTACTCATGTCAACTATAAGTCATAGTGCTTGCACTGTCATATGTGTACTCATGTCAACTATATGTCATAGTGCTTGCACTGTCATATTGTGTGTATGTTTGTTATTACTACGGTGCTCAAGAGCCAGTATGGCTAAGACAATTAACTACAGTTAATAGCGGGATGGCACAACAGACTGCTGGTTGCCAAGCCAGTATATATTAGGACATATAGATACTCTGATGTCATTATTTACTAACATTTCTAAAATTTGTGTGAGTGTTAAGTGGTCGTCTATATACTTATGTGGTGTCATTGTATTGTCATATCTTATATGGAAGTTTCTATTTTGATAAGTTTCTGATATTAAATACGTGAAAAAGACTTTGCTACAAAACCTATATTATAGTGTGAGTACTACAGTGAATCCATCCTCTCTCGGACGTCACACGCATCCTGCTTTGCAGAAAATTAGACGCGGTCATATAAGTGTATTATGGGGGTCATGTAATCTCAGTGTGAATACGGATGGAAGTAATTGTGTCCATCAAAAAATGATAAATAGCTTAGTATACTGCTTCAAATGTTGATGAGGTAAGGATAACTCGCAGCACCGATATGGTCAATTCAGTGGTAAATAGAGGTGTATTGCCATCTATGACATTTTGCTAAACACAAGTGATGTTACAATCAATCTATTCCACTGTATATGTTCACGCCAAGCTCTTTAAGTGTGATTTAACGTATCTGGGTTACATTATTGACATAGCCACTATGAGACAGGTCAACTAATTTAAGGCACTAACTAGAATGTATGTTCATTCTCCCTTCCATGTCGGTATCATGGTTGCCATCAATATATGGATTGTATTGTATGTAACATTGTCATTATACAATGTCATATATTCCTCATACATCTCGTCATTATTGGAATTCCAGTGTGCTTGTGTTTTATGAAACTTTCATTTAATTCACCTTATAGTTTCTTCTTTTCATGAAAGTCTCTGACACTAATCAGACACCGTTAGTTGTGATACTTTTGTATTTGAACTGCAAATAATGCTTTAATACTCTCTGTGTACAACTGACGTTGAACTTATCATCTTATTTGCTTTTCATTTGAACCGTGTGTTTCGATTGTATACATATGTTTGACAAGTATAGGTTATCATTTTAAATATTCGTAGTTTAAAATTAGGAATTAAGTCGGCACTTTGGTGTGCACAGTCATAATGTTTATGTTTTCGACGATATTGACCAGACTGAGACCTTATCAACAATATAAAATAAAAGACATTGAGGAGACCGATGAACCCATGTAAACATAACTCTAAAGCCATACATACTAGCAACAGTATGCCATATTTGAATAATGTCATAGTTGAACATCGTAATGTATTACAATTGGCTCTTTCGGTATTCCTAGATATGCTATTTGTCGTTTTATTTTGCGTTAGATAAATACAATACTGCATTATTCTTAATTGCCAATGTCTTTGAGCTGGCATTCAACTTGACAAATATAAAAATAAATAAAAATACATTTGATAACTGCACTTGTGAAGATTGATGTTCAATGACCTTGGAATGACATTGAACGTATTTGGAAACAATGACACCCACCTTTTTCTGAAAGCTGAACCTTTGTAAAACAACCACGAAAACACAAATACATGTACCATGAAGCGCTGGTTTCTGATTTCCTCGGAAATATAACAAAACGTTAGATTTACACCGGATGTGCTTGTGTACTCGCCCATCATGACATCCAATAATAAGAAACTAAGTAAGTCATTTTTTGTCACGACTGGTGAACTAATGAACAGTATTCCACATATCTGTGAAGTATATATTTTCTGTGGTAATAAGCAGTGATATATGTATGCCATAGTACAGAAACAATATTACAATGATCAATTTATGCCCGTTTTCACTTGTTGACCTTGAAAATATAGTTGTGTGACCTTGACCTTGATTAAAAAAATATTATTTCTTGATTACAGTTGATCTGCAATTATTGTTATGCATATTACCGAAGAGATTGATACTTCAAATGGATTAATTACTCGGTTTTATGGCATAAATACTAAATTTTTTACCTTGATTTTGAATGACCTTGAAATGACCGTGAAAATGGCACCCGGAGTTTTTGGAAAGTTGGATCCCAGGGCCCGGTTGTTCAAAACACCAGTTAGCTTAACGGACTGTTAAATCCTTAACGGACTGTTAAATCCTTAACTGAATGGTTAAAATCTCTGTTAAAACAGAGATTTTAACCATTCAGTTAAGGATTTAACAGTCCGTTAAGCTAACGGATGTTTTGAACAACCGGGCCCAGATGAATACAAAATCACTATGAAAGAAATAATAACATGAGGTGCCAGATTGTGAGCAATTGCTCCCGAACTATATAGTACAGGGAGTGCCATACTGCTGTCTGTTCCACGCTTTGCTGCCAACGAACTTTTGGCTATTACACACATCAAATCTAAACAATATTTAAATGTAAGTACTTTTTCATCAATAATACAAAAAGTCAACCTCCCCAAATTCTTTTATTTGATGAAATTCCATCAAATAATGATTTTATTGCGTTAGAGTTCGCCGGCAGACAAATCAGTATGAACATAGTGCCACGATCGTCCAACTAATGCCCGCCTTTTCGAACGTATGAGTTGAACTTAAGATATGCTTATTTATAAGGGTGGTCAATGCATATTTAAAATTAGTTGAGGGCAGTAACTCTGCAAAACTCACATACCGTCCGTGGCATACGGACGGTACGTAGTTTTGCAGAGTTACTGTCCGCAACTAATTGAAAATACATTCCAAATAGCCGTAATGCTTTTGTGGCCCGAGAATAATATATTATAAGAAGGATAACACAAGTACGACTGGCTTGTACCACCTTGGAACGGTCAGTAAAAATCCGACATATGAGTCTGATCAGTAACCTGAATGTTTTGCCTGTCACGCAGGGCGCCAGCCAGACCATTCGGGTTAGCTGATCAGGAGTTACACTGATCCGGAATGATATAATCACATTTTATTTAGATATACTGTATATTAATTAATTGTGTCTATCCAAGAATCTACCAGTATTCCTTATCCCGACGTTGGGGGCGATTAATTAGCCCCCGTTATAGCAGGGGTGGATCTGGAGGGGGGGGGGGTTGCAACCCCTCCCCGTTCAGCCACGGAGTTTACATGAATTTAAATGCCGTTAAACACAGGAAAGTGCATTTCAAAGAGATTGAAAATAGGACAACCCCCTAGTTGCGAACGGTAACTCTTGCAATTACTCACGTACCGTAGCTAGCTACGGACGGTACGGGAGTAGATTGCAAGAGTTACCTTCGCAACTAGACAACCCTCCGTTCCTCAAATGCTAGATCTGCCCCAGTATAGACTGACAATACATGGGGACAACAGCCTGTTGCACTTCCTGGGCCACAGTTGAGAATATCTAACTTACTATAAAGCCATCAATTGGAGATCATGATGATTACACCTTGGCCATGGGAAAATATAGTGCCGTTATTAGCATCATTAACACATCACAGTATTTTTATATAGGAATGAATGGCCTTTTTGTGGAATTTATCGGGGTATAAACTTGGAAAAGTCGCTGGAATACTGGACGAAGGCCTCCAGAATTTGAAATAAATTCATCAAGAAAATGTGTTTATTTTCCGTTTTCTTAAGAATTATTTTAACTGCGCCTCACAGTTACGGAAAGTAGTTCGGCATGGGAGTTTACTGGGATATAAATTTTGGACAGAGACTTGCTACGAGCCAATCAAATGTTAGGGAATTGTGTAAATATTTTTGTGCTGGAATTATTGGCCATTGAACAACAGCGGGTTTGTAACAAGCAAACGCCGTTCTGTCTTGTTCGTTTACCAACGAAACGCCATTGTGCCCTGGTCGTTGGACAACAAATCGCATTATGCCCTGGTCGTTGGACAACCAAACTCCGTTCTGTCTTGGTCGTTTAACAACCAGACTCAATTCTGCCCTCGTCATTGAACAACCAAAGGCAGTAATGTGTATTATGCGATATTCTCTCTGAATTATTGATGGACTCCTACACATATCAAGAGTCACAAGAGGGCTCAGAGCTCCAGATAAGGTCCGTATTGACGTATTTTACGCAATTAGTTTCGTTAAATACGCATTGATTATCCGAAAAGTGGGAGTACAAAATACGCACAGCAATGTGAAAATACGCATTGATTTTCAAATTGAGTAGTGGAAATAGTCATAAAGTTGAAAATTTACTTAATTGAGATGCAATGTTTGATTTTTGCAGCTCAATTAAGTGAATGTTTAAATTTGTTACATATTTTTTTATCATTTGTTCCCTATTTAGTAATGAAAACAATCAATAATCCATTTATAAAAGTAAATACGCAATGGTTTTCAAATAAGGGGGTATAGTACGCTTTAGACACACAGCTTATCTGGAGCTCTGAAGAGGACACAGAGTTGTAGATTATTGCATAGGACAAATGCAGCAACACAGGCAGGATACCATCTTGGAACGGTTAGCACAAATAATGGTTCATTATGTTGGATGGTGAGAAAAAAAATATTATTCCATCGTACATGTTTGAATAGCGGGAATGTGGCTGTGCCTGGAGAAATGGGGCTTGTGGGTTTATCGAACTGTTGAACAGTGTACATCCAGATCAGCCTGTGAATCCGCACAGTCTGACCAGGATACATATTGTTCGCCATTTCATCAATGAAACACGCGTCATGCTTCTAGCAAGGAATATAGATCGTTTTCACGCTATTTTGTGCTATTTGATCAGTAGCTACACTGACCACAACTCCCATAAACTCCATTTATCCCGTCACAGACACAAACAATACACGAATGTCCGTCGGCGTCCGTGTGAATAACGAGTGATGGCAGCGAACGAGTTGTTTGCACGGACGTCGACTGAAACAAGTATCTTCACGCTTTACAATGGGCTTTTTCTCACATTGAACCACATGCAAAATAACTGCTAGGAGTGTAATAGTGATAAATATTGAATTGAACAAGGACACACAATAAGATGATTAAACAAAACAACCATGACAGACGGAAAACAAACACGTGGAAATGCTGGTAAATGCACGAACTGGTAATTATGAAAGTATTAACAAACACACAAGGGAACAGAATAAGGCGAAATTGTGTGTTGTCTTGCAAACATTATTTTCGCCAGTCAGCATCCGAAAAGTACACTGCTGTATCAAAATGAGACATATTTGTAAAACATGAATATGCTCTCATGGCATACATGACTGTAACTGGAGAAATGGTTACAAACGTTTCGACATAACAAAATGGCTACAGTGGGGTCAGCGTGTAAGTGAACACACGAACGAACACGACATGTTGGTTCCAACCTGTCGTGTTCGTTCGTGTGTGCACTTACATGCTAACCCCACTGTAAGTGTTTCAGCGACATTTCGAAGGTGAACAATCTAAAGGTCGTGTTAATGGTGGCGTGAGTGTGTGACAAATGTTCAGGTGATTCAAGTGTCCAAGTATGGAAGCAATGCTACGCGCAATATTGAAGATATTACATGATGGATAAACTCTTACAAACTGTTCGACATAACAAACTGGCTAAGTGTTTTAGGGAAATTTCGAAGGTGACAAATGTCAAGGTCGTGTTAATGGTAGCGCGAGTGTGTGACAAATGTTCAGGTGATTCAAGTGTCCAAGTATTGAATAAATCCTTATCGTAATATTGAAGATAATGCATGATGGAGAAACTCTTACAGTGTTTCAGCACCATTTCGAAGGTCGCAAAGGTCACGGTCATGCCATTGGTGATACGAGTGCGTCACACATGTTCAGGTGAATGAACTGTCCAGATATTAAAGCAATCATGCAAGTAATATTAAATATACTACATGATGGAGAAACTCTTACAAACTTGTTGACGTAAATGAAAACGGACGGACGGACGGACGGACGGACGGAACCTCAAAATTAACGGAATATAAGGGGGCATAAATAGACTTCATTTGTGGAAAGTCATGTAGTTGTGTTCTGTATGTCACGAAATCTATTTGACGAGTATTTGTACAAGGGGCCGTTTGAAACTTCGTACGATTAAAATGTTCGTAAATCCAAATTTAGGATCGTCTGGAAATTTCAATTGATGAATTTGCATATATTGAACATAGGCTGCATATGCAGCCTATGTTCAATAAATGTAAATTCAATAATTGTTTACAAGAAAACATTGTTAATATGAAATTTACAGACGATCATAATTTTGCACTTACGAACATTTTAGTCGTACGAAGTTTAGTAAAACGGCCCCCATGAATCTATGACAATGGATTATTATTCACACATTTCTAAGAAGTTTCGTTCTTTTCGCCAGCTTTCAACATCGACTTAAGAAGACAATGGCTCCAAAATATTCACATAAAATGATGAAACAGATCAGTAAGACTTTAATTAATCCTTTTAATACGATAGTGTATTATAAACTTGGAAAAGTCGCGGGAATACTGGACGAAGGCCGGAAGGCCTCGTCCAGTATTCCCGCGACTTTTCCAAGTTTATGTATACATACCTCTATAGCGTTGTTTGCAAACAGTGTAGATCCAGATGAGCCGGTTCGTAAATTAATTCTCATGTTTTTTACAGAAAAAACACACTTCCTTTTTATAAATGGACTAGTCTGATTGGATCGGTCAGACAATTAACATATTGCATTTCATTCCAGTTATTTAGGATTGAAATGGTTAATTGTATATATATATTCCTTTAATCTGATCAGGTAAAATGGTGCGTTTGGTTGTTAAAGGTATTACACAGTCAATACAACACATATTGGATATCTCAGACATCATCCGAGACGAATTGCCTTTAAAGGCAATGTATCCCGGAATATGTCTCAAATGTCACTGCGACTGGATAAACGGGGCTTATGGGTTTTGCGACCAGTGTATATCCAGATCAGCCTATGCATCCGCACAGTCTGATCAGCATCTACACTGTTCGCTATTCCATAAATGAAACACTCGTCCTGTTTCTAACAAGCACGATAGATCGTTATTGGGCTACATGATAGAGCGAGGAGCTACACTGGTTATAAATCCCATAAGCGCCATTTCTCCAGTCACAACCACGAATATCCAATATGTGTTTTATTTATGTACCGCGAATGGCTTATATCACCAAAATCACCAGGGCATTAGACAGAATTCCAAGAATGTCATGTTTGATTCCACTACAGTGAAACCTCTCTAAACCGGACACAGGGTGTCCGGTTTAGAGAGGTTTCACTGTAAATCCGGCATATGACTATTCTGAGACATACTGATGTCGTTTACAATCATGAGCATGCATTATTATCCGCTTGCGTTACCAATATACTATGGAAGTGAGATCACATATACATATATTTGCATGGTGTCCGGTTTAGAGAGGTTCTACTGTATATACTATCATAGTTATGTGATCAACAGGGGAGAGCATGTAGTAATACATGTCTTCTCCTATGTACTGTAGCAAGAAGCACACTTTGTGAAACATAATGGCTTTTGTTTATAAATTCTATATATTTTAGGTTTTAATTATTATAATTGGTTGAACTCATTTAAATAAACTTGAATTAGAAAAGATATATTATCCACCAACTTAGTAGCTAGTTTTTTTTATCAGTTATCTCAGGTGATAATGCCTGTTCATGATCGCATAGCACACACCTATGGTTAATAATGATCAAACGCCTGAATTACAGTGAAACCTCTCTAAAGCGGACACCCTAGGGTTTAGAGAGGTTTCACTGTACTTTTAATCTGCTTCATTATTGTTTGTGTATGTCTGAGACAAATTTGCGTTTTAATCATGCTTTCGGGATATCTAAGGATGGGAAGCGACCAGATTTATTTTGCTGAAGACGGTCCCTGTTCATTAAACGTAAATACACTATAAAAACAGCTATGTTGTTATATTTACACATCGTGTCTAGACACAAATAATCGTTGACATTTGCAAGAAGTAGAGGTAGAGGTTTTAGCGTGCACAAAACAAAGCACTAAATAATTGGATGTATTGTCCTTGCGAGCAGTGTAGACCCTGGCCAGCCTGCGCATGCATCTGCGCAGGCTGGTCAGGGTCTACACTCTTCGAAAATGATAAGCAGGCTCTAAACTTATAGCAAGCAATGTGAAACATTATTAGACGACAGTAGTGAGACAGCAGATCATGCTATGCTGCAGTTAGAAATTACAGAAGCAATGTTTTTCTCCCGACCGTAGCCAATACTGAATATTGAGACGCACTTCGATAGACTCTTAAATTCAACTGCAGTACATTGCAAAACATCTACAGAAGGAAATGAAAACAGTGAAATGACGGTCGTATATTTTATATATGTGTCCCCAAATCTTGTATCCATAAATATGTTCTGTGAATGTGCTTGAAAAGTACACTGTGCGTCTGGTCAAACTTACATCATGGCAAGTGCGTTTATCGTGTATCCTGGTGACGATATAATATACATTATTTATTACATGCACCATAGCATGAATGATTTACATACATTGTACACAACACAAACATTCAAAGATATTAAAATATGAAATTTATTTCCGGAAACATGTGACCACGCCATGTCAAATGCATTAACCCATGATATACCGTACCAAGGTGTATGATCACGTGGTACTAACAACAACAACAAGTACCGATTCAAAGTACGTATTCTTTTATAGTGTCCTTATTACGTAACGGATTTTGATGTAATATGGCGCATCAAACGCGTCTTGTTAAGCTGCATTTGGTGGTCTCTTTATTTTCGCCCAAACTTCTGTCGTTTTTGCGAATAATCGATTTCCGTATCTCGCAAAAACGACATAAGTATGTGCCAAACTCCCTAGACCACCAAATGCAGCTGATGAAGACGCGTTTGCTGCGCTATATTTCAAAATCCGTTGCATATTAAGGAAAATATCAAATAATACTTATTTTGGAGTGGGCGACGTTGTTGTTGTTGTAACCACGTGATCATGCACCATGCGCCGTTTCTGCTGGCACAGTCATGTATACTAGTGTATGACTTACTAAAAGGCCTTATCGTTTGTATCGACCTATGATAGGTATTAGTAACGTCGCCGTCTGACGGACCAACAACATATTTCGGGTGATAATTTGCAGTTGTCCATTTGATAGATATGTTTATATTTTAGTAATCGTGTTCTATTTTACATTGACGTTCGTCACTGATGCTAGTGCTATACATATACAGTGGAGTCGGCGTGTTAGTGCACACACGAACGAACACGACAGGTGTCATGTTCGTTCGTGTGTACACTTACACGCTGACCCCACTGTAATTCATGTATAAAAAAAAATGTAAATACTTTTCTGCATTTTTTCTCATTTCGCATCAAAAGTGTATGTTGTTACCACTCAGTTGAACCGTCTCGGCGAGACGGTTCAACTGAGTGGTAACAGCATACGCTTTGGGTTGGTAGCGAACCAACCTGTCGTGTTCGTTCGTGTGTGCATTTACACGCTGACCCCACTGTATGAGACGTTTGTTTATACCACGGACTGTGACAACACTTACACAGCCATTAACACAAACGAACAAGTGACATAAACCACAGGCATTCGGCGTGTTTCTGCTTTCATCGGTATAACTCTATATATATGAACAAGGCTTCTAACTTTGGTCAGACATGACCTCGTATCATAACAAAATAACATGTTTAAAATTGTAATTTTCTATGCATTCTATGTATTTCTGCAGTATATCGATAATTCTCAAATGATCATATGAACTTGCCACTACAGTATTGACGTTAGAGCCTTAACTACATTATTTCATTTGTTATGATACGAGGTTGTGTCCGACCTATGAAAAGGAGATGTAATTCGAGATTATTTGCATAAATATGTTCTAACTATGTTATTTTAGCAAGATAACAATAATTCTCAAATGAACATGTGCACTTTTCACCAACATATTCACATTGCCGTTAATAAAATCGCGGAATGTGTTATGATACGAGGTCGTGTCCGACCAAAGTCAGAAGCCTTGTTCATATCTATATAGTTATACCGATGAAAGCCGAAACACGCCGAATGCCTGTGGCATAAACCGCATTTGAAATGTATATGTTCTGGATGCGTCGTGTTTGGTGATTTTCATTGATTGATTGATTGCCATTTGCTCATATCTTCGACGATGTGTGCAGTGTGATGTCACTACACAGTGTGCAGTGTTAGCACGGCGCTGTTCTGTTCCCGATCACGATTGCCAGTTTTGTAATCCGCACGCACCGTCTACCTCTTGTGGTAATACTAATTGTGACCGCCTCATTACGTTGAGTGTCGTTTCAGCCAGTGCTATGACGTAAGGCGTTTGTCCCATTTTCAGTGGAACCTCTCTAATCCGGACACCGAGACAACTTCTGTTATCTTATATTGCTGAGTTTCTTAGACATTTATGTCAGGTGACAATGCCTGTCCATGATCGCATTGCTCATATATATGGCATAGAAGGATCAAATGCCTGATTCACAGTGAAAAGGGGGTGTCCGGTTTAGAGAGGTTTCACTGTACTGTGCAAACAATAGCGCAATCCGTAACAAAACACACATGCATTAACCCATTTTATGCTCAGGATATATCATTTTGTTTGTGAACAATTATAAATATATTCTTTATATGTGCTTAGAAGGAATGTCGTGACCACCATTTGAAAGACGGTTCAAATGAATGGTCACAACATATAGTTTCATTGAGAAATAAGAAAAATAAAACAATTCATACCCGTAAAAGTGAACTCCGAATTTAATTGGTTAAAACAGAGCTTGCAATGCACATTGTATATATTTTCTTGTTTTATCTCAATGTTCCATCAATTGCTTAACCCGTTCGCTCCAGATCATGGATTTTGATATGTTAATTTTCCGACCAATCCAATCGTCACGAGCTGGGGGCCGTTTTACTAAACTTCGTACAACTAAAATGTTCGTAAGTGCAAATTTAGGATCGTCTGCAAATTGCAATTGATGGATTTACATTTATTGAGCATATGCTGCTATCGGTAAATGTAAATCCAATAATTGTTTTCAAGAAAACAATGTTAATGAGAAATTTACAAGACTATGATAAGTTTGCACTTACGGACATTTTAGTCGTACGAAGTTTAGTGCAACGGGCCCCAGAATTCTAGACTAGTCCATCTGTAACTGAAATATGAAAATTACTTGCAAAAAAAGCAGATTCTGATATCAAATATAGGCATAATTATATGGTTGAAATATTTACAGTCAGACTAATAAATTAACAGTGACTGTGCCTCCTGAATTCTGCATTGGACCGGCTCGGCTTGTCGTATCGTCTACGGCATTTACGACACGCACACATTCTCAGCCACTCGTACTGCAGACTCCAAATTTACATTAACTTACGTCGGCCGTCCATATGAAGTGCTGTCCAGTCTATTAAGCGATGGTCGTCAATTCTATGTATATAATATATTGATCTGTAATTGTCTACACGACGGGAAATCACATCATCCATTTTCACGGGGAATTTCACACAGATTGCAGACTTGTGCTGCCAAGCGAAAACCAGGATAAGGTCGTGAATAATACATTAAACAGACCTCGGCAATCCACACGTCCGCTCGTATTGGCGAGTCAATTTTCTATCTGAACGATTGGTGATTTGAAGAATGTATGAATTGAACTCACGCCTTGTTACATGTCTGTTAAGACAGACCGGAATGTCGTCATGAACGGACACAGATTGTCAACATGAGCACTGGGAGTTGATGATAGATAACGTAATCATTCTGAAAGTTATCATATTTGACAAAACAAAATTGCGGTCAAAATGACGTCATATAATTGAGGCAATAATTTATATTTTGTTGATGTTTCAATAACAGTATAAAGGTCGAATTGAATTAAAAATCGGTTGGGACATGAATGTAGCGATGAACTGTGGCAAAATGTTCACCAACAAGTTTTATTAAATGTACATTGAACTTGGGAAAACTACAATATTTGTATTTCTCTCGCGGAACATGAAGGCTAGTTATTAAGTTTAGTTTCGGTCATATGACCGAAACTAAACTTAATAACTGGCCTTCGTGACATGACCGAAACTAAACTTAATAACTAGCCTTCGTGACTTAATAACTAGCCTTGGTGACATGACCGAAACTAAACTTAATAACTAGCCTTCGTGACATGACCGAAACTAAACTTAATAACTAGCCTTCGTGACATGACCGAAACTAAACTTAATAACTAGCCGTCGTGACATGACCGAAACTAAACTTAATAACTAGCCTTCGTGACTTAATAACTAGCCTTCGTGACATGACCGAAACAAAACTTAATAACTAGCCTTCGTGACATGACCGAAACTAAACTTAATAATTAGCCGTCGTGACATGACCGAAACTAAACTTAATAACTAGCCTTCGTGACATGACCGAAACTAAACTTAATAACTAGCCGTCGTTACTATACTATCAATTATGACTACAGCCGAATTTATCTAAAAATGTCACATTAATTACATGGACTCCCGGTTGACAAAAATGTACCTTAAAGGTATATGTGACTGTATAAATGGGGCTTATGGGTTTTGTGACCAGTGTAGCTCCATGTCAGATAGCACACTCCTGTAGTCACAGGTGGAAGACTCAGACCTATGCCACCAATGCCTATTAAAAAAATCCCATTACCCCACCCACTTGGTCTCGTACATTACCATCTTCTATTTATAGAAGGTGGGTATAAATATGGCTATTATAGAAAGAGCCCTCTCTTTTCCGATTCGCACAAACACAATAAACATCGATTAAATGTATGAAATATGTATCTGGCAATTGATAAAGGTATTAGGTGTGTGAATATACTCACTTCAAATCGCTGTTTCAAGTATTTATTGAGTTATTCGCGTTTTCATTACCCCATCCAAAGCGAAAGTTGCGTGTACGAAAGAATCTCACACAGAATCGGAGGCCGTCCGGCGTGGATTATCGGTCATATTTGGCCAATAGCTGATCGCCAGCTCAAACTAAAGTGGCGCACCATGACCATATACATTAGAAACTCCAACCATACAAAGTTCGTCCAATTGAGATCGTTCACCGATCTAAAAAACACTTTTTTGTCTAATTTCGTTCATTATCTGGAACCGGGTCAATGCACCATCTTCCATAATACAACCGGAAGCGTCTATGTAAAGAACATCTCTGATTGGCTAAATCTAAACTGTAATGACGTTATTCAACCTATTTCTCGATTCCGGAAGACACAATCTGATAGTACGCGAATCATGAATGAAAGTAAAAAAAAGGTGTTTTTTAGATCGGTGAACGATCACAATTGGACGAACTTTGTATGGTTGGAGTTGTTAATGTATATGGTCATGGTGCACCACTTTAGTTTGAGCTAGCGATCAGTTATTGGTCAAATATGACCGATAATACACGCCGGACGGCCTCAGATTCTGTGTGAGATTCTTTCGTACACGCAAATTTCGCTTTGGATGGGGTATACAAAATGCGAATAACTGAATAAATGCTGGAAAGAGAGATTTGAAGTGAATACATTCACACACCTAATACCTTTATCGATTGCCAGCGACAGAAATCATACATTTAATCGATGTGTATTGTGTTTGTGCGAGTCGGAAACGAGAGGGCTCTTTCTATAATGGCCACAATGTTATCCACCTTTCTTTATATAAGATGGTAATGTACGAGACCAAGTGGGTGGGGAAATGGGATTTTTTTAATAGGCATTTTGTTGGTGTCATAGGTCCGAGTCTTCCACCTGTGCCTGTAGTCTGATAACGCGCTATATTCATTGTTTGAAGCATGGCGAGTGTTCCATTGATGGAATGGAGAACGGACAGCCTGATTTGGATCGACACTGGTCGCAAAACCTATAAACCCAATTTCATCAACCACGGTCATGTATACACTGGTCTATGCTGTCATCGCGTCCGTTATACCATACCGCCGGCAATATGACGAACACCGCTTTTAGACGCCGTTGCCATGGTAGCTGACCGCGAACACTTCCGATTGTTCAGCAACTAAACACCGACGACACCGATGACATAGAAGGCGCCTTATCAAAGATGCCATATCGGTACACTTGTCATTGTTGGCGCGCGATGGGATTAACCACTTCTGGTTGCCATGGCAATTAAAATTAACTGCACATTGGGTGACGTTATAGTGCAAAAAAACCCACAAAGTTACGTCAATGAATTGACATTCTCACGAATGTCAATTCGTGGACGTAACATTTTTGCACGTTACCCAATGTGCAGTTATCGGGGGGGGGGGGGGGGGGTGGGGGGCGTGGGGGGGGGGTCTATGTAGACTGTGACTTACATGTATGACTGCGAGTGGAGCTGTAGCCGATTTCACCAACATTTCGAAATACACTTATGTACCTAGTACTCTTGGCGGGAGTATTTTTTGTTACTGCAATCATTATTTCATATAGAACTAATGACCGTGTATACGTCATGATAAACATTATGCATTTTTTGGTTAGAAAACTTTGCAGCAATTGGCTACTGGACTTATGGCATATGTGACAACTGTAGTCCCTAACCTGATATTGGTATACACTAGTTGTAAATGCCCACCTCCCACCAACCCCACCCCCCCCCCCCCATATAATAAAATGTACATGTACCGTACAACGATTGCAACACTTTCAGATTGCTTATTCACAAAGTATGATTATCGTTTTGATAATACCAGTTGCAATGGGGTCAGCGTGTCAGTGCACACAGACAGGTTGGAACCAACCTGTCGTGTTCGTTCGTATGTGCACTTACACGCTGACCCCACGGTCGCCCATGTCAGTGACTGACGGGCGACCACAGACCCTGACCAGACTACAGAGATGATCTGGGGCTACGCTGGTCGCAAACGTCGTACAGTGGAACCTCTCTAAACCGGACACCAAGTCAACCTCTATGATCTCTTAATCATTTATCTCAGATATTAATGTATGTTCATGATTACAAAGCATGCCAACATATTTCAGAATTGTCATATGCCTGATTTACAGCGGAACCTCTGGAAACCGGACAGCCTGGGGTCCTCAAGAGAGCAAGAGGGTGTCGTCCAGTTTTGATATATTCGTCTGTAAAATACAATGTATATTGTACGCGTTACAATTACATGGTACTGTTCGTATTTCGACATTTGTTTTTGCATGTAATGACACTAATCACAGACGCGAAGTTCTATTACTCACAGAGATGTTTTTACACCGGTGTTTTATTTATGGAATGGCGAATAGTGCAGATCCTGATCAGACTGTGCGGATCAGGATGTACACTGGTCGCAAACCCCATAAGCATAATCTGCCCCTCTAAAGCCATCCAAACACCACTAGATTGACTCGGCGGCAAATGTGCACTGGCTGACACCAACAATCCAGCACACATAGCCATGTCCATTGAAACACGCCATGTGACTTTGTACCTACGGACATGTGCGTAATTTCATGAAATGCGTTTACAAAATTTACAACATTTTCCGTAAATGTCGTCAAAAGTTAACAAAAATTTTAAAAATTATATTCCGCATGTACTCCAAATATTATGTCAACTTTTGACTATATTTATGGAAAACATAGTAAATTTTGTAAACTTATTTAATGAAATTACGCAGATGTCCGACGGTACAAAAGCACATGGCGTATCTCAATTATGTATTTGGGAAGCGATGGTGTCGTGAGTAGCTGACATTTACAGGAGCTAACGGACGTGAGAGAGTGCACAACGTGACAGCAATGTAGAATGTTCCCAACGACGACAGCGTGACCCATATCTTATTTAACAGCTCTGGAAATAACACATTACTTGCTGTTGTTAATCCATCCTTTTGTTGATCTTCCGTTAGCTATTGTCGCGTCTGTGCTTCTTAATGTCAGGATACATTGCACCAATCCACGTGCTTAAACTCTTATTGTGCATGCGTGAAAAAGGATTAAACTTTGAACAAAGTCCCTGATTCATGGAGGGATCTCGGGAAGGCATTATCAGGGGGCCGTATCACTAAACTTCACACGACTAAAATGTTCGTAAGTGCATGTTTAAGATCGCCTGTAAATTCCAATTGATGGATTTACATTTATTGAGCATAGGCTGCATATGCAGCCTATGCTCAGTAAATGTGAATCCAATAATTGTTTACAATATAACATAGTGAATGTGAAACTTACAGACTATCATAATTGTGCAGTTACGAACATTTTAGTCGTACGAAGTTTAGTGAAACGGGCCCCAGTTGCCCTCTACCAATAAGTTGTCCTCTATATTCGTGGAGTACACTCTCATTACATTGAGCTACCAAACAATGTAATATTTTCATGGACGGAATGAATGAAACCTACTAGAAGTTATCATATTTCATAGCATAATAAAATCTGACCACTGACAAACTGTACACTGTATATGAACACTAACCCTTTGAACCCGAAAGCCTTCTATATCGGTTTATGCAAACAGTGCAGATCCAGATGAGCCGGCTCGTAACGAGCCGTCTCATCAGGATCTGCACTGTTTGAAAGTAATTTTCATATTTTTGACAAAAACAAATACCCCCTTTTTATAAATGGAATAGTCTGAAAATCATTTTGCGATGATTGGATTGGTTGCAAAACGAAAATATCGCAGCGCATTCAGTTACTTATGGGTGAAAGGGTTAAAGCATTGCATCCATTCAGATATGTACACAGTTGCAACCAGGACATAAAGTTAATTTTGAACATGTCCAAAACAAACGTGGCGGGAGCAATCATCATTACGTATATAATATGTTTGAATACGTATATTGCCGTGTTACTGTGAATCAAAGGCGTAGTAATATACCTAGCCCACAATGCCTGACCGTGTGACTGGGGCTTTACAAAACGTTCTGGCCGCGTTCTGCAAATTCGTGCACGAAAGCACGCAATTGTATTGGCCGAGACTGATGAGCACGGACGCATGTACAGTGGGGTCAGCGTGTAAGTGCACACACGAACGAACACGACAGGTTGGAACCAACCTGTCGTGTTCGTTCGTGTGTGCACTTACACGCTGACCACACTGTAGTGTATACAGTTTAACATCTCCAAGCGAACTCACAGAAAACATCAAATCGGCTGTGTTTCACAGGCATTTGAGACTAACCATGTGATTTTGTACCTAAGAACTAGTGTGATTTGTCATGGAAACTATTTACAGAAAGTCTGATATTTTGTGTAAATGACGTCAAAAGTTTCCACAGCATATTTGCTCTGAACATTTCGTCAACTTTCGACGTCATTTGCTGAAAATATCGTAAATTTTGTAAATAGTTTTGCATGAGATATCGCACATGCTCTTAGGTACAAAATCACATGGTTTGTGCCATTTATCCCCTGTGATAATGTCATCTCATGGCCAAGCATACACACTAAGCATGTTATAGATTGCTGATATGTGTCTGTGTCCGGGAAAGTGGGACTTATGACATTTGTAGCCAGTTTAACGTCTGGTAAAGCGGCCCTCACATATCGGTCGCGGCGCCCGCGCGACTCCTAAAACGGGCCAAAAAGGGCATTTCGCAAGGCGTCCGGCCGGACGCTGCCCGATTATGTGGGCTCCGCTGCGATTTTTAGACGTCGCACGAACGCCGCGGGCGTGAAAACCTGACTCCCAAAATCTGCGATTTTCCAAGCGCGATTTTAGGTCTTGGCAAGCCCGTAGACACGTCGCTAGGGCCCCGCCCGGCTGCCTGCCGGAAACCGACCAGTGATCTGGCGGCCGCATGAAGATTTTGATGTAAGTTATTGGAAAAAAATCCGCCGGGCGCCGTGGGAATTTCACGGGCCCCTCACGGCCACCCTACGATAGCCTCACGGCCCCCTCACGGATCCCGCCAGGACGCATACCGATCTGTTCTTTGATCAGCCGGCGCCCGCCAGATTATCTAACGGCCTAGCTGGCGCACTGTCTCCACTGCGATACAATGTTCAAAGGGCACCGCCCGGGCCCCGTCTAATATGTGAGGGTACACGTCGCTGACATGAAATTCGCCCGATTCATCCACGGGCCCTAAATCACCCGGCGACTACTGCGACTAGAATCAAAGTACTGAAAGTACTGAACATAGGGTACTACAAGAATTCCGCCACGGGAGCGGTGTCGCGCCTGAAAATGCCTTGTCGGTAGAAAACAATGTTGTTGCAGGATTTTTGTTAAAGTTTCTGCATTACTTGGACATCGCCATGTTTACTTCTGTTTTGTGAATGAAATAGTTGGCCCCGGATCGAGTATATTAAAACATACAAAGGACGCCATATCATTGGGGAAACCGCTGACAACATTTTCAATGTATGGAAGCCCAAACTTGTTAGAATTATTTTTGTCGTATTTTCAGTACTTGCATTAATATGGGTATTAATCTACGCTGGATGTGTTATACTGTCATTAATTTGTTCCCTGACTGTAATTTATCACTTACTTACTTATTGACCCCCTTCCCTGAACATAGAATTGACACTCATGTTGGCGTGTATTGGCTACCATAGACAAATGTCAATGAGGCAGAATTCGGGAATGTCACTAAAATCCGCTGTAAATACATCGATAGAATGAGGATTAACATCAGTTAGACCCACACGTGCGAGTTTTGTTGCGACACAATCGCGATCATTAAAAAGAGCTGGGTCAACATGCAGGTAGCTGTAACCGCTTGATATCGTTTGTGTGTTGAACGCGTCGCGTGTTGTTTATCCGGTGGAGAGTATTTGGAGGGGAGTTAACTCTGCCGAAAACTATAGCCTGTCACTAAATTTAGCGATGACCGCACGATTTGTGACGCAAATGGGGGCAAATCACGCCTACCAAAATAATCCGATGTATGTTTGTACGTAGAACATCCGTTGTTGATATTGTTCAGTGCAAGTAGTTTTTCATAATATTATTTTCAATTAGCGGTTGCGTATGACAGCTAAACGTTGAGTCACACAATGCATTTTGTTGTTATGGTTACTCCAAGATATCACTACGGACTAGCCCATCGAGGGGGTCTAGGGCGTGGCTAACTGTCCGAGGCGATTCCAATACATAGGTTACCCTATGTGAAAATCACGCGGACGCCGGTTGATAGTGAGGGCCGCTTAAGTTGGCACACTCCGCCAGCCTGTTATGTGGTATGGATCAATACTGGTTGTTAGAAGCATGTCGAATGTTTCCATGTCTGAACGGCGAATAGTGCAGACCCTGATCAGACTGCGCGGGTGCGCAGGCTGATCTGGGTCTACACTGGTCGCATATGTCATAAGGCCCATTTCCCCAGTCACAGTCACATATGAGACACGCCATGCGATTTTGTACCTTCGGACATCTGCGTAATTTCATTAAATACGTCTGAGATCAGTGTTGCTTTTGGTCTGCGAGAGCGCTCCTGCAACTTGATCAGGACCTGCAGGCAGAACTGAAACAACTTTGGTCGCAAGCTGTGATTGCAAAATGCCATAAGCCCCATTTTTCCAATAACAGCCAAATATACAGGCAGACAGAATCGCTTGATTTGGTCCAGAACACTAAACTGAACATCCAGGAAACAATCATGTGTTTAACCCCCCTGGAATGGATTTTGATATGTTAATTTTGCAGTCAATCTAATCATCACAAACTGATTTTCAGATTAGTCCATTTATTTTTTTCTCAAAAATATTAAAATTACTTCGTTACGAGCCGGCTCATCTGGATCTGCACCGTTTGTATAAACCTCAATAGCGGGTTTTCGGGTTCAAAGGGTTAATTTTAACAGTTTTCCTGACGTTAATGCCTGTTCATGATCGCAAACCAAAAACACGTGCCTGGATCACATTATAACCTCTCTACACCGGACACCCCCTTGGGACCTCACAATGTGTCAAGCCTAGAGAGGTATCACTGTACACATATTTACGATTTGCTACATGTAGACGCTGCCAGCCAAGCCAGTACAGACACACAGCAAACATCATTACCCTCAATCTGGGCCAGCCGCACGTTTTCCACTTTACAGGCAATAGGTTCTACTATATCGCTGCACCACCGTCAACGGTATACATTTGCGTAACAGCATTATTTTTACATTTCGCGCACTAAAATATAGAAAAAAATATGCAGGGCGTTGACGTTCATACATCGCTATATCGTTTTCCGCTTTACAGTGGGGTCAGCGTGTAAGTGCACACACACGAACGAATCATGTTTATAGGCAATAGGTTGCACTGTATCGCTACACCATCGCCAATGGTATAAATTTGCGTTAATAGCATTAACATTTTGCCCACTAAAATCTAGAAAAAAAACCTGCAGGGCGTTGACGTTCATACGTCGCTATATTGTTGGAGACAATTCTACATCATGAGACAAAACTATTATTATAAACACACCTAATAAAGTGTGCGTGTATCAGCAAAATTTTACGAAGTAGAAAGAAAACTAAGAACGCTTCAAACGCACATTTGGAAAGACTACTCCGTCATAACTTTTATGTTATGCAATGTAATTAGAGTTATGTACTCAGAACTAAATCTAAGCTGGCAATGACTGACAATAAACACGCTTTGCGTGATATGATTATGATCACGAATTTAGCCTGTTCTATGGCCTTGTGACAGGCACTATTCACCGGGAACCATCGCGTTTGGTATGACAGCACCAATAACCGTGTGGGCTTATCTTGCGACAGGTGGTTATCGTGACGTCCGTTGACATTCCCCTGTCCGTGATAAAACCGCCGATGTAATAGACAAATGACCAAACTCACATAATTACGCTGAACGGCAGGGTTCCAGTAGCAAGCAGGGCCCAGTTGTTCAAAACACCAGTTAGCTTAACGGACTGTTAAATCCTTAACGGACTGTTAAATCCTTAACGGACTGTTAAATCCTTAACTGAATGGTTAAAATCTCTGTTAAAACAGAGATTTTAACCATTCAGTTAAGGATTTAACAGTCCGTTAAGCTAACAGATGTTTTGAGCAACAGGGCCCAGACAGGCATTAGTGATAGAACAGAGCTCCAGATAAGCTGCGTATTTGCATAAATACCCAATTAAAATTGCCAAAAACCCAATTGAAATCAGAAGTGACGAGTATCAAAAACCAGTAAAATGTTGTGGTACATTTATCATGCTGCAGAAAACAATAAACAGACCACAAAAATAGCATCTTTTTCTTATTTTCCATGAAAAAATATCTTGGTATTTCATTATAATTGTCTCCAAGGAGACAATTCTAATGAAATGCCAAGACATGTTTTCATTTCGAAGCAAACTATTCAATAATTTCTGTCTGTTGATGTGTAAACAGTAGTGGGATTTTATTTTACCCAGTTAACATTTTGAAATACCCAATTGCTTCAGAAATTATGGAGTGACAATACTCATTTTTTATCTGGAGCCCTAATAGAATAAGTTCTTATGGCCCAGGGGGCAGTTTCACTAAACTTCGTACGACTAAAATGTTCGTCAGTGCAAAATCATGATAGTCTGTAAATTTCACATTAACAATGTTTTCCATTAAACAATTATTTGATTTACATTTATTGAGCATAGGCTGCATATGTGAAATTTCCAGACGATCCTAACTTTGCACTTACGAACATTTTAGTCGTACGAAGTTTAGTGAAACGGGGCACAGATGGCAGGCAGTTCTCTTTTGCAGTTACAATGACTGGCACAACTGAAACAACTGAATACAACAAACATTATACATATATATGGCTCCCGCTACTCTCACACGAAGCACAGTAACGGAAAAACATAAGGCTTAGAAACTCAAAACTCAAGGTGTGGGATCACGTGTTTCCGAACGGCGTGACGTCACGGATTTTAGATGCGTTTACAGTAGATTTCCTTTAATATCTTTCTAATGGAATGAAATATGTTTATGAAATATACCGCAGCAAATGCGGTACACGTTGCCCTGTATTGTATAGGTGGCATTAATCTCATAATGATGTCGTTTCGCCGAAGAATCGGTTACCGTAAATGTAAATAAAAACTAGAGCACTAAACGGTACTCGATTCTTTGTGAAAGTTATAAGTTATCGTAAATAACTTTCAGGGCACCCATACACATATGCCATCGTATTTGGTGCGCTACATATCATCAAAATCCGTCCGTTTGTTAGGAAGATTTTAAAGAAAATATACTGTAAAAATTACGTCACAGATTACTTCACATATTGCCTGTAATAGGGTTCGGAAACCACGTGATCCCACATCTTGCAGCTGGCACAACGGAATACAACATATCTTTCACCTGACGTTATAGGCACCATTCCCCCTCATGTCAATGGATAATGAATAACAGACGTCCGAGTACGAGTGCTAACAGAAATTATTGAATACAATTTAGGTGTGTTCCATCGACTTTCCCGTAGCTACCAGCAGACGAACCCAGGACGGGGGTGGAGGAGGTACTAACTTCAGGAATGAATAATTCACCTTTTACACTGCGACACTTTTAATTAACCAATCGTTAGCTGCTGGCGACTTCGAGTGTGGTTCCATTGTGTTGCCACATTAACGTCTGCTGATAGCGTTAACGACGTGATGGCCGTGTTTATTACCCATAGTTTACTACTTTCCATCTAATTATATATTTGTCACGAGCTATGATTGACATAATAGGGCTTATTGAGCGTTTTCCCAGTTTAGTTCCCAAGGTGTGTGATCACGTGGTTTCCGAACCCGATTTTCCGACGTGACGTAATCTGTGACGTCATTTTTACAGTATTTTCATTAAAATCTTCCTAACAAACGGACATATTTTGATGATATGTAGTGCACCAAATACGATGGAATATGTGTTTTATGGGTGCTCTGAAAGTTATTTACATGAAATTGTAAATTTCACAAAGAATCGAGTACCGTTTATTTCTTACATTCACTTGCTCTAGTTTTTATTTACATTTACGGTAACCTATTCTTCGGCAAAACGACATCATTATGAGATTAAAGCCGCCTATACAATAAAGGGCAACGTGTACCGCATTTGCTGCGGTATATTGCATTAAAATATGTCATTCCATTAGCAAGATATTAAAGGAAATCTACTGTAGACACATCTAAAAAAGATGTCGTCATGCCGTTCGGAAACCACGTGATCCCACACCTTGGTTCCAGTCTGGATCTATCCTGAGGTGGAGGACTCGGACCTAGGACCTAATAAACGGCTCATTCGAAAACCCGTATTATTTTATCACCCCTCGTAAGTACTGTTGTTTTGTACAGTGGACAGAGGAATCTCTCTAAACCTGACACCCTGGGAGCTCGTTTAGAGAGGTTCCACTGTAAATCAGACATATGACTATGCCAATGTATGCGGCTGTGCTTTGCGAACGTGAACAGGCATTATCATCATAAACATACACCAATTATTGAAACCCATAACATTAAGGATACACAGACTGCCTACGTGTCCGGTTTAGAGACGTTCTATTGTATATATAGTTTGCCAGCTGCAACATAAATTGCATCGCTTGCCGTCTAAACGCCGTGAATTGTTTGTAATATATGCGACGGCACATGGGAATCGAAGGGCACCAGATATCACGTGACAACCTGCGGCTGATGAACTATGAATATGCAAATTACATGTACATGTATACCTGTCGTGCATCCGTTTTGTCTGATCAGGGCCTACACTATTCGGCATTTGTGGCTGTGACTGGAGAAACGGGCCGTATGGGTTTTGCGAACAGTGCAGATGCTGATCAGACTGTGCATCCGCACAGTCTGATCAGCATCTGCACTGTTCGCCATTCCATCAATGAAGCACCCGTCATGCTTGTAGCAAGCAATATAGATCGTTATCAGGCTACAGGGGAGTGTTTTCTGTCTGACCAGGAGCAACACTGGTCACAAATCCCATAAGCCACATTTCTCCAGTCACAACCACATTTAACCTCTTGACGCCGCTTAGCAAAATGGATTTATCTGACTGCACGTGGCATGTGGACGCTGTTCATGATCCCTGATGGTCGGAGATTCATTACACCTCTTTAGTCATGGCGACTGTCTGAGAAAGAACATGATTTTATCGCATTGTAGTACAGTGGAACCTCTCTAAACCGGACACCCTGGGACTCATGGTGTCCGGGTTAGAGAGGTGCCACTGTAATTAAGCCACGAATCCACGAACAGTTGTTGTCATTTTCTATCATGAACAGAAACGACATAGAAAAAATGACAGTGAAACCCATTTAATTTAAACAAAATGGTGTCGCCTGTGTGTCCGGTTTAGAGGGGTTCTACTGTAAATACAAACAATAATATAGTAACAACTATAGTGCTTTAAGTACCTGCCGTACGCAATCTGGTGAGTCTGCTGTGTTCGTATCCTTGGCAACAGGTTCCTGGCCGCCCGTGGACGCCGACTAGTCCAATTATAGGTAGAACTTTCAAATGCACACTTATCTGTGCACTTCACTGCTGCTATAATCCACATCCAATTTTGCCGCAAAACTAATATTGTCCTCGTAGGCCGGTATTGCAATGGTCGCGACGAATCTGGAATCGGATCAATACGGAGATAACGCCAGCCAATCAAATACGGCGTTACGAACTGCCGTCTGGCGCGAGGTCATTTACTCTAGGGAAAGGTAAATAGGCCACCGATGTCAAACAAATGACATATGTAGGAATTAACACATAAACTGCCGCCTGCACTAATCTTGCCGACTTTTGTGAATGTGTTTATTACAAAATACTTGTACAGTGCGTTTCAAGCAGTTTGATTGACAGTGCCTGAGCTGTGATACAGCTCAGGCACAGCCAATCAAACTGATTGAATGCGAGTTAATATTGCCAATAGATGGTAAGAAACGTCAATTATTGGCAATATTAACGCAGTATGTGGTTTAGAATGCTACGCTGTCGGTCTGATACACAAACGTCATACATTTTATCAGGTAACGTGTTTTGCATTGACCTAATATATACATGTTTCCAAGCAATCAATTGTCATCACCCGGGTGTCCGGTTATTGTGTAACCACAATAAATCAACATATATTCATGCGCGGTGTGGTACGGTAAACACATGTTTAAACTTTCTTTTTTTTCAACTATTACAAACAACCACTTATACAAATGCTTTCGTTGACACAGATGAAGGCACTCCGGTTTCCTCCCACATTGTTGGTCATGAATGTGGGAGAAAACCGGATTACCCGGAGGAAAACCACTTGTCCAATCTGGCGACCACCATACCATCTCACATACTGCCCCTGCCGAGGATTGAACACGGGGTCGCATTAGTGAGAAGCGCATTCGTTACCGATTGCGCTAACCGGGCATCCACGGTACGGTAAAGAAAATAATCCATGTGCTTAATGTCATAGACACTGTTTTCCTGCAGATCCGGGTCAATCGATGTACTAATGCACTGCATATTAGTGTACGTTTACATCATTTTCAAGCATACTGTTTGGGTTTAATTTTTAATTGTGCACATGTTTGTCACGTGACGTAGTTTTAATTACAGCCGATTATTTTTTGGGCCACCACCAGGGTGGTCACATGAGCTTCCACCTGCTGGTCAGCAAAGAAACACGTTGACCTTTCGCGTCTGTGGTTTGTGTGATAATTGGTATGGAGGGAAATATAAAAAGCAATTATTACGGCTGATGGTCGCATATTATTGGCGCATATTGACGTTACGATGCGACAAAATGGGCAATGATTTGTCTACTCAAAACATTTACATAAATGCATCAATACACTAGAGAGACTGGCTGTAAGATGTAGGCAGCACATTCAACGTTATATACGAGGGTAGGTCAATAAGTAGTGTCACTTGACCATTATCTTTCAAACCACTCATCCAACTTGAATGCAGTTTGGCACTTGCATTCATGTCTGGCACAGTGGTCAGAATCCCTAACGAAAAACGGTATGGGGTATATTTAAGTAGAAGGAATACGAGGAAAAACAACCGCAGAAATTCACCATGTGCGGCAGCGAGTTTATAGGACGCCAGTGCTACTGTACAGAGCCCGTCAGATAATGCGTGACTCCTTTCAGTGCCAGACGGGAGACTACCAACTATGGGAACTGCTATTTTCAATTACAGACGCAGATAATTCTGAGCAAATTATAGAAATAGATGACTACTATTCTCTATCTATTTTCCTTATTTCTGAACCAAAGTATATGTTGTGACCACTCATTTGAACCGTCTCGGCGAGACGGTTCAAATTAGTGGTCACAACATATACTTCTGATGAGAAATAAAGAAATTCTTGAGCCTTGCCGGATATTTTTCCCATTCACGGCACTAACCTACTATTCTCTATTTCAGCTACCCTGTTAACAAACCCCATACTCCCCATTTCTTCATTCACAGCCACTAATGGAATCTTTGAATGGCGGGAACTAATTCACGAACGTCATTCAACTTCCGGAAACAGCAACGAGTGAGCACAGCGTTTGAGCTGGGTTTTTTTTTTGTGCACGGACGGATCCCCATTATTCAAACATTAGACATAGACCTATGGCCAAACTGCCCCCTTTACTCTCACACAAAGCAAAGCACAGAAACGGAACAAAATGTAATAATGATATAGAGGCATGGCATGCTAGTCTATTAAAACATGTACGTTGGAATATTTTATTTATTTAATTACCGTTCACCGCAAGTCATATATTATATGGATTTTTGCTTTCAATTTTGATGCAAAACTGGCAATAAACAACAAATATGTAATTGAATTGTCAACAGTTATTTCGATATAAATGGTCATGTGATAATATTTCCAGTGCCGTGTTTGTATTTTAATTATACATACAGAGAAATATCGCAATCATTCTCGTAGATGCCAATGCTGACATTCAACGTTATATACGAGGGTAGGTCAATAAGTAGTGTCACTTGACCATTATCTTTCAAACCACTCATCCAACTTGAATGCAGTAGTAGTAAGGGAGTCAAAATGATACCACCTACCGTGGTATCGTTTATAACCCTCTATAATACCCCCACCACCCCCGAAAATCAAAAAATTGGTTAACGAGGAAAATTGGGTCTCCCGACAGCAAATTTATGAATTTTTGGAGAAAATAATTTTGAGAAGAGGGAGTCCCAATTATATTGGTAATTGACTTTTGAAAAAAGTCGAAATCATTCATGCAAGTATTATCGTTTATATTCCTCATTTTTCTTCTCCGATATAGCTAATTTATTTCGCAGATCAGCAACTAATTCTACCAGCTCTATTCTACCACGTTCACCTTTAGCCACCTGACAGCGTAGTTGCTTATGTCTACAAAGAGTTTGGGCACTAACGAATTTACAAGGGCATCTAGGGCATTGAAATTGTGGGGGGACACAAGGAAACTTTCTACGTCTCGCTAGATGCCTTCGTAGATAGTCTTTACACGTAAACGTCTTACAACAAGTCTCACACTCCATATATATGTATATAAAATGTATCTGTTCAATTAGACGTCAAAAAACATTATGTAAATTTTTGACGTCCAATTGAACAGATAAATTTTATAGGTTATACAAAAGTATATATACAAAAAAAGTATAATACAGAAAATATGATAACGCCAGAAACTAGAGCAGAAATAGAAAGTTTGAGAAGAGAAGCCGAATCTCTAGGGATTACTTATAGTACACGGTTGAGAGTTAGGGGGTTGACAAAGCTGATAAATGCCACAAAGAATGAGGCGTTTATGAAGCGGTTTACCCGCGCCTATAAACGAGGGGCATTACAAACATCTCACTAGCGGATGAAGTTGGTAACAGAATTCAAAAAGAAAGTATTGCGGAGTTAAGGGCTAGTGTAATAAAACCTTCAAGCACCAATAATTTGTCCCAAATTAGACACACAGGTGGCCCAATACAAAATAAAAGATCTCTCGTTCGCGCGATAGTGGAAAAAGGTGAAGAAATATTGGGGGCTCACGATGAAACATTGGAAAAGTTAGAAAATGGAAGACGGGTAGTTACATTATCCTTTCGTAAAAACATTAACATTAACGAGTCTGAACGCATGTCCGAGAAACTCGCTCCGTATCTAACAACCAATTTTTATTTGAGATATTCATATTCTTACAAGCTAGAACATATGGAGGAAATTAAAAATGGAAAACCTGTAACTATAATAATGCACAAAAATCTCGGTGGTAGCGAACCACTATCATCAATGAAAACCGTTAAAAAATGGCTGTCAGATAAGGAGCAAACACGAATAATGTCCGATAAAATAGACAGACCGAATACAAAGTGGAAGTTTGTAAGATGGGTAGAGGTTTTCGTAAAGCTAATACAGGGTACTAGGGGAAAAGATTTGGGACTACAATCCAAAGAAGCAGCAGGAGGAGAACTTCCAGAATGGCTGAAGAATAAAAAAGGTATGTATTCTTTAGATAAGTATAATGACGACCTTTGTCTGTTCAGGTGTCTAGCTATGCATATGACAGATAAAAGACCCGACAGATGTACAGAAAAGGCGAAAGAACTTAGTAAGCAATATTTTGGTAGTAATGTGGTTTCACCAATTCCTTTTTCAGATCTGAAAAAGGTTGAAGAGTTTTTTAAAATCGGTATAGAAGTATATCAACCCACCCAATGTAACGTATGGTGGTTGAAAAAGGTACCAGCGCACTATAAGGCAATAGGTAATAAACCAATGACAATAGGACTGTTTAATAATCACGCATTTCTAATAAAAAACCTTAAAAACCTATCTAAAATTTACGCCTGCGATAATTGTAAGCAGAAATTCACGAAAGCGAGTAATATGAAGAGACACGGACCAAAATGTATGAAAGGTGAGACAAAAGTAGTATGTGATGGTAATTATTTAGAGCGCCGCGTTCGTCGTTCGAGAAAGCGTTCTACCCACAAAAAGTTCTAACAGTTATGGGGCGATCGATTGGATGTACTCTGTGGAAAAGCGCGAGGGAATTCACATTCACCACGAACAGTGTGGACACGGGGGTGAAAGATGGATTATAGGAGCTCCAGTAGATGGATACTGTCCATAAACCAATACCGTATATCAATATCACGGCTGTTACTGGCACGGGTGTGAGATTCATGCAAAACATAGAAAAGAAGAACGCGCATCCACTATGAGAAGAGATACACTTATTAGAAGAAACAAAGAATTCAACCTAGTAGTTATGTGGGAATGCGAATTTCAAAGAACTGGTAAAGACATAAAGATCGGTTGCGACACTACTCTTTATCCATATCAGATAGTATACGATTTTGAGGCATATCTCAACCCAGAATTTGAAACTCTCGGTAATAATCTAGAGTACGAAGCCGAGCACGTTCCGGTAAGCGTTAGTATAGGAGATAATTTCTCAGGAACAGTAACTCATATTTGTGATAAAGATCCCGCAAAACTTATAGAAAAATTCGTAGAAGATTTGAAAGTCAGGGGAAAAGCTATAAGAGAAGAAGTGTGGTCAAGATATGGGTTTAATACAGAACATTTACGTAAAAACCAAATCGCCAAGATCGAACAGTGGACAGAGCAAGTACCGGTTATAGGTTTTAACAGCAGTAAGTACGATATAAACTTAATAAAGAAATACCTAGTAGGCGAACTGGCATCAACAACGAAGAAAGTAATGGTCGGAAAACGTGCAAACGCAACAATATTTCTATTTACTCCAGAGTTTAGATTTCTTGATGTAATACTTTATCTAGGACCCGTGTAAGTTACGATAGTTGGATAAAAGCCTACGAATGCAAAGGACAGAAATCTTTCTTTCCTTATGAGTGGTTCGATTCTCCAGACAAACTGGATTACCCAGGACTACCGGATATAGAGAATTGGTATTCCAAACTATCTGGGAAAATGTTAATAGATGAAACAGAATTAAGTAAATGTCGTAGAATTTTCGAAGAAAATAATATGAAAACTTTCAGAGATTGGTTGAAATATTATAACGATTTAGATGTAGCACCGTTTCTAGAAGCGGTGGAAAAAATGTGTGAATTTTATAAACACAGAGGTGTGGATATTTTCA
Source organism: Conchocele bisecta (assembly GCA_029237695.1). Lineage (NCBI taxonomy): Eukaryota > Metazoa > Mollusca > Bivalvia > Lucinida > Thyasiridae > Conchocele > Conchocele bisecta. The sequence continues at coordinate 71,261,239 of CM055267.1, forward strand.
AAGATGCGGTAACACTACCTGGAGTAGCTATACAATATTTATTGAGAGGAACCATTAAAGAACAAAAATCTTCAAAGACGATTATACCGGAGGATGCTCTATATGCACCAAAAGAAGAAACATACGAAATGATGAAGGACGCTCTAGTTGGCGGTCCATCAATAGTATTTACACGATATGCAGAAGCTGGTGTTTCAAATATTAGAGTGGGTTCCAAACCGTGCAAGGCTGTTTTGGGGTACGACGCAAACGCGTTATATTTATCTACGTTAAATAAAGAGATGCCGTGTGGGAGAGAAACTATACACCATATAGATACCCCACATAACCCTTTTATCCGGAGACAGGTTTGGGTTTGCGGAGGTGGATATAGAAGTTCCACACAACTTAAAAGATAAGTTTTCTGAAATGTCCCCAATATTTATAAACAGAGAAGTAGAGGTTGATCAAGTTCCCACACACATGTTAAAATATTTAAAAGATACTGGCCGAACAAGAGGAGATGGAAAAAAATTGGTGGGATCTATGACAGCCACTAAAGTATTGCTGTACGCGCCACTGTTGAAATGGTATTTAAAACACGGCCTAGAAATAACTGGAGTTCATCGTGTTATAGATTATATTAGCGGAAAACCATTCGAATGGTTCGCAAAAGAAGTTACAGCCGCAAGACGAACGGGTGATGTAGAACCAAATAAGAAACCAGTAGCCGACATAATGAAATTATTAGGAAACTCGTGTTGTGGAAAAATGATAGAGGCAACGGAGAGACATTTAAATACGACATATACACAAAACGAAACCTGTGTTGACAAAGCATTAAGATCCGCGTATTTTGATGATTTGGAAGAGATAGGAGATGCGTACGAAATATCTTCAAGAAAACCCAGGTGTGCGGTAAAGAGACCATTCCATTGTGGAATAGCGGTTTATCAACTAGCTAAATTGAGAATGTTGGAATTTTACTACGAATTTCTTGACAAATACGTAAAAAGAGAAGACTTTGAATTATACAGATGGATACGGATAGTATGTATTTTTAGGAGTTAGTGGAAAAACGATAGAGGAATTGATTAGACCTAACTTATTAGACGGATTTAAAAAGAAAAAGAAAAAAAGAAATGGTTGGCTTGGGATAAATGGAGCGAAAGAGAGCCCGGACTTTTCAAAATGGAATTTAGCGGAGATAGGGCGATAGCGTTATCTAGTAAGTGTTATTTTGTAGAAAAATTTAATTCTATTAATAAAAACTCTGCGAAAGGAATGTCCAAGAGAACTAACAATTTAAATTGGGATAGATATAAACGAGTACTAACCGAAACTACAGAAGATGGAAAACACATTATAGATGTAGCACAAAATAGGGGATTTAAAATGAAAGACGGTGTTATGAAAACGTACTGTCAACAAAAATTAGGACTCTCGGCATACTACGATAAAAGACGTGTGTTACCAGACGGAATACATACATAGCCTCTCTAATGATTTATTTCATAATTTTGAAAAAAATTAAGAAAATTAGCAATCTAAAGACTCTGATGATCCGGGGGCAGCTGGGTGTCAGAAGGCACCGCGAGAAGTTCTTCGCGAACAAACCCTCGAGATGGCCCATCATCAAAATAGTAGAGCACGGGCTCATCGGGCTTGGTAATAGATCGATCTAGATGATATACATTGAGAGACCACACGGGATCAGTCGCGCGCGAGACGGCAGAGGGCTCGCTCGTCACCCTTTTAAACTTGATGGCATCTACGGGCTTCTTACCTATCAATCTGGTCACCTCTCCGTTCAGTGCGGAGACCACGGCGGGCAGTCTGGCCACCCACTCGGTCGATCGCGAATGAGGGTCTACAAGTTCTTTAGCGTATTGGTGTCCGAACAGTCTCTCAGCCAGGGTTCGATTGAAGCGTTCCACGATCCCCTGGTCCCGGTGGATGTTGACGCGGCCGAGTCTGATAGAAACTTCGTGCTTAGACAATAGATGAGAGACCGCGCCCATGAACTTGCGGCCGGGATCGACCTGGAGAAGATTCGGCCATTTGAGAGGACTCCTCTTATATATTCTGGAGAGAGCCTCGGCCACCTCCTTAGACTCTTTAGTGGCCAACGGCTCAGCCCCCTTATAACGACTCGCTACGTCAACGACTGTCAGCGCGTACTTGTACGTCTTACGACCGACGCGATCGTGTGGGAGAAACAGGAGATCCGCTTGGTGAACTTGGTTCGGTACCGGCACGTCGAATTTCGGGCGCGGAATATTGTGAGGCGCGGGTAAATAGATCTGCCAGATGGCCTGCTTCTTGAGCCATTCCTTGACAGCGTTTTCTGAAACCTTGGTCGCCGCCGCGAGGTTCTTGATGGCAGCGAGTCCTCTCCAGTAGCCGCGGGGGCTATAGTACACGTTCGCTAGCTTGCGCGTTAGGCGAACCGATAGTTTGGTATTAAGTTTGCGCGTGTTCATCGTATGCGATGTATTCTAATATATCTGACAATCTCCAACATGCCCTCGCCAGAATCGTCCGGTAACTGCGTCGATAATAATAAACCTTTGTTGGAAGTACAATCTCGATTGGGGGTTAAGTTCTGAAGGAAATTGGGAAAATCTAATCCCCCAGGATTGGTGGAGGAATCTAACATCCGCTTTGCGAAAAGGGTGGCCTCTTTTTCGTCCTCCCGCCACGTCTCGAGAGAATCTCGGGCCAGACGAATCATACCCTTTGCACCAGCTATGCGGTGTTTAAGGGCAAGGGCAGTGTAGCCTACATCAATCATAGCAAAATAAAGTTCGTCAACTGACATCGTTCTATATATAATTTATATTAGTTATTTAAAATAATTAATTTAAAATCTCGATTGAATATAGTAGCCGACGAGCCCCACCACACCCATACCCACGACGATGAACGCGATCTCGCGGTCTTTTTGGGGCTCTGACGGTACATAGAAATCTGAAAGTTGGGGCTCGCGATCCAACGGCGCGAGACTTTTCTGCGGATATGCCAGCGCGTACTCGCGGTTGGCTTCTTCAACGTTATGAAAAGTTTGTGCGGCGTGATTTTCGCGGCGAAGCTCTTCATTGACCCAGTCAAGATGGGCGGTTTGTTTTTCCGACCACGCTTCCTTGCGCTATTGAATTGTTCTACAGCTAAAATCGTGACGCGTACATCTTCCTCATCCGCGTTCGAGTTTTGTTAGTTTAGAGAATAGAAAGTTTTTGCTGCCTGGTGAACGCAAATGCGTTTAAAAAAGAGCGCACCACCTACCATTATTGCGATTGAAGCCATTTATTTCCATATATTAACTGGTAGAATTCCAGCTTTAACTAGATAATCTCGGGTCCAAACTGCGGCCGCTACATCTAAGGTCGCGAGCCCTACGTCTCTCACAGTAAAAGTCCAATTTGGGAGCGGATCCTCCTAGGGCCATCTTGATAGTCGAGCATACCCGATACTGAAACCCGATATCACCACGGCGTGATAAAGCGCATTCACTAACATTTTACCATCTTGTTCATCCATTATTGCATATAAAAGGGTCGCGGATCAATGTTTAAATGGGCGCGTCCAATCGCGATTGGTGTTTCGTAACTTTCTTCTGAACACTGGTCTTGGTTGTTTTTTCGATAATAGGGGGTATTTCCACACGCACAGGGCACCAACAACTGCCAGACCACCACCAACAACCCAACTCCAATTCACAAATTTGGGTTCAATCGGATTCGCCCAACTCCAACGGCGGTTGGTATTGGGTGTTGAGTGTGCTTCCAATTCGTGAATTGGGGTTGTACTCAACTCTGTCTTCAGATGTTTTGCTGTCTCCGTCCCCGATTGCAACCCCAATCTCGATTGGAGTTTAGCCTCTCGAAGCTCGGCGAGTATTTTATCTTGTTTAACTTTTCGGGTGGCAGCCGCCGCCCGCCAGCTGCCTGTCTTTTGGGATTTTTTATATGCGGTATGTCATCCAGTGGCGGAGTAACACTCGGATTCGATTGGGTTGGAGCAATCAGGTTCAACTCCGTCACTCTCGCGGGTGTGTCTTGTGTCATCATTTTCAGGGCTTATAGTTCGTGGGCATATATGTCCAAATTGACAGTGTTTACCCGTGGTCAACGCGGTTGTCAGCGGAGCTAAGTACATTCCAAACTTGTGATAAATTGAGCAGCAGGCTGTTCTAAGAGTGTGACCTATAAAAGGGTCAGTCTCTAGATCGTCAATCAATCCCGCGGTGTTTGGTATAGGGAGAAGTATACTAACGGCGGTTGCGGTCCCGCCGATCCGAGAGTTTTTGTCATCTCCGCACCTAACCTAGATTCGTATCGCGCATACATTTTATCGATCTCCGCATCTGACATCTTATCCACCTGAAAAACTGAGAGACGCCTACCGAGATAATGCTCCGATTGTCCCCCAGCAACCAGCGCAGCTAGCCGCTCTCGTCGCGCCGCATTTTCATTTTCATTCGGAGTCGTTGCAACTCCAACCCAATACCAACCTGCCGTTGGAGTTGAAGTTGATCCCGATTGCTCTGTCGGATCATTATCTATGTTGGCAGTCGGAGTTGAGGTTTCTTCTATTAGCTGATCGAGAAGTTCGTCGCAGTTCATTTTTCTTAAAATTAATTTAACTATTCTAACAAGTCTCATCACTTTAACATATTGCCAAGCGCACCACCCGATACTTATGATCACCATTATGCTCGCAACAAAGCTCGCAGCGGAGCACCAAATTGTTAACATTGTTAACCATTGTTCAGCATTTTTCAACATTTGTTAAGCATTTGTTCAGCATTGTTCAGCATTGTTCAGCAATTGCTAAGCATTGTTCAGCATTGTTCAGCATTTGTTCAGTAATTGCTAATTAATTATAAAATTAATTGATAACTTCGTAAGTAGATTGGTTGATCAGTCTTTAGCAAAAGCTTGGCGTGCTTAGTTTCCGAAAGCATCCGTCTAACCTCCAGGCGCTCCTCGCGCGTTGGGATAACGTCATTCTCTCGAAGACAGTCATCGAATGAGTCTCGGTCCTTGCAGTGAAAGAGGGCGACCCATTTCGTTTGCTCGCGCAGATCCTTGAGGACGGCGTTGTACTTTTGAGTGGATATCCATACGCTTTCGCCTAGCATGGCGGCCAGAAAATGCGAGCTCGGAGAGCATGTCCTTCTTTTTGGTCATCGCCGCCTTGGCCGAGCAATCGTCAATCACGTATAGGGTGGGCTCACCCTGGAATTTTTGGTATAAACCACGCAACCAATCGAGTGGAAGCCTATTTTCACCGGGGTCAATAACGTATACCTCAGGGTCGGTCCATATCCACGTTCGCCGCTGATAAGTATCGTTGTGCCGCACAGTGGACACAGGATCACAATATGACGAAAGGCATCGCGGTAGGACTCCTCGAGCAAGTCGAGGATGAAAACCGTTTTTCCACATCCTGTCTGCCCACATATTATGGCAGAGTGGGCATCTCCAATCGTGAATTGGTATTGATTGTTAATTTTCTTAATTAATTCTTTAGAATTATCAAATTTATTAATTAATAAATCGCAGCAAACTGCTTTCTTACTTCGTCCCACTGCTGGTGCGCGCGAAGACCCGCGCTGTAGAGTTGATTGGGAACTCCCTCGATGGTCACCTCTACCTTCGTGATTTTGGGGTTATAGAATTTGTCGGTTTTTCTAGCACCGAACGCGAACCGACCATCCTCGAACAACATCAGTATACCTTTCATCGAGCGGGCGGGTACGTTGACGTTAATATTCCACAATGTGTCGCCTTTGTCTTTCATCATCTTGCGATGGCGAAGAACTCGGTCGTAAAGTTTAAAGGCATGGCAACGCGCCCGGCGTACTGGGTTCTGATCAATCGCGCGAGTTCGGGCATCGTGACCATGTCGTACTCCACCAGCGAAACATTATCGATCGTATACGTCGATAACAGGTCGCTGGCTATGAGAACTCGGCCGTAGTCGTTGAACGTTAGTTCGTATTCGAGGCGGTCAGCCAAAGCGCTCTGTTAGTAGGGCATGTGACTCTCCAGCAACTCGAAGTCGAGCGGGATGTAGAAGCGGTTTGCCGTAAGCTCCCGCGACCGCATTGTCACTCGCGTTGTTATCTACCTTGTTACCAGCCCCGATTCTAAGTTTGGTTACGTTCTTATTTTTGCTGGTGTCAATACCCTGATAGACAGCGTTTTTCGCGCTCTTGCGCCGTCATCCATAGGTCCTGATAACAATGGTAGACGTCGCTGTCGTCGATCGACATCACCTCATTACCAGAAATCTTTATCATGGTCTTCTTGACGATGGCGCGACCAAGGTTCTGAACGACGGTTCGGTCCGCGTCCGTCGACGTCAGCGAAATAGTGAAAGCGAGGCGAACAGTACCCGGCACAATGACGTCGTTAGCTCCGAGGTTGGGGAAGCGGACCAAGAGCTGCTGGTTCTGGTCGATCGTCGATGGGTTGTTCGTAATAACGACACTCTGTCTCACGCCTTTTGCCCCGAGGGGCTCACGCAGTCTGCGGTATGGATTGAGTTTGCGACCGTATTGACTCGAAGACATAATTTAGTGAAACTATTACCCTTACCTTACCCTTTTTGGTTTTGTCTTTAATACATAATTAATTTTAATTGAAATTAATATGGATGATTACGATATTAAGATGGATGAAATCGGCAGAGACGATTTCCGCGATGCGGATGAGGATGATTATGACATAGATGATTATAATGACGAAACGCCCTTGATACAGCCTCCAGTTCCAATCCAATCGGGGGAATTAGGTGGCGCTACTACTAGTCAAAGTCGGGAATTACTCGAGGGGGCTGTAAACGACTACTACAACAGTTTGGCAGAAAAAAGGTGTGGTCCCATCTGTCGGTCTCGACTACTCCAAGTTCGAATTGGATCTGAACGGTAGATTGCGACTAAAAGCATCAAATGTCCCGATCGTCAACACGATGACCGGTAAACCCCTAGCGATGAGCACCATTGTCGGATACCGGGGCGGTGGCCAACTCATAATGAGCGAACTTTCCAGATTGGACGCGTGGTAAAACAATTATGCCGACCCGCACTGTAGAGGCCCTACAGTCTACTGACGAAACGATGGCGAAAACGGCCGCCGATATAGAAACTGTTGAGCTCAGCGAACTCCCTCGAGTAGCCACCGACGCTATTAACACGATGGAGACCACGTTCAGCGAAAACGAAATACTCAAGCGATGACCCACCGAGTTACCTCTTCGCGAACTACGGTCCGGGGCCTCGATAAGGCTATACAAACGGTCCGGGGCGAACTGGTCCTTAATCGCCAAACTATCGTCGCTGGATGAACATATCGCGCTAAAGAAAGAAAAGCAAACTGGAGGAAGCTGGTGGTGATAGAGAATCTACCGAGCGGATCAACAAACGCTTGCGGTCGTTGCGGGATGAAAGAGCAGCTCGTTTGGAGGCTGCCTCGACTAACCGTGAGACACTCCGCACCCAAATAAGTCGGATCCGCGAAACAATCTCGAGGGTCCTGCGCGAGGAGACGATACTCGGTGAGCGTACGACAATCGGTGAGCGTCTTCGCACTCTATTCAGAGAACAGGGCATCACGATAGCAAGCATCCTCGTTGCTATCAGCATGACTATATCGACCATAGTTCTAGCTTTCACTGGTGGAGCGGCGCCACCACCCGCGCCAGCACCAGCACCCGCACCAGCACCCGCGCCATCAGGCGGAGCCAAGGAGTGGGTAAAAAAACAACTAAAAGCCCTCGCCATTCTCCTGGCTAAATTAGCCGAAAAGGCGGCTGCCGCACTACCTGGATTGATCGGAAGTATCGTTTCTTACTTGCTATCTATATTATCAAAAACGGCCGGATGGCTAGCCAAAAATACTTGGGCTTTAATCGTGGCAATCGCCGGTCTCCTACTATTCTTCGCCAGAGAGTTCCTAAAACCAAAGCGCAAATAATCCGATCGCCACGAGGGCGACGACGAGCCCTAATTTCTCCTCCTCGTGTGTGTGCTTCCAATTTCACCCAATCTGTGATTGATTGGTGTTTCTCCAATCGCGATTGGTCTGTTGATGGAACTCGATGGTGCATCCAATTTACTAATTGGGGGTACTGGGTTCGATTGTGTTGAGGGATGTGTATCCATTTTGTGTTTTGGGCGTTTTATGAAATCTGTTCCCTCAAACACTGTTGAACCCGATCGTGTTGGGGGTGCGCTTGATGATATCCGTGTTCACGTTACCGTTGTGACCGATTTTTTGATTGGCGGTGGCGATTACGATCTGATTATTGTAACCATCAACCGGGTCGTCTCGTAGTATCATATTGCTCGGCGCCATATAAAGACCTATTCCAAATACATAGTCCACTGGGGTGCTGGCAGTCTGCAAAACGTCTTGATAATTCTGGATCGCCTTCTCCAGGTCCACCTTAGCTGAGATGGCGTCCTCAACAAGTACCAAGAACTGTTTTTGCGCGTCAAACGCCGTTACGAATCCTATTATAGAACTGCGAGTTTGTTTTTGTGCACCTAGTATAGCCCACACATATGTACGAATGGAGTCGTTGAGGCGAGTAACCCCGGCCTGAGTAAATCCAGTGCTTTTATCTAATATAAATGTACTCCATGCTATTCCAACTTTAGATGGTTGGTGTAGTGAAGCCGGATATGTTTGGTAGTAGGTTTTATCTGAGAACATATCAAGAAAAAAACTTGGTCTTTTATGTATTAGGAAACTTGACGTGTACCTCATAGTACTGCTATCGAATGTGCCATCAACAACTTTTACATCATTTCCAGCTTCTTCAAAAAAGGGGTCGCCCATTGAATCGTTCTTGGTGTAAACTTTTTGTTTCCAATCACGGTTAGGGTCCACACCAAATTCGTCACATATCCGTTCGAACTCCTTACGGTTGTATGTGTTGGAAATGGGATTCCACCCGTCGTCTTGAGGTAGTGGAACACGTAATTCTTTCAAAATCCTTCTAATAGTATAATAAACATGAAAGTTGTATAAGCTACTGCTCATCATGCTGTTACTTGGTTTTATGTGGTCTCCGAAAGATACACACACCCAGAGTGGCACACCACACGGCAAAATTTAGTTGGTTCTGCCAGAACTGCATCGGAGTTGCCCGCCATCTGTTTACCCCATCCACCGTACTAATCTTGGTCACCCTATATTTTCTCAAATATGTTAGTGAAATTTGTGTCGAAACCCATGCCCAAACTGACTCTTATTTTAGGGTGCACAAGCCAACCAATGGTGTTCTTTTGAGCGTATACACCACCAACTTTATACTTTGCATTAGAGTTAAAGCTAAATGCTTTTGTATCCATTGAAAGATATTATTATGTTTGCTACTATCACTAATGTTCAAAAAGGGAGTTGTGAACTTCAAAAATTAATAGACAACTGCTGCGGACAACGCCGGGTAGGCCTTAGATCAATCACCTTCACGGTTGGATGGCAGAATGTGGGAAGAGCGAAGGGTTTTACTATGTGAAGGATGGACAACAATTAGGTGTAAAGCTGCCTCACGGACTGTGGGGAATAAGACAGCTCAAAGATTTTGTCAACTCAGAGCTTGACGGTATAATCACCTCACAGTATCGAATGCTACCGGGCTTGCAACAATGACCATCATCAGTGATAATAAGGTAGTGGTCTCCCCGGGGTTGGGTATTCAACTCGGTTTTAGAGAGACATACTCCTCAAACAAAGGAGTGTTTACCCCGGGTGAGTACGTCGGTGATAATCCAGTGGACTTCACCTTCACGAAAAATCTCAGGGTGCAACTGGATCGGGTGAACACATCGTACAACACGGTAGACGGATCCCCCAGCACAAATTACTGAAAACCGTGCCGCCAGCGACTGTTTCTATGTGAGACTGTGACCTTAGACTTCCCACACCCCGAGATGAAAGTGTTTTGGAATCGGGACACATCCACGAGTTGAAGATTTCTATTCTTGATGATAAAGGGCGAGAGTTGAAGAACGATTACCCGATTTCGGTAGTCCTAGTAAATTTCAAATTAATTATTTAGAATTAAACGCATGTTCGTAATATATTATCAACATTAGAGTATATACGGACCAGGTAGTTTCTTCCGTATTGGGTGAAAAATTCAAATAATTTGGAACCGGCAGAAGGGGATTCATCCCGACAGAGGGCGACTTTTTAACTACCCAAAAAACAAAGGCCTTGATCAATAGAACTATATCGAGGGCCACGGACGAGATTCACAAAAGTCTACTATCACAACTTAGAGAATATGCCCTGGCTGTGAATACACAAAGTCGTGAAGAAACGCATACGGAACTAAACGAACTAGGTAAAAAAATAACCAAATTTAGAAAAGAGGCCCGGTTGGGGATTGATAAAGCCCGAGAAGACCGCCAGGTTGACATTACGGCGGTTTATGATGCGTTGCGCTTAGAAGACTCTCTCAGCAAAGAAGCTACACTTGCTGAATTAGACGGAAAATAATCGATTTTCGAAAAGAGGCCACGTCGGGTATTGAGAAAGCACGAGAAGACCACCAGGCGGACCTTACGAAGGCTTATGAGGTGTTGCGCTCAGAAGACTCTCTCATCAGAGAAGCGGCACTTACTGAACTAGATAAAAAAATAACAAAATTTCGAAAAGAGACCCGGTCGGGTATTGATAAAGTCCGAGAAGACCACCAGTCGAACCTTGAGGAGGCCATTGCGGAGGCTTATGATGCGTTGCGCTTAGAGAACTCTCATAGTAAAGAAGCGACACTTACCGAACTAGACGGTAAAATAGCCGAATTTCTGAAAGAGACCAGGTCGGGGGTTGAGGGGGTCCGAGAAGACCACAAAGAGGCCATTGCGGAGGCTTATGGGGCGTTACGCTCAGAGGACTATCTCTCAACAGAGAAGCGGCACTTACTGACATATACGAAAAAATAACCGAATTTAAAAAAGAGACCCGGTTTGATCTTGATGGGAGTCCGAACGGGTATTGAGAAAGCCCGAGAAGACCACCAGGCGGATATTACGGAAGCTTATAGGGTGTTGCTCTTAGAGGACTCTATCAACAGAGAAGCGACACTTACCGAACTAGATGGAAAAATAACCGAATTTCAAAAAGAGGCCCGGTCGGGGGTTGAGAAAGCCCGAGAAGACCACAAGGTAGCCATTGCGAAGGCTTATGAGGTGTTGCGCTCAGAGGACTCTCTCATCAGAGAGGCGGCGGTTGCTGAACTAGATGGAAAAATAACCGAATTTCAAAAAGAGGCCCGGTCGGGTATTGATAAAGCCTTAGAAGGCCACCAGGCGACCATTACGGAGGCTTATGATGCGTTGCGCTTAGAGGACTCTCTCAGCAGAGAAGCGGCACTTACCGAACTAGATGGAAAAATAACCGACGTTTCTGATAAACTGAAACATGATCGTATAGCCGCGACCAAAGCTCTTGAGGAGGCCTCTTATGAGATTCGTACTGAGGCATATAACGCAAACAGGGCGCTTGCCGGAATAGTGAAAACAATGAAAACACCAAAACGTGTCATAACAGTTTGGGCTGAGAAGCGGGGCCCATTGGTTGAGGGGCACTATGAATATTCGTTCGGTGCCAAAGCGAGTAATAAATATGGGGGATACACTATGACAGCTGCAGGTGAAGTTATCCAAATGGCGGTCTGCTCGGTTAATGCTAATGGTAAACCTGTGGGCGCGGTCGCGATAAATATTGTAGTAGATGGGGAAGAACGGGGGGTTGGGGTCACTAAAATTTCTGGAGATAGTTCGACGATTGTTTCGTTCGCCGGTAATGATCGAATTAGACTTTCCCAAGGTAGTGTTATTAACTTTGTTACGAAAATCGGTGACTCAGAGAGTTCTTCCACTATTGTCTCATTGTTAATTGAACTTATTGTGTAAATACTAATATATTGAAATAAATTTGTAAAATTTAAATATGAACGAATCAACGCTTCCAATTGTCAATACCACTCCATCAACACTGTGTACAATTAACGAAAGAAGTTCAGATTTTAGGTTGAATAATATCGTCTCTATGCAGGATATTTTAGTTAGAGAATATACAAATAGAAAAAGAAACGCTAAAAAATATAGGCGCGCGGTGAACATGGCTGAAGTATCTAGCACGGCTCTGGCGAGTGTTTCTGTGTTGTGTGGGGCGGGGACAGCTGCAACTATATCCACCATTATAACGGTTCCCGTAGCGGGGATTTTATGTGCGGTGTCGGCCGTTTCTGGGTTGTTGTGTATGGTAATTAGGGCGTCGGTTGGAAAACTCGAGAAAAAATGTAGAAAACATGATAGAATATCCGTTCTCGCCAGGTCTAAGAAAAATAGCATCGACGTTATGGTGTCCAAAGCGTTGGCCGATAAGAAAATATCAAATTTAGAGTTTGAATCCGTGGTGGAAGAAATGCGGAGATATGAAAAATTAAAAAATGATATAAGAATCAAGGCACGCGCCACCCCATGCCCAAGATTGAGTGTACTGATTGGGATAAATTTAGGGAAAAACTTGGAGATAAAGTCGAAAGAAATGTTACAGCACCATTGTGATTTTTTAAAAAATAATTAATTTTAATTATAAAATTAATTAAAATTAATTATATTGTCGCAGTAAACAATTTATTTATTAATTAATTTTAGGAAAATTATTAACAATTTAAAAAGAAAAAAAAGAAGATTTTTTTTTAGCTTCCACCGAGGCTCGAACCCACGCCAGCAAAAAAAACCCTTCTGGGCCCACCCGGCTAGCCACCTTTTCTGATCTTGTCTGATCTTGTCTTTGTCTTACTCGTCTCATGTTGTGGCTAGCCGGATGTAATAGCTGCCTGTACAGCACACCCCCATCTATCGGCTGATCTAGGAACCAGTGTCGAAAGTCTAGGCAACCTTGGAAGTGCGTGCACGGAAGCACTGAGCGCTTATTTTTCGTCAAGGGGCGTCCCACAAGACACAAAGTATTGTTGTTAATTTTACATATATGAAGTTAAAACCGTGTTGTGCAATACCAAATATTTACTCGTTTAATTTTATTTGTTTTATATATAACAAGTTCATTTTTTATTTAATAATATAGGTTATAACGTTCTAAATTATTAAAAGTAAAATTAAAAAAATAAAAAACATGCCAACCAATCACAATGTAAGAAATACTTCCGGAATATCGATAGCGGGTTGTATAATACACACCCACGTGTGTGTAGTATATATTACAGTGTGTTTATGTTTCATTCCGGAATATCGATAGCGGGTTGTGTAATACACACCCACGTGTGTGTAGTATATATTATAGTGTGTTTATGTTTCATCCCGGAAGACGTAATCGTGTAATCTCTCTATAAAATGGACACTTAATATACGTGTAAGGTAGGACACATAATTTGCGTGTTTATAACACGTGTAAGTGAAACATTGTCGTCTGCTTGGTGTTGTGATTACAATATAAATTTATAAGCGATATCGTAGAAATGTACGTTCGTAAACGAATCGTTGGGTTTTAAAATTTTTGTATAATACGCCTTAGTTTCATATCCGATACGCATTATCTGTCTTAATGTTCGTATTTGCCTCTTGTATAGTTGACATAATTGCCGGTATAATATTGGAAATGTAACGTTTTTATCGGAGCGTAATAAATTACGCTGGTATTTCATATATTCGATATCGCCTAGTGTTCTCATTTAATAGAATTTATATACAGGATTATAACCCCCGTATTCTTCGTAAACTTCTTCAACACAGTCATTAAAAATTTTCAATTCAAATTGTATTGTATTATCCATTTTCTCTAATAATATTGGTACTCGTTTTTTCTGTTCAATTTGGACGTGAAAAACATGATGTATTTATGACACCAATATATACTTTCAAAAGTCAATTACCAATATAATTGGGACTCCCTCTTCTCAAAATTATTTTCTCCAAAAATTCATAAATTTGCTGTCGGGAGACCCAATTTTCCTCGTTAACCAATTTTTTGATTTTCGGGGGTGGTGGGGGTATTATAGAGGGTTATAAACGATACCACGGTAGGTGGTATCATTTTGACTCCCTTACTACTACTAATGCAGTTTGGCACTTGCATTCATGTCTGGCACAGTGGTCAGAATCCCTAATGAAAAACGGTATGGGGTATATTTAATTAGAAGGAATACGAGGAAAAACAACCGCAGAAATGCACCATGTGCGGCAGCGAGTTTATAGGACGCCAGTGCTACTGTACAGAGCCCGTCAGATAATGCGTGACTCCTTTCAGTGCCAGACGGGAGACTACCAACTATGGGAACTGCTATTTTCAATTACAGACGCAGATAATGCTGAGCAAATTATAGAAATAGATGACATAGCCATGTAGACAACATATCTCAATCACATTTTAATAACAAAGTGTTTGAAAATGAGAACAAATTTCCGCAAAGTGGGTGCCTGACAATGTTCGTTCAGAGCAAAATTAGTGATATATTCAAATCGCCAAGAAATCGCCGAAACTCTAGCGTAATGAAGAAGACACTGTAGTGTCTTTCATGGAAGTCAATGAAGAAGCATAACTATGTATTTATCAAACGGAATTAAGAAGCCAGTCTAAGGAATGCGACGATTTGAACCCTCATTGACAAGAACAAATGCTGGCAGAAACAGGTAACATATAATCTTCTGACACGATTTTCGTATGATTCCGGTTGTGTAATTATTGTACATTGGTGTTAAAATGGTAAAGCAATCAACAAAGACAATCAAGATATATTTTATTCCAAGCTGTAAAGCAAAAGCTCTCCAGAAAGAGCCCAAAAGAACTGGACGTGTGAGTCATAATTTTACAAAATGACGTGATGCGCCACCACACGCGACTCATGACGTCATTGCTGCGCGTGCAGGATTATGACGTTCTACTATATCCGGCCTATTAGTCGGACAAAAACTACACACACATAGTGATAACTGCACTATGCTATATCCGGTAGAGTAACTTAGATAACATTCAGTCACACGTGACCGCAAGTGTCGAATGTATCAACGCCGGTTGCTTAGCAACGAATATTGCGGCACAGCGGGAATATTCTGTCATAGACCCTACGGCCACGAGACACTACCCTGACGTAATATAGAACAATAAGTGTAGTCTTATACATAATGTTAAAGTTAATACGTATCATGTGACACTACAGATTGACCCACCCTCGTGTATATGTGTAAACTTGGAACAGTCGCGGGAATACTGGACGAGGCCTTTCGGCCTTCGTCCAGTATTCCCGCGACTTTTCCACAAGTTTATACGCAAATAAATTCCACAAAAAGGCCATTCATTCCTATAATATTTAAGTAAAATCCATCATAAACGTTATATTTATGCAAGACCATCCTAGAATTTCCGTATTGGTGACTATGTATATGTGAATGTGACTGGAGAAATGGAGATTACGGGTTTTGTGAACAGTGTCTATCAAGATCAGCCTGTGCATCCGTAGGCTGATCAATAGTTTCACTGTTCGCCATTCCATCAATGAAACACCTGCCATGCTTCGAACAAGCACTATAGATCGACATCAGGCTACGGGAGTGTGCTTTTTATCCAAGCTATTAGCTCGGATTTAGTAACTATATGAAAATTCTTAGTTATTGCAGATATGCTGAGTTAAGTGGCGGTCGCAGTGTCACTGTTTGCCGGTTTAACTTTAGAAAAACACTCGGTACTACGCCATAAAAAGTAGTTCAATAACAGTAAAAAAGGGAGCTATCTTACCGTTTCAGCGCTAGCGTAATACATGTGTTGTTTCCTTTTTTGTGCTATATGTGTGTTATTGCAAAGTTTTTGTATACTTTACAAACTATTAACTGTTATGTATTAATATGAGTTCTTTGTTATGAATGTTGATATTTTGCGCAATTATATAGTAGGGGGCGGGATTTCCCTGTGACGTTCTTCTTGAATGACCAATCAGATTAAAGCTTACATTCTGAACTTTACATAGGTCAATGACTCGATAAAATCCAACATTGGACAGCGAAATCATGATGATTTAAAGCAGAAACATTGTTTTTTGACAGTTACATACTGTTGTTTTAATCATCTTGAGCCATCGATATTATTAATCAGTGTCAAATTTACTTAAAAAATCAACTAATCTATAATGAATTTAGTAAAACAGTTCGCGCGGAAATCCAAACTTTCCAAAGAGGTGCTAGCTATTTTTTGATAATTACACATCGTGTGTGTTAGCGCATACGCTGCCGACAGTCTTGCGACTTGACGTTACACAGCATATACAGTACGATACACTTCACAAAGGAAACGTTGTCTTGAGTTTGAATAAGGATAATAATTATCTCAAGATTATTTGTATTATGAATTAAAAAAAGTATATTTAAATAATTAGATATTAATTTAAATAAACATTTCGACATCATTTACTCAATAAATTAAAATTGAATGTGTAGCTGAAATGAAAGTGAAAGTAGAATGTTTTTGTTATATCCTCCGGGTGACAAATCGATGAGGATTCCTATTTGAATTGGACAATTATATGAATTTTAAATTTAGGAGACTGTGTCAGGAGAAAATGGACTGATGACATATGTCACCAGTCTAGTTCCTGAGCTATGACTGTGACATGAAAAAAGGGACTGATGACATATGTCACCTGTCGTGTTCCATGCATGACTGCTCGCTTTTGTTTGTAATTGTTGTAAAATATATAAAGTTTAAACTGTGTATACAAAACCATAGATATATCCCCCCCCCCCGGCATACAAAGTATGTCGAGAGGTACATAGTTTTCGTAATTCCGTCCGTCCACGTTAAAGAGTTTGGGTACCCATTATCTCTGTGACGGAAAGTCGGATGGACCTCAAACTTAATATACTTTCTTATCATCAACCATATTTTCATTCTATACCGCACTCATGCGGCCTTCATTTCCAAGGCCAAAGTCAAATTACTTAGACATTTGCATCCGTACGATTTGCCTTAAATATTTCTGCAACCGTAAGTCAGATTGACTTCAAACTTCATATACTTCCTTATCATCATCCATATTTTCATTCCATACATGTACCACACCCATGTGTCCTTCATGTCCAAGGTCAAGGTGAAATTACTTTGAACAATCATGTTTGTCAAGATAAATATTGTTTTGTAGCATTGATAATGTATACTGATTCGACGAATAAATATATTTTAAATGCAGTATATATGATTTTTGTGTGAAATATTAAAATGGTTGAGCACGTACTGCGAAGGATTTCAGGACTTTCAGTCCTTTGATTCCCATTCATGGCACTAACCTACTATTCTGTATCTATTTTCCTTATTTCTGAACCAAAGTATATGTTGTGACCACTCATTTGAACCGTCTCGGCGAGACGGTTCAAATTAGTGGTCACAACATATACTTCTGATGAGAAATAAAGAAATTCTTGAGCCTTGTCGGATATTTTTCCCATTCACGGCACTAACCTACTATTCTCTATTTCAGCTACCCTGTTCACAAACCCCATACTCCCCATTTCTTCATTCACAGCCACTAATGGAATCTTTGAATGGCGGGAACTAATTCACGAACGTCATTCAACTTCCGGAAACAGCAACGAGTGAGCACAGCGTTTGAGTTGGGTTGTTTTTTTTTGCACGGACGGATCCCCATTATTCAAACATTAGACATAGACCTATGGCCAAACTGCCCCCTTTACTCTCACACAAAGCAAAGCACAGAAACGGAACAAAATGTAATAATGATATAGAGGCATGGCATGCTAGTCTATTAAAACATGTACGTTGGAATATTTTATTTATTTAATTACCGTTCACCGCAAGTCATATATTATATGGATTTTTGCTTTCAATTTTGATGCAAAACTGGCAATAAACAACAAATATGTAATTGAATTGTCAACAGTTATTTCGATATAAATGGTCATGTGATAATATTTCCAGTGGCGTGTTTGTATTTTAATTATACATACAGAGAAATATCGCAATCATTCTCGTAGATGCCAATGCTGACAGTCCTGATATTGATGTCTTGAAATGTCAGTTTTGTAATAGACGAGCGTCATGTTATATAATAGCCCGACTTGCCCTGCGTTACGAACAGAAATTTCGGGTTAGTTATATGTGGTTATGACTGGAGAAATGGTGCCTATTGGTTTTGCGACCAGTGTAGATCCAGATCAGCCTGTGCATCCGCACAGTCTGATCAGGATCTGCACTGTTCGCCATTCCATCAATGAAACACCCGTCATGCTTTTAAAATGAAATATTGCTTGTTTTTCGGCGACGGGAGTGTGCTATTTGAACTGGAGCTAAACTTTCGTAAATCCCATAAGCTCTATTTCTCCAGTCACAGCCACATATAACAGAGCAGCAGCCTAACGTAATGTATTTGTAGTCGTTTCAGTAGGATTAATTTCCACACAATCTGCATCTAAAACCAGTTGGTTAATAAAACCAATAGTGCTGCACTTTCCACCGGTATAAGATTTCACGTCGAATCCTGGGGGCCGTTTCATTAAACTTCCTACGACTAAAATGTTCGTAAGTATGATAGTCTGTAAATTTCACATTAACAATGTTTTTTCTTGTAAACAATTGTTGGATTTACATTTATTGAGCATAGGCTGCATATGCAGCATATGCTCAATACATGTAAATCCATCAACTGAAATTTACAGACAATCCTAAATTTGCACTTACGAACATTTTAGTCGTACGAAGTTTAGTGAAACTGGCCCCTGCACCGGCTTCCAGACGAGATCTCACTCAGCTCTACTTAGATCGATCGCATAAACGCATTATTCGTCTATTAACCAGCGCACATTCCGTTGTCTGGTGTAGATACTGGCGTTCTCCATACAACGCACATTATACAGGCTATCAGTACACGGCTGCATCAGCGTGCTAGCTGAATATGAGCTACACTCACAGGTTCTTGAAAAACGGTTCATATTTCGGTGTTTTATGGATTATTTCGGTATATCTAGTGGTTTGGGTGCATTGTTACCAACATACAATTTACGTCACCTCCCACGAGTTACTCGTATAAGTACGGTAATTTAGTTCCTTTGTGGGTATTTTGACAAAATAAAACTGGTCCGAAAGGTCGGAACGGTGATTGTGTAGATAAATGACAATTTCTGCCGTGTGTAATGATTGAGTATTAGTAATTGCACAAAACTATGCAACTTACGCAAAACCAACGATATCCACCCAAATTTACCAAAAAAAACACCAAAATACCCATGTGACACCAATATACCAGATACATAGAGACTTACTAACTTAAAATCATTGAACATACTGACCATCTGTTCAAACACCTATGAACTAGGCTGGTAACAAAAGCCTTTTAAATTTACGATTTCTCTTGTCACAGTCATTTTGGCAGTGACTCACTGAAGAAATGGGGCTTATGGTGTGTATGACCAGTGCAGCTCCTTATCAAATACAGTGGGGTCAGCGTGTAAGTGCACACACGAACGAACACGACAGGTTGGTTCGCTACCCACCCAAAGTGTATGTTGTTACCACTCAGTTGAACCGTCTCGCCGAGACGGTTCAACTGAATGGTAACAACATACACTTTTGATGCGAAATGAAAAAAAATGCAGAAAAATATTTACAATTTTTTTTATACATGAAATACAGTGGGGTCAGCGTGTAAGTGCACACACGAACTAACACGACAGGTTGGAACCAGGTTGACCCCACTGTATTTCATGTATAAAAAAATGTAAATATTTTTCTGCATTTTTTTCTCATTTCGCATCAAAAGTGTATGTTGTTACCACTCAGTTGAACCGTCTCGGCGAAATTGCCTTACATTTACCTGAAATTACCTAGATGTCCGAAGGTACAAAATCACATGGCGTGTCTCACTTATGTTAAGCTAGACAGCTTACATATTTCATAAGCCACGGTTATGTGTGTTCATACTCAGCTACAGTGAAACCTCTCTAAACCGGACACACTTGGCAATTTTAATTGGGTATTTAAGCAAATACGCAGCTTATCTGGAGCTCTGATTAACAACAGTTTTGCATGACGTCGTCAATTCTCCATATAACCTTTCCAACCCATATGTTTTCGATGTTCCAAGGGTCTCATCAACATGTTGTCACAGCCAGAAAATAATCACAAAGAATTAGATAGAAGTTGTTGTTTTCTGCGAATGTGAAAAAGCCACCGTCACGTGATTTACTGCGTCAATAAGGCCACGTACTGTCAAACTAGGGATCCTGAATTATTTCACGTTGACGTAATTCCAATAGTCCGCAACATGATATTCTTATTTTTTTACAACGCGGTGTATATATACATAACCTTACAATATACGTTTCTGATATTATAATAATTTCTAGTTTTCGTTTATTAACTCAGCATAAATGATGATTTTATTTAAATGTATTTTTATTAAATATGATATTTATTAAACTCGTTGGTTGTCCGGTTAGCACAATTGGTATGCGCGCGCCTCTGACCAATGCGTTCTGGATCGATCCTCGGCCTGGCAGTATGGAATAGGAATATTCAGTGCTTAACCCTTTCACCCCTAAGTAACTGGGATGGATTTTGATATGTAACTTTGCAACCAATCCAAACGTCACAAACTGATTTTCCGACTAGTCCATTTATGAAAAGGGGATGTTTTGTTTCTTAAAAATATGAAAATGACTTGCAAAAAGTGAAGATCCCGATGAGACGGCTCGTCACGAGCCGTCTCATTTGGATATACACTGTTTGCCAATACCAATGGTGTTGATAGGGTTCAGCAATACTGGCTAGAGAGAGAGAGAGAGAGAGAGAGAGAGAGAGAGAGAGAGAGAGGGGTACGGTGAAATGTTGTTGATTACCAACGTGTGTAAGAAAATGTCACTCGTTGACTAATTTAATGAGAAACGAAGCTCGGCTATGCCTCTTTTCTCATGAAATCAATAAACTCGTTGCATACATACATGTATACTACTATTATTATAATCATACTCGTGTTAGGGCACCAACATCATCAGCGATTGCCGTTGTACGGTTTGAATAACTTCTGCAGAAACAATATTATTGTGATATACATCTTTGTGATCGATCGACATTTTTAACGGTTGTCACAACCAGCTGCCTGACAATAGAGCGCGCTGAATACAAATGGCGCTTAATATCCGATCGACAATACAGGTCATTTCCGGCGATTCACATCTCTAGAAGGAAATTCCATCGCCTAGTTTGTGAACTGGTCGCAATGTTTACTTAACACTAATATTGTTATGGAAAGAAACACTCAAACGTCAGCGACAGACCGTGGTCAGGGGAAAACGAAATACGCGGATTTATAAGTAGTCCTATCGAACTACATATGGGGCTGTGGCTGAATAAATGGGGCTAATGTGGCCAGTGCAGCCAGAGTGTATCTGCGCAATTTGATCAGAGCATGCACTGTTCGCAATTCAGTTAATGAAACACCGGTAATTCTTCTAATAGTATTACAGTGGGGTCAGCGTGTAAGTGCACTCACGAACGAACACGACAGGTTGGTTCCAACCTGTCGTGTTCGTTTGTGTGTGCACTTACACGCTGACACCACTGTAGTGCGATAGGAGATCAACAATTTGAATATCTACCAATTATTCGAGGGTGGGTCAATACGTAGTGTCACATGATACATAACTTTAAAAGTATGTCTAAAACTACATGTATCGTTCTATATTCCGCCAGGGTAGTCTCTCGTGGGGTCTATGACAGAATATTCCCGTTGTCTCCGTGCCGTAATATTCGTTGCTACAGTGGGGTCAGCGTGTAAGTGCACACACGAACGAACACGACATGTTGGAACCAACCTGTCGTGTTCGTTCGTGTGTGCACTTACACGTTGACCCCACTGTAAGCAACCGGCGTTGATACATTCGACGCTTGCGGTCACGTGTGACTGAATGGCATATACGTTACTATAGCGGATACATTGTCGTGTATTTTTCAAATAATGGAATATAACTATGTTTGTGTAGTTTTTGTCCGATGAATGGTCAGGATATGGTAGAACGTCGTAATACAGCACGCGCAGGAATGACGTCACGAGTCGCGCGTGGTGGCACACAGCGTCATTTTGTAAAATTGTGGGTCCCACGTCCAGTTCTTTTAGGCCCTTTATGGAGAGCTTATGCTTGGTAGCTTGGAATAAAAATGTTTGTGATATTCTTTGTTGCTAGCTTTACGATTTTAACACTAACGCACTATAATTACACACTCTGAACCGTACAAAAAATTGTGTCTGAAGTTTATATTTTTCCTGTTTCTGCCAGCATTTTACTTGTCAGTGAGGCTTCAAATCGTCGAATTCCTTAGACTGGCTTGTTAATTCCGTTTGATAACTACATAGGTATGCTTTTTCATTGACCACAATGAAAGACATGAAGGTGTATTCTATATTACGATATAGTTTTGGCGATTTCTTGGCGATTTGAATATATCACTCTTTTTTCTCTGAACGAATATTAGCAGGCACCCACCTTGCGGAAATTGTTCTCATTTTCAAGCACTTAGTTAAAATTGTATAAAAATATGATTGAGCTATGTTGTATGCATGAATAATCTATTCTCGTTTCAGTTGCCCAGCTGTCATTTGTTCGTATAATCGTCTCAACATTATCTGCGTCTGTAATTGAAATCAGCAGTTCCTATATTTAGTTGTCTCCCGTCCGGCGCTGAAAGAAGCCACACATTTTCTGACGGGCTGGTAAAGTAGCACTGGCTTCCTATTAACGCGCTGCCTCATATGGAGTATTTCTGCGGTTGTTTTCCTTCTTATTCATTCTATTTAAATCTACCGTTTTTGTTTTTCGTTAGTGATTCTGACCGCGGTGCCCGACATGACGTCATAAATGATGACGTCAGTATGACGTCATGTAATGTATCGACGCCATGAGCATTAAGTAAATGTGAATAACGTTAATGAAGGCAAGTGCCAATTATTTTCAAGTTGGATGAGTTGCTAGAAAGATAATGGTCTAGTGACACTACTTATTGACCCACCCTCGTATTAGTTGCGAAGGTAACTCTTGCAATCTACTCCCGTACCAGTAATTGCAAGAGTTACTGTTCGCAACACCCTCGTATAAGCCGATTTATTCAGTCACAGCCACATATACGCCTCACTATCGTAGATTCGCTTGCAATAAATGTTACTTCTTTTCATAGTGTATCTTTCACCGATATATATCTTTTTGTCTGATGACACACCACTTATAAGATCGATCCTTAACATGAACTGTGGTTAATGTTATGCCACAGGAAACGTAGACATATGCATGAATATTTTATGTTTCCAACACCATATGCATATTCACTTGCAGGGTAATGGTTTTGACCAGTCCGGTTACATGTTGTCCGCCACTCAATGTCGTTCTGAAGTTGTCACGGTCGTAATACACAATACTTCGCATCGAACATCTGTCCAACAAGACCACACATCTCAAACGTAAAACTAAACTCAAATACTATGCTTGATGGTCTAACAATGCTGCAATGTGGATATAAACGTTGCTTCCTGGAATCGTGCAAATTAAGTATTTCAAACTGTTCCTTAATTTTGGAGCAAACGTCAACAAAACTACAATGAATCTATGTTTGCAACTGGTTCAAAATCAAAAGTTCCGAATCGTGCATGTCTCGATTTTGTAAATTAAACCACGATACTATTGCTACGGAGCAGGCAAGATTGACGGAAATTAGACGAGTGAGTGTCTAGGTTATCTAATTATCCGGAGGATGTCCGCTGCACCACACACCACTGACTCGGGGCAGAGAAGTCACTGATCGGCTACATGCACAATGGTGTCGACGGGGGAGATTTGATGGGTTCGCACGAACCCAGTTGTTTGGAGCCAGTAGGGTTTTCCGTATATAAATCAGGGGGCCGTTTCACTAAACTTCGTACGACTAAAATGTTCGTAAGTGCAAAATTAAGATAGTCTGTAAATTTCACATTAACAATGTTTTCTTGTAAATAATTAGTGGATTTACATTTATTGAGCATAGGCTGCATATGCAGCCTATGCTCAATAAATGTAAATCCATAAATTGAAATTTTCAGACGATCTTAAATTTGAACTTACGAACATTTTAGTCGTAAGAAGTTTAGTGAAACGGGCCCCAGGTCTACGATAACAATTTTCAGCAGACATTATATTACTCAAATGCCCTACCAACGACGCACAGTCAATCGACACCAAACGTATACAATATGCTCATTTTCATAAATACGCTTATTAAATCGACCCAAAACTCTTTACCCAGGAGTTACATCCAAACACACCCGAATGCAGTATTTGACTTCCAGAAATCAAGACCTTCCCGGGGCTCTGTACAACAGAAATCAGTAAGGAGCAAACCCTGGGGCCCGTTTCACTGCACACCGTACCACTAACATATTCGTAAGTGCAAAATTATGATAGTCTATACATTTCACATTAATAAAAAAAAAAAGTGTAAACAATTATTGGATTTACATTTATTGAGCGTATGCAGCCTATGTTCAATAAATGTAAATCCATCAATTAAAATGTCCAGACTATCCTATATTTGCACTTACCAACATTTTAGTCGTACAAAGTTTAGTAAGACTGCCCCCCAGGACCCCTAGCATATTTCAATTGTTTTACAACTGAAAGTCGAACCCACTTTTAATAACTGCTGATGACGCCCATGGTGTACCTAACGAAACTATGTTTGATTGATGCCTGCTACATCAGCGGAATATAAATGTAGGACATAGCAGTGACTGTGACTGGAGACATGGGTCTTATGAGATATATGGCCAGTGTAGATCCTGTAGCCGATTTCACCAACATTGCAAAGTATACTTTTCTAGCAAAGTATACTTTGAGGGAGACATTTTCAATTTTTATGATAAATTTATTAATTTTTATTATACTGAATTTATTACATTATCACAGCCATTTTGGCTGTGATAATGTAATACATTCAGTATAATAATTCTGCATACTTTTAATAATCAAATATATGCAGTCGTTAGTTCTTTTCAGGGAATACAAATGATTACTCCCTCAAAGTATATTTTTCTAGAAAAGTATACTTTGCAATGTTGGTGAAATCGGCTACTGGTCAAATAGCACACCCCTGTTGCCTGATCACAATCTTTGTTGCTTGTTAGACGCACTGTGGGTGTTTCATGGATGAAAATGTCGTACAGTGAAGATCCTGATCAGACTGGACGGATGGACATGATGATCTGGATTGACACTGGTTGTAAAACCCATAACCCCATTTCTCCAGTCACAGTCACAATACAGTATTAATGGCGGTCTGTTTTTGTTTCTAAACACGGCAATATAATGCACTTCTCGTGCTTTTCTAGGCAAGTATACAAGTATATAAGGCTTTGAACTATTTCCACGGAGTTGAAATTGAATGAGGAATTAAATAGCGATGTTGAGAATTATCGAATATACTAGAACAGCTCTGAGTTTCAGCGAATCTGTGCCGAGCACATCCCGTTTCCGTTTCGCGCCAGATATTTTTCCCATTCACTGCACGAACCTACTATTCTATTTATCCCGTCAACACCTACAAATGGCTTTAAAATGCAAACAAATAACCCCAGTCAATGCACATATTCATACGCAGTGATTAGGTCGTATTGACAGGATATTAAAAATGGTTCACGGCACCGTGTTTCACGGCACATACGCACTGTGTTGACGGGATAAATTAATTTATTTTCTACGGAGCGGATTTCGCCGAGGCGGAGTTTCATTTCTCGCATATGCTCTCCACACTTTTAAGTTACCTTTGTTTACGACTGTAGCTGTTGCCACAACAGTAGCTGTTGTCACGACAGTAGGATTTGTCACGACATTAGCTGTTGTCACGTCTATATGTATTTGAATCACCCATTGCACTCCCGGATTATAAAGGTGTGTTCGTCTCAGACGAAGATAGTTAATAACAAGTCAACCAATCGGTCGGCGCTTCATTGCGGCACTATCAGCTGTTGTTTGCTAGGCAAAATTAAATTTGTGTTCCTACCATTTATTTATGACGATATGAACTCCCACACCCATTGCTGTCTGTTTAAATTATCTTCATGCAAACGACACGTGCCTTCATATATGTGGCTGGAGAAATGAGTCGTCTGGGTTTTACGACCAGTGTACGTAGATCCAGATCAGCCTGTGAATCTGCACTGTTCGCCAATTCAAATAATGCAAAACCCGTCATAAAATTATAAGCAATTTACATCGTTTTCAGGCTATATGAGTCTGCTGTTTGATCAGAAGCTACACTGGTCACAATTCCCATAAGCCCCATTTCTCCAGTCACATCCACATATTTAGTTACCAAATGCCTTTCTCCAGGCTATGTCTCGTCTAAAAGATGCTGCTTTTAAATATAAACCCACACAAAGAGAATAGTAGGTTACAGTCGGGTTAGCGTGTAAGTGCACACACGAACGAACACGACAGGTTGGAACCAACCTGTCGTGTTCGTTCGTGTGTGCACTTACACGCTGACCCCACTGTAGTGCCGTGAATGGGAAAACATATCTGGCAAGGCCTAGGAAACGGGAAAGGCGAGGCTCTGCCGAGCACATCCGGTTTCCGTGCCGCGCCAGATATTTTCCCCATTCACTGCACGAACCTACTATTCTATTCATCCCGTCAACACCTACAAATGGCTTTAAAATGCAAACAAATAACCCCAGTCACCGCACATATTCATACGCAGTGATTAGGTCGTATTGACATATTATTTAAAAATGGTTCACGGCACCGTGTTTCACGGCACGTACGCACTGTGTTGACGGAATAAATTAATTTATTTTCTACGGAGCGGATTTCGCCGAGGCGGAGTTTCATTTCTCGCATATGCTCTCCACACTTTTAAGTTACCTTTGTTTACCTACAACTGCATCTTTGCATTTTACGTATTTTCAGTTGTAAAATAACCAAACAAAATATATAGGTTGACGGCGGTCGGAATTACATACAGCGGAACCTCGCTAAACCTGACACGCAAGCATTCCGTGTAGCCTTAATGTTATGGGTTTCATTGGTGTATTTTTTTTGTTATGATAATGTATGTTCTAGTTCACAAAGCAGAGCCGCATACCTTGGCATAGTCATATGTCTGAATAACAATGGAACATCTCTAAACCGGACACCCTGGGGACCTCCCAGGGTGTCGGATTTAGAGAAATTCCATTGTATATGTATTTCAATGCATGCTCTCATATGCAGCTGTGACTGTAGAAATTGGGCTTAAGGGATTTGTGACACGTGTAACTCATAACATCAAATAGCTCACTGCTGTAGCCTGATAACGACCTACATTATACTTCTATATATATATTGCTTGCTAGAAACATGATGACCGTTTCGTTGATGGAATGGCGAACAATGCATGTCCTGATCAGCCTGTGCGGACGCACAGGCTGATATGGACATACACTGGTCGCAAAACTCATATAAAGTAAACCCCATTTCGCCAGTCACAGCCGCAAACGTCGAAAGTTGGCGACTTTGAAACAATAGCCTACATTCCATTCCTGGAACAAAAGGCTTTGAGTTTCCATCGTCGGGAGAACCGATATCTGATATAAGAGACTGAATCTGATTTCGTCAAACCCGATACCAGCTGGAAATTCAAGTGTTTATTGACATTTTTCATTTTAGCTCAGAAGAAATGTGATTATCCATCGATGTTGAACGTGAAGCACCATTACAAAACCAGACCCGGTGTATTGGTGGCCAGTCTAGTCACAGTCTGCGCAGCATGGATCTCTTGACTAAGTATTTTAGAATGGAATAGAATGTAATGTTAAAGGCAGCGTGTAAATGCACACACGAACGAACACGACAGGTTGGTTCCAACCTGTCATGTTCGTTCGTGTGTGCACTTACACGCTGACCCCATTGTACATGCCCACTCAGTAGGCACAACATGTTCTTTATATCAGAGACATCATCTGAGACATTTTCTGGCAAAATAAACGTTCATTCACCATTACCATACGTATTGATTGCCATTATTATACATTTTATATCAGACGTAAATTTCCGCACTGATAACAGGGGCGATAACCGTGTTTCCTTAAAATGTAAACGGATATTATTATTTATTTTCTGTATTTATCTTTTGATGTGCAATGATCACACTTTATAATCTGTCGAAAATATTTTGTGTTCAGGTGACGCATTTAATTATTATAAATAATTAAAAAATATCGTGCCTCATTTGCATATGAAAATAGCCTGATATCACCGCGCGTCACTATCAGTAAAATAAACATTACTAAATGATTATATATGTATATCGGGCACTCGTAATTTTTAGAACTGGTGGAATAGTGACATAATACACTTATTAAATTCCTATAAAGAACATCGTGTGCCTACTGAATGGGCATATACGTTTAAACTCGTCGTTGACTGACAGATGAAATCAACAGACTCGTTTTATAAATATATATTAAATCACCGCGCATGTAAGAAGCTATATTATCATCATGGCTGGTCATATATATCACCGGCCGCGGCGAGTGTCCGTCGATAAAACCAACGAGTTTAAATAACAGTCAACACGACCTGGTCTTCTGTTTCACGTAATTTGGTTCGTCCGGATTCTGTTCCAAATTATACAATTAAATTGCATAATGAAAGTGCCTATGGGAATTTTATGCAGTATCTAATGTCCAATGTCAGCAAATTAAACGATTTCATACGTGCCTCTAGCATAACAAGCAGCTGCCACGGCAAAACAGAGACACTTGCATTTAATTTCCAGTAAAGATCCATAATCGCGGAGATCGGATCGTCGGATCTTAGGTAGCCCGCAGAGGAAGTAGAATTTTTTTTTTTATTAATTCGTTCCCACTAAATAACAATTCGTTCCCTCAATTCAACAATTCGTTCCCACGAATTAACAATTCGTTCCCACGAAATAACAATTCGTTCCCACGGGAACGAATTGTTAATTCGTGGGAACGAATTGATATATCGTGGGAACGAATTGTTATATCGTGGGAAAGAATTGTTAATTCGAGGGAACGAATTGTTAATTCGAGGGAACGAATTGTTATATCGTGGGAACGAATTGTTAATTCGAGGGAAGGAATTGTTAATTCGAGGGAACGAATTGTTAAATCGAGGGAACGAATTGTTAAATCGAGGGAGCGAATTGTTATTTCGTGGGAACGAATTAATAAAAACAAATCCGTGTCCCCTGAGGCGCTCCGTAGGATCTAACTCTCAACTGGTTGGCATTTATCAAGTAACGAGCTTTGTAACAGCTTTGAAACAGCCCCTAAAGTTTTATTTGAGAAATTGGTCAAAACGGCATCTCGTCAAAACGCCTTCTATTATACATTTCAAATTAGCTCCCCTGTGTACAACTGTCTATGTCAGTATACAGTAGACGTATGAATAAACATGATGCGCAGAATAAACACACATTCCTCGGAATTTGGACAAACAAAATAGTGCGTTTGATTAATATATGCCATTTGTATCCGACCCAAAGTTCTGCTTTTAATATAAAGGTACATGCCCACTCAGTAGGCACAAAATGTTCTTTATAGAAATTAAAAAATAATATTGTCCGTTATCATTTTAAAGAAACACGGTTATCGCCCCTGATATCAGTGTGGACATTTATGTCTGATATAGAATGTATAATAATGCCAATCACTACTTGGGGTAATGGTGAATTGATGATTATTTTGCCAGAAAATGTCTCAGATGGTGTCTCTGGTATAAAGAGCAGTGTGTGTTTACTGAGTGGGCATGTACCTTTAAAATAATAGCGTACGCCGCTAATCACGGGCATTCGGCGTGTTTCGGCTTTCATCGGTATAACTGAATATATATATGAACTAAATATATTCATAAATATAGCGATACCGATGAAAGCCGAAACACGCCGAATGCCTGTGGAACGGCGCAGACATGGACCAGACTGCGCGGATGCGCAGGCTGATCCAGGTCTACGCTGGTCGTATACAAAGTAATGTTCAATATCTCAGCCGGCAGATTTTCTATGACTATTTTCTCTCGCCACGACACGCGGTGTGGACAAGTGCGATTTATATGTACTACAATTGAAACACAATAATAAACTTAAATGCATTAGATCGCTCACGTGCGCAGACAGTACGGAAACAGATTAGTAACAGTAGATATATTTATTTGCCCAATGTCTGGAATGGAAACCCATTCTTATAGGCGATATATAATTGTCATTTCACAAATAAAAAACGTTATGCTTCACACATTGTGTTTTCTGCAGAAGCAGATCTAAACGGCCCCTGGTGAAAACGACCCACAGTCAAAATGGACCCGATTTGGTCAAAGTGTTATTTGGGAAATTGGTGTCAAAACGTCATCTGGTTACATAATAATTCTGTACCAAGTTAACTTCCCTGTGTATGTCAGTATGCACAGTAGAAGTATGTTTGTATACAGTAGAACTCCTTGGAATTCGGTCAAACAAAATAGTGTGTTTGCTTTATTAAGGCAATTTGTATTCGGCCCAACGTCCTGCTTTTAAAATAATAGCGTATACACCGCTAATGACTGAATGGCGAACGGTGTAGACCTTGATCAGACTGCGCGGACGCGCAGGCTGATCTAGGTCTACGCTGGTCGTATATACCGTAAGGTAAAATTTTCTCAGTCGGTAGCGGTTCTATTATTATTTCCTCTCGCCGCGACACGTGGTGTGGACAAGTGCGTTTCCGCGGGTAATGGCCGCTATAATGGAGAATATGACGTATTCGATATGATCGATTTCGCGCGTAAATCGTTCTAAATATGGTGGCTGTTACTTCCTATGGGGTTCAACAGTACTGGCGATAAAAGCGTGGGAAGATTTCCCTCAGATAATCATAACAAAACTGACCGACATCGAATGAGTGAAACTCATTAATGTTGTTATTTCATGCAGTAGACATTTCTGCAGGCTCACCATTATCATTTAATGTAATTAAATGGGGTCGCTTAGAACAATCACCATAATGCAAACAAATATGAAATTAATAACTATTAAATTGTATTAAACAAGGATCCACTCCGGTGTGCATTATTTATTTATGGGGCTGTTCCCCGGTATGCATGGAGATAAGCTATATGGTCCTTCCCCAGTGTGGATATAGGAACGCATCATATCATGAAATGTGACCGTTCCCCTAAACACGGCAGAAATATCTCTTTTTTGTCATTTCAGTTTTGTGTCTCACCCACGTTAGTGGAAAGTGATACATAGCGGCCACAATTCCGGCTTCGTCGTCGTCGTGGGCGTCAATAATTTTGGACGTACGTCAAAATACTGCGTGTCTCATGATATGGTCGGATCAATAGTTTCCTCACACTGATGGCTAATTACCATGTCGAGTGACACTGGACTACGTTTTGTGTGGAT
This sequence comes from Conchocele bisecta, assembly GCA_029237695.1. Taxonomy (NCBI): domain Eukaryota; kingdom Metazoa; phylum Mollusca; class Bivalvia; order Lucinida; family Thyasiridae; genus Conchocele; species Conchocele bisecta. The sequence continues at coordinate 71,292,672 of CM055267.1, forward strand.
GAGACACTCGCCAGGGATCGTCCTCTCTCCTCGTTGTTACGGACTATATATAAATGCACTGAACATGCCCTACATTGTGGAGTGGTCCAGATTATAACAGATATATTCCAAGTGTAATCACACAATGTAATGTATCATTTTATACGGCCTACAATGACGTCCATCAAACAGATACGTATAGCTACATATGGCCGTCTAACTGTGAAAATGTACCTTACGACGTATGTGACCAGTGTAGGTCCTGATCAAACTGCACATCAGGACCTACACTGGTCACCACTAATCTATCATTGCTTCTATCATCAAACGGATTTGTTCGTAATACGATAACGAATATACAAAATGACCAAGCTCTAAATTTGCTGCAAATGTTAAAAGGTCCTTTTTTCCAACAGGTGGCCCATATATTCATTGAATATACAGGTTCTACCAGAGATTGGCAATGCTTATGCAGTGTCCCCAGGGTGTCCGGTTTAGAGAGTGTTCCCCTGCAAATCAGACATGTGAGCACTTCATGACACATTCTAGTGTTTTAAAATCATGAAAAGTCATTGTAATCAGAGATACGTAACAGCGAAACACATCTAAGGTAAACATCTATATTTTCCCCGAGTGTCAAGTTTAGAGCGGTTCCACTGTATATGGTATGCATAACCACGCCCACACTGTATTTGATAAAGATCTGCGTTTTTCACTGAAGAAAACATCATAAAGGTCAGACAACACCAGCTAACAGTAATTACGTGATATACACATCCGGAAGAGACGGACAGTCGGTAAAATATTGGTCCTAAATACGAATGACCCATTTTCACAGGGAGCTCACATATTTGATAAGACTTGCTATTTCAAGAATACATAGCTGATAAGTAATTGATTTCTCCACGACCCGAAGTTAATACGGGATTTATTTTCATCTACAAACTAATTAACGAATTACTATTTATGTATTTATACTGAGATCTAAGTCAGGAGATAGCGCGCATTGATACAATATGGTACACATACAGTGTGGTTAGCATATAAGTGCACACACGAACGAACACGACAGGGAGAAAAAAATGCAGAAAAATATTTACAAATACAGTGGGGTCAACCTGGTTCCAACCTGTCGTTCGTTCGTGTGTGCACTTACACGCTGACCCCACTGTATTTCATGTACAAAAAAAAATGTAAATATTTTTCTGCATTTGTTTTCATTTCGCATCAAAAGTGTATGTTGTTACCACTCAGTTGAACCGTCTCGGCGAGACGGTTCAACTGAGTGGTAACAACATACACTTTGTTTGGGTGGGTAGCGAACCAACCTGTCGTGTTCGTTCGTGTGTGCACTTACACGCTGACCCCACTGTAGTTGCTCATTGGGAACAGTAACTCTGCAAAACTCCCGTAGTATTCTTGGAACTACAGTGGAACCTCTCTAAACCGGACATTATCACATCACCTGTGATCTAATTTTTTATGTAAGAATTTATCTCAGGTTATACTGTCTGTTCGTGATCGCATAGCACATACATATGGCTCAGAATTATCAAATGCTCGATTTACTGTGAAACATCTCTAAGCCGGACACCCTGGGGACCTCCCAAGGTGTCCTGTTTAGAGAGGTTTCACTGTACATGAATATATTACCAGTCTAGTCTACTTTTAGCCGTCAAAGCGCAGTTTGGTCAGGGCGGACACTTTCCCCTAGTTTACCATTGAAATAAGCGAAAACACATACTAATACATGGCATATTAAATATCGTAGTTTGAATGTCGGATAATGTAGACAAATAACAAGACACAGTCAAGAGATACAATTGTGTGTTATTTTCTCGCAGTCGGGTTCGGCGATTGTCATAATCGCCGAAACCGACTGCGAGAAAATAATATTAATTGCTATTATGGTTTTATTGCACCTGTTCATTTCGGTCACGGACTGTGCCGATAGTGTCATTGTCCACGGCACATACGCCTTCTAGCACCGGCTTAAGCGAGACTTAGTAGAATTTGGGCACAGTTAAAACAGTGAAACCACTCTAAACCGGACACCCTAGGGACCTCCCATGGTGTCCCCGTTTAGAGTGGTTTCACTGTAAATCAGGCATATGACCATTCTGGGACATACTTATGTCTTTTGCAATCATGAACATGCATTATTATCTGAGATGCGTTACTAAGAAGCCTTTCAAAACGAGATCACATATATTATCTGGGTATCCGGTTTAGAGATGTTCCTCTGGAACGAGCGGAGAGACCCTATCAGACTGTGGTATGGCGAGAGAAAAACTGACCTGCGTGTACGTATTCACTGGTCAACTAGTTAACAAGCCCGGATTTGACAGATACGATACAGCTGCCGCATGGCCGGAACCAAGGATATGTCACCCGCGACATGTTTACGTGATATCTCGTTACAAATCACGGATCTGTATCCCCAGAGGAGACAATCCCATTACAGCCACCCCCGCGGTAGTGTGCTAGTCGACTCGACATTTCAAGTCCCTCGGGCCACATATTATTCCAATTACAATTGGCATCCGTTCTATAACATCGTACTTGGTGTTTGAAAGACACACTCTTTATGCTGGTATGACTATTCCGCCATGTTTCGTCTGTCTGTTCGTGTGTGTGATGGCAATGCTCGCCTTCTTATTGGCCACTTACGAATATAAATCCAAGTCGACCGCCATAGTTAACAGAATGCGTAACATCTATATTGGTTTTACTGGTTTTAAAGGTACATGCCCACGCAGCAGGTTACACTGTACTACTACTTTTCATTTTCTGTCGTGCCTTATATGAGCCATTTGTCTACCCACTAACGAGTTATTTTTAATTACGGCGCGTGTTAATTGGTGATAAATCGCATTTTATATGCCGCGACCAGAAAGGGTATTTTCCGACCTCGTGCTATTTTTACCAATACGCGTCACGTGACACGGTCAATCATATCACATATTTGACATGCGCATCCCCCCCTACCCCCGAGAAATAGAGGGGCTTTACATAATTATGTTGTTAAATCCAGTAAATGTCGCAATAAAATGCCTCTCAGTGCTGGGCCATTTGCTTGGTGAACGTCACAGCACATTTTCAGCAACAGTTAAAGAACCTGTAATGTCACCGCAGTGTGGGACATCATCGGCGGTTAAAGCCCCGGTGTATGCCCAGTATGCCCAGATAAAGCCCCGCTACTTCCCTGGAGGGGAGTGGTGCGGTAATATACATTGACTGATGATAAAATATGCTGATCTCATTTTAATCATCTAATAGAACATCCAATGATTGGAACATTCTTTTATGTAAAGTGTATTGGACATGTAAATACTGAACAGGCGAAACTGACCATCGGTTAACAATTTGTACCATAATGTTTTATATTTAGTTATTATTATCATAGAATTTTACATTTCATGCGATAGACTCTATATCACAGACATGGAGATTAAAACGTAATATAACAAGAGGCCCAAATGGGCCTGCTTCGCTCACCTGAAATTATTATCCAAATTATAAAGTAAGTCAGAAATGGTCCAGACTGTCTATTACATGTATATATACCATCAAAAGTGTTCTGTCCACCATAGTAATAGTTGGCTTGAAACATAAAAATTGAGAACAATGTAAACAATATAATGCTTACAAAACAGCATTAACAAATGTGATGCAGAACAAATATGAATAAATGATAAACGGTATATGTAACAGACAGCCTGATGCACTGTGACAAGACGCTTGAAATCACTAATAAACTTTCAGCGGGCGGGGCGGTCATCTTAAATTATGTAATCATCCGATGTCGACCAAAAATGCTCCAGAGTGACCGTCTTGTCGATACCTTTGAGTTGATATATGACATGACCATCAAAGGTAAAATCTGAAATTTGACCCCTACTTGACCCCTCCGGCCCGCCCTTTCTTGACCCAGGGGCCACCATTTGAACAAATCTGTAACAGCGTTAACTATCGATCATTCCTACCAAGTGTCATCGAAATCCGTTTGGCGGTTCGTGAGAAGAATTTTTTTTAAGAATTTTACATACTTTTTGACGGCGGCCATTTTGGATTATGCGATGATCTCCATTTTAACAAATATGAAAAGTCTTCACCCACGGACCATAACTGTGAAGTTTGTCCAATATCAGCCTGGCGGTTCATGAAAATAAGACGTTTGAAATCTCTAATAAAATAACGACCTTTTGACCTTTCGGCGGTCATCTTGGATTACGTAATGATCAGATTTCGATTTGACAATGATATGACCATATTCGGTCAAATTTGCGATTGTGTGACATATTCGTTTATACTAAAAAGTGATACTCAAAGTGACAATTATAGTTCGATTCTGTTCAGTAGAGTACCTACACCATATGATTGTATTTGTTCTGACCATTTTCATGCTTTAGATGTTAGAATGCACTGCAATCCAGAGTGATAATCCACTTTATTTTCCATATAATGTGCCAACACAAGAATAACATGTTGTTATTCTAGTGGTTGAGTCACTTCCGGCTGATGCATCTTGGGAAAAATTTGTCCTAGTAACCAAAACGAACTGTCAGAGCACTCTAATATTTAATATTTACATATTTTCCTGATATAACACAGAACTGGTCAACCATAGTGAGTTATTTACCTAATTTGACCATTAGTAATGGTCTCCTAATACTCTTTTTGGGGACTTTCATTCAAGTTTGTGGAGAATTTCCTGTTTTTCTCATGGTGTTGTACGTTGCTATGTAAGAGTGATACAGTGACAGGATGGTTGACGTCACCGGAATCACCCAGAATTTTGGTTGAGTCGCCCCATATTCTGTGCTTCCTCGACCAGGGTTGAGGGTGAAAGCACCCCAGATTTAGGTTGACTCTGGGGGATGGTATATAAACCCCCCCCCCCCCCCCCCCGTTTCCTGATTCAGGAGCTCAATTCTGATAAAAATCTTGAGGCAGCCACTCTGTCAGTTTTTCTCCCAAATTTCCAAATTATAAATTTCACTTTTCCCATCGACACTGTTTCACTCTAACCACTATAGTAAGTACAGCTGGAAATATATTACCATTTCCGTGAGCTCCCAGCTGTACCTGTGTGTACAGACACTGAACAAATAAATATTTGAACTGTTCACTGTTATTCTTGACAAAATCCCCTGAACTATCCACCCAATTTTCTCCAACCTACACACTCCAACAGCCTGAGCATAACAATATTATGAATGTAAGTACCTATTTTGACCTTGATTATCCTTTTGTACCCGCTTTCCCAAACCAACTGGAGGATAAACTGGGCTGTCATTGTGACAACAAGTATATGGCTGGTTTGTCAGCTAGACAGATGCAGAAACTATAAAAGACAGATGGAATAGTAAAATACATCCGTTTAGCTGAGATTATCTTAGCTAAGCAGGCCAGTTCTGGCGTTGATTAGACTACGTCGATGATGACATTACGTAGATAATTACATTAAGTGGACGATTACACTACGTTGATGATTAGACTACGTGGATGATTACACTACGTGGATGATTACACTACGTAGATAATTACACTAAGTGGATGATTACACTACGTTGATGATTAGACGATGTGGATGATTACACTACGTGGAAGATTACACTGTGGATGATTACACTACGTGGATGATTACACTACGTTGATAATTACACTAAGTGGATGATTACACTACGTTGATAAATACACTAAGTGGATCATTACACTACGTTGATGATTATACTACATGTACACTACGTGGATGATTACACCACGTGGATGATTGCACTACCTGGATGTACAGTGGATCTGTACTGGTCATAGAACAGATAAAGTGTTTTGTAAATCAGTCCAACCAAAATCGTCTAGCGCACTTCCGGAGTCTGGGCACATGCACATTTATACGACTCGATACACGTGCTTCCGGTCTGGATTTCCGTATTATAAGACCCGTGGTTCGATGGCTGTCTCCGATGAGACCGATTTGTTTGGCTCTCAAATTGTCTGATATACCCAGGACCATCTGGGCCTATGAATATACAGTGGAACCTCTCTAAACAGGACACCCTGGGAGGTCCCCAGCGTGTCCGGTTTAGAGATGTTCCACTGTAAATCAGACATATGACTATACCAACGAAAACCCAAAGAATTAAGGATACACATATTGCATGCGTGTCCGGTTTAGAGAGAGGTTCTACTGTAAACCTTGATCAGCATGTACTCCGTTATCAATGTCAATGTCAGGAAGTTTGGTTGGGCGAGGCTGCCAATCAAACCGCGTGATTTCGAACACGAACTTGGAGAAGATTCTCATAAAGTTTTTTAAGCGCAAAAACAGTGCCACATTCTGAGACAGCTTTATGCTAATTCCACTATACGGTCGATTTCGTGCCAACAAAAGTATGATTGCAGACCTACTACGTTGATCGTCTGAGATAGGTTCCGGAAGGTGCAACTCGATCAGGGGCCCGTTTCACTAAACTTCTTAAGACTAAAATGTTCGTAAGTGCAAAATTATGATATTCTGTAAATTTCACATTAACATTGTTTTCTTGTAAATAATTATTGGATTTACATTTATTGAGCATAGGCTGCATATGCAGCCTATGCTCAATGAATGTAAATCTATCAATTTAGTCGTTTTAGTCGTTTTAGTCGTAACATTTTAGCCGTGCGAAGTTTAGTGAAACGGCCCGCAGAATCGCATAGCTTGATCGGCCCAGCGCGGATGCGTAGTCCATTAAGTTAAGCACATTTTCTCACAGGCTACTCCTATTTCCATGGCAACACATCCACATGCTTTTCCCATTCATATTGAAGGGTCACAACAAGGTCACATGGTCCATTCACTCTATGACCGGATATGGGAATCAATTATTCAATCGTTGTATGAAAATGTAATTATGTGTCTATTTGGACTTCCTTTACGTGCTCTCCGTAAGAGGGTAAGTGAATCCAATATTTGACAGAAGCACGTGCTTGAGGCCTCCTTAATCAGTGAGGTTCCTAATTACCCGAATGCTGCACAATCCGTATGTATGGACCAGCGTAGTTCCTGATCTGCAGATCTAGGGGCCGTTTCACTAAAATTCGTACGACTAAAAAGTTCGTAAGTGCAAAATTATTATCTGTAAATTTCACATTAACATCGTTTTCTTGTAAACAATTACTGGATTTACATTTATTGAACATAGGCTGCATATGCAGCCTATGCTCAACAAATGTAAATCTATTAATTGATATTTCCAGACGATCCTAAATTTGCACTTACGAACATTTTAGTCGTACGAAGTTTAGTGAAACGGGCCACAGGAGCTACGCTGGTCCATACGTATTCAGACACAGTCGCGCAGAAGTACATGATTGATGATTAATCATGTTAATACGCTATACATATGTATTAAACGAGTTTACCAATTTCATAAGAAGCGAATTCATGCCGATGAAATCAGTCAACGTGTTAAACAAATATGTTGAATCAACACAAATGTTATTAATGGAGCGTTAGCGAACAATTATACAACCAACATCCACATTTGGGTATTACAGCTTTTAATCGTTCTAAAAACTTAGCTTGATCGCCTTTTCCGTGCGATAAATGTTTTGTTTGATTTTTGTTGTGCTAAATTTATGTTATTGCAAATGTTTCCGTAGTCTAAGGGTGCGACGTTTCGTAACTCAATAGTTCGATGCACGAATACAATCTTGCGGTTTTCCAAAAAAAAACTCATTGTTGTTGTTGTTGCTGTGAGATTCCCGTGCTTATTTTTCGCGAAATGCTTTCCACTCGAGATTAATTATTAGTCTATGTGTTATCCACAAACACATACTGCGAATAATTCAGGACGTTCAGTCCTTTGATATTATATACATTGCATCCATGGTAATCACTGACAAAATGCTGTTTTATTGCATTTGTTCAAATGTGTCAAAGAATACAATCCATGACGCAAACGCTTCATATCACCGACTTCAAAAAACACATGCTACCATGGGGACACAATTAATAACAAAATAGACATATTGTGTACAGCTGTCTAAATGATAGTCGCGCTCGGCAAATAAATTAACCCTTAGACCGCTACTGATATGTTGGTGATGCCCTCAACTTCGGAACCGCCCTAAACCAGATATCATGGGATGTCGCAGGGTGTCCGATACAAAGGGTTTCCAAATTGTAATTCTGGTAAATGAGCCACCGTATCGTAATTGTAGTAAATGAACCACCGTATCATACGGAAATGTGATGAGAGCAGACCGTGGCCGAGGTAGAGGTAGAGACCAATGTAGTCCCATATCAGCATGCGCCTCAGTCTGATCAGGGTCTACACTGTTCGCTGATTAGTTGATGAAACAGTTCCGGTGACTCTAACAATGACATGAGATCCGTATATGGCTACATCAGTGTGTTAGCTTATCAGGACGAGCATTGGTCGCAAAAAGATAGTTTCCCATGCCAGAACGTCCGCATAATGTGGCCATTTCACCATGCCATTTGAGACAAGCCATGTAATTTTGTACCTTCGGACATCTGCGTAATTTCATGAAATATATTTACAGAAAATGTCATATTTTCCGTAAATTACGTCAGAAGTTGACACAATTTTCAGGGTACATGTGGAATTATATTCCGCATGTACTCTGAACATATTGTCAACTTTTGTCTTCATTTATGAAAAATATTGTAAATTGTGTATACGTATTTAATGAAATTACGCAGATGTCCGAAGGTACAAAATCACATGGCGTGTTTAATTTGGATTTACATGTAATCCATATTCAGAATTAACTGGCACCAGGTGTCTTGGGAGCCAGTTAGTTGGTACAATGGAAATGATCCCGAAAGCCCGCTATATCATATCAGTGTATGCAAACAGTGCAGATCCAGATGAGCCGGCTCGTAACGAGCCATCTCATCAGGATCTGCACTGTTTGAAAGTAATTTTCATATTTTTGAGAACAACAAATGTCCCCTTTTTATAAATGGAATAGTCTGAAAATCATTTTGCGATGATTGGATTGGTTGCAAAATTAACATATCGCAGCCCATTCAGTTACTTAGGGGTGAAAGGGTCTACGGCATCGTTCTAAGACAATAACAGCCACGTCCCCGGACAGAGAAACAACGGATTACATAATTCAAGGACATCGCGTTGTCATATTGACATACGTGGACTCCAAATAATACGAGACACGTCATGTGATGTTGTATCTAAGAACATGCGCGATATCTCGTGATATATATTTACAAAATGTACGATATTTTCCTTAAATGACAGTTGACGAAATCTTCATAGCAAATGCGGAATTCTATTATATGGGGGAAGTGCCAGGGTGTCCGCCGGTTTATAGAGGTTCCAAACATAGTTCTGTAACAGTGGTGGGGTCTCCTGATATGGCCACATTTGACGCTGCTCCCCCGGCGCATCGTCACGGCGATCTCACGAGATCTCACATGCCTGAATAACAGTGGAACCTTTCTAAACTGGACACCCTGGGGAACCCCCCCCCCCCCCCCCCCCCCCCCCCCCCCCCCCCCCCCCCCCCCAGGGTGTCCGGTTTAGAAAGGTTCCACTGTACACACATTTCCAAGTAAACAACAGCAACACTTAGTGTTTACAAACCATCGCGTGACCAAACATATTTCTGTGACTGTGGCGGGGCCCCCTGATATGGCCACAATTGACGCGGTTCCCAGGAGGCCCCGTCACGGCGACCTTATGAATACGGGGACTGGTCTGCACGTCATCTCACTGTGCGTTTACACACCAATTTTTACCACTTATATTTGCCATTTCAAACGTCCCATCCCTAGATCATTTTTGTGTGGAAAATAAGCATAGGGAATTAGTAGATTCCCAAATTACATAGATAATTGACAAAAACAGTATGAATAGTTAATACCAGTTTCCATCATTTGAAACTATGATGGTCTATTTTCATAAAGACAAATTCAAAAATGAAATGGGAAAACAAAACACACCGAGGGATGTTCTAAAGGTTTGTGGTCTCACACGGGGCTTAGTCGCTGTTTTGGGTTAAAAAGTACTGTGTCTCCAATGTTCAACGTGTGTTGTTTTTGTTTTATGGATTGGAAGTGACCTACTAGTATATCAACAAGGGCGTGGTTATTACGAAGCTAATCCCCTCGCTGGTGGCCTTAAGAATAAACAAATAAATAAAACAACACTTTAACCAACACCTTACCAACAAGGTGAACATAAGACTGTCCTCAGTGAACTCGACCTTGGGTCGTATGCACAACCAGGCACTATCCATAGACACACATTGTGGCCAAATATTACCTAAATCGGTGAAGATGTTCATAAGTTATTGAATAAACGCATTTACCTTACAATCAGGGTGAACATACAGTGGGGTCAGCGTGTAAGTGCACACACGAACGAACACGACAGGTTGGAACCAACCTGTCGTGTTCGTTCGTGTGTGCACTTACACGCTGACCCCACTGTAAGTCCTCAGTGACCTTGACCTTGGGCAGTCGGAAGTGGGTCGTGTGCAAAACAAAGTACACTCCCTAGACACACATTGTTACCAAAACTGATCAAACCGGTGTAGCGGTTCATAAGTGCTTACAAACTGTACGGTGTCACTAACGTACGCACGCACGTACGTACATACATGGACTAACGATATATCCCCTCTTGCCTATCTATGAGGGCTTAACAATACGCGCCATTGTGTTTGATCAGCTTCCAAAGAATTCAAATGTTATGTTGTATTCTGGTATATGCTGTCATAGCCTATGCCAAATAGGGAAATGCTTTGGCATGGCCGTCACCAGCACTTTTGAAAAGGGGGTTCGACTTTCAGGTGTGAAGCAACCGAAATATGTAAGGGGTCCAGGGTGGACCCCTTACATATTTCGGTTGGTTCAGTCTCGGGGTGATTTTGATTTCTAGACGCAAAATGCTGCATTTGTGTATATTGGTACAGCAACAATCTCCTGGGCAACGAGTTGTGGGTCCGTTGAAGTAGCATGTTTCTAAAAATTAGCATATTGCAATACGTTTGGCGCCGCCTGACTGTATGTTGTTAGTAGAGCATTTGAATACTATGTAATATCTGCTCATTCATGCAATGAAAATAGCTATCCAGCTGGCTCCAAAAAGTATGTGTGTGTGTGTGGGGGGGGGGGGTCGTACGGACCCATCGAACCTCCCCAGACGACGCCCTTGTTTGGCAATGCCTTTCCGCACTGTACCAGGAAGCACAGTTTTTGACACATATCGGTTTTAGTTGAAAGTGCAATTACAGTACTACAGTCGAACCTCCGCAACCAGATACCTCTCTACAACAACACCCTCTCTGTAACAGCCGATAATTTATATCCTAAATGGACAATTGCCTCTATATGTAACCTCCCTACAAGAGCCACCTCTCTACAGCAGCCAGTTTCGTGCATTTCCATGGGTGGCTGTTGTAGAGAGGGTGCACTGTATAACATATACAATACTTTTACATTATAGCAGTTTACATTCTAGACTCTAGTGGAACTATATATATGTGGCTGTGACTGGAGAAACGTGAGTTATGGGTTTTGCGACAAGTGTCTATCCAGATAAGCATGTGCATGCGCACAGTCTGTTTAGGATCTGTACTTTTCGCCATTATGTCAATGAAACACCAGTCATGCTTCTAACAAGCCGCATAAATCACTATCAGGCTACATGAGTGTGTCATTTGATCTGGCGGTACACTGGTCACACATCCAATATAGTTCCATTTCTCCAGTAGCAGTCATATTAAATCGTCACCAACGAAAGATCCCCTATTTCACAAAGCGCGAAACGCAAGTATCGACAATGGCGACCGTTGGCCGCGTTATGTCGTGGCAGCACCGTCGTCAGACAAGTATCTTCAAATGTTTCATTTCCCCTCTGACTAGCGGGAATTTTTCGCAAGCTTCCGTCAGCATCGATTGCCATTCACGTTTGTCAAACAGGATAATTTGCCCGATTCACATCCTCTGATACACCGTGGTCCAGATCAGGAATCTGGCAAGGTCATATGTTGCCATAGCAATTTAGCTATTTCTTTGGATTAAAAAAGAACGATACAGTGGAACCTCTCTAAACCGGACACCCTGGGAGGTCACCAGGGTGTCCGGTTTAGAGATGTTCCACTGTATACCAGACATGTGACTATGCCCAGGTATGAGGCTGTGGTTTGCGAACTTGAACAGGCATTATCATCATACATATACACCAATGGAACCCATGCATTTACATTGGGGTCAGCGTGTAAGTGCACACACGAACGAACACGACAGGTTGGTTCCAACCTGTCGTGTTCGTTCGTGTGTGCACTTACACGCTGACCCCAATGGCATACACATACTTCATGCGTGTCCCTTTTTGCGAAATGTGTATCTTGTATATTTAGAGCGAGTGTTATTCAATATTCATAGAGGATAATGAACGAGTTTCAATTTGTTATGAGGTTCGGTGCATAAACTGTGCGTGACTCGTACCATAAATTTCGTATCAAATGTAAAGGAGTTTTAGAGTCTCTTTTATCACATGAATTCACCCGCCAAAGAGCCAAATAACTTGGATGTATACAATGTTTCAGTCAACAGCTGCCGTTGACTATTTTAACAAATCTGCAGAAGGAAAAGTATGTGTAATACTAGCAATGCCAATAACACTATTATAAAAGTCCATACTACATTGGGATCAGCGTGTAAGTGCACACACGAACGAACACGACAGGTTGGAACCAACCTGTCGTGTTCGTTCGTGTGTGCACTTACACGCTGACCCCAATGTGCAAGTTCCTGTTCTTTGTCAACACATCACACAGCGAAACCTCTCTAAACCGGACCCAGGGTGTCCGGCTTAGAGAGATTTCACTGTAAATCAGACATATGATCATTCGGAGTCATAGCTGTGTGCTCTGCGGTGGCGAACATGCATTATCACCTGAGATACATGACCAAGAAACTCATCAAAAATAAGATCACTAGTGTTTTATTGCTATCCGGTTTAGAGAGGTTCCACTGTATTACAAAACAAACGGGAGCGTATTCGAACACTTGCAGTAATATTACGGAGTCACTGATTCTCTAATGACGTGTAAAGTGGGGCCAGCGTGTAAGTGCACACACGAACGAACACGACAGGTTGGTTCCAACCGGTCGTGTTCGTTCGTGTGTGCACTTACACGCTGACTCCACTGTAAGACATGATGACGAGCACCCCCTCTCTCATCACAACAGGTGAAATACGGGGTTCGGCCCCATTCAATAAATAAATATCTTGCTTGCGTCTCTCTTGCATATGATTTTGTACATACGGACATCTGCGTTTTCATGAAATACGTTTACAACATTTACAAGAGTTTCCGTAAATGGCGTCAAAAGCTGACAAAAGTTTCAGAGTACATGTATGTAAATTTTGTCAACTTTTGACTTTATTTATGAAAAATATTGTAAATTTTGTAAACGAATTTAATGAAAGTACACAAATGTCCGAAGATACAACATCACATGGCGTGTCTCAATTATACTAGCTGCTTGTACATACACTTTACCAATCGTTATCTTATATTTTGTTAACCACGTAACACTTTCACGGTTGTGTGAAGTTAGCACTGCTAGTTCACACAGCCCACTTTCACCAGGTGATGTAATGTAATTAACCCTTAGACCGCTACACACAACAATTGTCGTCTGTTGTTACTTTTATATCTTGCCTCATTTCTCAATAAAAACATAGTTTTGAAAAGATTCTGAAGGGCTGTCAAGCATGTTGTAAATTATTCTAAAGTGCTGTCAAAGCATGTTTTTGATGATACAAATGGAAAATAGAAAATAAACAGCAGACGACCAAAAATTAAGATAGCGGTGTAAGGGTTACATATTTATTCTGTATATGGTTAACCAGTACAATGCAATATATTCAAGCCATTCATTCATGATTGTTTTACGGCTCACATATCTGTCTATCTAATATAGTGACATTTATAGACAAACGTCGATATAGCTGTTGCAGCTGACGCTGCTTATAATCAGTGAGTATCAAAATTGAATAATAACGAGAGATTGCTTTTCCATTCTTGACAACCGCCCACAATACAGACAGGTTGACATTCCATTCCCATCAAAGTAAGTCTCGGTGATAAATAATAAAGCGACTCGCTGGTAAACATTTCAAATGTCAGTCGATTCTGCTTATCTAAAACGTGTCATTTCAATTCGCTTCCGTTACGGTGATATACTTCATAATTGGGATGGCGTCTGGCGGGAAAATACCCATAGGCTCTGTCTGACCAGTGAAGCCTCATAAATGATTGCATGAGTATTCGTGTTTCTTGTATCCGGTTGCCTAGGCAACCGGATACTAGAAACACGAATATTCATGTTTCTAGTCGGGTTACATAATGGGCGAGTCACATTCGCTACGATACGCTACCGCTCAGATACATTGGCAATATCAACTAGCAATCAAGCAATTTGATTGGTTGCGCCTGAGATGAGGCTCAGCCAATCAAGTTGTTTGTAATAAAAAAAGATACATGTGGCAAGGTTAGCGCAGGTGGTGGCGGTGGTGTAGCGGCGGCATTGGTAAGACATCCTCTCCCGTAGCTGCTAGTTAAATTAGACATCGCGGACATCGCCCTCATATGGTAGTGGACTGGCCGCCGGTCTTTTATAGTTTATATTTAAGAGTAGGAATTGGCTCGCAGACCTTCCAAACCCGGGCATATGAGCCCAGAAAAGGTGTCATGCCAATGGCCAGTTTTTCTTTCCGAATCTAGTATTAGTTGCAATGCAGTCGAAATGTGTGCTTTATATTAAGGAGGTTATGTGACTGTTGGGTGGTCCACATGCCGCATTAATTACCCATTGTTGAGTTGCGTTGCGTTACGTCACGTTGCATTCCGAGTGTTGCGTTGCGTTGCGATTGCGAGCAGGTGCGCTTCGCTGCGTTTGTGTTGCGTTGTGGTTGTGTAGCGGTTGCGTAGCGGTGCGTTATATGTTTTCATATTGGACATCGTATTGAAACGTACATGGATTTTTAGAATCATATTTCAAGATTAATGTATATAATCTGAATGCTGCTATTTACTACACGACTGATATTCATATACAATTACATATTATGACACATCAACCATATTCCCTGATTTAGTTCCCAGGGGCCGCTTCACTAACTAAAATGTTCGTAAGTGCAAAATTATGATAGTCTGTAAATTTCACATTAAAGCGGCCCTCACTTATAGCCGGCGTCCGCGCGATTTTTCTAATCGCAGAAGTCGCCGGGGGATTTAGCGCCCGTGGATGAATCGGGCGAATTTCATGTGACGTGCGCCCTCACATATTAGACGGGGCCCGGGCGGCGCCCTTTGAGCATTGGATAGTATTGGAGACAGTGCGCCCGCCAGGGCGTCGGCCGGATGCCGCTAGATAATATGGCGTCATATCATATCAATATATCAAATAACAGATCGGTAAGCGTCCTCACGGAGCCCGGCCGGGCGCCGCCAGAACGCCGGCTGGGCGACTGGCAATTGATGTCGGGCCCAAATATTGGGGTGGCAGTTGGGGCCCGCGTGGGGCCGTTTAGAAGCCGCCGGGGGGGGGGGGGTAGGGGGGGCGGTCGGGACCAGCGGGGCGCCCGGCCGATGTTGTACAAATCGCCAGGGATCCGTGAGGTGGCCGTGAGGCTATCCTAGGGTGGCCGTGAGGGGCCGTGAAAATCCCACGGCGCTCGGCGAATTTTTTCCCAATAATGTTCGTCAAAGTCTTCAGGCAGTCGGCAGATCACCGGTCGGTTTCCGGCAGGCCACCGGGCGGGTCCCTAGCGACGTGTCTACGGGCTTGCCACGACCTAAAATCGCGCTTGGAAAACCGCAGATTTTGGGAGTCAGGATTTCACGCCCGCAGGATTCGGGCGACCCCTAAAAGTCTCAGCGAAGCCCGTAAAACTCGGGTAACGTCCAGCCGGACGCCTCGCGAAAATGCACTTTTTGGCCTGTTTTAGGAGTCGCGCGGGCGCCGCGACCGATATGTGAGGGCCGCTTAACAATGTTGCATATGCAGCCTATGCTCAATAATGTAAATCCATCAATTTAAATTTACAGACTATTCTAAATCTGCAGTTACGAACATTTTAGTAAGAAGTTTAGTGAAACGGCCCCCTGGTAATTATGACATTCCGACATGGTGCGGGTGTTTGGCAAGTTTGTCAGTCTGTATGGTCACTAAAGCTCACGGATTATCTGGGATAAAATGGGGCTTATGACTTTCGCGACCAGTTAAAATCCTCCAGACCAGCCCATACTGCCACACAAACTGATCAGGATCTGCACTGTTCGACATCAAATGAAACATTCGTCATGCATGATTATTACAAGATCACTATCACGCTAAAGGAGTGTGCTAGTTGATCCAGATCAACAATGGTTGCAAATGTCATACTCCCCATTTCTCCAGTTACAGCCACATGTGTTTCTATTATTGTTTTACAGCCTGTCATGACGTCGGAATGAAACATCATAAATAGAACAAATGGCAATAAACCCGACTTTGTGGCACCAGGTCCCGGTTCTGTCACATAAAACCTAACCAAAGTAGAATCCTCTGTCGCTGTAGGATTTAGCAAAATGCAGAAATAGCGCAAAGGAAATTATTCCTACACGGAACGTGGAAATGATCGCCAAGGGCGATATTGAAGTCTGGCTTTATGGAGCTCTCGATAATTCAGGGAGCTTTATCACGGCAATATGTCCGTATTTGCCTTTAATTAGTCCCAGACAGTCACATGACATGACAGTTGCGCAAAGGGCAGACATGTTCTCTAGTCAAGTGGTTTACCAGTATTACAATTTTTTCCCTTCTATACCATACAGTGGGGTCAGCGTGTATGTGCACACACGAACGAACACGACAGGTTGTGTGCACTTACACGCTGACCCCACTGTACATGCTACAACGCCAGTGCTTGCACACTTTTAAGGTTTTCTTTGAAAATATGTTTAACTGTACTTAATAAAGCACACATTCACTGTTCCAACGTTTCGGACCAATGCCGTAAAAGGCATTGGGCCGAAACGTTGGTCCAGTGGGTTCATGGTTTCTCTATCTTCCAATAATCTCAAACCCCTGTTGGGGACTTAGAGATATCGATTATATTTTTGTTAATATATACAGGTACATACAATTTCAAATACAATCGAGGTTCCCGGTAATTAGCCGGTACCCATTTACAGCTGGGTGGGTTAAGCAGTGTGGATAAAGTGTCTTGCTCAAGGACACAACGCACACATCTGGTGATGCTCGAACACACGACCGTTGGACCAGCAGTCCGATGCGCCCACTACTTGGCGATTGCGGTCCACTGTTTATTAAGCATCGCTCACATATCGTGTCTCCGTGCAAAGCTTTCTAATGAAAATTACCATTTTTCTAATTAAAGGTACATGCCCACTCAGTAGGCACAACATGTTCTTTATAGGAATTAAATAAGTGTATAATTGTGTAACTATTCCACCAGTTATTTTTTAATTATTTATTAAAATTAAATGAGTCACCTGAAACAATGTTTTTGACAGATTATAAAGTACGCTTGAGAAAACATTTTTAACTCCTGCTGGCGAACTTAACAAAACAAATAAATGCATTCTGTTCTATAATAAAACATAGTTTAACTCATTTTATTGCATAAAATGGTCATTTACAGCGTAATAACACGGTGTATTAGCAATCATAAATACACTTGTGTAATAAAAGAGACTGAAATAGAAAACGCATCAGGTGATTAGTTCATTTCAATGTATGATGTTGTGCTTATGCAATACAATTTAACATGTGCGTTGATTTACAAATATAATATGATATATATTAAACTTGTTGACTGATTTCATAAGAAACTCGACATAGCATTGTTTCTTGTGAAAGCAATAAACAAGTTAATAAATAGCTTAAAGGTACATTAAGTTCCCACTCAGTAAGCACAACATGTTCTTTATAGGAATTAAATAAGTGTATAATTGTGTCACTATTCCACCAGTTCTAAAAATTATGAGTGCCCGCTATACAGATATAATCATTTAGTAACGTTTATTTTAATGCTAGTGACTCAGGGTGGTATCAGGCTATGTTCATATGCAAATGAGTTTTTTTAATTATGTATACTAACTAAATGAGTCACCTGAAAAAAATAATATTTTCGACAGATTTTAAAGTACGATCATTGCACATCAAACAATAAATACAGAGAATAAATATTAAGGTCCGTTAACATTTTAAGGAAACACGGTTATCGCCCCTGATATCAGTGTGGACATCTACGTCCGATATAAAATGTATAATAATGCCAATCAATACGTGGGGTAATGGTGAATGAATGTTTATTTTGCCAGAAAATGTCTCAGATGATGTCTGATATAAAGAACATTTTCTGCCTGCTGAGTGGGCATGTACCTTTAATAGAATAGTTACATGCATGTACATGTAGACTTAACCAGGCACCCGTTTCACTAAACTTCGTACGACTAAAATAGTCGTAAGTGCACATTTATGATCGTCTGGAAATTTCAATTGATGTATTTACATTTATTGAACATAGGCTGCATATGCAGCCTATGCTCAATAAATGTAAATCCAATAATTGTTTACAAGAAAACATTGTTAACGAGAGATTATCATAAGTTTGCACTTACGAACATTTTAGTCGTACGATGTTTAGTGAAATGGCCCCCAGTTCACTATTGACGCGGTGGACATGTTATAACATGGTGCGTGAACACTGTGTAAGAATCACCAAACCTGAGCTATTTCACCAACATGGCAAAGTATACTTTTCTAGCAAAGTATACTTTGAGGGAGAAATTTTCAATTTAGGATACATTTATTAATTTTTATTTACTGAATTTATTACATTATCACAACCATATTGGCTGTGATAATGTAATACATTCAGTATAATAAGTCTGCATACGTTTAATCACCAAATATACGCAGTCGCTATAGTTCTATATGAAATAATGCATTTCTGGAAAATAAATGATTACTCCCTCAAAGTATACTTTGCTAGAAAAGTATACTTTGCAATGGACACAACTCGTATCATAACACATGAAATAATGTGCTTACGGCTCTAACGTCAATATTGTAGCGGCAAGTTCATATGATCATTTGAGAATTATCGATATCCTGCAGAAATCGATAGAATGCATAGAAAATCCAATTGTAAACATGTTATGTTATGATACGAGGTCGTGTCCGACCAACGTTAGAAGCCGTGTTCATATATATATATAGTTATACCGATGAAAGCCGGAACACGCAGAATGCCTGTGACAAGATCCGAATGTTGTATCCAATGGGCATTTGTTTTCGCTTGCTATATCATGGAACTAGTTTATTTTCGCTACAAAATTACTACATGTATGTTGCTTACAAGGCGATCGCTGACCAGGAATTTCAAGGTCACCAAGGTCAATGTTACCCGACTGACAATGGGTTGATAGCAATCAAGGTGAGGAAGCTATTTATGATTTGGTAATGATGCGACATCACGGATTAGGAGATATGCAACGCAACACTTGGACGTAGATCTACGTCCAAAATTGTTAACGCCTACAATGGGGTCAGCGTGTAAGTGCACACACGAACGAACACGACAGGTTGGAACCAAACCTGTCGTGTTCGTTCGTGTGTGCACTTACACGCTGACCCCACTGTATACCACTAGGCCGGCGTCGCCGGAATTGTGCTAGCTAATATCTCACGTTCCACTAACGTGCATGAGACACAACTCAATACATGTATCTCAATGTAGGACAATTAACAGGACTTCGTATAGTACACATATTGGCGAACATACAGTGGACACACAGCTAACGCTGAGAATGAGCAAATGCCTAATTTACAGTGAAACCTCTCTAAACCGGACACCCTGGGGACCTCCCAGGGTGTCCGGTTTAGAGAGCTTTCACTGTATATATTTAGTATGTAAAGAAAATCACAAAAATGGCAACGACTTGCTTTTTCTCTAGCGGAGTACAAGCAGTCGTATGTTTCCTTCTAAGGCCGGCGGGCATGGGAATAAATCGCATAAACCACGTCGTATAACATCAGTCCAGCTACGACTATTCCCAGAGGGTAATCAACGATTGTAATTCACTTCCTGAATTCACCGTAAATACTTCTTTACATATGACTTGTAAGTCGACTCTGGGCCGCTGATTGGATTTACCGAATACACTGATTGGCGTGAAGACATTTCAAAATCACGAAATTCGCTGCTGTTGAGAAGTTGGGCACATTTTTGGCGTACAAATTAAGAAACAGACATACTATAATGATGGATCGTACAGTGGGGTCAGCGTGTAAGTGCACACGCGAACGAACACGACAGACGGTTCAACTGAGTGGTAACAACATACACTTTTGATGCGAAATGAAAACAAATGCAGAAAAATATTTACATTTTTCTTTTATACATGAAATACAGTGGGGTCAGCGTGTAAGTGCACACACGAACGAACACGACAGGTTGGAACCAACCTGTCGAGTTCGTTCGTGTGTGCACTAACACGCTGACCCCACTGTAGCTAATTGTTTCCCTTTGAATTTATGTATAGAAATCCGGTCCAACTTGTATATTTTATGGCCTAATTACTTGTAATGAAACCGAATATCGCATGATTTGTTGTGTAAATAAACCATTATAGTGTTTTCGGCTAGTGTTGATTCAGATCATCCTACATATAGCTGCGCAATCTGATCCGGAACTACATTATTTGCCAGATTCATATTTTCACAGTTAGTAATTGTATTGCTATCAGTGTAAACCCAGATCTCGTCTACCCTGTTTGCAGTCTTTATTGTTATTCAGTAAGAAATAAACGCTAAAATAAACCCTATGACCGGATCTCTATAAATAGATTTGTAAAGGGAAATAATTAGTTATGATCCCCATTGGAAGGGTCAGTACAAGAAGGAGGCTAAGTCCCACCTTCTTCCACTCTGTCACCTTCAATTCCAAGGTACATGATCACGTGGTTACAACAACAACAACGTCGCCCACTCCAAAGTAAGTATTATTTGATATCTTCCTTAATATTCAACGGATTTTGATGAAATATGGCGCAGTAAACGCGTCTTCATGAGCTGTATTTGGTGGTCCAAGGAGTTTGGCAAAGAATTATGTCGTTTTTGCGAAGAATCGATTTCCGTGTCGGATACACGGAAATCGATTCTTCGCAAAAACGACAGAAGTTTGGGCGAACATACAGAGACCACAAAATACAGCTTAACAAGACGCGTTTGATGCGCCACATTTCATCAAAATCCGTTACGTAATAAGGACACTATAAAAGAATACGTACTTTGAATCAGATGGATTCTGGAAGTTTCAGTACTTGTTGTTGTTGTTAGTACCACGTGATCATACACCTTGAATTCTATTGGACAGTACAAATCCTACATAATTACGGAACTCCAATTACCCATGTCCCATGGTTAGATAGATGCATTTGTACTTTTATTCCGTCATAAACATGAAGGCAGAGCTCCAGATAAGATGTGTATTGGCGTATTTTACGCACTTATTTTAGCAGAATACGCATTGAGTGGAGTGAGTGGGCGAACAAAATACTCACAGAAATGTGAAAATATGCATTATTTGTTATCAAACAATTGTTTGTTATCATTTGTTCATATTTAATTAGGAAGAAAACGAATAATACATTTGTAAAAGCAAAGTACGCATTGAATTTGAATTATTTGGGTATAATACTCTTTAGATATAAAACTTATCTGGAGCACTGTGAAGGTTACTGTAATTTCTTTGTAATTTCTCTGAGAACGAATACCGGACTTCCAGTGACACATTTACAGTGGAACCCCTCTAAACAGGACACTAAGAAAACACGTGTGATCTTATTTTTGATAAATTTCTTGGTCATTTATCTCAGGGGATAATGTCTGTTCGTGATCGCATAGCACGCAACTATGGCTCAGAATGATCAAATTCGTGATTTACAGTGAAACCTCTGTCAGCCGGACACACTGGGGACCACAGGGTGTCCGGTTTAGAGAGGTGTCACTGTATAAAGCGAGGGTAGCATGATGTTCAGTTTAGAGAGGTTCCATTGTACATATACACCAATTGTCTGTTGTTCAGGGTAGAACCAGTATGGTATTGGAATTTCTTGTCCAGTTAGGTAAATCCCTGACACATATCGATATTTGAACATTGAACCATACTGGGGGCCGTTTCACTAAACTTCGTACGACTAAAATGTTAGTAAGTGCAAAATTATCATAGTCTGTAAATGTCACATTAACAATGTTTTCTTGCAAACAATTATTGGATTTACATTTATTGAGCATAGGCTGCATATGCAGCCTATGCTCAATACATGTAAATCCTTCAATTTAAATTTCCAGACGATTCTAAATTTGCACTTACGAACATTTTAGTCGTACGAAGTTCAGTGAAACGGGCCCCAGGATCGGTATTCCTTTGTTGAATGTGTATGCAAGAGCATACATACTATGTGATTCGCTAGACACAAAGATGGATTTACTGCGTTGTCGATCAGTGCTACACCCAGTCACGGACTCTGATCAGGTCATACACCATTATATCGGTGGACCATTGCTCATGTACGTCGGCAATACCAGTTGAACCACGTCGTGGGAAAATGTACCTTATGGCAAAACTTTTGACATTTTGACTTTTTGACGTTTTCCGATGCAGAGCTCAATTTCTGAACATACTGATGTTTGTTTTATGCAATTCTACGGAGCCCCGCAGGGGACATGGATTTTCTTTTACGAATTCGTTCTCACGAAATAACAATTCGTTCCCTCAATTTAACAATTCGTTCCCTCGATTTAACAATTCGTTCCCACGATATAACAATTCGCTCTCTCGAATTAACAATTCGTTCCCACGAAATGACAATTCGTTCCCTCAATTTAACAACGTAAATATATTCTTCTTTTTTATTAATTCGTTCCCACGAAATAACAATTCGTTCCCTCAATTTAACAATTCGTTCCCACGAATTAACGAATAGTTATTTCGTGGGAACGAATTGTTAAATCACGTCCCGTGTGGTGCTCCGTACAATTGACTGATTTTATCAACTTTTAGCACATACACAGAATGCGATTTGAACGCCTCGTCGCTCATTATTGTGGCGACGTCGCAACTTTTGCCATGGTGGGTAACATACATTTGGCTTCCATGTGGTCACTGTCTGACAAACAAGGTGATCGCCGGCGAGTGTCTCGCACACGAAGGTCAATGTCATCAATGGTAATGTCACCCGAAAGCCACTTGGTGAATGGCCAGCCATCAATGTGCGGAAGCTAATGATGAGGTTTAGTAATGATCCGACTAACGGATTAGAAGATATTCAACATTTGGAAGAACATCCAATACTGTTGACGCCTACTACGTACGACGTCGATGCCTCTACGCCTACTATAACGTTGGAATTGTGGTTGCTACAATGGGGTCAGCGTGTAAGTGCACACACGAACGAACACGACAGGTTGGTTCCAACCTGTCGTGTTCGTTCGTGTGTGCACTCCAATCTGTCGTGTTCGTTCGTGTGTGCACTTACACGGTTTTAAAGATTTACTAGTTACAATGTTGGTGACGGACGGACGGACGGGACGGACATACAAGGTAACACCAAATGTCCCGTTCACTATCCTGGTGGGGCATAACAATGCTCTTACGATGTCTACGACCAGCGTAACCCTGATCGCCATTCACTATGATCATCCAACTAATTACATTCATATCCTACTGCATCAAGATCTTTAATCCTTTTATATGAGACCGCCCATGTTATTTTGTACCTTCGTGGACATCTGTGTAATTTCACGAAATATGTCTACAAAATGTACAATATTTTCCGTAGATGGCGTGAAAAGTTGACAAAATAATACATGCGGGATTCTATACTCCGAAAATATTGTCAACTTTTGACTTTATTTATGAAAAATATCGTAAATGATGAAATTACGCAGTTGTCCGAAGGAAGAAAATCACATGGCGTGTCTGATATGCTGTAAGGTCCGAACGGTAACTCTTGCACTCTACTCCCGTACCGACGGTACGGGAGTAGATTGCAAGAGTTACCGTTCGGTTTCCCAGCCGGCTGCCCATTACAGACATTGTCTCGTACTCTGTATCAATCAACAAGGCTCAGAGCAGTTGGCGTCTCTCGGTCACGCGTGTTGTTGTTGTATGGCTCCACGTATAATACAATTATCCTAATTGGTTAAGACATACGGCCATTATTCACGCTGGCCGAGATGGGCGTTATTTTCACATTTGGCACTCCAAATATATCATCCATTGGCCTTGGAAGCAGAACCATGCCATCAGTCATGTCTCCGTTCCTCTGATGGCCAATCACATACTATTATGTGTTTGTGTAAATATAGAATCGGTGCGAAGATCTGTTTAAAACCTCGATCTCGATTTCGCCCCATCGCCCCGTTGTGGCGAAAATGAATGACGTAAAAAGAATCTCCAATTTCGTTGCGAAAGAGCATTAAAAACTTTTCTTTATTGTTTTAGCCATGGCTAGAACATGACGAAGGGGCGGCTGAATAACCCCCACAACGAACCATCATTAACAAACGACACTCAAAAACAATTATCGAACGGCATTTGAAAAGGATAGCGCAAAAATAAGTCTTATTGCAAAATATTAGTTTGTGAACTGACATCTTCGATGGTCTTGTAGCCTAGACATATTGCGAAAATGGACGTTACAACGTATGCGACCAGTGCAGTCTGATTTGGGCCTACAGTGGGGTCAGCGTGTAAGTGCACACACGAACGAACACGACAGGTTGGAACCAACCTGTCGTGTTCGTTCGTGTGTACACTTACACGCTGACCCCACTATAACATGGTGGCCATACAGGCAATATAGTGTTATACCACTGGACTACTGGCGCACCCAAACGAAGAACACAATGGGAAGAACGGGAGGTGGATGTAATTGCTCTTAAAATTGTAGCTCATTCTAACGATTACTATGGCCGCATAATGACGATATGAACTATACATTTCACGACCATAATAGCTATATTTTATGGCATATGTTTTACGGCCGTAACACAATCACTAAAAGAAATGTATTCGTAAAATTCTTAAACAATAGCTTAGGTTAAAACTGTCAATCGTATTAGCCTCAAAAAGCATTTTTGATTAAGCTCTCGAGCAACAAAAGCAATACGGCTATTGTTATTAGATTTTAAATTTGCATTGACCACCCGTTATCAATAAGAATAACATCAGCTGGACTCATATGTTTGAAAACTCGGACATCAGTTTGCCGTACGAGAACACATCAGATCGTTAATTGCGCAGTGCATGGAGCCGGCGACACCGACAACATGACGACGAATGGTACTGGTAACTAGGGGAGATAACAAACCAGCATGTCTCGGTCGACCAGTGACCAGTTATCCTCCCATTACAATATGTAAACCATGGGATTATATATATATATACAAATTCAAATTCGTGGCTGGAGAACGGGCTCATGGCATTTCTGGCTAGTTTACCTCCGGATCTTTGAGCACACTGTACATGTAACAGCCTGATTCAGATATATGCTGTTTGATAGAAGCAT
Organism: Conchocele bisecta; assembly: GCA_029237695.1. Lineage (NCBI taxonomy): Eukaryota > Metazoa > Mollusca > Bivalvia > Lucinida > Thyasiridae > Conchocele > Conchocele bisecta. The sequence goes on from CM055267.1 coordinate 71,318,289, forward strand.
GACGGGTGTTTCGTCAACTGAATGGCAACCTGTGCAGACCCTGATCAGACTGCGCATGCGCAGTCTGATCTGGGTCAACACTGGTCAAAAATATTATAATCATCATTTCACCGATCACAGGTGAGACACATGCGCTTGAATCCGTTCGGCTTATAATTTACATCAATATTAGGTATACATTCAGTGCAAGAGGATTGGAACAAACTAGTTATTGTTATCATAAGTTTATAGACTGGTATTTTGAGTACATGTATTTAACTCAAAAGTTAAAAAATAACAGCCAACGATTGATTATTCATTATATTTTCGTTTATTTACCCCTGTAAATATCAGTGGAAATATAATGAAAATGTCAAGATATATTTACAGAGAAAAATAAGCCAACTACTCCTAATTTGTTGGCTGTTGTTTTCACCCCGCTAGCATTCAAAGAGTTACATAAAACTAGTGACGTTCAGGACCTAATCTGACCCAAAATAAAACGTATATCAGTAAAAACAGGTCAAAGACGGTGAAACATTCGTTGCCTTTAATACAAACAGAAGGGCTGCCATCATTCGGGATAACTTTTTGCAGAAAAAAACACCCGGAATCTTGCAGTGAATATATTTTCCGAGACGATATGTTAATTTAATTACGATATCGTTGCGTGCATTGCGCCTACGACGGTACATACTTACGATCGGGTGTCAATCGGTAGATCTCTGCCTGATAACGTCCTCCGTAAACACTGAATATTGTATTGCACTGTTCCTGATTAAATAATTGGTCGCCCGGATGATGACGGATACCTTATGCCGTATGCGACAAGTGTAGCCCCAGATCAGCCTGCGCGTCCGCGCAGTCTGATCTGGGGCTACACTTGTCGCCAATCGATTATTGAGGTAATCCTCGAGGTGACTTGCGCGCTGATAAAATGAAACTACAATTGCGTCTTCACGGTTGGCAATATGGCTCGTTTTGTCAACCACAATCCCAATAATAGGCGAAGATACACGACATGTAATTAGTGACGACGACAACAGACAATAAACATATCACCGGGGAGTGTCTCATGAACTCTTCCACACGAACAAGTAGGTCACTGTCACCCGACATGCGCAGAGTGGCTAGAATTCAATGTGAGGGAACTACTGAATACGTTTGAAGAGTGCCATTGTCACCCAAAAGGCACATAGTGGCTAGCAATCAATATGAGAAGCTACTGACTGTACGTTTCAGGGGTGTTTAACCCATGGACAAGCAGGTCATTTGTCACCTGAATGATATCTTGTGCGAAATATACTGGGTATAAGTTTGGCGTGTCTTACCCAAGACAAAAGGAAACCATTGTCACTCGAATGATATAGAATGGTTAGCGATCAGTGCAATGTATCTACTTGATATATTGTATGGAGTGTTTCATCCACGAAAAAAGTATGTTAACGCCACCCGAATTACACCAATATGAGCCATAAACACGAGAAAGCTACGCTTTACAGTTGGTGAATATCTAGCATATACATGAGTAGCTAATATCGATTGATTATATATGCCTGATACCTGACATTACGGAGGGGACTTGTTAAGTATTGTTGTACAAACGAGTACAGCTTGTCAGAAGTCAAAACAGACCCATTCCACGGGAGTGGCACACTGATAGACACAGACATTAATTTACTGAGATGTCGATAAGCCAACTGATATAAATATCGCCCCGGGGAGCGACGTCGTTTGTAAGGGCGGTATGTTCAAATATGTTAGTCAATGAACCGAAGAGAAACACCCGCGATGAGTACAGTGGAACGCCTCCAAACTGGACACATTGGGAGATACACAGGGCGTTCGGTTTAGAGAGGCTCCACTGTGCTAAGAAGTTATACTTTACGACGTGTACGACCAGCGTAGCCCCAGACCAGTCTGATCTGGGGCTACGCTGGTCGCCATTCCGTCAATCGAACATTGTGTATTCCTGTGAATAGCAGTTCCTATCTCCTATTGTATAATACCGTACATATGATGTTCATGATGATCAGGATCTACACTGGCAATAAATATCCTACGGTACACGAGACAAGCCATGTGATGAGTGTAGGACAAAATCCCCACCGGACATAATCCCCCATGAGTTTTGACACAGGAGGACAAAATCCCCCCCCCCGTCTAAAATCACAGGTAGGCACAAAATCCGCCCCCCCCCCCCCATCATATTGAGTACTTTTATTTGCACAATAAACATCAAGCACATTGAATAAAGTATTTTCAGTTGCACAATAAACGTCAAACAAGAATATGTATGTATTGTTTGCACATTTGTATACTGATGTCGGTCCCAAACCATATAGTTTTAGTGAAGAATCGATTACTATTTTAAATTATTATTCGCCAAAACGATACTAGGTAAATCCTGTAACAATCATTCATTTCTGTTTGTTTTAATAAAACGTAATCCTAAATCAACTACTTGACAGAAATCAGGCAATGCAATAACCCTGATTAAAGAGGATTAGAGTGTGAAATTTGAAAACCAATTAATGCAATGATGATTCTTTCAAAACTGCATATTGATGGGGGGGGGGGGGGGGATTATGTCAAACCAGTGATTTTGGACGGGAGGATTTTGTCCTACCTGCATTTTAGACGTGGGGGGGGAATTTTTTCCTACTTGCATTTTAGACGGGGGGGGGGGATTTTGTCCTCCCTTGTCAACAATCATGGGGGGGGGGGGGGTGGGGGGGGGGGGGGGGGGGGGTGGATTATGTCCGTGGGGGATTTTATCCGTATCCCGCCATGTGATATTGAATTTTCGCAGACACTAACACATTACTTTGTAAACCCACCCACTTGCTTTCGTACCGTGCAATACGTGTGTATTATCATGTACACTACAGAATGAGGTGTGTGCACGTTTTAATGCCATTGTTGTGTTTACCTGTGTAAGAGAGGTGCTCGGAATATAATGACGTCAGAGACATTTGGCATCAGATTATATCAAGCCAGAGGCTGCACTGTAATGTCCATCTTCTCAGCCGGTTGTCAACATGTGGATGGACATGACGAAGAATGTATAGCATTTCATGTATCCCATCTTAAAGGTCAATTGAACAACGTTTTTTATTGTTGTAAATAATACAATTTGATAATATGAACTTAATGCTACAACCCGCATTTAATGATAACAAATATTTAAAAGGTTACAAAGGTTTGAACATTTTTAAAATTAGCTGAAATATGCGAGTTCCACTATGACGTCATCAATGAACAATTATTTGTTTATATTTATTTATAAGTGATTTCGTTCTCGCTATTTTATTACATGACCTTCATAATTTGTGATGAATTTGTTAATGTGTTTTTTTCTGCATGTAGTTGTATTGTGGTTATCTAACAGCTTACAAAATATATTTTAAATTCACATGACCTTTAAGCGATACTGATTACCGTTTCTCAGGAAGCGACCAGCTTTCACCAACGTAAGTTTACTACCAGCATGACCAGTGTAGCCTATATTCGCCTAAATATCTGTACAGTCCAATATATACTGACACACAACCCGGCTTTGATGTGTGTGGCCATTCGTGCCCTCTGATCAGGGACTATTATTATGTGTTCTACAGTGGAACCTCTCCAAACCGGACACCAGGAGATGTTCCACTGTAAATCAGACATATTAGCACTTCATGACACATTCTAGTGTTTTGCAATTATGAACATTAATTGCAATCAGAGATACATAACAGCGAAACACATCTGAGGTAAACGTCTATATTTTCCCGAGTGTCCGGTTTAGAGGAGTACCACTGTATCCCCATTCAGTACCTGTACAAAACACAATTCCCTCAGCCAGTTAGCGTATCGGTTAAATCCTGATTGGAGAGGGTGACCTGTTTGGAAATCTTTGATTCCCACCATGACAAACAAGTTGTTTGCAATGTAACAACGCCGAATATTAAAATACTCGGCATAGCCTCGTTTACTAAATACCACATTCAATCGTTAACCAATTTCATGCTGAGGATATGCCGTTTTGATTGTGGAAATTCATAAATATTTTATCTTTATTTGTTCTATTTCTCAATGAAAGTATATGTTGCGACCACTCATTTGAACCGTCTCATCGAGACGGTTCAAATGAGTGGTCGCGACATATACTTTCATTGAGAAATAACACAAATAAAAATACAATATTAAAAAAAGATGCATATCCGTAAAGTGGTATTCCGCATGTAATGGGTTAATTAGCCTCTGTGTTTGTAATTACGCAATGGGTTATCGTAGTCAGTTATTTCCCTTTGGAAATTTATTTATAGAGATCCGGTCCTATGTTGTATTTTATCGTTTATGTCTTACTGAATGGTACTAAAATTAAGATTGCGAACAAAGTGAACCCATATCAGACTGCACATCTCTTTTTCTCATCAACAACATGTTTTGACAGCACTTTACCATGTTTGTATTGAGACATAAGGCAACATATCAAGCAAAATATGTTGTGTGTAGCAGCCCAAGGGTCAGTATATATATCCGTGTTTTGTTCGTGGGACAAGTAAATCACACAGGTTGTACGGCCGTTTTCTAGTACTTCGATTTCAACTGTTGTAACCTGACCAGAATAACCTATACACTATTAAACTAATCATACCGTGAAAGTGAACCTGGACACGGGCTTATCGATTTACAACACATTCTAATCTTGAATATGTGTAATTATCTTATTAATAATAAAACCCTTTTATCCAGTCATATCATGTTTAGACACGACACGTACCTATTTATCTAAACTGTGTTTGCCAACACAATACATGCATACACTCGGTATGGACAGAGTATTAGTGAACTCGGGTATATATACACGCCATAGTGTTAGTGAATAGTTAAAACTCGGGTATATATATACACCATGATAGTGTTAGGGAATAGTTAACACGCGGGGATATACACCGTAGTTTTAGTGGAACATTAAAACTCATATGTATACACCATATTGTTAATGCATAGTTAAATCTCGGGTGTATGCACCATAGCGTTACAACTCGGGTGCACATATCATATATGGATGGGACGTTACTGAAATAGAAATGTGTCCCGTTCTCGCGACGTTGTCGTTCCTTGTGGTATTTCTGTGTTGTTACGGAATCAATAAGTTATTTAGGCGGCGGAAATTGCCGCCAAATGGAAAAGCTGTCTTTATTACAGGTAGGTGATTGTTTCTGCTATGGTTGGAACTTCCAATCTGTCTGTCACTGAATATACGACTTTTATATTTCATCTCATATTTGGTTGTGTCTGGAGAAAGCTGATGGGTTTTGCGACTAGTGTAGATCCAATCTGATAAGGGTCTGCACTGATCGCCATTACATCAATTAGACGCATGGCCTGCTTCTAACAAGCAATATATATGGTTATCATTTGAGCAGGGGCTACACTGGTCAGAAATATCACTAGCCCCATTGTTCCAGTCACAGCCACACAGTGTATTATCCTGAACCTTCTGGTGGTTTCACAACAGGCCCTGTGCCTGAATATACGGGTTAACCATGTCACCCCTAAATATCTAACATTGATACTTCCATGCCCATTTCTCGACTATTCCATTAATCAGATGAGGGGTATTTTTAACATACATGTATTTGAAAAATAAAATGTACTGACAAACACTGCAGATCCTGATGAGACGGCGTGTTACAAGCCGGCTCATATGGGTCTCGGTGTTTGCAAATGACTGTGTATGGTCAGTAGGGTTGTATGGGGTAAGATTGTACAGTCGGGTCAGCGTGTAAGTGCACACACGAACGAACACGACAAGTTGGAACCAACCTGTCGTGTTCGTTCGTGTGTGCACTTACACGCTGACCCCACTGTATAAGTTACACCAACCGTTTTCCCCTATTGTGGTACGTATAGCATATTTGGCTGCGCGTTTCGTTCTGGTCCTACGTCAAATTCGCCATCTCTATTGCTTTTGCTTCCTAGGGTAGTTGCGACCGGTAACTCTTGTAATTTACTCCCGTACCGTCGGTAGCCGACGGTAGCCGACGGTACGAGAGTAGATTGCACGAGTTACCGTTCGCAACTATCGATAGCGTTGAACAGAAGTCATTTTCATTGGGGCCTACCCCACCCCCCTACTATATGGATTATGGACTGATATGTCCGAGTATGGAAGGATTTAGAGCTATGTTTCACACTTAACCATTGGAATGCTGGGAACGAAAATAATTATCGTCTGCTGTTATTTTATATTTTGCCTTCTTTCTCTGAAAAACAAACATGGTTTGGCAGCAGTTTGGCAGTTTCGAAATTGCTGTCAAACCATGTTTTTGATGAGAACAATGGGAAATAAACAGCAGACGACAAACATTATGTCAGCGTTGTAAGCTAAGGAACTACGTGCAAATCAGTAAACATCGTGTACGCGTGTTCGATACCAGTTTTGTTACGGAGATAGTACGGAAATCCGGCTAACCAGAAAACCGGATCCGCCGGTGAAGTTTGGATGGACTTTGTCTAGCTATGATACACAATATGTAGATACAGCAGAACCTCTCTAAACCGGACGCACATGTAGTCTGTGTATCCTTACAGTGGGGTCAGCGTGTAAGTGCACACACGAACGAACACGACATGTTGGAACCAACCCTGTCGTGTTCGTTCGTGTGTGCACTTACACGCTGACCCCACTGTAATTGTATGGATTTCATTGGTGTATATTTATTATTATAATGCCTGTTCAAGTTCGCAAAGCACATCCGCATACATTGGCATTGTCATATGTCTGATTTACAGTGGAACCTCTCTATACTGGACACCGGTTTAGATAGGTTCCACTGTTTTATAATCTATTGCTGTGACAGTAACAGTGTTCGTTAGTTTCCAATCAATTCATAGGATTCGAAAGGTAAACAACAGAGAAAAGTTGTAGTCCGATATTCTCTTGAAATAAATATTGTTTAAACTAAAGTGTCCGGTTTGTAGAGATTTCTCTGTAAGCCTGGTTCATGAGCACTGTTAGACACCTATGTATGCTTTGCAATCATGAACAGCCATTATCGATATAGCTAAACACGTGCAATCTATCAAACATTAAGCAGACCGACGTATTCGTGATGTCGGTTTAATAAAGAGGCTCTACTGTATTAAGAAATCAGGCTTACCACATGTCCTACCAGTGTAGACACAGATCAGACTGCGCAGATGATCTGTGTCTACACTCATCGCCATTCTGCCAATGAAAAAGGAATTATCTTGCTTCTAACAAGCATGTATTCGTAACAGGTTGATGCAGTGCGCTATCAGACATGCAGCTACTGACCACAAATGCCATAAGCTCCATTAATCCCATATCTACCAACATTCTAGACATGTTATAGTAGAATATATACGACTCTAACCGCTACGTACGTGACGTCAGTGTAATGACGCAATGTAAACAAGTCCACGTTCTGTCGATAGATAACGAAGTCATTTGTGGTCATTTTCGAACATGAAACGTTAACTGATGAATAGAATACCAGGCTACTGTCTTTTGATATCAAGTTTATCAGGTTCGGCTCGGAAACGGTAGGAATTCCTCGGCAAGCCTCGGAATTCCTTCGCGTTTCCTAGCCTTGCCGGATTTATAAACTTGATATCAAAATGCACTAACCTGGTATTCTCTATGCATCTGACCCTGTCGTGTTGTACCCAGGGTGTGACCGTGGGTTCGGGGAGACGCTGTCCACGCGGTTAGCCCTGGAGGGCTACACCGTCTATTCGGGCTGCCTGGACGCCCACAGCCCCGGGGCCACCCACCTTGGTAGCAACCACCGGGTCACCGTGCTGCCGTTAGACGTTACCAGTGACGCCGACGTCAGCGCTGCTGTCAAACACGTAGAATCCGCAGTCGGCGAGCAAGGTATGCTATTCGATCGAACGATTCGGGTAAATGGCGAACAATAGGCATTTAAAATCCATTACCCAACCAACATACTTTCTATACAGTACAAAACAACTGTACTAATATTGTATCGTGCGAAATTAATGGTGGGGCAATGAGCATGTTAATAGTCAGGCCCGCGTAATCATTATGCGAGTATCAATGCCTTCCCCGCCCTTTCATACCCGGCGAATTTGAAAGCAAAATAGTAAAAAAAACAACAACAGAATCCGCAGGTGGGAATATTAGACGCCAAAATGCTGCATGCTCCCGCCCATAGGAAAAATACAGGACAATTTAGAGACGCAGGAATGAGACGGTTGACTTTTTATTTTATTTTAATTTGCCTGCATACCCGAATAGTGACGTTCGCCTAAGTGTGATAAACTGATAGTGAGAAGAACTACATGCAATTACTTAGTACGAGTATGGTACTGCAAAGCCTTCTGAGTGCATGCTCCGGGTGCATGCTCGGGGTTGGAGATTTCGAGTGGAGGAAGCTGAGCTTAGCTCAGCTTTGGACGGTCGAACTTGCTGATGTCGATCGTGGGAACGGACCGTGTGCTCGGAGAGCTGGATATCACAGTAACATCATGGTATTCACATCGTGGGCCAAAGTATAATTCAAATGCATTATAGTTTGGCACGCATGTTGAATATGCATGTATTTACTAGTGAATCAATGCATACTTCACCACTGTTTGTCGTCTTGTGATAAATATTTTGTTGTATTATATTGCATGCTCAAGGGCCAGTAGGCCTATTGCTGAATAAACATTACTTTACTTTAAACTTTTACTTTGTGATGCATACAGCGATTGTCACTATTCAGTTGTACGACATCGTGATCACCGAACACAATACATCAGTAACACTGATAGGAGATTGTAATGAACAGACAAACAGTCAGACAGACGGACAGGCAATGTGGCGACTGTATATACCTCGAAGTCCATAAAAAGGTCATCCACCCACATGTCGCCTTTCAAGGAAGACTCCATTGCAGGGCTATGGGCGGTCGTGAATAACGCGGGCGTCGCCGTGTTCGCCCAGGCGGAATGGTGCACGATGGCCGCCTACGACAAGGTCATAGGTGTGAACCTCATGGGCACCATCCGGGTGTCTAAGGCCTTCGCTCCGCTGGTTAGGCGGGCCCGGGGGAGGATCGTCAATATTTCTAGTCTTGCAGGTACGTGAGGGTATATGGACAGCGGGACTTCTATAAGCCGGACACACTGGGAGGTGTGGTCACCAGGGGGCAGTTTCATTACATTTCTTACGACTAAAATGTTCGTAAGTGCAAATTTAGGATCGTCTGGAAATATCAATTGATGGATTTACATGTATTGAGCATAGGCTGCATGCAGGCCATGCTCAATAAATGTAAATCCAAACATTGTTAATGTGAAATTTACCGACTATCATAATTTTTCACTTTTTGCACGAACATTTTAGTCGTACGAAGTTTAGTGAAACGCACCCAGGTGTACGGTTATTATATGTCCCACTACAATTCATGTATGCTAGTATTTCAAGTCTAGCATACTTATATGGCTGGGCATACCGGTATGTACATCGGAACCGCTATAAACCGGACACCCTGGGAGGTGCCCAGGTGTCCGGTTTATAGAGATTCCACTGTAATCGATGCAAATACGCGCCCCAACATATAGGCAAGCTTTGCAATCATGAACAGGCAGAAATGTATTTATCTATTCTGATCGTTAACGATTCAGCTGAAGGCAAACACACTAATATACGTAATGGTGTTTGCGACCAACATAGCCTTGGGCGAGACTGCGTGACTGCGTGACTTTCATGTATGATACACAACAAGGTGCATGATCACGTGGTTACAACAACAACAACGCCGCCCACTCCAAAGTAAGTATTATTTGATATTTTCCTTAATATGCAACGGATTTTTATGAAATATGGCGCAGCAAACGCGTCTTCATGAGCTGCATTTGGTGGTCTATGGAGTTTGGCACAGACTTTTGTCGTTTGTTTTTGCAAAGAATCGATTTCCGTGTCGGAGACACGGAAATCGATTCTTCGCAAAATCGACAGAAGTTTGGGCGAAAATACAGAGACCACCAAATGCAGCTTAACAAGATGGTTTGATGAGCCATATGTCATCAAAATCCGTTACGTAATAAGTACACTATAAAATAATACGTACTTTGAATCGGTACTTGTTGTTGTTGCTGTTAGTACAACGTGATCATACACCTTGCTTGCACAGGTGACTGAAAAAAACATCACATGTCAGTATCGCTTCTAGTATAAGTATAATTTATATTAGAAACGAGAGAATAATGTAATTATTTCTGGCACCTGTGGTATGATGCAATACAATGTTGCTATAGTCAGGTCCGTTACATGCGACTGTGACTGGAGAAATGGGGCTTATGGGATTTGTGACCAGTGTAGCTCATAATCTGTGTACATATAACGATCTATATTGCTTGTTAGAAGCATGGCGGGTGTTTCATTGATGGATTCGCGAACAGTGCAGATCCTGATCAGACTGTGCGGATCTGGATCTACACTGATCGCAAACCCCATAAGCCCCATTTCTCCAGTCACAGTCACGTATGTGGTTTATGTGGTTTGCAACCAGTGTAGATCCAGATCAGCTTGTGCATCCGCACAGTCTGGTCATGATCTGCACTGTTCGTCATTTCATCAATGAAATACCCGCCATGTTTCTAACAGTAGAAAGTCAGAACAATTAAACTTGCAATGAACACCAACAACGGCAACTATCTATGATTTATGACATTATCAGCTACAGGAGTGTGCTATTTGCTCAGGAGCTACACTGATCAGAAATGTCATAATCCCCATTTCTCCAGTCACAGCCACATATCACTACAGGGACGTACATGCAATGCAACATTTGAAATGAAACATGCACTGCATCATTAAGTTATTAATTGATTGACCAGTCGCCAGGCAACGGATTGTTACTTTTGGACAAAATTACATGTAAGAACATAAACACATTCATGTGCGGGGCAATGCGCGAGACGGGTTTGAATAAATTATTGCTTGACATGACATGTGGTGATGATTTACGTTTGTTCGAATGAAAAGTGTAGAGAGGACAAACGGGAACTAAGGCATTTGCGACCAGTGAAGACCCAGACCAGCCTGCGCATGCGCGCAGTCTGGTCAGGGTCTACACTGTTCGCCATTCAGATAGTGAAGCACACGTCTGCCTGAGTGTAAGGTCATTGCAGTTATTTTCTCTCAGATTATATCTCGCAAATTCAATAACGGATTTCCGCTGTATAGACTACACTTTGAATTACTTCCCTATGTACATCAAATTAACCATTTTGTTTGATCTATATGCAAGTGCTATATTCAAGTACATGTATAAGTAAATGGGGAGATGACTGGGTAATGGATTTCCGTTATAATCATACCAGCAAACATAATTAGGAAACATAACTCTTATTGGTTGTAAAATTAAATACATATATTAACCATGACCATCGTGCAATCCATGTGGTGTACATGTATATGCTATCATCACATGTGAATAACTCGTAGCACGGATGGTGAAATGGTGAAACGGTCCCTAATTATGTTTATTTGTTTTGTTTGTTTGTTTGTTTGTTTGTTAGGGTTTAACGGTCTATCAACAGCTAAGGTTATTTAATCCTGGTCAATGGGTTTAGTATTAAATCCCATATATTACCTGTACAAATGGGGGGAATATCCCAAAATCAGAACTGAATATTTACAATAAAAAATCTATATATTCAGTCCTGAAATCAGAATAATCCTGATCTGATGCCAGGTCCCCGCCACACCAGAAGCACTTGGCCTCCTCCCAAAAGCAGTATGATCAGTAATAATCTTAATACTTTTATAATGGGCAATAACCCAATTAAACTCCCAGGTAACAAAAGAGCCAAAGATAAAAACGTACATGAGGGCCAAACCTGACAAATCGTGATTCCTATAAGGAGGAACCTCTACCGTTAATTTACGCCGTCGCGTTCGCCCGACCAACCACCCACCTATTTATGTTTAGAAACCAGCAGAACAAAATGTCATGAATAGAAAATCGCCACTGATTGCCTGTTATATAATTACTAGGCGTTAGTTGCAGTTTTTGGTGTTAAAGGTACATGTCCACTCGGTAGGCACAAAATGGTATTTATAGGAATTAAATAATTGTATAATTGTGTCACTATTCCACCAGTTCTTAAAAATTACAAGTGCCCGGAAAAAAGATATAATAATTTAGTAATATTTATGGTATTGATAGTGACGCCCGTTGGTATCAGGCTATTTTCATATTTAAATGAGGCATGATATTTTTTACTTATTTATACTAATGAAATGCGTCGCCTGAACAAATAATATTTTCGACAGATTATAAAGTATGATCATTGCACATCAAAAAATAAATACAGAGAATAAATAGTAATGTCCGTTAACATTTTAAGGAAACACGGTTATCGCCCCTGATATCAGTGGGAAAATGTTCGTCTAAAATAAAATGTATAATAATGTCAATCGATACGTGGGGTAATGGTGAAAGAATGTTTATTTTGCCAGGAAATGTCATACGTACCTACTAAACAAAAGATTCTGTATCACTATAGTATAACCTGCTGCGTGGGCATGTACCTTTAATATCTCTGACTTTCTACTGATTCCAACCTGTCGTGTTCGTACGTGTGTGCACTTACACGCTGACCCCACTGTATATATCCGTCCCACCATCACCCAGGGCGCTGTGCATTACCGGGCCTCACGGCGTGGTGTATCAGATTTAGATAGGGTCCCACCCCACCAGGAATGAGAGTAAATGTCACAGTAAGACTATCCTATATGTCCTCCCCACCCAGGGCGCTGTGCATTACCGGGCTTCACGGCGTATTCAGCCTCCAAGAACGGAGTCATCGGATTCTCGGACAGCCTGAGGCGGGAACTCACCGTCTTCGGGGTCAAGGTCATCACAGTGGAGCCAAAATTATACAGGTACTCGATATACATTTTTTCAATATACTGAAATAGATTGAATATCATAATTAAGCATTTCATGGCTCCAAATATTTGAACCCGTCAGTGGAAGCCTAACCCCATTGGCACCGTTAAGGTAGTTATACCCTTCTTGTGGCCTCATGTAAAGTCAGCTAATACAACAACAGCGACCGACATACATAAACCATATGAATGTGATAAGTAAGTCAATATGCAGATACTGCTACTGTGTAACAGGGGCGGCGGAAGTGGGGGGGGGGGGCCGCCACGAAATAATTTACGGGGGAGCATGCCCCGGACCCCCTAGCAAAAGCGGGCCCTTTGGACCCTCACGATTGTTCCACCCCCACCCCCCTCTTCCAATAACTTTCCCGTTCCGCCGCCTATGTACTACCAATAAAAAGACACACGCACGCACGCACGCACACACGCGCACACGCACACACACACACACACATCTGTAATATGCAAATAATATATGCAAATAATAGACCAATTTTGATGTAGGACATGTATTTTAGAAGCCAAATTATACATGTAAAACACAAAAATGTGCTTCGTGTTTTCTAACTACAGCATATGGTGTGATTTCCTTGTAGGAAGCACATGCTTAAATACTTATTGGACACATACATGTTTATATGATCTATTGGTGTAAGTAATTGTTGTTTATGAGTAGGGTTTTTATTATATTTCCATAGACTTTACATGGGGCCACAAGAAGGGCACAACAACCTTATGTATTGCTACAAGTAATTTATTTTTCAGAACGGCAATAGCAGATACCGACTTCCACGTACAGACGAATGAACACATGTGGTCACAGACCAGCGATATTGTGAAACTCGACTATGGCGACACGTTCTTCCGCGCCTTTATAGACAAAATGGTAGCCAACTTAAAATTGTCCAGCAGACGAACTCACCAAGTGATAGACGATCTCGTGCACGCGACCACAGCCGTGTATCCCTACATCAGATACGTGCCCGGATTAAAGATGGCAGTCATGAGTGATATGTTTACTGCGCAGCCCAATATAGTGCAGGATTACTGTGTGACCCGCAAACTTGGTGTACCCTGTACCCCGTTCATGATGAGGTCAAATAAATATGTATGACACATAATTAATTGTCTGTTACGTCATTCTCAATCTGTGTGTTTAGTTTAGCAGGTAATTATCTGCGCATTGTACAAGTTAACCGATAACAAACTGCTGGATCCATCATTAAAGGTGCATGCACACTCAGTTGGCACAACATGTTCTTTATAGGAATTCAATAAGTGTATAACTGTGTCACTATTCCAGTTATAGACTTATTTAATTCCTAAAAATTACAAGTGCCCGCTATACAACTATAATCATTTAGTAATACAAATGTATTTATTTTAATAACGGTGTCTCGCGGTGGTATCGCATTTGCGTATTTCGTATTTCATATGCAAATGAGACATAGTTTTTAATTATTTATACTAATTCAATGTGTCACCTAAATAAATAATATTTTCGACAGATTATAAAGTATGATCATTGCAAATCAAAAAATAAATGCAGATAATAAATAATAGTGTCCGTGAACATTTTAAGGAAACACGGTTATCGTCCCTCATATCAGTGTGGAATTTTACGTCTGATATAAAATGCATAATAATGCCAATCAGTACTTGGGGTAATGGTGAATGAATGTTTAGTTTGCCAGAAAATATCATATCCACAGAATATCCATAAGTATCTGTCTCCTTATAGTACAGTGAGGTCAGCGTGTAAGTGCACACACGAACGAACACGACAGGTTGGTTCCAACCTGTCGTGTTCGTTAGTGTGTGCACTTACACGCTGACCCCACTGTAACCTGGCACGTGGGGCACCAGCTTTAACGCTGATACAATGTGTCAAGCTCAATCCATATGTGTACACTGCGTTCGCTGACGTTTCAGTAGCCCATTTCTGACATGAGGAGACGTCTTTTTGATTGGGGAAATAAACATATATAAATATTTTCTTTAAATGTGCTTAGAAGTATATATCGCGACCACCATTTACTCGCAACATATACTTTCTTTGAGAAATATAAAAAATAACAAGAGTGCCGAAGGTCACAATATACGCCCGTCGAGGCAAGGCCAGACAACAAGGGGAGATATGTCACTGAATACCAATACGGTTCTTCATATTGCCTTGATAAACACGTATACCGAATTTGGTTACGATCCGACAAGTAGAACTCGAGTTATTGCGTGGGACAGGGGTACAGTCCGAACATTAACAAAGATACAGAATGTTTAAATGGCCGCAAAAGGGGATAAAAGTCATCGAACCGAATTTGGTTACGAGCGGTAAATAGAACTTGAGTTATTGCGTGGACAAGGATACAGAGTGCGAAAAATAAAAATGAAAATCAATAGGCTTCTTCGTCGAGCCTTGATAAATATGTATACCGAATTTGGTTACAATCCGTCAAGTATAACTCTAGTTATTGCGTGGACAAGCTGTGCCCGCCGCCCGCCCGCCCATACAAGGTGAATACATAATACGTCCCATTTTTATAAACGGGCGTATAAAAATAAAATATTGAAATAAAATCATACCCGTAAAGGTATATTCCGCGTGTAATGGGTTAGTCACGCAATGTACCAAATGATACCGGCTTGATTATGCAGCATAAACCTATTTGTTCTCGTGTCAACGCTCCAGACGATACTTACTCGTTCCGTTAAAAATTAGGTTAGCATGTGTTTGGAAGCGGTAGGAATTCCTACGCGTTTTCTAGCCGAGCCTGATAAACTGGGTATCAATACCATCCTGGGATTCATTAAATGTGGCTGTGTCTGAAGAAATATGGCACACTCTTGTAATGATCTGTCTTGCATGTTAGAAGCATGACGGGTGTTTCATTGAGGGAATGGCGAACAGTGCAGATCCTGATCAGACTGTGCGGATGCACAGGCTGATCTGGATATACACTGGTCGCAACACCGATAATCCCCATTTATCCAGCCACAGCCACAGCCACAGCCACAGCCACAGCCACCAATTATGATCTTCATAAGTTCTCCGTTATCTGACATGTGGGACAGTATGACGTCGTCAACACTTTTAAACCTCCTGATCACCAGATTCACTTATGCGACAGAAATAATGTTACATTAGTAAATAATGGCAACAGTGCATGCCATGTTCACAGCACAGGTGAAAGACTCTGACATGTAACATAAAAATGCCCATTGAAAAGAATGGGCATGTTTACGTCACATGTGCTAATCTTTCAACTGTGGTTCATGGCATGAACCAAAATAAAGCATTTACATGAACCAAGATAACACAATTACATGAACCAAGATAAAACATGTACATGCACCAAATTAACACCTTTACAAATTTAGATGAACCAAGATTTACACACTTACATGAACATGAACCAAGATAACACATTTACATAAACCAAAATAATACATTTACATGAACATGAACCAAGATAACACATTTACATAAACTAAAATAACACATTTACATGAACATGAACCAAGATAACACATTTACATAAACCAAAATAACACATTTACATGAACATAAACCAAGATAACACATTTACATAAACCAAAATAACACATTTACATGAACATGAACCAAGATAACACATTTACATGAACATGAACCAAGATAACACATTTACATGAACATGAACCAAGATAACACATTTACATGAACCAAGATAACACTTCAAGTTTACCTTGGACACTTCCCATACAGGACTAACCTCGGGCTGGGTCCCATGAATACATTCCTGGCACCCAGCCTCGGGGCACAACTAGAGGAACTGTGTAGTTGTTGATTTTTTCCACCATTCATAATCATCCACATAAATGTACAGTGGGGTCAGCATGTAAGTGTATATACGTCGTGGTGTTATATCAAATCAGTATCATATGTTTATTGTTTAGCATGTTGTATACCAGCCGCAAACCATTTTATTTTGCGGTAATGATGGTCATCTTATATTTTATTGTGAAATCTTTGATTCTCAATATGTTCAGTATATATTTGTCAATACATGTATTTGAATTTCAAAGTTGGCTTCATTTTTGTGTTTTCACCAGTATGAATGTAATGTACAATGTCATGAATATCCCAAGCGTAACTGTAGCTCCAGTAGCCTATTTCATCAACAATTGCAAAGTATACTTATCTAGCAAAGTATACTTTGAGGGAGTAATCATTTATTTTTCCTGAAATGCATTATTTCATATAGAACTAACAACTGCATATATTTGATGATTAAAAGTATGCAGAATTATTATACTGAATTTATTACATTATCACAGCCAAAATGGCTGTGATAATGTAATAAATTCAGTATAA
Source organism: Conchocele bisecta (assembly GCA_029237695.1). NCBI lineage: Eukaryota > Metazoa > Mollusca > Bivalvia > Lucinida > Thyasiridae > Conchocele > Conchocele bisecta. Next base: position 71,335,547 of record CM055267.1, read on the forward strand.
TAACATTTCATAAATGTATCATTAAATTGAAACTTTCTCCCTCAAAGTATACTTTACTAGAAAAGTATACTTTGCAATGTTTGTGAAATAGGCTACAGATTTCTTTAGGAAAGTTCACGATATGTGACCTGTCGTAACACAATGGGGCTCATTCGCGCTACGATCACGTCATCGTGCGCACCCATGAAGTGTGATCAGGGTCTGCACTTCGTGACAGCATTGGGAAAATCGTCTTGGTACAGGTAACACCATAAGCTGGATGTGTGTATGACTGTGCTAGCCATGGAAATATGCTGATACAAATAATAATTCCCGGACGCACAGGTGAACTATGAACATCAATGGACATTAATCATGGGCGGATCCAGCATTTGGGGAACGGGGGGGGTGTCTAGTTGCGAAGGTAACTCTTGCAATCTATTCCCGTACCGTCCGTAGCTAGCTACGACAGGTACGGGCGTAATTGCAAGAGTTACCGTTCGCAACTAGGGGGTTGTCCTATTTTTGAGATCTTTGAAATGCACTTTCCTCTGTTTCACGGCATTTAAATTCCAACTGGTGGTAGACTGTGCTCTATGTAAACTCTGTGGCTGAACGGGGGATTGCAACCCCGGAACACCCCCTTCCAGATCCGTCCTGAGACTTAAATTACCATTTCCAGTCATGGCCCACCACGTTTGTTGTATTTGCTACCAACACAATGTATCAGGAGAGGAGTGAAAATGGATTGAAAAAATCTGCCCCACTTGATAAGCACGGAGCCTCGGCACAGGGGACGTAGAATTTTTTTTTTTATTAATTCGTGCCCACGAAATAACAATTCGTGCCCACGAAATAACAATTCGTTCCCTGACTTTAACAATTCGTTTCCACGAATTAGCAATTCGTTCCCTCAATTTAACAATTCGTTCCCACGAATTAACAATTCGTTCCTACGGGAACGAATTGTTATATGGTGGGAACGAATTAATAAAACGGGGCTCCATATATAAGTCTCTGAACTGGCAAGATGAAATATAGGTCGCCTTTCAATACACACAGTTTACAGAATATGTATCACGTGCAGACAGATTATTAAATACTATCATGATCAATCAGACTGATACAGCGGAGCAGTAGCAAACTAGAAAATGTGGCCTGTCGACGCAAGGCAAACAGAAATACAGACGGACAGACAAGGCGAAACCGAAGCATAACATATTCGTAAGTGCAAAATTATGATTTCACATTAACAACGTTTTCTGGTAAACAATTATTGGATTTACAATTATTGAGCATATGCAACCTATGCTTAATAAATGTAAACCCATCCTAAATCCTAAATTTGCACTTACGAACATTTTAGTCGTACGAAGTTTAGTGAAACGGCCGCCTGGTAACAACTCCATTTTAACAACTCGTGTATCTTCCCACATGGACGAAGAGAACATGTCTGTGAAGCTTGGTGACAACTGAATGGGCTGGTGAGGGAAGGAGTTAGTCTACTTATCCCACGTGCCCTTTCCAGGCAAGAAGTACGGAGCCCCGCAGGGGACATGGATTTTTATTTATTAATTCGTTCCCACGAAATAACAATTCGTTCCCTCAATTTAACAATTCGTTCCCTCGAATTCGAATTAACAATTCGTTTCCTCAATCTAACAATACGTTCCCTCGAATTAACAATTCGAATTAACAATTCGTTCCCACGAAACTACAATTCGTTCCCTCAATTTCACAATTCGTTCCCTCGAAATAACATTCCGTTCCCACGATATAACAATTAGTTCCCACGAATTAACAATTCGTTCCCGTGGGAACGAATTGTTATTTCGTGGGAACGAATTGTTAGATTGAGGGAACGAATTGTTATTTCGTGGGAACGAATTAATAAATAATAAGAATTCTACGTCCCCTGCGGGGCTCCGTAAAGAAGAGATGCAGTATCAATAGTTCAATTGCGCGTTAGGTTCGGAATAACTAAAATACACTATAAATAGCAGCCGATACAATTAAATTCACCTTTGTATTGTAATAATGATGCCTAAGTCGTGATGTAATTGGAACATTCTGTGGGCATGTGTTTCATTTTTATATAAAACTCAATAAATCCTAAACTCCCTGACAGGCTTCTAACTTACCAGGCGCTGATTTCGGATTTCTAGTTAGACGTTGGCACAACACCCTCACCCCCTCCCAACGAAACGTATTGCCATCTACATCGTATTTCCTGCTACCTGCCATATTTTAGAGCATATTTTAGGGGGGTGGGGATATGTAGACAATATTGCAATTTGGCAAATATGATTAGTAAAAAAGAATTTTAGGGGGTGGGGGTTGTGGGGGCGCGCGTCAGGTACACCTACCCCAATTCAAAGCTCACACTCATTTGCTCTGGAAAAGTTCACTAACATTCAATACATTTATAATTTATGAAATAGTTATTCCCTTCCCAAACGGTATTTTCTTTTTCATATTTAAGTTTATTTGCAGTGAAAATATCGGAAACGTTTCAGCGCCTCATAGTTTCTACTCACAGCGGCTGTTCAAATAATGCACATAATAAATATATTCCCGCAGGGGTGGGGTGCAATATATGCGTATGAATATTGTTTGTTTGATTGTACACAAACAAGTAAAACTGCGACTGCAAAAAGTACCGAGGGCAAGGTACCGGTATATTTTCGGTAAATATCAACGGAAGAAAGAAAAGAAACGAAAAAATATTTGCTCTTTAATCAATTAATGTCACAAACCTCATATTGTACATGTATATTACTTTGTTTGAATAACGACTTCCTGTGGTTTTCATTTGCCCTGCAAACATTGCAAGCGTTATGAGAGGTTTGAAATAGCAGGCAATATATAGTGATTCAATTTGTGTTCATCATGATCAAGTTAATGTATAATGACGATTAGACAAAATTACGACATCGGCAAATATATCAGAGCAAATGAGCGTGGTATATGTGGGCAGCGAGCTGAGACATGTTAGCATATGCATTCGGCGACCAGTGTAGCATCCAGCATACGCGCAGTCTGATCAGGGCCCACACTCTTCGCCATTCAGTCATTGACGTCCTGTCACCATAAGAATAATCAGATTCCAGTCCTACATAGTGTATGTATCTGACGACCAACATATATATGTAGGTGGTTTATGACATAAGGTACCTTATAGTCCAAAGGATATATCCATGATTTTACCTTGACCTGGTTTTGGAGTAGAAAGTTTTTTTATTGTTGATTCAATATCTCCAGCGTGTGGGCTACCAAAAGCCGTCGGATGACGTCTTGTCATCTTTGGGCAATTCGAGATATTGCCCGAATTATCTGACCTGTCGACATTTGCTTATTTTCTCAAATGTTCACATTTTAAACAATGTATGTGTATGCTTTAATGACATATACCTACCCAAACTTGAAATACTTTATGAAAATTCAATCATGGTGTGTACTCCGCTAATATAATCCAATTATATCTATAATTGCCAAGTGACCGTTCCAAGACGGAGCCATGGCTATGGTATTGTATGTTTAATCATAGTATCATTCTACTAGTCGATTTTCCAGAATTTATTTTTATATTAATTACATGGTTCAAATTAGTGTACACCTCGTGTAAAACCTGGTGTCATTCTTCCATCGATGCATATTGCCTCTAGATGCTCTGTGGCATTTCGGTGGATGGCAGGTGGGAGCATACGATGGGTAATTTAACAATCGGGATTCATCCTTACCGGTATCCCGAATGGAGACACTGGTTTGGCCATCAGGTTCATCTTTGGCATTCTTGTATGTGAGGGCTTAATCTGGTTATACTCCTAATATGAGTAATACAATTATTCCTAATCATATTACTTTTATGAGAAGGGGCCAAATATGGGCTTGGCACCAGGTCAGATTATTCTAATTTCAGGGTTGAATTTATATTTATTTCGGTGTAAATATTCCGTGTTGACCCGCTCGAATCCGTTGGCCTGGCTTTATGGCGTCATTCACTAAAGAATAAGATAATGTATCAGTGTATATCGCCATCGTTGTGGTAGTGCTGGAAGTTTAGCGGTTTAGTGGTTATATAGCTGAACACCAAGAGGTTTATTATAGGAATTAATGGCCTTTTTATGGAATTTATCGGGGTATTAACTTGGAAAAGTCGCGGGAATACTGGACGAGGCCTGCCGGCGTGTCCCTCAATATTCTCGAAGAAGCTTCTGGCGCGGCACGGAAACGGGATGTGCTCGGCAGAGCCTCGCCCATCCCGTTTCCTAAGCATTGCCATATAGTTTTCCCCATTCACGGCATTAAACTACTATTCTATATTTCCAATACATCCCACAAAGGTTAAGGTCATCAAGGTTAAGGTCAATATCGCCCAACTGACACTGGATGGAAAGCTATCAATGTGAGGAAGCCATTGATGGATGAAGGGATATGGAAAATTTGGCTAGGTCCAAAATGTACGTCCCAAATAGTTGACGACACCGATGACGACGGAATTGTGACCACTAGGTCTCACTTTCCTCTATCGTGGGAGAGTCAAAAATATAGAGAATAGTAGGTTAGTGCCGTGAATGGGAACAAATATCCGGCAAGGCTCAATAATTTCTTTATTTCTCATCAGAAGTATATGTTGTGACCACTCATTTGAACCGTCTCGCCGAGACGGTTCAAATGAGTGGTCGCAACATATACTTTGGTTCAGAAATAAGGAAAATAGATAGAGAATAGTAGGTTAGTGCCGTGAATGGAAAAAATATCTGGCAAGGCTCAGGAAACGGGATGGGCGAGGCTCTGCCGAGCACATCCCGTTTCCGTCCGTGCCGCGCCAGATATTGTCCCGTCAACACCTACAAATGGCTGTAAAATGCAAAAATTGTATTGACTGGATATCAAAAATGTTTCACGGCACATACGCACTGTGTTGACGGGATAAAATGTGCTTCAGCAAGTAGAAATACTCTTTGTTTTTTAAATCCCTCAAGTTATATTGCAGTTGCGATGGTTTAAGAAATTGACATAAATTTCTTTCGCATCCGACAGACGGACACAGACAAGACAGTCCGAACGTGATATGCCACCGGCACTTCAAATAGTATTAATGGCCCCGTTTCTGTGTCTGAATAACAAATTACCTCGAAATCAGGCGATCTCTAGAATAGAGATCACCTGCTTTCGAGGTGATTTGTTTAAGTATTCACAAATGATATATCACAGGTTTTTACAGAATGACAACAGTCGACCCACTGACACAAACATCAGTCAGGTTGTAGTAATTACACAATTTGTCTCAGAAGGTACTGTCGATTTAATTACTTTCACCCCCAAAGTAACAGCATGGGCTCATTAAATTTAATGTGTAGATGATTCCATTCATCAGCAGCCCGTTTCATTAAACATTGTACGACTAAAATGTTCGTAAGTGAAAATTTAGTATCGTCTGAAAATTTAAATTGATGGATTTGCATTTATTGAGCATAGGCTGCATATGCAGCCCATGCTCAATAAATGTAAATCCAATAATTGTTTACAAGAAAACGTTAGTGTGAAATTTACAGACTATAATAATTTTGCACTTACGAACATTTTAGTCGTAGGAAGTTTAGTGAAACGGCCCCCTGGTGAGTTTGTATAACGTCAGACCTTATTCACAGTGAAAATCACACGAGCCGTCTGTAGCCTATTTCACCAACATTGCAAAGTATACTTTTCTAGCAAAGTCTACTTTGAGGGAGACATTTTCAATTTTAGGATAAATTTATTAATTTGTATTATACTGAATGTATTACATTATCACAGCCATTTTGGCTGTGATAATGTAATAAATTCAGTATAATAATTCTGCATACTTTTAATCATCAAATATATTCAGTCGTTAGTTCTATATGAAATAATGCATTTCAGGAAACATAAATGATTACTCCCTCAAAGTATACTTTGCAATGTTGGTGAAATCGGCTACTGGATCTACGTTGTTTGTAAACATTGGGATCATGGGTCTGTATTATTGAAATATTTCATTTGAAATCAGTTTGTGTGTTGGTGTTTAACGGCCTATCAAGAGCTGAGGTCATGTAAGGCCGGCCAAACGGGTTCGATCCCGTTTTCAACCTGCTGTATTGGGGGGAAAATTCCAAAATCAGAACGCAATATTTACATCGAGAACAAATATATTCAGCCTTGAAATTAGAGTAACCGGACCTGGTGCCAGGTCCATACCACACCAGTCACTTGGCCCTTTCCCCTAAAATACGATTACGAATAATCGTAATACTCACAAAATGCCAAAGACGTATGTGAGGGCCAAACCAGGTCTCCAGTCGGAATTCCGGTAAGGATGAACCCTGATCGTTAAATTACCCATCACATACTCCCACCTGCCATCCACCATTTGAAATCAGGGGCATGTTCATTCACGCCACAATTTCGCAAAACACAGGCTTGTTACCACGCAACCCGTGTAGATCCAGACATCTATACATTAAGGTGTATGATCATTGTCTTCACTGTTCGCCGTTCGGTCAGCAAAACTTTTATATGGATTATTTTTAGGTGGTAAGGGCCAGGGTATACACTGGCTAAAAATAAATAAGGTTTTGTTTGATCATCGCTCATACACAACAATAATTGGATAAACGGGGCTTATAGCCTTTGTGACCAGTGTAGATGACCAGTGTAGACCCAGATCAGCATGTGCATCAGTACATGTGACCAGTGTATACCCAAATCAGCCTGTGCATCAGTACATGTTACCAGTGTAGACCTAGATCAGCATGTACATCAGTACATGTGACCAGTGTAGACCTAGATCAGCATGTACATCAGTACATGTTACCAGTGTAGACCTAGATCAGCATGTACATCAGTACTTGTTACAGTGTTTGACCTAGAATCAGCATGTACATCGTACAGGTTACCGTGGTAGACCTATATCAGCCTGTACATCAGTAATGTTTACCAGTTGACTATTTCAGCCTGTACATCAGTACATGTACCAGTGTTAGACTAGATCAGCATGTACATCAGATCTTGTTTACCAGTGTAGACCTATATCAGCATGTTACATCAGTACATGTTACAGTGTAGGACCTAGATCAGCATTTACATCAGTAAATTAATAAACATGTTTACAAGATGTAGACCTATATCAGCATGGTACATCAGTAATTGTGACCAGGTGTAGACCTAGATCAGAAATGTACATCAGTACTGTTACCAGAGTAGACCTATATCAGCATGTTAACATCAGTACATGTTACCAGTTGTAGAACTATATCAGCGTTCGGTACTTCAGTCATTGTGACCAGTGTAGACCCTAGATCTGCATGTACATCAGTACATGTTACAGTGTAGAATATATCAGGCAAATGTACACAGTACCATTGTACAGTGATAGACCCTATAAAATAAGCATGGTACCATCAGGGTACCATGTGACTAGTGTAGAACTAGATTCAGCATTACATCAGTTACCATGGTACCAGTGTACGACCTAGATCCGCATGTTACATCAGTACATGTGACCAGTGTAGACCTAAGATCAGCATGTACTTCATTACATGTTACCAGTGTAGACCTAGCATCGCATGTACATCAGTACATCGTTACCAAGTGTAGACCGAGATCTGCATGTACATCAGTACATGTGACCGTGTAGACCTTAGCTTCAGGCATGTACCATTCAGGAATACATGTTACCAGTGTAGACCTAGAAATCAGCATGTACATAGTTACATGTGTCCAGTGTAGACCTAGATCAGGCAGTGTTCCTTCAGTAATTGTTACCATGTGTAGACCTAGATCAGCATGTACATCAGTACTTGTGACAGTGTTGACCTGATTCAGCCAGTACATCAGTACATGTGAACCAGTGTAGACCTAGATCAAGCCATGTACATTTCAGTACATGGTTGACCATGTTGTTGTAGACTAGATCAGCAGTACATCCAGTACCTGTGACAGTGTAGACCTAAGATCAGCATGTACATCAAGTACATGTGACAGTTTAGACCTAGATCCCAGCATTGTTACATCAGTAACCATTTTACCAGGTGATTAGACCTAGATCAGGCAGTACTTCAGTACATGTTTACAGTGTTAGGACCTAGATCAGCATGTACATCAGGTTCATGTTGACCCATGTGTAGACCTAGGATCCAGAATGTAATCAGTACATTGTTACAGTGTAGACAGAGATCAGCATGTACATCATACATGTTTGACCAGTGTTGACCGAGTATCCAAATGTACCTTCAGAGTACATGTTACCAAGTGTAGAACCTAGTTCAGATGTACATCAGTACATGTTTACCAGTGTAGGACCTAGATCAGCATGAACATCCTAGTTCATGTTACCAGTGTAGTCTAGAATCAGCCCCATGTTACATCAGTACATGTGACCTGTGTAGACCCTAGTTAAGCATGTACATCTAGTACTATGTGACCAGTGTAGGACCTAGATCAGCATGTACATCTAGTTACCATGGTTGACAGTGTGACCTAGATCAGCATGTAACATCGTACATGTTACCAGTGGTAGACCTAGATCAGCATGTACATCTGTACATAGTGGACAAGTGTAGACCGAGATTCAGCCATGTACATCAGTAACATGTTACCTGTGTTTAGACCTAGATCAAGCTTGTAACATTCAGTACATTAGTGACCAGTGATAGACCTAGATCAGCAGTAACATTCAGTACATGGTTAACCAGTGTTAGACCGATGATCAGCAGTTCATCAGTTTACATGTTAACCAGTGTAGGACCTTAGATCAGCATGTTACATCCAGTACATGTTACCAGTGCTAGACCTATGATCAGCTTTTACATCAGTACATGTTACCAGTGATAGAACTTAGATCAGCATGTTACATCAGTTCCATGTTTACAATGTGTAGACCGGAGATCAGCATGTACTTCAGTACATGTTACCTGTGTAGGACTAGATCAGCCATGTAACTTCTAGTACATGTTTTACCAAGTGTAGACCGAGAATCAGCAATGTACATCAGTTACATGTTAACCTGTGTTAGACCAGATCTGCCATTGTTACATCAGTACATGTTTACCAGTTGTAGACTAGATCGCAGCATGTACATCTGTAAATGTGACCAGTGTAGACCAGATTCGCACTCGTAGAATCAGTTAACATGTTTCCAGTTTGTAGACCTAGATCAGCATGTACATCTAGTAAATGTTACCAGTGTTAGAACGTAGACGCAGGCATGCATCAGTCATGTGACCAGTGTATTGACCATGAGCTGTAATCAGTACATGTTACCGTGTAGACCTAGATCAGCAATGTATTCAGATGTGACCAGTGTTAGACCTAGATTCAGTTGATCAGTTACATGTTCAGTGTGACCTAGAATCAGGCATGTTACATCCGTACATGTGCCAGTGTAGGACCTAGATCTGCCATGTACATCATCAGCTTGTTACTTCAATACATGTTACCAGTGTAGACCGAGATCAGCATGTACATCAGTACATGTTACCAGTGTAGACCTAGATCAGCATGTACATCAGTACATGTTACCAGTGTAGACCTAGATCAGCATGTACTTCAGTACAATGTTACCAGTGTAGACTAGATCAGCATGTACATCTAGTACATGTTACAGTGTAGACCTAGATCAGCATGTACATCGGTACATGTTACCATGTTACCTGTGTAGACCGAGATTCAGCATGTTACATCAGTACATGTTACCAGTGTTAGACCTAGATCCAGCATGTACATCTGGACATGTTACCAGTGTAGACCTATCAGCATGTACATCAGTACATGTTACCAGTGTAGACCTAGATCAGCATGTACATCAGTACATGTTACCAGTGTAGACCTAGATCAGCATGTACATCAGTACATGTTACCAGTGTAGACCTATATCAGCATGTACATCAGTACATGTTACCAGTGTAGACCTATATCAGCAATTGTAAATCAGTTCCATACATGTTAACTTGTATTGGACCATAGATCAGCATGTACAAATCAGTACATGTTACCAGTGTAGACCTAGATAACATGCCAGGTACTCATGTACTGTTACCAGTGTAGACCTATATCCAGCATGTACACTTTTTTTCTGAATTGTACATCCAGTACATGTTACAGTGTAGACCTATATCAGCATGTACATCAGTACTGTGACCTTAGTGTAGACTATATCAGCATGTTACATCAGTACATGGTACCAGTGTAGGACTAGTGTCAGACTGTCTGCATGTTACATCAGTACATGTTACCAGATGTTAGACCTGACCACTATCTTTGCATGTACATCGTACATGTTACCAGTGTAGACCTAGATCAGCATGTACATCAGTACATGTTACCAGTGTAGACCTAGATCAGCATGTACATCAGTACATGTTACCAGTGTAGACCCAGATCAGCATGTACATCATCGTACATGTTACCAGTGTTAATTGACCTAGAGTCAGCATGTACATCAGTTACATTGTTACCTGTGTAGACCTAGATTCAGCAGTACATCAGTACTTGATCACCAGTGTGACCGAGATCAGCATGTACATCATGTACATGTTACCAGTGTAGACCTAGATCAGCATGTACATCAGTTAACATGTTACAGCAGTGTAGTTAACCTATATCAGCTGTACATCATGTTACATGTTACAGTGTAGACCGAGATCAGGCATGTACATTCAGTACCTGTACAGTGTGTACTAGATCAGCATGTACATCAGTACATGTTACCAGTGTAGACCTAGATCAAAGGATTGTACCATCAGTACTTGTTACAGTGCAGACTGGGATCAGAATGTACAATAGTAATTGTGACAGTGTTGACCTAGATCAGCATGTATTCAGTACATGTTACAGTGTAGACCTTAGATCAGCATGTGACATCTGTAATGTTTCCGTGTATGACCGAGAGTCAGCATGTACATCAGTACAATGTTACCAGTGTAGTCTTCTAGAATCCAAGCCTAGTCAGCATTGTACATCAGTACATGTTACCAGTGTAGACGATGTGGCAGCATGTTACATCAGTACATGTTACCAGTGTAGACCTAGATCAGATGTACATCAGTAACTTGTTACCAGTGTAGACCATTTATCAGCATGTACATCAGCAATACATGTTACCAGTGTTAGACCTAGGATCAGCATGTACATCAGTACATGTTACCAGTGTAGACCTTAGATCAGCATGTTACCATCAAGTACATGTACCAGTGTTACCAGTGTGACCTAGATCAGCTTGTCATCAGTCATGTTACCAGTGTAGACCGACCAGAGTCAGCATGTATTCATCAGTACATGTTACACCAGTGTAGACCTATATCAGCATGTCAATCAGTACAATGTTACCAGTGTAGACCGAGATCAGCATTGTACATCAGTACTGTTTCAGTGTAGAACCTAGTTCAGCATGTTACATTTCCTGTATGTTACCAGTGTAGTTCCGAGATCAGCATGTACATCAGTACATGTTACCAGTGTAGACCTATATCGCATGAGCATCCTGTACATTGTTTACCAGTGTACTGATCAGGGGGGGGGGGGGCTTGTACATCAGTTACCATGTTACCTGTGTAGACCAATAGATCAGCATGTACCATCAGTACATGTTACCAGTGTAGACCGTAGATACCAGCATGTACATCAGTACATGTGACCAGTGTAGACCTAGATCAGCATGTACATCAGTACATGTTACCAGTGTAGACCGAGATACTGCATAGTACCACATCAGTACATGTTACCAGTGTGACCTATATCTGCATGTACATCAGTACAATTGTTACCAGTGTAGACCCAGATCAGCATGTACTTCAGTACCATGTTACCTTGTGTTACAGTGTTGTCTATCATGCCATGTACATCAGTACATGTTACCAGTGTAGTCCAGCGAAGTTTCATGCATGTTACATACAGTACCATGTTACAGTGTAGACCTTAGTCAGCATGTAACATCAGTTACCTTTTTACCACAGTGTAGACTAGATCTGCATGTTCAATCAGTTCATGTTACCAGTGTAGACCCCTAGATCAGCATGTACCTCAGTACATGTTACCAGTGTAGACCTATATCAGCATGTACATCAGTACATGTTGACCAGTGTAGACATAGACCGTCAGGCATGTACATCAGTCAGTTACAGTGTAGACTTGATCTGCAGTACATCAGTTAATTGTTACCAGTGTTAGACCTAGATAGCATTACTCAAGTACATGGTACCAAAGTGTAGACCTAGAATCAGCATTGTACATCAGTACCATGGTTGACAGTGTAGACCTAGATCAGCATGTTAATCATTACATGTTACAGTGTTAGACCGAGGTTCCAGCTGTACATCAGTACCTGTTACCAGTGTAGACCTAGGTTCAGCATGTACAATCAGTAATGTGACCAGTGTTAGACCTTAGGGATCCGCATGTACATCCTGTACATGTTACCAGTGTTAGACCTAGTTCAGCTTGTACATCAGTACATTGTTGGACCAGTGTAGACCTTAGATCAAGCAATGTACAGAATCAGTACATGTTACCAGTGTATTAGACCTAGCTCCAGCATGTACATTCAGTTAACATGTTGACCAGTGTAGACCTAGATCAGCATGTACATCAGTTACATGGTTACCAGTGTAGACCTAGGATCAAGGCATGTACTATCAGTACATGTTTGACAGTGTATGACCTAGAGTCAGCATGTACATCAGTACATGGTTAACCAGTGTTAGGACCTAGATCAGCATGTACATCAGTACATGTTGACCAGTGTAGACCCTTGATCAGCATGTAATCAGTAATGTTCACCAGTGTTAGACCGAGATCAGCATGTACTCAGTACATTGTTTACCAGTTGTTAGACCGAGATCAGCATGGTACATTCAGCAAATGTTACCAGTGTAGACTAGATTCAGCATGTACTTCAGTACCTTGATGACCGTTGGTAGACCTAGATCAAGCATGTAACTTCAGTACATGTTACCAGTGTAGGACCATAGATCAGCCATGAACATCAGTCATGGTGACCGTGTTAGGACTAGATTCAGCCATGTACTTCCAGTCATGTTACCAGTTTAGACCGAGATCAGCATGTACATCAGTACAATGTTACCAGTGTAGACCCTAGATCAGCATTGTACAATCAGTACATGTACCAGTGTAGACCTAGATTCAGCATTGTACATCAGTTACATGTTACCAGGGTAGACCTAGATCAGCCATGTACATCAGTACAAAGTGACAAGCTGATAGACCTAGATCAGCATGTTCATCAGTACAATGTCAAGTGTAGACCTAGATCAGCCATGTACAATCAGTACATGTTACCAGTGTTAGACCTAGATACAGCATTGTACGATTCAGTACATGTTGGGACCAGTGTTAGACCTAGATTCAGCATGTACATCAGTACATGTGACCTGTGGTTAGACCTTAGATCAGCATGTACATCAGTACCAAGTGACCAGTGTTGACCAGCAGCCCATTGTACATCCAGTTACAATGTGACCAGTGTAGACCTAGATCAGCATGGTACATCAGTACAATGTTACAGTGTAGACCTAGATCAGCATTGTTACTTCCAGTAATGTGACCTGTGTAGACCCGGAGAATCCAGCATGTAATCAGTACATTGTTGAACCAGTGTAGGACCCCTAGATTCAGCATTGGTAGCCTCAGTACCATGTGAACCAGTGTAGGACCCAGATCGCTTGGTTACATCAGGTACATGTTGTCCAGTGTAGACCTTTGATCAGCATGTACAATCAGTACAATGTTGGGACCAGTGTAGACCTAGAATCAGCAGTGTACATCAGTACATGGTGGACCAGTGTTAGACCATAGATCAGCATTGTACATCAGTACATTGTTACCAGTGTTTAGACCTAGATTCAGCATGTACATCAAGTACATTGTTGACCAGTGCTTAGACCTAGATCAGCCCATGTACATCAGTACATGTTGACCAGTGTAGACCCAGATCCAGCATGTACATCCAGTACATGTGACCAGTTGTAGAACCTAGATCAGCATGTACATCAGTACTTGTTGACCAGTGTAGACCGAGATTAGCAGCATGTACAAATCAGTACATGTGACCAGTGTAGACCTAGAATCAGCTTGTACATTCAGGTACCATTGTTGACCAGTGTAGACCGAGTCAGCATGTACATCGTACATGTGACCAGAGTAGTCCTAGTATCAGCATGTACAATCAGTAACAAGTTACAGTGTAGACCGAGATTCAGCATGTACATCAGTACATGTTACCAGTGTAGGACCTAGATCAGCGATGTTACATCCAGTTACATGTGACCAGTGTTAGACCTAGATCAAGCATGTACATCAGTACAATGTTGACCAGTGTTAGACCTAGATCAGCATGTACCATCAGTACATGTGGACCAGTTGTAGACCTAGGATTCAGCATTGTAACATCAGTTACATGGTTACCAGTGTTGTAGGACCGAGATCAGGATTGTACATCAGTACATGTTGACCAAGTGTTTTTACCTAGATCCAGCCCATGACATCAGTACATGGAACCAGTTGTTAACCTAGATCAGCAATGTAACATCAGTTTACCATGTTACCTGTTGTATAGACCTAGAATCAAGCATGTTACATCAGTACATGTTGACCAGGTGTAGACCTCGATTCAGCATTGGTACATCCAGTACAATGTGAACCAGTGTAGAACCTAGATCAGCATGTTCATCAGTACATTGTGAACCTGGTAGACCTTAGATCTGACATGTACATTCAGTTTTCATTGTTACCAGGTGTGACCTTAGATCAGCATGGGTACATCAGTACATGTTACCAGTGTAGACCTAGATCAAGCATGTTACATCCAGTACATGTTGACCAGTGGTTTAGACCATAGATCCAGCATGTACATCAAGTACATGTTGACCCCAGTTGTAGACCTAGATCAGCATGTTACATCAGTACATGTTGACCAGTGTAGACCCTAGAATTCAGCATGTACATTCAGTACATTAGGTTGGGACCAGTGTAAGACCCTAGAATCAGCATTGTACCATCAGTACCCATGTTATTCCAGTGTACGACCTAGATCAAGCATGTACATCAGTACATGTGTACCTAGTGGGTAGACCTAGGATCAGCCCAGTCAATCAGTACATGTTACCAGTGTAGACCTAGATTTCAGCATGTACCACAAGTACATGTTACCAGTGTAGAACCTAGATCAGCATGTACATCAGTACATAGTGACCAGGTAGACCTTAGATTCAGCCCATGTACATGCAGTACATTGTTACCGTAGTGGTAGACCTAGTTCAGCATGATACATCAGTACCATGTTACCAGGGTTATGACCTAGATCAGCATGTACATCAGTACATGTGACCAGTGGTAGGACCTAGATCAGGCCATTGTACAGCATTACATGTGACCAGTGGTAAGTCACCAGATCTGCATGTACATCAGGTACATGTTACCAGTGTAGACCTTAGATCAGCATGTAATCAGTACTGTTACCAGTGTTAGACCTAGGACAGCATGTTACATCAGTACATGTGACCAGTGTAGACCTAGATCAGCATGTACATCAGTACATGTTACCAGTGTAGACCTAGATCAGCATGTACATCAGTACATGTTACCAGTGTAGACCTAGATCAGCATGTACATCAGTACATGTGACCAGTGTAGACCTAGAACAGGCATGTTACACAGTACATGTTTACCAGTGTAGACCTAGTATCAGCATGTACATCAGTACATGTTACCAGTGTAGACCTAGTCATCAAGTACATCAGTACATGTGACCAGTGTAGACATAGATATCGCATGTAATCAGTACATGAGATCCAGTGTAGACCCAGATCTGCAATGTACATCAGTACATGTTACCAGTGTAGACCTAGATCAGCATGTACATCAGTACATGTTACCAGTGTAGACCCAGATCAGCATGTACATCAGTACATGTTACCAAGTGTCTGACCTAGATCAGCCATGTACATCAGTAACATGTGACCAGTGTGATCCTAGATCAGCATGTACAATAAGTTCATGTGACCAGTGTAGACCTAGATCCAGCATGTACATCATTACAATTTACCAGTGTTAGGACCTAGATCAGCATGTACACGCAGTACATTGTGACCAGTGTAGACCTAGATCAGCATGTACATCAGTACATGTTTACCAGTGTTAGACCTTAGATTCAGCATGTACATCAGTACATAGTTACAGTGTAGACCTAGATCAGAATGTACTAAGATACCATGTGACCAGTGTAGGACCATAGATCAGCATGGTTACATCAGTACTTGTGACCTGTTGTAGACTTAGATCAGCATGTTACATCAGTTACATTTCGTTTGATCAGTGTAGACCGAGATCAGCCATGTTACAGCAGTACATGTGACCAGTGGTAGACCTAGATCCAGCATGTACATCAGTTACAATGTGCCAGTGTAGACCCAGATCCCAGAGGTACATCTGTACCTGGTTACCAGTTTGTTAGACCCAGATCAGCATGTACATTTCAGTACTTAGGGGTTACCAGTAGTTAGGACCTAGATCAGCATGTACATCAGATAACTTGTTGACCAGTTGTAGGACCTTAGATTCAGCATGGTACATTCTAGTTACATGTGACCAGTTGTAGACCAGATTCAAGCATGTACCATCAGTACAATGTGACAGTGTAGACCATAGTATCAGCATGGTACATCAAGTACATGTACCAGGTAGGACATGATCAGCATGTACATCAGTAATGTTTACCAGTGTTAGACCTAGTCAGCATGTTACATCAGTACATGATGTCCAGTGTAGACCTAGATCAACATGTACATCAGTACATGGTTACCAGTTGTAGACCCAGATCAGCATGTACATCAGTTACCATGTGACCAGTGTTAGACCTTTGATCAGCAGGTACAATCTAGTACATGTGACAGTAGGTGTAGACCCAGATTCAGCATGTCATCAGGGGTAACCATGGGTTACCAAGTGTAGTCCTAGAATCAGCATGTACATCAGTAACATGTGACCGTGTAGTACCCAGATCAGCATGGTACATCCAGTACATGTGACCGTGTAGGGACCCTAGATCGCATGTACATCAGTACATGTGACCAGTGTAGACCCAGAAATCAGCCATGGTACAATTCAGTCTGTTACCAGTGTAGACCTAGATCAGCCAATGTACATCAGTACATGTTACCATGTAGACCCAGAATCAGGCATGGTACATCATAAGTACATGGTTACCAGTGTTTAGACCCAGATCAGCATGTACATCAGTTACATGTTACCAGTTGTAGACCTAGATCCAGATGTACTCCGTACATTGTTACCAGTCCGTAGACCTTAGTTCAGCCATGTACATCCTAGTAATGTTCCAGTGTATAGACCCAGATAGCATGTACATCAGTACCATGTGACCAGTGTAGGACCTAGTAGACCCAAGATCAGCATTGTACATCTAGTTACATGTGACCAGTGTAGACTAGATCCAGCATGTACATCTGGTACCCATGTGACCAAGTGTAGACTAGATTCGCATGTTCATCAGTATGGTTTGACCAGTGTAGACCTAGATCGGCATTGTTACATTCAGTAATGTGACCAGTGTAGAACCGAGATCGGCAGGTACTCCCAGTTACATGTGATCCAGTGTGTTAGACCTAGATCGGCATGTACAATCAGTACATGGTTACCAGTGTAGACCTAGATCAGCATGTACCTTCAGTACATGTTACCAGTGTTGACCTAGTTCAGATGTACATCAGTACATGTGACAGTTGTTAGAACCTAGATCAGCATGTTTACATCAGTACATGTGACCAGTGTAGACCTAGATCAGCATGTTACACTGTACATGTGACCTGTGTAGACCTAGATCAGCATGTTTACATCGAGTACATGGACCAGTGTAGACCTAGGTTCAGCATGTACATCAGTACATGTGGACCAGTTGTTGACTCCTAGATCAGCATGTTACATCAGTTCATTTGACCAGTGTAGAACCTATAATCCGCCTCGGTGCATCTAAGTACCAATGTGACAGTGTTTTAGACCTAGATCAGCCTGTTACATCAGTTACATTGTGACCAGTGTAGACCTATATCAGCCTGATGCAATCAGCCTACATTGTGGACCAGTGTAGACCAGATCAGCTGTGCAATCAAGTAACATGTGACCAGTGTAGACCCAGATCCAGCCTGTGTACATTCCGTACATGTGACCTATGTAGACCTATATCAGCCTGTGCATCCGCTTACATGTGACCAGTGTTGACCCAGATCAGCATGTACATCCGTACACTGTGACCAGTGAGACCTAGATCAGCATGTACATCAGTACATTGACCAGTGTAGACCATCAGCAGTACTCAGACATTACCGTGTAGACCGAACAGCATGTACATCAGTACATGTACCAGTGTAGACCAATCACATGACTCAGTACTGTACCATGTAGACCAGATCAGATACATCAGTACATGTGGACCAGTGTAGACCTAGATCAGCATGTACATCAGTACATGTTACCAGTGTAGACCTAGATCAGCATGTACATCAGTACATGTGACCAGTGTAGACCTAGATCATGCACCTACATCAGCATCAGTACATGTGACCAGTGTAGACCTAGATCATGCATGTACCATACAGTACATGTGTACGCCAGTGTAGACTAGATCAGCCAGACCTGTACATACATCGTACATGTTACCAGTGTAGACCTAGATCAGCATGTACATCAGTACATGTACCAGTGTAGACCTAGATCAGCATGTACATCAGTACATGTGACCAGTGTAGACCTAGATCAGCATGTACATCAGTACATGTTACCAGTGTAGACCTAGATCAGCATGTACATCAGTACATGTTACCATGTAGACCTATCAGCATGTACATCAGTACCATGTGACCAGTAGTAGACAGATCAGCAGTACACAGTACAGTACCAGTGTAGACCAGTAGCATGACTCAGTACATAGTGACCAGTGCATGTACATCATCACCATGTCCATCATACATGTACCAGTGTAGACCTAGATCAGCATGTACATCAGTACATGTTACCAGTGTAGACCTAGATCAGCATGTACATCAGTACATGTTACCAGTGTAGACCTAGATCAGCATGTACATCAGTACATGTTACCAGTGTAGACCTAGATCAGCATGTACATCCAGTACATGTACACATATGTACCTAGATCAGCATGTACTCAACATGTTACCATGTAGACCTAGATCGCAGTACATCATATGTTACCTGTAGACCAGATCAGCATGTACATACATACATGTACCAGTGTAGACCCAGAGACAGCATGTACATCAGTACATGTGACCAGTGCAGACCTAGTAGACCCAGATCAGCATGTACATCAGTACATGTACCAGTGTAGACCTAGATCAGCATGTACATCAGTACATGTGACCAGTGTAGACCTAGATCAGCATGTACATCAGTACATGTGACCAGTGTAGACCTAGATCGGCATGTACATCAGTACATGTGACCAGTGTAGACCTAGATCGCATGTACATCAGTACATGTACCAGTGTAGACCTAGATCAGCCTGTACATCAGTACATGTACCAGTGTAGACCTAGATCAGCATGTACATCAGTACATGTACCAGTGTAGACCTAGATCAGCATGTACATCAGTACATGTACCAGTGTAGACCTAGATCAGCCTGTGCATCAGTACATGTACCAGTGTAGACCTAGATCAGCCTGTACATCAGTACATGTACCAGTGTAGACCTAGATCAGCATGTACATCCGTACATGTGACCAGTGTAGACCTAGATCAGCCTGTACATCAGTACATGTGACCAGTGTAGACCTAGATCAGCATGTACATCAGTACATTTGACCAGTGTAGACCTAGATCAGCCTGTACATCAGTACATGTGACCAGTGTGACCTAGATCGCTGTACATCAGTACATGTACCAGTGACACCCTATATCAGTCTGTGCATCAGTACATGTGACCATGTAGACCCAGATCAGCTGTACATCAGTACATGTGACAGTGTAGACCCAGATCAGCATGTACATCCGTACATGTGACCAATGTACCGACCTATATCAGCCTGTGCATCCGTAACAATGATGACCAGTGTAGACCCAGATCGCATGTACATCGTACATGTTACCAGTGTAGACTACTCTATCAGCCATGTGCATCCTACATGTGACCAGTGTAGACCCAGATAGCTGTGCATCAGTACATGTGACCAGTGTAGACCAGATCAGCTGTACATCCTCCCTCTCACATGTGACCAGTGTAGACCTATATCGTAGCCTGTGCCCATCAGTACATGTGACCAGTGTAGACCCAGATCAGCCTGTGACATCCGTACATGTGACAGCAGTGTATGACCTATATCAGCCATGTGCACCGTACATGTGACCAGTGTCCCAGACAGATCACCTGCCCTGTGCATCAGTACATGTGACCAGTGTAGACCTAGATCAGCCTGTACATCCGTACATGTGACCAATGTAGACCCAGATCAGCATGTCCATCCGTACATGTGACCAGTGTAGACCCAGATCAGCCTGTGCATCAGTACATGTGACCAGTGTAGACCCAGATCAGCCTGTACATCCGTACATGTGACCAGTGTAGACCCATATCAGCCTGTGCATCAGTACATGTGACCAGTGTAGACCTAGATCAGCCTGTGCATCCGTACATGTGACCAGTGTAGACCTAGATCAGCCTGTGCATCCGTACATGTGACCAGTGTAGACCTAGATCAGCCTGTGCATTCGTACATGTGAGCAGTGTAGACCTAGATCAGCCTGTGCATCAGTACATGTACATGACCCAGTGCCGACATGTAGACCTAGATCATGCCTGTCACATCCGTACATGTGACCAGTGTAGACCCAGATCAGCCTGTACATCCGTACATGTGAGCAGTGTAGACCCAGATCAGCCTGTACATCCGTACATGTGACCAGTGTAGACCCAGATCAGCCTGTGCATCCGACATGTGTGAGCAGTGTAGTACCCCAGATCAGCCTGCTGTCCATCCGTACATGTGACCAGTGTAGACCCAGATCAGCCTGTGCATCCGTACATCCAGTGACCCAGATAGCCGATCATACATGTGACCATGTAGATATCAGCCATGTACATCCGCCTATCATGTGAGCAGTGTAGACCCAGATCAGCCTGTACATCCGTACATGTGACCAGTGTAGACCCAGATCAGCCTGTGCATCAGTACATGTGACCAGTGTAGACCTAGATCAGCCTGTGCATCCGTACATGTGACCAGTGTAGACCTAGATCAGCCTGTGCATCCGTACATGTGACCAGTGTAGACCCAGATCAGCCTGTGCATTCGTACATGTGACCAGTGTAGACCCAGATCAGCCTGTGCATCCGTACATGTGATCAATGTAGACCCAGATCAGCCTGTGCATCCCTACAATCTGATCAGGATCTGCACTGTTCAGTGAACCATCCATCTTGATTCCAACAAACATTACACATGAATGTATATATCAACCCTTATCCATCTGCAGACTACAGTGGAACCTCTCAGGGTGTCCAGTTTAGAGAGGTTCCACTGTAAAACGGGCATATAACTACTTCAAGACACGCGTGACTGCTTTGTGATCATGAACAGACATTATAATCGGAGATAAATGGCAAAGAAACCTATCAATATTAAGCACAACTGACTTGTTATCTGTGTCCGGTTTAGAGAGGTGCTACTGTACTACGGGCGGATCTGAAGATAGACTGTCCAGGAGCCTATTTCACCAACATTGCAAAGTATACTTTTGTAGCAAAGTATACTTTGAGGGAGAAATTTTCAATTTAAGAATAAATTTATTAATTTTATTTATTATACTGAATTTATTACATTATCACAGCCATTTTGGCTGTGATAATGTAATAAATTCAGTATAATAATTCTACATACTTTTAATCATAAAATATATGCAGTCGTTAGTTCTATATGAAATAATGCATTTCAGGAAAAATAAATGATTACTCCCTCAAAGTATACTTTGCTAGATAAGTATACTTTGCAATGTTGGTGAAATCGGCTACAGATATGACATTAGCCACTTTCTCCCGTCACATATAACGATATTAGTTTATTCAATTCGCCAGCATGGATAATCGTGTCGCCAGCCATCTGTAAACATGGACGATAAATTAAATCTTAATGAAGGCCATTTGTTTTTTGGATATAAATAAATACAAGAAAATTATGCAGCATGATTTATTACTCTAACGTTATGCATTTACTACAATAAAGTTCATCAACCGAGGATAAATAATTCCAGTGTATGAGAAAACAATAGTTAATTAAAAAATAGTTAATTAATCAAGTTATTTATTTATTTATTAAATGGTGATGAAATATTTATTTATTTAATGGTGTTTAATGGCCTGTCATCAGCTAAGATCATTGTAGGCCGGGTTAACAGGGTCGAATCACATATTTCACCTGTTGTAAGGCGATGGTCCTCACCACACCAGAGTCATTTAGCCCCACTCCCTAAAGTAATATGATTAGTACTAATCCTACTACTTTTATAATGGGTATAACTGGATTCAATTCGCATGTTTTGTTTGTTTGTTTGTTGGGGTTTAACGGCCTATCAACAGCTATGGTCATTTAAGGCCAGGTCAATGGGTTTAGTACTAAATCCCATATATTACCTGTACAAGTACATGTACATGTTCAAGTACATGTACACAAGAGTGGAAAATCCCAAAATCAGAACTGAATATTTACAATAACAAAACTATATATTCAGCCCTGAAATCAGAATAATCCTGATATGATGCCAGGTTCTCGCCACACCAGAATCACTTGGCCCCACCCAAAAGCAGTAGGATCAGTAATAATCTTCTTTTATAATGGGCAATAACCCAATTCAACTCCCAGGTAACAACTCTGAGGGCGAAACCAGGCAAATCGTGATTCCTATAAGGAGGAATCCCTACCGCTAATTTACGCCGTCACATTCGCCCGACCACCACCCACTCAATTCGCATGTACCACAAAGTCAAAAATGTACCCCGAGAGCCAAAATCAGGGATATCGGGATTCTGGTAAGGATGAAACCAATTGCTAAATTTATCCTTCACATGCTCCAACCAATAAACAGATTATACCTATATGTACATGTAACTGGATCCAGTAACAAATGGGAAGTGTATCATACACTGGTTTAAATAAGCATCTAATGACTGTAGGACTAGTCTATGAAATAAAGTTAATAAATAGTTTGTATATCATGAACACAAAAACGTGAAAAAATGTATAAGAGTTTAAATATATGCACAACACAACAGTTTATTAACAAAGCATGTAAAATTGTGGAAGCTAATAGTTGGCTGTTGGATGACTCAATGCGCCTTATCACATCTGTGACCTGTGTAGCCCCAGATCAGCCTGCGCATTATGCCAAGTCTGATCAGCGACGACACTGTTAATTGTTCTATAATTCCAGCACAAAAATTTTTACACAATTCCCTGACATTTGATTGGCTCGTAGCAAGTTTCTGTCCAAAATTTATATCCCAGTAAACTCCCACGCCGAACTACTTTCCGTAACCGTGAGGTGCAGTTAAAATAATTCTTAAGAAAACGGAAAATAAACACATTTTCTTGATGAATTTATTTCTAATGCTGGAATTATAAGGAATGAATGGCCTTTTTGTGGAATTTATCGGGGATATAAACTTGGAAAAGTCGCGGGAATACTGGACGAGGCCTTCCGGCCTTCGTCCAGTATTCCCGCGACTTTTCCAAGTTTATACGCCGATAAATTCCACAAAAAGGCCATTCATTCCTATAATCATTTCAGTAAAATATTCTAGCATAAGTAAACACATTAGAACCAGTTGTGAATTGCAGAATGACATATTCAAGTTACAAATGATACACACCATTGATTTTGTTTGTTTGTTTATTGTTGTTTAACGGCCTATCAAAAGCTAAGGTCACACCATGTACCTTTGGACATCATTTCATTAAATACGTTTACAAAATTTACAATATTTTTCATAAGTGAGTGAGTGAATAGGGTTTAACGTCCGCTTTTCTGACATAGAGGTACAAGCCTCAGGGAGTCTACACGCAGACGGGTCAACGGGGTCGAGTCCCGTATCCACCTGTCCGAGGGGGGTAAATCCCAACTTCAGAACTCAATATTTACAATCAAAATATATATTCAGTCCTGAAATTAGAACAACCTGATCTGGTGCCAGGCCCTCGCCACCACCCCAGCATCATTTATCCCATTCCCTAAAAAGTAATAGGATTAGCGCTAATCTTACTTTTATATATGGGGCATAGCCTGACTCAACTCTCACATACAAGAAAGCCAAAAATGTACATGAGGGCCAAATCCGGTATAGTGGGTTCCGGAAAGTATGAACACAATCGTTAAGCCAGTTTAATCGCCTTTTACGACAAGCAATGGCTACTGCAGCACTATTCTCAGGATCAGTTGATCCCGCCCCGGTGCCTGCACGGGGCAATATTTTTCATAAATAAAATCAAAAGTTGACAAAATCATCAGAGTACATGCCGAATATAATTCTGCATGTACTCTGAAAATGTTGTCAACTTTTGATGACATTTACGGAAAACATTGTAAATTTTGTAAACGTATGTCATGAAATTACGCCGATGTCCGAAGGTACGAAATCACATGGCGTGTCTCAAATGTGATACGGTCCATTTTTCTGCAGCCAGACCAAGCTAAAACAAAGTGGTGGGATATACAATGTACAATTAGGTAATGTCATAATTATGATACACACGTGTATGATATGACGCATATATTCAAGTGGAAAGTTATTTAGCATTTCTATCAGTGGAAATATCATAAACAAAAACAAAGCATTTATTTGTACGAAATGAATTCACGTTAATGAAATATCACCGTATTTATGCAAGCTAATTATGGATGTGATCTGTGTTTTAATTAGCTTTAAGTGATTGATTGGTTGCAGGTGTTCCTCGTTGACATACGATGCAAAGTAGTTGAGACAGAGCTGGTACAGTAAAACCTCTCTCAACCAGACACGCATAGTCTGTGTATCCTTAATTCTATGGATTTCATTGGTGTATATTTATGATGATAATGTTTGTTTGTTTGTTTGTTTATTGGTGTTTAACAGCCTATCAACAGCTAAGGTCATGTAAGGCCGGGAAAACGGGTTCGATCCCGTTTTAACCTGCTGCATTGGGGGGAAAATTCCAAAATCAGAACTGAATATTTACATCGAGAAACAATATATTCAGCTCTGAAATTAGAATAACCTGACCTGGTGGCAGGTCCATACCACACCAAAGTCACTTGGATGATGATAATGGCTGTTCAAGATCGCAAATAGCATTTGTGCAGTCTGATCAGGGCCTACATTGTTCGCTATTCCAGCAATGAAACCCCAAGCAATATAGACCGTTATCAGGTGTTCTTTATTTGATCAGGTGCTACAGTGGTCACAAATCCCCATAAGCCTCATTTCACCAGTCACAGCCACATATTTAACCTGTAGCATCATGACAGCATAGGTCCTCGTCAAATTGTATAGAAAAGCACACAGATTTTAAGAAAAGTGTGTTGCAAGAATATTCGCACTAATTTTCCCATACTGCATCACAAATCAAGACACGCCATGTGATTTTTGAGATCTGCGTAATTTCATTAAATACGTCTACAAAATTTACAATATTTTTCATAAATTACGTCAACAGTTGACAAAATACCGCATGTACTCTGAAGATTTTGTCAACTTTTGACTCCATTTTCAGAAAATATTGTAAATTTTGTAAACGTATTTCATGAAAATTACACAAATGTCCGAAGGTACAAAATCACATGTTGTGTCTCAAATATGGCTGTGACGGAGAAATGGCTTATGGTCTTTGCGGCCGAGTAGTTTGTTTCTTTGTTTGTTGGGGTTTAACGGCCTATCAACAGCTACGGTCATTTAAGGCCGGGTCAATGGGTTTAGTACTAAATCCCATATATTACCTGTACAAGTACATGTTCAAGTACATATACAAATGGGGGGGGGGGGGAATCCCAAAATCAGAACTGAATATTTACAATAACAAAACTATATATTCAGCCCTGAAATCAGAATAATCCTGATCTGATGCCAGGTCCTTGCCACACCACAATCACTTGGCCCCTCCCAAAAGCAGTAGGATCAGTTGCGGCCGAGTAGACCCAGACAAGCCTGCAGTCTGACCAGGGTCTGCTCTTCTCACCATTCAGTCAGTAAAACACCTGTCATGCATTGCACGTTGCATTGGAACTTACAAGGCTAAGAGAGTGTGCCAGGAATGAAGACAAAATCCCCATTTCGCCAGTCCCATCCACAGGTGACATTATTGGGATAAGATTTCCATCAAGATCAGTTCAAAAAAAAAAATGTTCCCATCCCATTTATCTTTAAAGATAAATGGGATGGGATTATTTTGTTTTGAACTGATCTTGATGGAGTGAGTGAGTGAATAGGGTTTAACGTCCGCTTTTCTGACATAGAGGTACAAGCCTCAGGGAGTCTACACGCAGACGGGTCAACGGGGTCGTGTCCCGTATCCACCTGTCTGAGGGGGGTAAATCCCAACTTCAGAACTCAATATTTACAATCAAAATATATATTCAGTCCTGAAATTAGAACAACCTGATCTGGTGCCAGGCCCTCGCCACACCAGCATCATTTATCCCATCCCCTAAAAGTAATAGGATTAGCGCTAATCTTACTTTTATATATGGGGCATAGCCCGACTCAACTCTCACATACAAGAAAGCCAAAAATGTACATGAGGGCCAAATCCGGTATAGTGGGTTCCGGAAAGTATGAACCCAATCGCTAAGCCAGTTTAGTCGCCTTTTACGACAAGCAATGGCTACTGCAGCACTATTCTCAGGATCAGTTGATCCCGCCCCGGTGCCTGCACGGGGCTGATCTTGATGGAAATCTTATCCTGATAATGTCACCTGTGGTAACAGCCACATAATTATAGTCATACCAAAACATGTTATTAATTATATCTGACCGACCTCCGGCAAACATGGTATACCCTAATCCAATCTTATAAATAATTTATGGGTCAATTATGTCAAATACCAATGGCTAAAGATGATGGGTCAATATACCTTCACTGAACAATTGGGACGATTGACGATATACATACTACCACACTAATGTCTAAACATTAGCCATTAAAGTGATTTATAATTCGCCATTAAAATGTCACATGGTATACATTACATGGTAAGCTCATTAAATTGTTACATAGCATCCCAAGGCTGAATGAGTAATTAAGTGATCAAGATAAGTACATTAAATAGATAATTAATTTTACATTTTTCTTTTTTTTTTTCAATCAACATACAAACGAGACAAGCCATGTGATTTTGTACCTATAGTCTGTTTCACGAAAGCTGCCCAAATTTTACGGCCATATAAACAATCCAAAACAATATTTATTTCGATAATATTAAATAAAAGGAAAATTTAAGAATGAGCCTTCTTTTCATTTCGTGAAATTTGGTCAAATATGGATTTAACTTTTGTTTTCTTAGTTAGATCATATCCAAGCTATCTAGTCAGGTTTCGGAGTCAATTTCCAAATTTTTTCGTTTTTTGACTCCTCCCACACTTCCTTACCACTTTTTCCCCCATGTTAAATTCCCATAGAGAAATCAATTTTTCGTAATAAAACCAATATTTGACCGAATTTCACGAAATAAAAAGAAGGCTCATTCTTAAATTTTCCTTTAATTTAATATTATCGAAAATAATATTGTTTTTGAATTGTCTATATAGCCATAAAATTTGGGCAGCTTTCGTGAAACAGACAGTAATAAGAAGATGTGCGACTTTTCATGAAAACTATTTACAGGAACGGTGATGTTTCTGTTAACCCTTAGTCCGCTACTCACATGTCGTCTGTTCTTGCATATTATATCTTGCCTTATTTCTCAATAAAAACATGGTTTGACAACACTTCAGAATCATTTCCAATGATTCTGACATTTCCAACGGAGATGATTCTGAAGTGCTGTCAAAGCATGTTGTAAATTATTCTAAAGTGCTGTCGAAGCATGTTTTTGATGATAAAAATGGAAAATAAACAGCAGACGACAAAAAAAATAAGATAGCGGTCTAAGGGTTAATGAAGCCGAAATTTAACAAAATTTCCGCATTTGCTCTGATTTTCTCTCGCATTTTGTCAACTTACGTCATTTACTAAAAAATGAAAATATGTTTTTATAAACAATTTGCATATCTTCTTAGGTACAATATCACACGGTTTACCTAAAATTACAAGCTCTTTAGAATCGTCCCTGAAGTTCTTTAGCCATCTTATTTTTATGGAGAAATCAGAAAAACTGCAGCCAGAAAATGGTGCATTATCTGTGTACGAGACAATAAAAGCACAATTATAACCACACAAGATGCACTCTCATGCTATTAACTTGGAATCAAGAGAATGCACATGAAATTGAGAAATAAATTAAATTCTGATTTATAGCTCCATAACAGCCAGCTTATATCAAGAGAAAACCAGAGTCACACTTTGATCCAAAAAGAAAAGATGGAATAAAGTAGAAATGTGACATGTAGGAACAAGAATGCCTCCGCTCGCAGCCAAAGGAAACAAGGACATCATTATGTGTCATACAGTGGGGTCAGCGTGTAAGTGCACACACGAAAGAACACGACAGGTTGGTTCGCTACCCACCCAAAGTGTATGTTGTTACCACTCAGTTGAACCGTCTCGCCGAGACGGTTCAACTGAGTGGTAACAACATACACTTTTGATGCGAAATGAGAAAAAATGCAGAAAAATATTTACATTTTTTTTTATACATGAAATACAGTGGGGTCAGCGTGTAAGTGCACACACGAACTAACACGACAGGTTGGTTCCAACCTGTCGTGTTCGTTCGTGTGTGCACTTACACGCTGACCCCACTGTAGGAAGGTTTATTTAATGGTGCCAGGTCCTCACCACACCAGAATCACTTAGCCCCACTTATAATTAGTACTAATCTTATTACTTTTATAATGGGTTTTACCGGATTCAATTCTCAAGTAACAAGAAAGCTAAAAACAAAATGCACCCTAGGGCCAAACCAGGGTTATCGATATTCCGGGAAGGATGAACACTTAAATTTACACTTGGCATGCTGCAGACCAACTTGCCACGAGTCAGTAACTGAAACCGTTACCTTTATACATACTCAATGGAAACAAAATGTAGATGAAAACAGAGCTAAAGAGTATTATACTCCCAGATTTCAAATTCAATGCATATTTTACTTTTACAAATGTATTGCTGATTTTCTTCCTTATTAAATAGGAACAAATGATACAAAAAAAAAAAAAAAATACAAACATTCACTTATTTGAGCTGCAAAAAGTAAACACTGTTTGCTTTTTGCAGCTCAACTACATACATTTTTAACTTTATTACAGTATTTTTACAACTCAATTTAAAAATCAATGCGTATTTTCACATTTCTGTGAGTATTTTGCACTCCCACTTTTGATAATCAATGCGTATTCGCCTAAAATAAGTGCGTAAAATACACGCCAATACACACCTTATCTGGAGCTCTGCGAAAATCTCAAAATATACAGACAAAAACACATAAACAGACATAGACAGAGATTCAGTGACATTATGAACACAGTGGGGTAGACATCAATAATGCACGTTTATAATGACAGGCATTGCACATGGCATATGGAAATGGGATTCATTTCACAGACAGGTTGAACTGCACTGCACTACTGTCTGTTTCACGAAACCTGGCCAAAGTTTACGGCTATATAAACAATGCAAAAACAGTATTTTTTCGATAATGTTAAATTTTATCAAAATTTAAGAATGAGCCTTCTTTTTATTTCGTGAAATGTGGTCATATATTGATTTTATTACGAAAAATTGATTTGTCTATGGGAATTTAACATGGGGAAAAAGGCGGTAGGAGCTGTGGGACGAGTCAGAAAAAAAAGAAGGAAATTGACTCGGAAACCTGGCTAGATAACTTGAAAGTGATCTATTAACTAAGAAAACAAAAAAGTTAAATTTTGAAAATCGGTCGCGTATTTCTGAAATTCTAAAAATGTCGATGTCTATGGGGATTTAACATGGGGAAATTGTTTTTTCGCAATAAAATCAATATTTGACCAAATTTCACGAAATAAAAAGAAAGTTCATTCTTAAATTTTCCTTTAATTTAATATTATCGAAAAAAATATTGTTTTTTTAATTGGTTATATAGCTGTAACATTCGGGCAGGTTTCATGAAACAGACAGTAGTGCCTCCGTACAGATAAATACCAGAGACTCGTCTGTCGTCTGTCGTATGTGTTTGACAGAAATTAAATCCGCTTGTTCATTAGACAGACAATATGCAATATCATATATGTGTGACTGTGACTGGAGAAATGGGGCTTATGGCTTTTGTGACCAGCATAGCTTGACATACAGTGCAACTTCTCTATAACAGCCACCCATGGGAAGACACAAAGCTGATTGTTGTACAACTGTTTTGTTTGTTTGTTTGTTGGGGTTTAACGGCCTATCAACAGCTAAGGTCATTTACGGCCGGGTCAATGGGTTTAGTACTAAATCACATATATTACCTGTACAAGTACATGTACATTTTCAAGTACATGTACAAATGGGGGGAAACTCCCAAAATCAGAACTGAATATTTACAATAACAGATTCAACTGTCACATACAAAATGCCAAAGATGTATGTGAGGGCCAAACCAGGTCTCCATTCGGAATTCCGGTAAGGATGAACCCCGATCATTAAATTACCCATCACATACTCCCACCTGCCACCTGATTGACTAAATGTAATGTAGGAAATGAACTATAGCGAGGAAGTTAGTATAACTACATGTAATGCACAACAGCAACAAAAAGTGAAAATCTTATTTGGAAAAATTATGCTCTAATAGAGGCATTATGGCTGTATGGACGCATCGTTCAATATGGCTGCAATGCATGTGCAAGGTATGTAATGTCTTGAAAACTAGAGAATTGATTTACAATATTATGATGAATACAGAATTTAACAACACAAAATCAATGTTCAATATGCTGAGATTTGGTTTAAAAGTGCACCTAAAAGAATTCATGTAATTGTTGAACATGTGTATATACTATACATACTCACTTTAAAAGACACAATGGGCAATATCAAGTTTACGAATATCAAGTTTATCATCAATGCAAGTCCAAATGTGATTGAATTGCTACGTTTTCCACCATTAAGAACAGAACGGTGTAAACTCTGATTAGTCAGCATGTTCATATGGCTCTACACTGTTAACACTATCAAGAAGCCAATTTTGTCATTCACTGAATGTCATATCTGACAATTGGTCCAAGTTCACAACCAGATTCATTTGAATGGAACAATCATACACCAACATTAACGGCTGAACCCTTTCACCCCAAAATATACAACATGGTATGTTCCATGTTAATTTTGAACTATTCCATTAATCAGAAACAAGGGCAATGAATAACAAGAATTCCGTGGAATCAAATGTCTCGCCTTGTCCCGCCGCCTTGACCTCGAGCCTGGGCCAGAAAACAATTTTCACTGGCCCGAACATATTATACAATTATTGACTAGTGAGCCATAGAATATCAGATTATATTCTATGGCTCACTAGTCAATAATTGTTTTAGTATATGATAATAGTCAGTATATAGCACTTACGACCTTATGCTACTAGACAAAAATGGAAAAAGAATTTGAAAAAAAAAACAAGAAACAAGGCCACTTTTTGTAGACTAGATGGCCGTGGCCTGCATGTCGCGCCTTGGGGCGAGGCATGGACACTACAAAAAGAGATATAGTAGATGGAAAAACTTTAACTGGACACATGGACGGACGGACGTATGCCTAAATGCCAACTATATCGCGCTTTCCGCATGCGGGCGCGACAATGATGATAAACACCTATGCGAAGTATCAAGGTAATGGGTGAAGCAGTTGCAGAGATATAGTACACAAACAAGAAACGAGGCAAAGCCACGAAGGCCAGGTTTTTTCCAAGCATGGACACTTGGATAACATAATTATACCCACTTTTTGTAGACTAGATGGCCGTGGCCTGCATGTCGCGCCTTGGGGCGAGGCATGGACACTAAAAAAATAGATATAGTAGATGGAAAAACTTTAACGAAAAAACTTTAACCGGACACACGGACGTACGGACAGACGGACGTATGCCAAAATGCCGACGATATCGCGCTTTCCGCAAGCGGGTGCGACAATGATGATAAACACCCATGTGAAGTATCAAGGTAATGGGTGAAGCAGTTGCAGAGATATAGTACACGAAAAAACTTTAACAAATAAATTCAAAGTAATTTAACCTTGACATTGAGCACAGGGGCCGCACGGTTGGGGGTTAGAATGAAAATATGGTCGATGATAAACACCCATGTGAAGTTTCAAGGTAATGGGCGAAGCAGTTGCAGAGATATAGTATAACAAAAAAGTTTTAACCAAAAAATTTAACCAGACGTACGTTAAAAAGTTAACGTTGAAAATGGCTAAGTCAATTACGTAGAAATAATAGGTGAAGGTAAAAAAACTGTGGATGGTGATATGTGGTGGGCACCCCTTGGTTATGAAGCTGTGAAAGTTTGGTGGTCCTAGGTGGTACAGTACCAAAGAAATGGACTTAAACACGAAAACTTAACATTGAAAACGCGAAAACTTAACATTGAAAATGGCTAAGTCGATTGCGCGGAAAAAATGGGTCAAGTTAAAAAAAAAGTAACATGTTGGATAGTGATATGTGGTGGGCACCCCTTGATTATGAAGCTGTGAAAGTTTGGTGGTCCTAGGTGGTACAGTAACAAAGAAATGGACTCAAACACGAAAACTTAACATTGATTGTGGACGCCGCCGCCCGCCCGCCGCCCGCCCAGCTTTCGCCAATCCAATAGCCTGGATTTTTTTCTCAAAAAACCTGGCTAAAAAATCAAAGTAATTTGACCTTGGGCACAGGGGCCGCACGGTTGGGGGGTAGAATGAAAATATGGATGATGGTAAACACCCATGTAAAGTTTCAAGGTAATGGGCGAAGCAGTTGCAGAGATATAGTATAACGAAAAACTTTAACCAAAAAACTTTAACCAGACGTACGTTAAAAGGTTAACATTGAAAATGGCTAAGTCAATTACGTAGAAATAATAGGTGAAGGTAAAAAAAATGGTCACATGATGGATAGTGATATGTGGTGGGCACCCCTTGGTTATGAAGCTGTGAAAGTTTGGTGGTCCTAGGTGGTACAGTACCAAAGAAATGGACTTAAACACGAAAACTTAAAATTGTAAACGCGAAAAGTTAACATTGACTGCGCGGAAAAAATGGGTCAAGTTCAAAAGGTAACATGTTGGATAGTGATATGTGGTGGGCACCCCTTGGTTATGAAGTTGTGAAAGTTTGTTGGTCCTATGTGTTACAGTAACAAAGAAATGGACTGAAACACGAAAACTTAACATTGATTGTGGACGCCGCTGCCCACTTGGCTTTCGCCAATCCAATAGCCTGGATTTTTTCCCCCAAAAAAACCTGGCTAAAAATGGAAAAAAAGTTCAAAAAAAAAAGTTTAAAAGGATTTTTACCCCAAAAAACCTGGCTAAAAATGGGAATAAAAAATAAGTTTAAAAATTAACAAAAAAATAATGCTCGCTACTGGAGCCCAGAATTTTTATAATAGTCCTATATTTATCTACATATCATATCTGCACAGGTCCACATATTGCCACAATATTGTCAACACAGTTTACGGAAATGTAATACCCAGGTATAATAATTTACCTGTATAAATTACCTGTAATAATTTAGCTGGACATTTAGTGGTCAAGCTGGAAATTTGCACATGCTTGCACATGCAGAAGTGTTCAACTGAAGAAGGCTATTGTTCTCTCTACAGGTAAGGTGCACGAGAAAACGGGTCTTCATGCATTAATGTTCAGTTTGTAGCATAGAAAGAAATAGAGTTTGACCTTGACCCTGGAGCCCGGAATTTTTTTTAATAGTCCTATATTCATCTACATATCATAGTAAAGGTATGTATAAAGTTTGATGACTGTAGCTGATAAGGTGTTGAAGTAATGACCGTAACACGAAAACTTAACATTGAATGATGACGACGACGACGACTCCGGAAAAGCAAAACCTATGTCTCGCTTTCCGCTTCGCGGGCGAGACAAAAATCATAAAAATAGTGACAAACACTGCAGGTCCTAATGAGAATGGCTCGATACGAGACAGCTCATCTAGATCTACAGTGTTTGCAACTGTTGGCTTAACCCTTTCACCCCCATGTACTGGAATGGATTTTGATACATTCATTTTGCAACCAATGACTTTCAGACTAGTCCATTTATGAAAAGGGGGTGTTTTTGTTCTCAATGATATGAAAATTACTTGCAAAAAAGCAACGAGCCGGCTCATCTGGATCTGCACTTTTTTGCCAATACCACTCAACAGGCCAGTGGTGTTGAAAGGGTTAATGGTTTGTTAGGTTTAAATGGTCCCTCAGGGAGCCTGGCATGTGTGCTGATGTCTACATACTAGCAGAGAATCTATATGACTAGATATGTAGTTATAGTGATATCACTAGCCTCATATTTACTCACATCGTAAAAACCCTAAATATTAGGACACCAATTCTAAATTTCTGGAAAATGTACATAAATCATCAAATGTATGGTTTCCCAACATAAAATATACTTAGGACTGGTATGGTAGTACTAGTTAATCACAATTACAGTGTATTTGGATACAATTTGTTTTGGAAAACCCCTTTTCCAAACCAAATGGCGTCCGAATAGTTATGGTTTTACGGTACTTGTCACCAGGTCACTGCACTTCCCACAGCAGGTCACCTATCCACAATGTATTCCCTTCCATATTCACACAAGGAAGTGTCCATAGCTCCACATACATGTCTTATGTCATGTCATGTCAAGGACGCCTCGGTACGATAGGTCACAAACACTTGTTCATCGTTTGAACGGTTTCCCATGGATACGGAACCGGTACAGACACGTGTATCCCGGGTTACCATAGTTACTAAGTATTTTTAGTTCAATCATGTTGAAAGGCTGCGGCTCTCCAGACACCTATAATAGAGTGGTCAAAGCATCAGATCAAATGTGGCTGTGACTGGAGAAATGGGCAGAGCTCCAGTTAAGGTGCGTAATTTGGAGGTAAATTTCTTATTTCTCCATCAAAAATGACAAGTTGGGAGTGCTTTAGAATCGTCTCAATGAGACGATTCTAAAGGACTCCAAACTTGCCATTTTTGATGAAGAAATAACAAAACTTCACCCCAAGTTGGTCAAATTACGCATCTTAACTGGAGCTCTGATGGGGCTTATGGGTACTGTACAGAGGGTATATTCTGCGGGGTTTTTATTTTCACTATATTCGCGAACTCTGAATATCCGCGAATTGAAAGCACCGCAAATAATTCACGACATCGAGTCGAGTATTGGTTCCCTTCGGATTTTGGTATCGGACGTTAGCTACGCGGATTATCAGTAATTTGAAGATGGGATGGGTTGTGTATTGTATATCCATTTGTATTCATCAATAGGTTTTAAACGATACAATATTGGTCGGAACATTACCGAAAAAAAAAAGAGAGATGTTTTATCATAAATTAGTGTATTTCTTTTGTTTCCTTTCGACATCTACGGCTCAATTTGTACCCAAAATATTTTGCCCCAGTAATTAGAGGTTAATACGTGGCTTGTTTGATATCGGCCTAGGTATCGGCCCGAGGTAACTTGGTATCAGCCCGAGACCGATGGTCGAAGGCTGATACCAAGTTACTGAGGGATGATACCTAGGCTGATATCAAACAAGACACGTATTAATGTCTTTATTACTTAGATTACTTAGATATCAATTTCAATATCAATCATCCAGCAGTTGTGATAATCCTATATTAAAATCTATACCGTTATCCATGATTGAATGATGAAATACAGAGCCTACACATTTAAATTCCCGGCATCTGTCAAAATTTACGCAGCCGATAAATTAAACATACGCAATGCGCATGCCCAAAGGAACTGGTTTAATACGCTTGCGAGACATGGTATCGGACTGGAAACGGCGGTATCAGACTAATAACGATGGTATCAGACTAGAAATGGCAGTATCACACTAGAAGTTTCAGTATCAGACTGGAAAACACGCCGTATCAGCCTGGACTGTGTATGTTATTGCTGTAGGTAAATACAGGCAATTTCTAGGCAAAAATTGATATCTAAGTAATAACATGATTTATAAACCAAACAAAGTATTACTAGTACAACATATATTGTTATTGTTTAATATATATCAAAATAAATCATTAAATTATATTAGAATGATAATTGGTACTGCATAGCAGATGAAAGTCTCTAGTGCGAGTGTTGATTTACAATCAATGTCGTCATCAATATTTACGACATATAGGCCTACTAGTAACAATGGGACTTGTTTCGATCCTGAAATAAAGTAAAGATAATTGAGCTTTATCCTAACAACGCAAATTATCACCTCATGCTGATACTGTTATATTCGGACGTGCATGTTCTGGAAGAAGTGGCAGTATTGTGTTGGCAACCATTGTAGCGAGTTAAGTCTACACGTGTGGCAAATGCAAATGACATAAACGTCAACGACGGTCACAACTCAATCGAGTGAGGTTAAAATCTGGACGTCTGGAACAAATATGGCGGAACGACCTTTATATCGCGAATTCAATGCACCACAAATTCTTTTTTGATCGAATGAACGCGAATTCAAAGCACCGCAAATAATTATTATGAAACAAAACCGCATAACAACCGCATAATTATTCCTCCGTACAGTATTGTGACCAGTGTAGATCCCGATCAGCCTATGCATCTCCACAGTCTGATCAGGATCTGATCAGACTGTGAAGATGCACAGGCTGTTCGGGATCTACACTGTTCACCATTCCATCAATGTAACACCCTTCATGCTACTAATAAGCATTAGAGATCACGATCAGGCTACACGAGTGTCGTTTGATCAGGAGCTACACTGTTCACAAAATGCATAAGCCCCATTTCTTCAGTCACAGCCACAAATGATTCATACACCATTGATGACTAGTAGCAGATTTCACCAAAATAGCTATGTGCACTAATCTAGCCAAGTGCACTTAGAGAGAGTAATTATTATTTGTACTGAAATGTATTATTGCATATAAAACACCTGTTTATGTTTTGATAATTACTGCTAAACTGATTTATAATTCATGTAGAATATTACATTAACCCATTCAACTGAAACGGATTTTGATATGTTAAAGGTACATTGTGTCACTATTCCACCAGTTCTAAAAAGTGCCCGCTATACAGATATATTCATTTAGAAATAAAAAATATTACTGATAGTGACGCGCGGTGGTATCAGGCTATTTTCATATGCAAATGAGGAGGATGGTATTTTTTAATTTAATAGTTATACTAATAATAAATGCAACACCTGAACAAATAATATTTTCGACAGATTATAAAGTATGATCATTGCACATCAAACAAGAAATGCGTCTGTCGAACGCGGATGTCACCTGCAGCATATTT
The DNA here is from genome assembly GCA_029237695.1 of Conchocele bisecta. NCBI lineage: Eukaryota > Metazoa > Mollusca > Bivalvia > Lucinida > Thyasiridae > Conchocele > Conchocele bisecta. The sequence goes on from CM055267.1 coordinate 71,373,198, forward strand.
GAGAAACTGTGACAAATTGGTTAACCGAAAAGTGTGACGGACGGACAGACGGACAGACAGACAGACGTACAGACGGACAGACGGACAGACGGACGGTCCAAACACTATATGCCACCCGTTTCTTCGAAACCCGGTGGCATAAAAATAAATACAGATAAGAAACAGTAATGTCCATTAACATTTTAAGGAAACACGGTTATCGCCCCTGATATCGGTGTGGAAATTTAAGTCTGATATATAATACATAATAATGCCAATCAATATGTGAGGTAATGGTGAATGAATGTTTATTTTGCCAGAAAATGTCTAACATGACGTTTCGATATAAAGAACATTTTGTCCCTACTGAGTGGGCATGTACCTGTAATTTTGCACCCAATCCAATTGTCACAAAATGATTTTCAGACTAGTCCATTTTATGAAAAGGGGGTGTTCTTGTTCTCAAAAATATGATCCTCATTCCCACAGGTGAAAGAATCACACCTGCGACAAACAAATTGCCCGTTTAAAAAAATCCTATTACCCCACCCACCTGTTGTCGTACTGTATGACAGTATGACAACTGGTGGGTGGGGTAACGGGATTTTTTTTTTCAATGGACACTTTTTATGTCAGAGACTAGCGTCTTTCGCCTGTGCTCTTTCATTGATTTCATGATTCAATAACAAAATGTACAAACCTTTACTGGGAAAAACTGCATGGCCGAGCCGTTGTCATCGTAGGTGTAATTTCCGAGAGACACACCAGTAGCATACTCGTCTGTCAGGCCCTGTAGGGAACACAATAGACACGGTGCCGGCATGTTGGTGGAATAAAATGCAAGATCACATCTAATTATATTTGACAACTGCCAAATATATAAATATACAAAAACTAAGCAAAGTATACTTTGAGGGAGTAATCATTTATTTTTCCTGAAATGCATTATTTCATATAGAACTAACAACTGCATATATTTGATGATTAAAAGTATGCAGAATTATTATACTGAATTTATTACATTATCACAGCCAAAATGGCTGTGATAATGTAATAAATTCAGTATAAGAAAAATTAATATAAAATTTATTCTTAAATTGAAAATTTCTCCCACAAAGTATACTTTGCTAGATATTAAGTATACTTTGCAATGTTGGTGAAATAGGCTACTGAACTGAGAACAACCAATGTTGGAAACATACATGATTGCAATGAAGGCAACAGTGCAAGAAGGGAGATAACTGAAAATATTAATTGTTTCATAGATCCCTTCAAATGGTGTACAAAATTTACCATTGACAGATTTTGATTGATTGATTGGAGTGTTACTAAAGGTACATGTCCACTCTGACAGTAGGCACAAAATGTTCTTTATAGGAATTAAATAAGTGTATCAGTGTGTCACTATTCCACCAGTACTAAAAATTACGAGTGCCCGCTATACATATATAATCATTTAGTAATATTTATTTTACTGATAGTGACGCGCGTAAAACTATTTATATTAGTTAAATGCGGAACCTGAAAAAATTATTTTTTCAACAGAGTATAAAGTATGATCATTGCACATCAAAAAATAAATACAGAGAATAAATATTAGTGTCCGTTAACATTTTAAGGAAACACGGTTATCGCCCCTATTATCAGTGTGGAAATTTACATCCGATATAATATGTATAATCATGCCAATCAATAAATGGGGTAATGGTGTACAGCGGGCACTCGTAATGTTTAGAACTGGTGGAATAGTGACACAATTATACACTTATTTAATTCCTATAAAGAACACGTGCCTACATAGTGGGCATGCACCGTTAAACCAGTCATACATGCAGGTACAAGTAGCTGATAAAAGAGCCTTACAACATTTGCAATATTTGCAATATTTGAATATCTTGGTCCTCTTCCAGAGCTCCAGTTAAGGTGCATAAAATGGCATGTTGGGAGTGCTTTAGAATCGTCTCAATGAGACAATTCTAAAGGACTCCCAACTTGCCATTTTTGGTGAAGAAATAATAAAATTTCACCACAAATTGAACAAAGTACGCACCTTAACTGGAGCTCTGCTCTTCCACACCCAGTGAGATTGGAATATAATTGTTTCGCTTAAACAGTTGCAAAGAATGTAAGGCGAGCAGCATAATCCCAGATCAGACTGCGCGGTCGCACATGGCCATACGGTACCTTTGCCCACCAGCGACCCATATTCTAATGGGCTATATAATATAATAAGCATTAATTGCACTCACGAGGACGGTGAAATGTCTGGGAGCGCTGTCTATGTTGCCGGATGGTGCGAGTGACTTTGGAATGTGCTCGAGCGTGAAGCCGGAGGGGATGATAATAGTTGACATCTGGATCACGATGTAGCCCTCGCTTCCACGGAACGCCCAGCACTGACCAGGGTGCACATCAGGCTACAAGGAATTGAACAGCATCTAGTTGAATGACGGTCTACTCTCCTAACTCAGGGGCTACAATGTCATTTGTGGATGCAACTGGAGAAATGGGGCTAATATTACCATGTTGTAGATCCAGATCGGCCTGTTCATCCGCACAGTCTGATCAGAATCTGCAATTCAATGAATGAAACACACGTCGGGCTTCTAACACGCAATATAGATCATTATCAGGCTGCAGAAGTGTGCTATTTGATCAGGTCCAAATCACATAAGCGCCATTTCGCTAGTCATAGACACATTTTAGATCATCTCAGAGCAAGTGGAGAAAGGATAGAATATGGACATAGGGAGAACTGGTCCAGAAGTGGTCTAGCTTTGGTTATCGAATAGTCCTCTCTGGTTCTTTAACATGATCAGCGACTCCATTAAGTCTGACAACGACTGAAAGAACTAGGCTAGGATGAAAGTGTTTGGCCCAAGGGCAAACTGAAATGACCAGCAGTCCCACTGAGATTCGTATTCGGACCACCCGGTTTGAAGTCTAATACCAGCTTGGCTCTCCTCAAGTAATTGAAGGCAAAGTACAAAATGTTTACAGCAGTACATAAATACAAATGTACATATAAGACACGCCATGTGATTTTGTACATCTGCGTCATTTCATTAAATATGTTTACAAAATTTATAATATTTTCATAAATATAGTCAAAAGTTGACAAACTTTTCAGAGTACAAGCAGAATAATACTGCATGTACTCTGAAAGTTTTGTCAACTTTTGATGCCATTTATGGAAAATATTGTAAATGTATTTCATGAAATTACGCAGATATCCGAAGGCGTGTCTCATTTAGGATGTCAGCTGTGAGAACTGTTTACAGTGTTTGTAACCATCATAGTTCCCAGGCTCCCCGCCACCCTGTTGATTCCAGTCCTCGGACACAATACCGACTTGCTACAGTGAAAACAAAGTGTGGCATGTCATAATTACATGGGTCTTTTTCTTTTAATTTTTATGTACAATTGTAATCAGGGGCCCGTTTCACTTAAACTTCGTACGACGGAAATGTGCAAAATTTTGGTAGTCTGTAAATTTCACATTAACAATGTTTTCTTGTAAACAGTTGTTGGATTTACATTTATTGAGCATAGGCTGCAGCCTATGTTCAATAAATGTAAATCCATCAATTGAAATTTCCAGACTATGCTAAATTTGCACTTACAAACATTTTAGTCGCACAAAGTTTAGTGAAACGGCGCCCAGTACTCCACTATTCTCAATACTAATATGTACATTTGTAACATTCTGTAATTTATGGCTGATCATTGTACATTCTAAACCATAACTTAGATAGACTAAGAATACAGATTGCCATTCCCATTGTGTCTATTGCTGCACCACTAACCTGTATGACAGTGCGGGGGGAGTTGGACACGTAATACAGCGGCACCCCAAGCAGGCTGACGAGGGCCGTCTTGATGAAGTACGTCTCCGAGCAGCGGGTACTGACGACGGCCCCGCCCGCAGACTCCAGGGCATAGTCCGCCCGCCCAGTCCGGTCCGCACTGAATCGAGCCAGTGCCTCCTCTATCATCCATCGCACTTGCTGGAAACGTAACGATGGGAAATTTTAGTTATGTTACATGAAAAGACAAAGTCACAGTGTGGCTTGTTGAATGTTTAACTGCACATGTTAGCGCCAACACGTCCTCTATCATGCACCACACTTGCTGCAAATATAATGATGGGAAATTGTTGACCAGTTACATCACACCTGGTCTTGGTGATACGGTGTTATAAATAGAGAATAGTAGGTTAGTGCTGTGAATGGGAAAAAATATCTGGCAAGGCTTAGGAAACGGGATGGGCGAGGCTCTGCCGAGCACATCCCGTTTCCGTGCCGCGCCAGATATTTGTTTCCATTCACGGCACTAACCTACTATTCTATTTATCCCGTCAACACCTACAAATGGCTCTAAAATGCAAAAAAAAAATAACACCCAGTCACCGCACATATTCATACGCAGTGATTAGGTAGTATTGACAGAATATCAAAAATGTTTCACGGCACATACGCACTGTGTTAGAGGGATAATATACTATTTTAGGCAATGAGAGGCAAATAAAACTATAATTTGAAATTGTCTCTTCCAACAATCTTATAACATCTTCATGCTTGTGTTAAAGGGACATAATCCAAAGCATCTCTCCACACCAAGTTATTCCCCTTGGACCAGCAAAACCAACCTGCTGGGCTGGTTCATTACAACTATATAAACAAAGTTGAGTATTTAACTCTTTGCAAACTGGGAAATTTTTGGGCTATAAATAGTTAAAAAATAGCAGATGACAATTCATGATATTTTCTTTTATTTCTCCTTATAAATGTCATGAATGTCTTGGAATTTCATTAGAATTGTGTCCAGAGGACACAATTCTAATGAAATTTCAAGACATATTTACAGAGAGAAATAAAACATACTATATATATATATAAATTTGTTTGGCGGATATTTTCACCGCTAGCATGTAAAGAGTTAATACCAATATAGAATTCCATATGGGTGGACTGGTAAAACGACCCGTACATATGACATTTGCAGTAATGTTAAATCATGACCCTGTTGCAAATTTGCACATTATGACATGTATCTAACGATGTATCTTGCAAAACTTTTCTCATTACGAGATAGAATCAAGAGATCCATGACAATCACCGAACACGACTAGCAGTAGCCTATTTCACCAACATTGCAAAGTATACTTATCTAGCAAAGTATACTTTGAGGGAGAAAATTTTCAATTTAAGGATAAATTTATTAATTTTTATTATACTGAATTTATTACGTTATCACAGCCATTTTGGCTGTGATAATGTAATAAATTCAGTATAATAATTCTGCATACTTTTAATCATCAAATATATGCAGTCGTTAGTTCTATATGACTGCATTTCGGGAAAAATAAATGATTACTCCCTCAAAGTATACTTTGCTAGATAAGTATACTTTGCAATTTTGGTGAAATCACCTACAGGTTTACTATACTTGTTCAGTGGTGTCACGGACTGTGACAGTATGACACAAATGCCTGTTAGTACCTGCTTAAGCGAAACTGTAAATAGAACACGGCTCTCACCAAATGGAAGCACAAATGTCAAAATGATAGTCATACTCGATCAACAGCTACCAAGCCTACTTCATTGACTGAATGACGACAATCGTTGGCCCAGATCAGACTGCGCAGATGCGCAGTCCGATCTGGGGCAACGTTTTTCGCAAACGTCATAACCTGCCATTCATCCACCGTGATCCCAAACAACAGATGTGCAGTCTGATCTGCGGCTACGTTATTCGCGAACGTCATAACCTGCCATTCATCCACCGTGATCCCAAACACCAGATACGCAGTCTGATCTGGGGCTACATTATTCGCAAACGTCATAACCTGCCATTCATCCACCGGGCTCCCAAACATCACCCACCTGTTCACCAAAGCCAGTACCATCCCCAACAACAACAGTCTGCTGTGTGGCCAGTTTCTCCTGCGTTTCCCTGACCATGGTCAGTACTGTGCCTGTCAGGTCAGAGGTGAGGCCTTCTAGTCGCTCATCCAGGGTTGCCCGGCTCATGTAGTTTGCATGCAGCCACGCGGTGAAGGCATCCCGGGAGTGGTCACCGGTCACTGTGCCAGCCATTATCTGGAACGAATCACTAGGTATAGTCACTAAAAAAGCAGCATTTTATGCTGTCACTATCAAAGAATAAAAAAATACAATGTACTACCATCATAAGGATTAACAGTGATTAAAATAAGGGCTAGTAGCCGATATGAAGATAAAGCCACTTGTTGGGGGGATCACCGGCAATTATCTGGAACAGAACATCATGTAATAAAACAAATAAAACTGGTTAACACAAGGCCAATGACCAATATTGAGACAAATTCAAAGAATTAACTAGAAATGGACGCTTGTCGACAAGCGCATGTGTATCCCCCTCCACAGATACACAAGTAGTTTGAAAAAAGGGTGTTCGACTTATGCTCCGGAGACAAAATCAGTGACGGAAAAAACAAAGGGAGATAACTAAAAAATTAGTGATGCAAGAGTTGTCATTCTTGCGTGACACACCTTTAGGGTTGTGGTCTATGCATGTGTGAAGTTTCATGAAAATATTCCGAAGGGTGTTCGAGTTATGCTCCGGACACGAAATCAATGCACGAAACAACAAAGGGAGATAACTAAGAAATTAACGACGCAAGAGTTGTCATTCTTACGTGCGACACACCTTTGGGTCGTCTTCTATGCATGTGTGAAGTTTAATAAACTAGAAAATGTGTTCATAGAACAGGATGTCCCACATATCGCTTTTATAATAAATGAGGCCAAATTCCAAGTCAAAATTTTCTTTTACCTGAGCGTTAAAGTTTTTGAAGCACCAAGTATGTGACCTTGACCCTGGGATTGGCGGGGCAGGACGAACGTGGATTTGGCACAGGGCGGTAGAGGACCATTAGAGCAACGCGTATATGAAATATGAAGTTGATCCGTGAATGGAAAAAAAAATTATAAGATATTTACCTGAGCATTAAAGTTTTTGAAGCACCAAGTATGAGACCTTGACCCTGGGATTGGCGGGGCAGGACGAACGTGGATTTGGCACAGGGCGGTAGAGGACCATTAGAGCAATGCGTATATGAAATATGAAGCTGATCCGTGAAAGAAAACAGAAATTATAAGATATTTTACCCGAGCGTTAAAGTTTTTGAAGCACCAAGTATAAAAATTAAAAATAATAATGCTTGCTACTGGAGCCCAGAATTTTTTTTTAATAGTCCTATATTTATCTACATATATCTGCACAGGTCCACATAATGCCACAATATTTTCAACACAGTTTACGGAAATGTAATATACAAAAAAAAAATAATAATAATGCTCGCTACTGGAGCCCAGAATTTTTGTTAATAGTCCTATATTTATCTACATATATCTGCACAGGTCCACATACTGCCACAATATTGTCAACACAGTTTACGGAAATGTAATAATGTACCTGTATAAATTACCTGTAATAAGTTAGTGGTCAGTTAAAAAATTGAAAAAGAATGTAAAAAAAAAAATGAAAAAAATAATTAAATTTAAAAAAAATAAAAGAATAATGCTCCCTACTGGAGCCCAGAATGTTTTTGAATAGTCCTATATTTATCTACATATCATATATACACAGGTCCACATATTGCCACAATATTTTCAACACAGTTTACGGAAATGTAATATAATCATTTACCTGTATAAATTACCTGTAAGTGGTCCGTGGTCAGTTGCACATGCTAGCACATGCACAGGTGAATAGTCTGTATATAGCACTTCCGATCTTATGCTACTAGACAAAAATTGAAAAATAATTTGAAAAAAAAAATGAAAAAAAAAAATGGAAAAAAAAAGCTTAAAAATAATAATGCTTGCTACTGGAGCCCAGAATTTTTTTTAATAGTCCTATATTTATCTACATATATCTGCACAGGTCCACATAATGCCACAATATTTTCAACACAGTTTACGGAAATGTAATATCCAATGTAGTCTATTGTTCTCTCTACAGGTAAGGTATACAGAGCAGACAAGAAAACGGGTCTTCATGCATTATTGTCCAGTTTGTAGAGTGCGCAAAACAAAAAAGGGAGATAACTAAAAAATTAGCTACGCAAGAGTTGTCATTTGTGTGCGCGACACACCTCCAGGTCGTGGTCTATGCATGTGTGAAGTTTCATGAAAATATTCCAAAGGGTGGTCGAGTTATGCTCCGGACAGGAAATCAGTGCGCGAAAACAAAAAAAGGGAGATAACTAAAAAATTAGCTATGCAAGAGTTGTCATTCTTGTGCACGTCACACCTTCGGTTCGTGGTCTAATTGAATGCGTGAAGTTTCATAAAAATATTCCAAAGGGTGGTCGAGTTATGGTCAATCAGTGCGCGAAACAAAAAAGGGAGATAACTAAAAAATTAGCTATGCAAGAGTTGTCATTCTTGTGCGCGACACACCTTCGGGTCGTGGTCTATGCATGTGTGAAGTTTCATGAAAATATTCCAAAGGGTGGTGGAGTTATGCTCCGGACACGAAATCAGTACGAGAAACAAAAAAGGGAGATAACTCAAAAATTAGCTATGCAAGAGTTGTCATTCTTGTGCGTGACACACCTTCGGGTCGTGGTCTATGCATGTGTGAAGTTTCATGAAAATATTCCAAAGGGTGTTCGAGTTATGCTCCGGACAAGAAGTGTCTGCGGCGGACGCGGCGCGCTGTCAAATTCATAGTATCCCCCGACGGAGTCCGGGGGATACAATTATTTGCTAAATTGCCACACTAAAGAAAGTGGCCTTGTCAAAAAAAAGAAAAAAGCTATTTGTTGTTTTAATGTTTTAACAGAGAGTGAATTATTGCTACAAGTTCACACTAACAAACTGCTTTGCTATAGAAGTGGACGGTGCTTGCTGCTCGGCCAATAAAACTGATTTTGAGCGTGAGAGCACAGCAGATGCTCAGAACACCGGTCCATGACCTCACCTCTGTAAGTCTGGCGCTGACCCGGTCATTGATGGGGGCGGCCTAGAACGTCTCGTGAACGTTTGATCCATTAAAAAAAGGGGGTGAGACTAGAGTAAATAATGCTAAACATGCTACCAGTGATGACAAAACTTTCTGACATTATCCGGTAACTACCTAGCTTGAAATTAGGCAGTTTCATTGACCGAGACTGAGCACAGCTCAGCCAATAAAACTTTCTGATTTTGAGCATGAGAACAGAGCACATGCTGAGAATGACATACAACAACAATACATGACCTCACCTCTGCCAGCCTGGCGTTGATCCTGTCATTGATGAGGGCGGCATAGAACGTCTCGTTCTTACAGCAGTCGTCGAGGCGGAGGGCTAGGGCAAGGTACTGGTCCTGCAAGACCCGCAACTCCGCCTCCAGGGTACGTAACTCCGCCCTCAGCCCCGCCTGCTGATCTTCCAGGCCAGACAGGGTTGCGGCGGACTCTGCCTTCAGTAGGTCACCCTCCACAGCCATAGTGGCTTTCTGGGCGGCTATTCTCGTCTCCAGTGTCTGCAAATAAGAGCATGATTGCATTGCCATAGAACAAGTGGCTAAAGTGCGGCCGGAATAGTAAAATCATTAAAATATTTCCTATTTATGTTTTGAAATGAGCAGAAAGCAGAGAAATAAAAATTGCCATGAAAACAAAAAAACGTCTCCAAAGGCCTTTAATAATAGGTATTTAGAGGTGTTAAACTGTTTTGTTTTCACAGCAATTCATGCTATTTCTGCTTGTTTCTGCACATAATCAGGAAATGTGTAACCATTTGCCATCCCTTTATCCACTTGTGCAATATAGCAGGCTAGTGCAGAAAGGGCCAGCACAATTTGTAGCTAGCCCCCTTGTTATACCAATACCGTCAGTAATCGATAGTGAAAATATATTCCACATATGAGACACGCCATGCGATTGTGTACCTTCGGATATCTGCGTAATTTCATCAAATACGTTTACAAAATTTACAATATTTTCTGTAAATGGCGTCAGAAGTTGGGTTAGGGTTAGGGTTAGGGGAAGATTTTGTCAACTTTTGACTTTATTTATGAAAAATATTGTAAATTTTGGGATTGTTCCATCACAATTTGCACAAAGCACATAAGTTTCAGGAGTGAACCAAAGATATCTGAAGCAAATTACTAGTGCAGGTCAGATTGGGGACAGATGTATGTAACAGAAAAAGTGACCATCGTTCTAACGTACACTCTGTCATATATACACTAATATCACTGATGGACACTCAATAAGAATACACATTTGTTAAACCCATTTGTTTATCTGTCTGCAAATGTATTAAATATTCATACGAGTCAAAACATCCACACAATACCTGTCAATTTAACATGTTATGAACTAAGGTATGGTCAATTTAACATCCTGTTATGCATGAAAATAACATTCATTTCATGTACAGTCGAACCTGTGAACAACGACCGGCAAAGGGAAGTGGCCAAAATGGTCGTTGTTGACAGGTGATCGTTGTTCCAAGGGTCGAACATTTTCCCGGTTCCACAACAAAGTCGGCCATGTATTTCGCATTCTATTGTAATCTATATATCTATATGCATGCATAGAAAATGTTTTGGCTGTATACACTTCCACCTGACGATTCGCTATTGCACGATCGTGGAGTGTATCTGCTTTTCATCAATTAACAAGAAACGAGGCAAAGCCACGAAGGCCAGGTTTTTTCCAAGCATAAACACTTGGATAACATAATTATACCCACTTTTTGTAGACTAGATGGCCGTGGCCTGCATGTCGCGCCTTGGGGCGAGGCATGGACACTAACAAAATAGACATAGTAGATGGAAAAACTTTAATCAAAAAACTTTAACCAGACACACGGACGTACGGACGTACGGACGGACGTATGTCAAAATGCCGACGATATCGCGCTGACAATTATGATAAACACTCATGTGAAGTATCAAGGTAATGGGTGAAGCAGTTGCAGAGATATAGTACACGAAAAAACTTTAACAAAAAATTCAAAGTAATTTGACCTTGACATTGGGCATAGGGGCCGCACGGTTGGGGGGTAGAATGAAAATATGGATGATGATAAACACCCATGTGAAGTTTCAAGGTAATGGGCGAAGCAGTTGCAGAGATATAGTATAACGAAAAACTTTTAACCAAAAAACTTTAACCAGACGTACGTTAAAAAGTTAACGTTGAAAATGGCTAAGTCAATTACCTACGCAGAAATAATAGGTGAAGGTAAAAAAAATGGTCACATGTTGGATAGATGTATGTGGTAGGCACCCCTTGGTTATGAAGCTGTGAAAGTTTGGTGGTCCTAGGTGGTACAGTACCAAAGAAATGGACATAAACACGAAAACTTAACATTGTAAACGCTAAAACTTAACATTGAAAATGGTTAAGTCGACTGCGCGGAAAAAATGGGTCAAGTCAATGGGCCCGCCCGCCTGCCCGACCGCCGCCCGCCCGGCTTTCGCCAATCCAATAGCCTGGATTTTTTTTCAAAAAACCTGGCTAAAAAGTGCACGAAAATGGCTAAAATAGTCAATTTATTTTGTTTTGTCATCTTGTTGTTAGTGTTCTGAACCCAGCCTCGCTTTGGAAATTATATACAAAGGGGAGTAATTATCTTCACGATAAGTATATCCCGCGGCTTGCTTTGGTGCACCATTTAATAGCTTGTCGTAATTACATGTAAGTGGTTTAATTTAGCATGACCATTAGTATTTTGTATTCTTATTCTCAATTTCACACCATCAGTTGAAATTAATAACGGTCATATAAACTTTATTAAAACGGTAGCCTATGTGGCGCGGCCTGTGAAAACCGCGAGTTTTTTTGTAACAAAAATATTTCATTGAATGTGTCGAGTCGAGTAACCCACACGAGCTAGGTGTCCAAATCAGGAGAGAACACCAGGCTTATTTGCTTTCTGTACAATGTATACTATCCTGGTCAACCCGAATATTTAAGCAGTCTATGACGAATTGGCAATGTCCGCTGACGTAATTACTGATGTTTTTAATTACAGATTCGTGAGCATTGTAAACCATGGGCAGACTACGCGAATCCACTGCCTGGTCTGGCCGCTAATGCAATAAGCCGGGATTTCATATAAACACGTTTGTCGTTTCACTTTAGACTGGTTCCCAGTCGCTAGGAATAAAGCTAGGCTGCGCATCCGACAGGGTACCAGTCTAGTGTGTACTACGTGACTGATGTCAGCAACCGCGTGTATTGATCTTTGATATGGCCTTGTGCCCTGCGGTGTGAAATTTACACTTGACAAGCGCGGTGTGTTTGAAGTCTTAGTCTTGTCACTGTAGACGAATCAGCATCGTGTAAACACAGTTTTATGACTTGTGCGGAATTGCATTATGCATATTGGAATACACGACACGGAATACATATCGGGAATTACCGTTAATGGAGTTATGCAATATTTTTCATGGAAAATGTTTAATGTCGCCAAAATGACACCGACGATATCGGGCAAGGTAAATGTTTTCAAAAGAATGCGAATGTAATTGATGACTAATTGGTTATGACCAGTTGCAATTCAGATGATAGCGACCAGATTTTGATGAAAGGAAAATAGCAATTGTGGTGCTATTTTTTTTTGCCTACAAAAACACAAAACACGACATGGTCGCTGTTCACATACAAAAATGCCGTGTGGGAATGAAAATAGCTGGTCGCTGGTCGTTGTTCGGGGGTGGTCATTATTCCAAGGTCTTATAAAGAACAAAATTGGACGGGGGGGTTTTAACTGGCCGTTGTGGACAGGTGGTCGCTATTCCCAGGTGGTCGTTAACACAGGTTCGACTGTATATGATACTATGTTAACACATTACGCAGGACACATGTCCTTCTAATGCAGGCAACATTGTTATGGACTATAGAGTATTAAAGGTACATGCCCACTCAGTAGGCACAAAATGTTCTTTATAGGAATTAAATAATTGTGTCACTATTCCACCAGTTCTAAAGATTACGAGTGGCCGCTATACAGGTATAATCATTTAGTAATATTTAGTTTACTGATAGTGACGCGCGGTGGTATCAGGCTATTTTCATATGCAAATGAAGCATGGTATTTTTTAATTATTTATACTAATTAAATGTGTCACCTGAAAAAAATAATATTTTCGATAGAATATAAAGTATGATAATCAAAAGATAAATACAGAGGAAAATAGTAATGCCCTTTAACATTTTAAGGAAACACGGTTATCGCCCCTGATATCAGTGTGGAAATTTAAGTCTGATATAAAATGTATAATAATGCCAATCAACACGTGGGGTAATGGTGAATGAATGTTTATTTTGCCAAAAAATGTCTCAGATAATGTATCTGATATAAAGAACAGTTTGTGCCTACTCAGTGGGCATGTACCTATAGTCTGTTTCACGAAAGCTGCCCAAATTTTACGGCCATATAAACAATTAAAAAACAATTTTTTTTTTCGATAGTATTAAATTAAAGGAAAATTTAAAAATGACCCTTTTTATTTCGTGAAATTCGGTCAAATATTGGTTTTATTACGAAAAATTGATTTCTCTATGGGAATTTAACATGGGGGAGGGAACAAGAGGCAAAGGAGTGTGGGATTAGTAAAAAAAACGAAAAATTTTGGAAATTGACTCCGAAACCTAGCTAGATAGCTTGGATATGATCTAACTAAGAAAACAAAAGTTAAATTTTAAAAATCGGTCCAGTATTTCTTAAATTCAAAAACATTTCCCCATGTTAAATCCCCATAGACATCTTCACTCCGTGAAGATGTCTATGGGGATTTAACATGGGGAAATTGTTTTTTCGCAATAAAATCAATATTTGACCAAATTTCACGAAATAAAAAGAAGGCTCATTCTTAAATTTTCCTTTAATTTAATATTATCCAAAAAAATATTGCTTTTGAATTGTTTATATGGCCGTAAAATTTGGGCAGCTTTCGTGAAACAGATAGTAGCTTCGCACAGTGTACCGGGATTCGCACACCTCGATTTGTTACTTGTTTGACGACTGTTGTTACAGTTTTCGGACTCGTTTAAACACATTTGACTTTCTGAAAACACTTGCCTTCAGAAGACCGCATGAATAATAAAATATGTAAACTATTGGTGTGTGTGAAGCCATGTAAACTTACTCTAGTATAAGCATGCACTCCTCAAAAACCACAATGAACTAATTAATGAAGCTGAATTTTGTAAAATGGCTTTGGTGTGGTAGGTAGCTTAAAATTTGATAGAATTGCACACCGACCTGTATATTAGCTAGCAGGTCATCATGTCGCTGTGTCATGGCTGCCATCGCCGCTTTTTGGTCCATCCGCAACTGCAACTGGTGAATATAGGGACATTATTTTATGTGCGCTGAGAAAAGGGACCAGTTCATGTCGCCAGTATAGTCCAGTGCAGAAAATTCAACCAAAGAAAAAGATTTATTTTTAGCACAAGATTAGTTAGTGCTCTGAAATATGCTTTAATAAATGTATGGGCCCATGATCTGCACGAACAGGATTTATTCTAACCTCTGTAATAGGAGCTCTCGTCCCATAGTTTCAATTAACATATGAGATACGCCATGTGATTTTGTACCTTCGGACATCTGCGTAATTTAATTAAATACGTTTACAAAATTTACAATGTTTTTCATAAATAAAGTCAAAAGTTTACAAATTTTCAGAGTACATGCGGAAAATTTTGTCAACTTTTGATGCCGTTTATGGAAAATATTGTGCATCATAATAATGCACAAATTGATTGCCGTTACAATAATAACTGTGGTACGTACATTGGCGGCTATGTCGTGATTGCGGACCGAATCCCGGTCAGCCTGCATCGCGGCCAGCTGGCTACCCAGGACGCGGTGCACTATAGTCTCGACGTCGGTGGCCGTCAGTTGGGACTGCTGGCTCGACTGGAGCTGGAGGATCATCAGTCGCATGTCCTCGCTCAGGTGGGCCATGTACTCATGCTTCTCCTACAGTGGAGATCATTCACAGTTTATTATAGCTTTTTATTTTGACAATTTAATACAGCCAGTATTGTTGGACACGGCTGGGTCATGTATTCGTGTTTCAGTGACCTTGTGAAAGTCAGACAGGACACGGTCATGTTAATGGTTGTGTGAGTGTGTTCCATGTGCGAATCTACTGTCTGTTCCACGTTTTTCTGCCGACAAACTTTTGGCTATTAAACACATTTAATTTAAATCTAAAAAATATTTAAATGTAAGTACTTTTTCATCAATAACAAGTTATATTTTGAAAATCGGTCAACAAATTCCAAAATTATTAAAAAAATCTATTTTTAGCCCCCCATGTTAAATTCCCATAGGAAATTTGACGGAATTTCATCAAAAAATATTTTTTGGAGAGGGTGACTTTTTTGTCATTGATCACAAATATTTTGTTTAATTAATGTGTTTAATGGCCAAAAGATTGTCGGCAGCCAAACATGGAACAGACAGTAGTAATCCATTCAGTAATATTGAAGTCATGGCATGATGGGGAAATCTTTTTGACACAAATGACCATGGACGGACGGACGGAACCTCAAGAGCAAAGCAATATGCCACACTTGCTATCGCATAGGGGGCATAAACAGACATACATGATATGAATGGTGAAATATGGAACAGTTTAATGTATCAGAAAAGCAATGGTCAAAAACAGCAAGACAATTGTTTTGAAGTCGAAAAACGAGACATGATATGTGGCTGTGACTGGAGAAGTGGGGCTTATAGTCTTAGCGACCAATGTACATCCAGACCAGCCTGCAGTCTGATCAGTGTCTGCACTGATAACAATTCGGTCAGCAAAGCACCAGCCATGCATCAAATAGGCAGACTAGATCAGTATTGCAGAGCTCCAGATAAGCTGCGTATTTGCTTAAATACTCAATTAAAATTGCCAAAAACCCAATTGAAATGAAAAGTAGCGAGTATCAAAAAACAATACAAAATTTGTGCTACCTTTATCATGCTGCAGAAAACAATAAACAGACCAAAAGTATAGAATATTTTTCTTATTTTCCATGAAAACACATCTTTGTATTTCATTAGAATTGTCTTCAAGGAGACAATTCTAATGAAATGCCAAGATATGTTTTCATTTTGAAGCAAACTATTCAATAATTGCTGTCTGTTGTGTAGTGATTTTATTTTACCCAATTAAAATACCCAATTGCTTCAGATATGATGGAGTGAAAATACTCAATTACTAATTCCTTATCTGGAGCCTGGTATTGAGCTGTAAGCGTGCGCTTACACATTCGGAGCTAGACTGGCTACAAATCCCATAAGCCCAATTTCTCCAGTCACAGCCAGAATTATGACCTTACAGTGACATTAAGTACAAGTTTGGGCTGCATGTCGCCCAAGAATGCCATCAATGAGGAATCACCAGCCCAGATGCTGGTACCTGAAACAGAAAATAGGCTTGGCTAATTTTCATTTTTCTATATTCAATCTCAGAAGTTTGTTGGCTTAGAAAATAAGCAACACTGTTAGAGCAAGAGCAATGCAGAGTACCGTACAAGTTGCAGAAAATTCTGTAGCTTTCCAAAATCAATACTGGAGAAAATGTCAAATGCATGCAGGCCTTGACAAACTCTTAATTTTGGACTCGTCCAGATGGGAATTTTAATATAAATCCAATCCTGTATACATGTATATATTCTAATGTTAATGCTGCATTATTCCTTCAAATTAGCACTCGTCCAGATCAAAAATTCACTCGCCAATACGAGCGGATTTGTCGAGGCCTGTAGCCGATTTCATCAAAATTGCAAAGTATACTTTACTAGCAAAGTATTCTTTGAGGGAGTAATCGTTTATTTTTCCTGAAATGCATTATTTCATATAAAACTAACAACTGCGTATATTTGATGATTAAAAGTATGCAGAATTATTATACTGAATTTATTACATTATCACAGCCAGAATGGCTGTGATAATGTAATAAATTCAGTATAATAAATTTATCCTAAAATGGAAAATTTCTCCCTCAAAGTATACTTTGCTAGCTAAGTATACTTTGCAATGTTGATGAAATCGGCTACTGATACGATGCGATAATGTATCGGACAAATATATCGGACAAAACATGGACAATGCATTCTTATATAGAACTTAACCCTTTCACCACTAAGTAACTGGAATGGATTTTGATACATAAATTTTGCCACCAATCCAATCGTCACAAAATAATTTTCATACTAGTCCGTTTAAGGAAACGGGGTGTTTTGTTCTAAAAAATGTGAATTACTTGCAAAAAGTGCAGATCCTGATAAGACGGCTCGTCACAAGCCGGCTCATCTGGAACTACACTATTTGCCAATACCACTACTGGTATACAGTGCACCTGTGGTGTTGAAAGGGTTAATATATAACTGTATAAATTTAAACTAGCAAGCAATGATAACATATTATTTACCTGCGAGAATAGTAAACAACAAGGGCAGAAGCAGCAACAATGGCAAACATAGACAACAGAACCTCCCCCGCTTCCTGAAATGTAGTAAAACAATGTTTAACCCATTTCATGCTGAGGATACGCCATTTTGTTTGTGGAAAATCCTATATATTTTCTTTATATGAACTCAGAAGTATATATCGTGAGCACCATTTGAACTGTCTCGTTATGTTTGCAGAAAATCCTAAATATTTTCCTTCTATGCGGTCGGAAGTATATGTCGCGATCACCATTTGAACCGTCTGGTCAAGACGGTTCAAATGAGTGGTCACAACATATACTTTCATTGAGAAATAACAAATATAAAAATAAAATATTTAAAAAATGTCGTACTAGTAAAGCTGTATTCCGTATGTAATCAGTTAAATGGTAGTATAAAATTTACAATGTTTAAGTGTCAGATAAGTTGCACCATGCATAGTATAAATCGCTACATATTTAAAAATTGCAATATACACCGTTTAGCCAGCAAACTTGTGCAGTCTGATAAAGGTCCATACAATTCAGCCATTTTGTCATAATTCCAGCACAAAAATATTTACACAATTCCCTAACATTTGATTGGCCCGTAGCAAGTCTCACAGTAAACACAGTATCCCAGTAAACTCACACGCCAAACTACTTTCCGTAACCGTGAGGCGCAGTTAAAATAATTCTTAAGAAAACGGAAAATAAACACATTTTCTTGATGATATAAACTTGGAAAAGTCGCGGGAATACTGGACGAGGCCTTCCGGCCTTCGTCCAGTATTCCCGCGACTTTTCCAAGTTTATACCCCGATAAATTCCACAAAAAGGCCATTCATTCCTATAATGAAGTCTGTTGACCGCTGTCTCGTGTCCGCACACATACTATATCCAGATTTTAATTCTTCATCTTCACCCAACGGCCTAATGAAAATTTAAAGTTGAATTAACTCTGAATGCTGGGAAACTTGTGGGCTATAAAAAGTTCAAAAATACCGGACACCATTGGTGACCGGTTTAGAGTGATTCCACTGTACAAGTACATCAACCACGTTGTATTATTCAAAATGTTAGTCTTACCTTTTTATCAACCAGGCATCCATGACAACAAACTGCAAGGCGATATATTCCACACAGCTCCATGTAAACAATAAAACAGACACAACACCCGTGAACACATACGAAGGTCCCAACTTCCACAACCATGACACAACACTAGACACAGTCCAGGCCAGCAGACCAATCGTCTGTGCCAACACAACACACCACATGAGATAAAGTACGGATGAAAGGAGTGATGCGATTGGCCGGCCAACGGTGTACCAGACAGGTCTACCGACTGTGTTCCATACGGGTGTGATGATTGGACTGGCAATCGTCGTTATCGTTTCTGAAATGTATAAAGCTGCTTAGGAACCTGGCCTAATACAATCATATACAGCATGTCGACTGGAAAATGAGGCTGCAATTGTGGAATTGCAATTACAATTTCATCATACAATGGAGATATATGAAATTTGATGACACTACTATTACCACTAAATGTGCATTAAAATGCACCAAAAAGAATGATGTACGTTCTCAGAACCATACATATGTCAGTAAGCAAGAGCTTAGGTTAATGCCGTGTATGTAGGTTAATGCCGTGAATGGGAAAAAATATCTGGCGCGGCACGGAAACGGGATGTGCTCGGCAGCCTTGCCCATCCCGTTTCCTGAGCCTTGCCAGATATTTTTTCCCATTCACGGCACTAACCTACTATTCTCTATAACTGGAAGATCCATGAAAGGAAGCATACAGATTATGAGGAATTTACTGTGACCTTGAACTCGAGAATAGTAGGAGTTAGATGGTCATTGAGTTTAGAGTGTGAACTATCAAAAGGTTCTGTGAAAGAACGTGAAAATTAAAAGAAAATAACCCCCACGTTAAGTTTTGAGAATGGGCTATAACTGTGCCCCTGACCTTGGGTATAGACAGGGTCAGAAACAAAAAGCATGACATTCTTAAACCTAAGAGACTCCCACACACAATGTACTGATGCCATGTTTTTTTGCCAAATCATTAAAAACCAATTCATCTACACAATAACCATTACATTTTCATTACATAATGTAATTATTGGCATTAATCACAATAAAGTGAAATGTCCTACTTGAGATTGGGGCAATAAATGTGTTTACTATACCTATTTCATGCAGCATACAGAATGAGATACACAGGTATCGAAAAGCAGAACAAAATTATTACCTTTAAGTTTTTTTTAATTTCTTCCTGAAAGATACCTTGTTACCACTCATTTTAATCAACTTGGCGAGATAAAGAAATAAAGAAATTATTTATATTTTTAATAGCATACTCCTGTAGCCTAATTATAAACGATCTATATCGCTTGTTAGAAGCATGACAGTGTTTCATTGATGAACTGTGTGGATTCCTGATCAGACTGCGGATGCACAGGCTTATCTGGATATAAACTGTAGCCGATTTCACCAACATTGCAAAGCATACTTATCTAGCAAGTATACTTTGAGGGAGTAATCATTTATTTTTCCTGAAATGCATTATTTCATATAGAACTAACAACTGAATATATTTGATGATTAACAGTATGCAGAATTATTATACTGAATTTATTACATTATCACAGCCAAAATCGCTGTGATAATGTAATAAATTCAGTATAATAAAAATTAATAAATTTATCTAAAAATTGAAAATTTCTCCCTCATGAAGTATACTTTGCAATGTTGGTGAAATAGGCTACTGGTCATTTGCATATTTTCATACCTGTTAATCAGGAGTATCTTGTACGAAATGAGTTGATGACTTTCAACCTCCGGCCTCTGACGATGTCTACACATACAAAAGCTTTGTTCCTCTTCTAACAAGTTATTTAAACGTGTTGTGTCCTCACAAGACAGTATTGCCCATTTGACAATGGGTGTTATTTAGCCTAGATGTAGTCAGATCGTGAATTAATATTACTAAACTTATATTTATAACTTCATGTACATCCTTGAAACAAATCAATAGATAGCTATATGTAAGTGGTCATGACAAAACATGACTTACTTCATGTTTGATCATTGTCCTTCCTGATCATCTAGCCCAGTCTGCTCCAAGTTCAATCCCCATTAAACACATTAGCTCTCAAACATATGCAACTTTATATAAATGTTTCAAAATAATAAAGAACAATTTTTTTTTATCAGCGTAACATTTTTATTAGTTACAACAAAGCAATCAATCGCCTGTGAGTGTCTCACCCACAAAGGTCAAGGCCACCAAGATCAAGGTCATAATGCGAGGAAGTCAAAAATTATTGATACGAAGGTCAAGGTCATCAAGGTCAAAGACACACAAATGACACTGGGTGGATAGTCAGGAGGAAGCTATTGATGAAGTTTGGTAATGATCTGACGAACAGATCCAAGAAATATTCAACATTGGACGTACATCCAAAATTATTGACACAAAGGTGAAGATCGCCCGAATGACTCTGGATGGATAGCATTCAATATGAGGAAACTATTTATGAAGTTTGGTACGATATGACTAACGTATCGAGATATTCAACATTTGGACGAATATCCAAAATTGTTGACGCGAAGATGAAGATAAATAACCAAGTTCCAGGTCAGCAAAATTACACTGGGTAGATATCCATCAATGTGAGAAGCTATTGGTGAAGTTTGGAGATGGAGATATTCAACATTTGAACATATGACCAAAATTATTGAAATGAAGATAAAGGTCACCAAGGTGATGGTCAAGGACACCCGAATGACACTATGGATGGATAGCTATGATGCAAGGCATACGTCCAAACGTATGGCCAAAATTGTTGACACCAAGATCAAGGTCACCAGGTCACAGTCACGAAAATAATACTGACTGGATAGCAATCAATGTGACAAAGCTATTTATGAAGTTTTGTAATGATATGACACGAACATCCAAAATTGTTGACGCAAAGTTCACCAAGTCCAAATGTGATGAGCTATTGATGAAGTTTGGTAATCATCTGGGCCCGGTTGTTCAAAACACCAGTTAGCTTAACGAACTGTTAAATCCTTAACGGACTGTTAAATCCTTAACTGAATGGTTAAAATCTCTGTTAAACAGAGATTTTAACCATTCAGTTAAGGATTTAACAGTCCGTTAAGCTAACTGAAGCTTTGAGCAACCGGGCCCAGACTAACGAATCAGGATATATTCAACATTTGGATGTACATAAAAAATTATTGACACAAAGGTTAAGGTCACCAAGGTAAAGGTCAAGGTTATCCAACTGACACTGGATGGATAGCTATCAATGTGAGGAAGCTTTTGATAACGTTTTGAAATGATCTGACTAACAGATGAAGAGATATGCAAAATTTGGACGTACATCCAAAATTTAAGTAAAAAATTGTTGACGACGAGGACGCCGGAATTGTGACTGCTACATGTATGTCTCACTTTCCACTATCGTGGGTGAGACAAAAACTGTTATGTATCACACATAAATAACTTTTACAAATAATCATGTGGAAATAATAATTGGCTATTATGTCCTTTAAATGTATTATTGGCATACATTTACAGCAAACAAGTACTGTGAGAAAAATTATAAGAAATTTAACCCCAATGTTAACTTTTGACGTTGACCTTGGGAGAGTCATGGGCACAGCATGATCATCATCA
The DNA here is from genome assembly GCA_029237695.1 of Conchocele bisecta. Taxonomy (NCBI): domain Eukaryota; kingdom Metazoa; phylum Mollusca; class Bivalvia; order Lucinida; family Thyasiridae; genus Conchocele; species Conchocele bisecta. The sequence goes on from CM055267.1 coordinate 71,395,302, forward strand.
GAAGAATACATGTGTGAAATATCAAGTCATTCTGTGAAAGTAAAGAGAAGTTGTAAAAAAGTACCCCACGTTAGTTTTGTGACAGTCGGAATGGCAGACAGACAAATGGATTAACAATCTGACCAGTATACAACCTCCGGGCAACTCATTGTGAGGGTATGAAAAATATAGAAAACACCCATTATATACCCACCAATGACTGTGGTGACAACGGTTGTAGTGACGGAGGCGGAACTTGCACTGTAGCCTGTACTGGCATCATCTCGGTGCCGTGTCCGGGATCTGGACTGCCATGACGAGGATCCGCTATCTACAACACGGGTACAACACATGATACAGGAAATGGTGAAACAACACATGCTACATGTGTATGTATGGTGCAAACATGTGTGGTTGTCACTGGAAAAATTTGGCAAATATGGCGGCCAGGCTAACCCCTGATCTAAAACACTCTCATGTAGCCTGCAGAGCTTCAGTTAAAGGTCACATTACAAACTATCACTTATTTTCTTCAAAACGCGCTAAAAATAACAACGGCGACCCTAATAACCGATTTCCGGTTCGTTTGTATTTTTCCTGACATTGAGATTTCTCATATCGCACCTTATCTGACACCTATACAGAGCCATGCAATGAATTGGTCATCGCTTATCTCTCCTGTTACTGCGACCTACTGGTGCGAGGTGGCGCTGTAAAAATAACCGCTGAGACGTAGCAGTAGAACAGCTTACCTGATTGGTGGATGAAGGTTTCTTATATAATATCGTTTGGATTTATGGACATCATGTATTTGTTGCATAATTTCTTTGTTTTTGTCGTTTAATATATATACGTTAATCGTTATTTTTTCCTTCGCCTAGTTATACTTGGATTATTTATATGTTGGTTGCAATCGTCGGAGACGACTATCTGTGCGGAAGTCGGTTGTCATTCACGGTCAAACAGACAGCAGAGCCAGAATCAGCAAAAAAATGTGAAATTAAATGTTATATTTCTATTATTTTTTTTACAAAATGCTAATCTCCGACATTGCGTAAATTGATTCTGCAATGTTTTGCAGAATGTTACTTCAGCATACTTGTGCTTTGACAATTTCAAGTTGAAACAATCAGTGACACGCGTGTGTAGCTATGTTCAAAGGATGCCGCCGGAGGTCATTAATGGCTAACAACTTATCCGATGATTTGACCGCAGGCAAATAGGGAAGTGGATCTTAGGACAGGTGTATTCTGAATTCAATGAAGCCACACCTATTCTATGCTGATTGGTTGGATCCATTTTGTTTATCTGTCCTAGTCAGTGACAGACGTGTGAAGCTACGTTCAAACGGATGTCAACAATAATGCGGCAGGTGTATATTGAATCCGCGAGGCCACACCTATGCCAAGCTGATTGGTTGAGTCCAATTTGACAGACATCAGGTAGAATAGATACACTGTGCACATCAGGGTGCTTTCTACAGTTCCCTCCTCAGTCGCAGTGTACAGCGGATGTTGACACAATCTTCAAACAACACACCACCCCCCCCCCCCCCTGTGGCAATTAGAGCGACTAATTTTCTCACTGCTGTCACCCCGGGCTTTCCATGATTCAGCAATGCCACAACCATTCTGAACAGCAACAAGTGAGAACAGTGAATGAAGTATAGTTTCATCATAACTTCTATATTCCTTGAAGAATTACTTAAAGATTTCAACACAGCATACTTGCGGACAAATGCCACACATCCATGCTGCCCTTAATGTGACCTTGACCTGTTGACCTTCACAACTTTTAACTTTTTTAAACATTAAAGGTACATGCCCACGCAGTAGGCACAAACTGTTCTTTATAGGAATTAAATCAGTGTATAATTCTGTCACTATTCCACCAGTTCTAAAAATTACAAGTGCCCGCTATACAGATATAATCAATTAGTAACATTTATTTTACTGATCGTGACTCGCGGTGGTATCAGGCTATTTTCATATGCAAATGAGGCATGATATTTTTTAATTATTTATACTAATTAAATGTGTCACCTGAAAAAATTATAGTTTCGACAGATTATCAAGTATGATCATTGCACAACAAAAAATAAATACAGAGAATAAATAGTAATGTCCGTTAACATTTTAAGGAAACATGGTTATCGCCCCTGATATCAATGTGTAAATTTACGGCTAATATAAAATGTATAATAATGCCAATCAATACGTGGAATAACGGTGAATGAATGTTTATTTTGCCAGAAAATGTGTCAGATGATGTATCTGATGTAAGTAACATTTTGTGCCTACTGAGTGGGCATGTACCTTTAACAAGTTCGCAGGAGTTTCTCAATTATGTCATAACTTCTTTATCCCTTGCTGGATCACTATACTATTTCAATACATCACACTTGTGGACAAATGCCACGCATCCATGCTGTCCTTAATATGACCCTGACCTTCACAACTTTGAACTTTGTCACACATTATTTGTTTTACCAGAGTTTACAAAAGACCTGTGCACAAATGTCATACATATATGCTGTCCTGAATATGACCTTCACATTTTTGACCGTCACACCTGTGTTTATGAATACTTATCACTTTTGGTAAATTAACTTTGCCACAGTTTCTGCCAATCTGCCACCGGGGGGGGGGGGGGGGGGGGGGCATTCGTGTGCCGACAGGCCACATTTTCTTGTTTTTAAGTGTTGTAAAAAACGACAATTAATGATTTTTCCTCAAATATATATAAATAAAAGATTAATCTGACATTATTTTTTAAGGGGCAGGTGGGGATGATATTCAGTAATTTAATTTCATGTGAGCCTTAGCCGGACGTAAAATTTCAAAATAATGTTATACAAATTACCAACGGAATGAAACATTCGAAATTTCCAGATCAAAATTTGATTGATTTTTGTCTGAGGTGCATATATATTCCTTATACATGCTGTTCCTCCCCTGCGAAGGATTCATGAACTGTTCATGAATTCAGTTCATGAACTAGTTCATGAATGAACATGAACAACAAATGGCCGCTTTTAAACATAGAACTTGTTCTTGAACATCAGTTCATGAACTGAATAAGTTATTGAACTTGTTCATGAATTTAGTTCATGAACTAGTACATGAATGAACATGAACGACAAATGGCCGCTTTTAAACTTCAGTTCATGAACTTGTTCTTGAACATCAGTTCATGAACTGAATAAGTTATTGAACTTGTTCATGAATTTAGTTCATCATAAGGAAGCTACATACCAAGTTTAAAGGTCTGTAACTCTGTAATTCTAACTCAAATACAAAATCGAAATAAACTTTGCTACTCATCATAAGGAAGTTACATACCAAGTTTCAGGTGTATAGCTATTAGGGTTTACATGTTTTATAAGCCAAAATTGCCAAATTCTAAGTCGAAAAGTGGGAGATAATCAATGACCCGGGGGTCGAATCAAAAATCTAAATAAACTTTGCGCATCTACTCATCATAAGGAAGCTACATACCAAGTTTCAGGTGTGTAGCTATTAGGGTTTAAACGGTTTACGACTTACAAGCCAAAATTGAAAAATTCTAAGTCGAAAAGGGGGAGAAAATCCATGACCCCGGGGTCAAATCAAAAATAGAAATAAACTTTGCTCATCATAAGGAAGCTACATACCAAGTTTCAGAAATGTAGCTAGTATGGTTAAAAGGTTTTACGACTTACAAGGTTGGTGACGGACGGACGGAAGGACAAATGGGACGCGATGGACGGACGGGATGGATGGACAAGGGTAACACTAACACTAAATGCCCCTTCCACTATCGTGGTGGTGGGGCATAAAAACAGAAATTCCATACACTTAAACGTATGTCTAACTTTTCTTCAGAAAGAATAACATGTGATTGTATCTCATGTCTCATGTATCTATTCTAAGTAACATCATTACCATTGGCATCAAAGGTAAACATAATTACATAAACAATAGTATGGTACATTGTATACATTGTTTTACTTAACAGAACAGAACAGAACAGAACATATCTTTATTTTGCAAATCTCAGACCGCAACATGCGGTATATGATTACATATTGATTGTCATGGCATAAGCAATCAAAATGGCGACAGGGTGTCTGCTACAATAGTCAGGTGACATGTATTGCAAATAATAGCATTCATGTGTCTCATTTTAAAGAAGCCGATAGTACACAGTGATGGAAAATGACATGATAAAGCCTTAAAGTAATACAAAAATGCAAATAAAATGATTAAGTCCCAATGGGCGGGAGAAACTTCCATTTGAGGCCATGCCCTATATGGATGCATAAGTTGTGTTTATCATACAAGTATTGAATTAATCAAGTAGCACAGAACATTTTGTTGAATAAAAAACAAAAGCTTTCGAAATCTGTGTCACTTAACAGCATAACATATTTTTATGAACAATAAATATAATTGTTAACTATGGATATCAATTAATATTCGAAATAAATGTACACTATATTGCAGCAGACGTGTGTGCATGTATACTGTACTTGAAAAGTATAGATGAATGTGTTACACCAGGTTATACAAATGGAAATGACAGTGGCATAGCCCAGCTGTCCTCGATCTCTACATGTATATATGCAGAGGAGACTGGGTTTAATTAAACTTCAATTGAGATTGTCATCTTTTGACGCCCTCACATTGAAGCCGAAATTCGAAAGCACGCGAGGGAGTCGTATGAATACAATGTTTTAATATATATTTACGTTTTTACATGTAGTTATCATGACTGTAAATATCTAATATGCATGACATGTTTCAATCTACATCAGAGACATAGACTAACTTAAAATTATTGATGTACATATCGTGCTGCCTGAATGACAACATGGTCAAATGTGCGTCTTCAAACATTTGTGAATTTCACGATTGCAGACTGCAAACACACCGGTGAATATCGGGTGATTATGCTATGCTATCGATCGACATATCACTTTAATCAAATAATAATGATAACAAACACTGTAAATCCTCATGAGGCGGTTCGCCGTGAGCTGTACGTCCCACCTGGGTCTGCAGTGTTTGCACACAATTGTTTTATGGTGTGTATGGATGAGAATCTTAATAACATGTGCATGTAAGCATTACTATGAATACAGTAATACATTTAGTATTGGTATATACTGTTCATTTCTACTCCATGAAATATTTTATCTACTACATACATGAATGTAATATATTGGGCCAATTCGGAGATTGCAGACGACAAGCATAGCGACACTCAGCTGGTCCCATTGTTTGTAGTCGGCAATCAAACATGCGCACCGTACACATGCAGTGGACTTTATTAAAGGTATCAATATGACGTCATTAGTATAAAAGTGCATGATGTTTTTGTTCCACGGCTGGGTAAAGGGGTCTTACGGCATTTGTGGACAGTGTAGTCCCAGACCAGACTGCGTGAATCGGCAGTCTGGTCAGGTCTTACTCTGTCTGACATACGGTAAATTAGTTAGTGCATCGGTCATATGCAATCATGTAGATACTGTAGAAGCTATGCCGTTGTATTGATCAGGGTATACATTGGTTTGAACGAGTCAAATTCCATTTTCCAGTCGGTTAAACCAGTTAATATATATCAGTATACTGAATACATTGTAGTTATTCATCCTTACGTAAATACAGACATTATTTCTTTGACAAATAGGCTTAACCTTTTCAACCAAATTGCGGAAGTGATATTTAGAAGTTCTTTAAATTTTAATATATTCGTACGGTTAAAGAAATATTTCGCGATATATTTTTTTCGACTTTCGGAAAAGAACAGGCAAGTAAGTAGATAGTGGAATTCATCTCCTATATCTCCCGAGTTACACAAAAGGCATTTTCGTTCCGATGTATCCTCCGAGTTACACAAAAGGCATTTTCGTTCCGATGTATCCTGACCAGACCACCGACCTGTCTCTATAGGTAGTTTGTGGTTACTTGTTCGAAATTTAACTAAATTTATGTATAAAGATTTAGGCAAAATTCTGAAGTACTCTTCAAATTGTACGGTTTCTTTAAATATATTATACGTTTTCCCCTTACTTGAAGCTGACACTTTCTCATTCCATGATTGTTTAAATTGATCTACAAGTGTTAATTTTATACTTTTAATGTTAACGGATGTATTGCTATTAATCAGTCCAGTGTTTCCTGATTCATTTAATATGTTTTTAATATAGTGCAGCCATTTGCAATTAAAATTATCTAGACTCGAAATGTGCTCGAACAACATATAATTATGATAACTTATATTGTTTACCGGATATTATTCTGTTCCAAAATCCTAACATTTTTGTTTTAACTATAATCTCCAGTGGATACCGTCCTAGTTCAGCATAGAGCATATATAGCGGGGAACTTTTTCTACTTTTAGTAATTTTTCTAAGGAAGCCAGAATGCACCCTTTTGATTAAGTCCAAGTTTTCAAAACCCCAAATTTCGCATCCATATGTTAGGATTGGTAACACAGTATGGTCAAACAGTTTCAATTGTAGGTCAATTGGTAAATCAATATTGTTTATGCGAGTACGTATATAGTTACTAAGTACATAGCTTTCTTGGCCTGTTCAACTACATGTTTTCTGGCGTTCAGGAAACTGCAACATTTTGAAAAGTACAAACAAAGATATTTATATTGGTTAACAGTTTCAATTATATTTTTACCGAGTTTAAATTGATATTTATTATTTTTTCGTGATCCAAAAACTATTACTTTCGTTTTACTGAAGTTAATATTGAGTCTCCAGGTATCACAATAGCGTAAGAAATCGTCTAGGCATTTTTGAAATGCTGCTTCATTGTCGGAAAGTATTACTGTGTCATCCGCATAGAGGAGTACTACTATTTTCAAAAGGAAAGTAGTGTCAACCGTATTATGTCGAATTTCTATACCATCATTTTCATTTCCGGTTAGAAATTGTTCAAGGTCGTTTCGAAACATGGAAAACAGAACAGGGGACAGGCTGTCACCCTGACGCACACCACAAAAGCTATGGAAATATTGTGATGATTCACCATTAACTGATATACATGATTTGACGTCTGAATACATATTAGAAATAATTCTAAAAAATAGTCCGTTTATGCCGCTATGTAGTAATTTTTTCCATAATCTAATTCTCCAGACGGAATCAAATGCCTGTGAGTAATCAACAAAACCACAGAATAGTTTTTTGTTTTGAGCTCTAAGAAGTTCAATTAGCATATGCATTACAAACATATGGTCCGTGGTAGAGTAACGCTTTCTAAAGCCTGCTTGGTTTTCGGACAGTATGATATTGGAGTATAGAAAATTGTTAAGTCTTTGATTTAGTACGGACGTAAAAAGCTTGCTTAGACAATTTAAAATAGTTATTGGTCTATAGTTTTCAGGTTTACGGGCATCGCCTTTGTTTTTATATATGGGCATAATTGTGCCTACGGTCCAAGATTCAGGTAAAATACCCGAGGTAAGTATTATATTAAAAAGTGATACATAAATTGGTAGCATCTTATCCTTTGTTGATGTTATATATTCATTTAGAATTTTATCGTTTCCGGGCATTTTAGAATTATTCAGACCTGTTATTGCTGATTGCAATTTCCTCTTGGCTAATTGATATATTTAGAATATTATCGTCATTGTTTAAATCGATATCACCGATAAGTTCGTCCAGGTCTTCATTGGAATTATCGGGTTTCCTGGCGTTCACTTCTTTGAAAAACTCATATAAATCATTTATAGTGGCAGCCACTTTGTTGTCTTTTAATTTTAAACTGTTCAATATTTTCCAATAGGACTTCGGGTCTCTTTTATTAAATTTTCGCAATTTATTTGCAGTTTGTCGTTTGTGTTGGGCAATATATTTGTTCATAGTCTGTTTATAGACTTTACTTTGTATTTGTACGTTTGTTTTATCTGTTGTTGATTTACTTTGTCGGTATTGATTTTTTGCCGCATTGTATATTATGCGAGCATTACGGCATTTTGTTCCAAACCATGGTTTGTCGCATCGCTTTTTGTTATGTGCAGATTGATTTCGCATACCAAATGTTGATACTGCTGAATTGTTGAATATGTTTGCAATTTGCCTAGTAATGTCATTTATGTGCGGTTTGGTTGGGTTCAAAGAACAATTTCTTAACTTTGTTTGCAGGTCATTAATGTCATCGACGTTAATATTTATTGAAAACTGTGGGTCTTGTTCTTTATTCCATTTAATTTTATCGCTTAAGACACGTGTTTTATCATTTATGTTATCAGTACCCATCTCGTTTATGTGTGTTTTCAACGACATGTATAGAATTGCGTGTCCGTCCGATAGTATCGTATCAGTTTTAATTATCTCAAAATGATTCAAAAGTGGCACGGCGTTCGTTGTTGCTAACGTATAGTCGATTAATGATTGATCTCTGAAAGTTAGATTGCCTACATCCTTGTCGCTACATGTACGTCCATTTAGAATAAATAAATTATTATTCTTACAAATTTCTATTAGCTTATATCCCATATTATTTGTTTTACGGTCTTTCGATTTACGATTGACGTTAACGTTATCTGATTGAATTGTATCAACGCAATCGTAAAATAACAAGGTTTCTTCGTCGAAAGTAGTTAAAGTAGTCTGACAGAAAGTTATCTGATCTGGTATAGTCAAGCAATTCCGCTGTTCTAGCATTAGCATCTCCTGTAATGAAAACGTGATCATATTTACTACATGTTTGTGTAATTTCGTCTTCTAGCGCGGATAATTCGTCATCATTGTAAAATCTTGATTGCGAAGGCGGTATGTATATTATGCCGAGTATTATATCTGCTTCTAACTGAGTTAATGTTTTACTAATTTTAATCCACAATACATATTCACAATCGGTGTTTATTTTATCAACATATTGCACGATTGATTTTTTTACAAAAACGCCAATGCCGCCAGATTTACGCAAGTAATTTTGTCGTCTGTTTTCGGTAAGCAGTGTGTAATTTGGCACAGAAATAATATCATAGTCATCTAATTTTGTTTCCGTGACACAGAAAATATCATAATTATGTATTAAGTCACTAAATTCGGGGTATTGTGAACGAGTTTTCAAACCACAAACATTCAATGTTCCAATGTGTAGAAGTTTCCCCCTACTGACCTAGCCCGTATTGCTTACAGTGGGCGAACCAGTCCGTGCGTGGTCGGAGTTCTCATTGTCAATAGCACGCTGTTGATCTATCCGTGCCGATCTTTGATCCCGGCCACGTGACGTGCTGGCAGATGACTGTCGTTTGTCCGTGCTTTTCGATAATGACCGAGTTACGCGGCGAGACGGAGTTTGTTCTCTTGTAATGTTTTTGTTTGGTGGGGGGTGATTTTCTGTGTTTGTGAGTGATTTTGGTACATTAAATGGAGATGACGACCTAAATATCGAAGGTTGGACGGGTGTTGCAATTATTCCGCTTCGTATGCTGGGGTGGGGTATTACTACCATGCATAATGGCCGGTTGCTGTTGGGATTGTTGTGCTGCCTGGTTATTTTGTGAGTCTTTGTCACCGTCTGATTGGCTCACTGGTGTCACGGCATGTGTAACACTGGCACTGAATGGAACCTCGTTTGGATATGTAGAGGTATGACGTTCTACAGATGCTGGGGGCCGATGTGGGGTTAGTGCCTGCGGTTGTTGTTGTAGATCTGCGACAACACCTGCACTGTACCTCGTGGGTGACGTAGAACTGGCCGGGTATTCCCCTACGAATACTATTGGAGGATGGTTATGAATGCCACTTCCTGATTGGCGTGTTGTTGGAGGAGCTCCCCTGTTCAAGGCACTCGCGAATGAAATGTTCGGATCACTGAATCTGTGGAATGTGAAGGAACTCTGCGGGGTTTGTGGTTGAGGATGCCGTTGTTCTTCGCGATAGTAACCTGTATGTGGCCCCTGATAAGGATTGTTTGTTTGCATTTGTGTATTGCCACTGTCCGAAGGGGGACCATTTGGGGATGTTTTGTACCTTACATGGCTGAGATAAGTGTCTCTACTGCCTTTCAGATATTCATACCAGTCTGGGAATTCGTTATCAACGGTTGTGCCATTCACAACTAGTTTGGCAGGAAATTTAATTGACACTTTGGCCCCTGGTTTAAATTTGGGCCACAGATGTTTACGAGCTTCAACAATCTCCTTTGGATAGTCACGATCAACCACATAAGGGGTTCCCTTTAATTCATACACATTTTTCATTATTTTCTCAACGTCTTGAAAATATTTGAACGCCACAATTATATCACGTTTAGGCATGTAACGTTGGAGGCCAAGCGGGTGAGCTCTGTCGATGCATATATCGTCAAGCCCAAATCTCTCCTTCACAAAATCACCGATAATGCGATCACAGTCGTTCATATCTTGGGGGCTGTGGGTGACAATGTTTCTAAATATCAAGTTACATCGTCTTGTTCTGGCCTCGATATCTATTGATTTGTACGACAGCAGCCTCAGCATATCAACATTATGGTTAACAGTACGGGCAACAGAATCAATGTTTTTGGACGTGTCATGAAAAGATTGTTTGAATAAATCCATACCTGTTTGGGCCTCTCGTTGGCTGACCTTTATAATTTGAATGTCCATATATATCACATTCAACTTTTCCGTGTCTGACATTTGTGAAAACATTTCATCATTGTGACCACTGTTGATTGCTACATGTTGCGGGCTTTCTCGAAGACAACGTTTTTTGTTGCACACTATTTCAAATCCATTGTCCTCCATATCCCCGCCCGCCATTTGCCTGTTCTGAAATGGCGCAAACTGGTTTTGTGTGTGAATAGAAAAGTCCATGTTTTGCATCATGTTGCGCGGTAATGTGTAATTATCAATATATATATCCACACTATATTCACTCGCACTGCGTTTGAGATAAGTAAACTCGATATCCTATGCGTTTGTGAATTTATTTTGACGATTTCATCTAACAATCACGTATAACTGTTTTCCCTGTCCACCATCTTGACTCGATACAAATGTATCAAGTTCAGGATATTTAAAACTTATGAAGTATCAATTGCGCTTTAGTTGCCATTAAAGTTATAAACCCAAGTCATTTCATTTTCTCAGCATACCGGCATAGAAGGTCCTACTAGTAGAGCCAATTATTGAAGAAAATGCTGAACATGGTGTTGTTACAGAGGTATAAGCATGATTAACAACCACGATGGAAAAGTTAAATTAGTAACTTGCTACTTGTATTTGTTTGTTCTGGTATTAAGATGCTGACCATCACAGAATGAGTACTTGGAAATTGTTGAGTACTTTCTCAAAGAATGATCATAAACAATGATAATGTTATAAATAACTGACTGAGACTGAGATTCAGCTCACTGGTGCCAGTAGCCAATTGTGAAGCTGAATTTCCATCATTTGCAATACACGGCAGCAAAACAAAACAGTAGCACAAGCAAGCATTGATACAGAAAGTATATGTTAACCCATTACAGTCTGAATACATATATTATCATTTAATCACTTTACTGATACACATTTATAAGTATTTGTTTTATTTCCTTGCAAAAACATATGTTGTGACCAAAATTTGAACTGTCTCATAGAAAAAGTAATGTCCCCTGACTTATCATAGGGGCATAATAAAATATATCAATTTCAATGCAACAAAGTGGGTAACATGAGAAACAGCAGACGACAATTTCCGTCAACAGCGTAGGAAGGGTTAAGCACATATTCACCACATCCAGCAGCAATTTAAGGTTAACATTATGTTAGTTGATCTTGTAGCAACCACAAATCACATACTTATACATTCTTGAACAAGAATACCAAATGTTACATTATATATATATACCATGTATACTAGAACAAATGATAATGAGAAAAAACAGCTATCTGACCTTGACATTGTGGACAGGGTCAGGATAGGTGTTCCACAGAATGTATCTATGTTTAAAGATGCATATGAAGTTTCAAATCATTCTTCAATGTGATTACAGATGTATAAGTCACTTTAAAACCTTTAATTGCAAATACAGTGTAGATGGAATGAGAGAGACAGTGCCAAACCATAATAAAACATCATGTTTTTCAAACTGGCCTACAGATAGCATTTTAGAGTAAAGCAATTAGCAAACACCAACATACATGTAGCTATATATGGTTCCGGTGATTTGTGATTTTATACCAGTAGTGTCACTTTATTAGGTTTGAGGCGGCTTTCAGCTGCGCCGAAAACCTATTGTATTCGTTGGTTTTTTTTCAGCCGTTCAGTCTACAGCCCAAACGGCTGGTCGGATCGACTTCAAATTTTGCATGCCGATTCGGATCAAGTGTGAGCAGAGACATAGAGATTTTCAGAAATATGTTAATGCCACTTTCCACGAAACCGGAAGTGACGTCATACTTTCTATAACTTCCTTATTTTCGAACCGATTTCAAAAATTCTTTTTGCATTGGAAAGCTGACAAAATTCTCTATCTCGAATTCGCTGACAACGTACGTTTTCCAATTTGTACAGTAATGTCAGCAACATAATTTCTTGCCAGTGTGATAGGGGAGTGTCAGGCGCATAAAAGATGATAATTTTCAGAGCTCTATCTTGACTACTTCCGGTTCTATTGGATGTCAAAGATGAACGTCTTTTTTTCAAGTTTTCAAAATAGAGCAAACGGATGTGACGTCAGCTTCGTTATTTATCAATAGATTTCAAAATTTCTTACTGCGGTCGATATTTCAGTCCTTTAGCTAAAACTTTCCCGCTTTGTGCCGGCCTATGGTGAAAAACAAACGAAAACTTCACTGGCGGAATATTGCACATATTTAATTTCCATTTTATTAGGTGTATTTACAAATGGCGTAAACTGCAATTTAAGGGCGATAACTATCGAAAAATAATCATCCGCTGACTTACGGGCTCCCTCCATCTACACCAAACCGTGGTCGGATCGACTTCAAATTTTGCATACCGATTCGGATCAAGTGTGAGCAGAGACTCAGAGATTTTCAGATATCTTTTAATGCTACTTTCCACGAAAACGGAAGTGACGTCATACTTCCTATAACTTCCTTATTTTCCAACCGATTTCAAGAATTCTTTTTGCATTGGAAAGCTGACAAAATTCTCTATCTCAAACTCGCTGACAGTTTTCGGCTATCTGTTCAAATAAAAGAGCTATATGCATTTGAAGTTGAAAAATGTACATACTTTTCAACGATTTTGCCGAATTTTTGTCAAATTTCGGTTGATAACGGGTGGTCTTTACAAACGTTTTCCAATTTGTACAGTACTGTCAGCAACATAATTTCTTGCCATGGTGATAGGGGAGTGTCAGCCGCATGAAAGATGATAATTTTCAGAGCTATATCTTGACTACTTACGGCTCTATTCGATGTCAAAGATGAACGTATTTTTTCAAGTTTTCAAAATAGAGCAAACGGATGTGACGTCAGCTTCGTTATTTATCATTTGATTTCAATTGTTTTTGCTGTAGCTGATATTTCAGTCCTTTAGCTAAAACTTTGGCTGAGGATCGAACCCGGTATCCCTCGCTCCGAGTCCATCGCTCTACATCTAAGCTAACCGGTCCCACATCGGTGTGATGATGCGAACACAATAATGTTGGACTGTTCATTCTAAAACTTCAGAAATTATTTTTGCAACCGATAGTTTACACCTTGGGCTAAAGCTTAGTTACACATGAAATCAATGTTTGAGGCTCAAACCGTTGATGCAGCTCAAGCTGCTCTAGTGGTAATTGTACCTTTCTGATATTCATGTTATTTCAATTAAAACCTATTTAAAAGTCAAACTCAATACATAAATGCATCAATAAACCATGTACATGTGATAGCTCTGTGACTATCTTGGACCTTCCAACCTTGACAGTAATGTACTCACTCATTAATGTTCAGATAGTAGACACATTTCTCTGCTATACATACATGGTTTTGACATAGTAATTAAGTTAAACAATTCCAACAACAGAACATTATAATGAGAAAACTGCCTTAACCAATATCTGCAGGTTTAAAAAAATCACAGATCTTGGGATTTCAAATTTCCCTGACATTTGCTAAAATTTCAAAATTCCCTGACATTTCCCTGACCTTGAATTTCCCTGATTTTTCCCTGACGCGTGGGAACCCTGCCTGGGGTGGTGGCGTGGAGAATGCTCCCTGACCCCCATGTCGGGACTTGGTTCGCCTCGTCTGGTATTTACCTCTGGTTACAGCCTTGCTGACTGAATGGCGACCAGTGCAGACCCTGATCAGACTGCGCGAATGCGCAGGCTGATCTGGATCTACACGGGTCGCAGATACCATAAGCCACATTTCTCCAGTCACAGTCACAAATTAACAGTTTACATTTAGTTCTAAAACATTACTGGTAGTCCCTCCAAACTGAAACTAAATCGTAACGGACTGAATGCATAGATCTGCTAATTGATGTCGGTTAATGTACATGATGTATTGGTTCCGTGCTTACTTGCATCCTGTAATTGGTATGACCAGAGCTGGGGCAGAGTTACAGGTTCCCGGTTTATTGCTTAGTTTTCTGTATCCGGCAGCCTGTGAGTTGGAACCAGTAAACTTAAAACTGATGAACTAGAATAGTTTATGGAACGCGTACGAATAGGTAAATCGGTCACACGGAGGCATTCTGGTATTACCATAGACGCAATGTAAATAAAAACAATGGCGACCTACCATTCAAGTCCGAGTCATTATTTTCGAGTTACGAAATGGTGCGAGGTTTCCGAGTGATTTCGCCCAAGTCGGTTCATACATTTTCAAAATCGCGCTCGATAGTTTTTCACTATTTCGTTTATTAATTCCGTGAAAGAGATTCGTAGATAATTTGAAAGGTAATCAGTATTACTATGCAGCTACATTCAATGTATTTCTGCGCTTAATTAACATGCGACAAGTTGTTTTTATGGAATGCAGACATTGGGTCCGAAAACAAATGAGGACGAAACAAGCAAGGTGCGATTTCGAACGCTGGGTAACATTTTCATTGGATAATTTACGCAGTCAAGAGTATGCCTACCCAATCAGCAACGTAACTAAACACGCGTGTTTGACAAAGGTCAAGGATTGTTTTTATTAAAAAATAACCCGGGATTTGTTTACAATCGTCAGAAACAGCAAATGTTTGTGATTTTTGTAAGGAAAACGAACATCTTCCAAAATATGTGTGGTTGCCCAAAAGAAAATATTTGAGCGAGTGTCAAGTACGCGGCGGGTAAAATCTGCTCGCCCAAGATGAAATTCACTCGCATTGGCGACTTGGCGAGCGCCCATACGAGCACTGTGTTGCCCGTCTGATTTAGCATTATATATAAGTACTATCGGGGAAAACATAGATTGTAACCCGACGATGTAAATATAAATAAATGTATATATAGGCTGGCATCCTACAGCTGTTGAAAATTGCACAGTATGTCCATTTTGTCACCCACTGTCGCATTTAAGTATGTAGTTTGTAACTACAGGTCATTCTTATATTTTTACAGTACAGTACAGTCCCATATATTTATATCAGCGGTCTAATAAACTGGAGTTCTAAGTAGTCTGTTGAACTATTACATGTAATAATCGTATTATGCATACATTTTGGAAGTTCTACTGATACGTCATATACCCACGTGACCGCAAAGGGAAATAACTGTGATAAGCAAAATAATGCAGTCATGCAGTGACGGCTGGAAAAACTGGTTGTCCGGAAAATGAAATCCGTAAAAGAACGGCACATACTGGTCGGATTACTGTAAAATTTGTTTTATTTGATATATAAATGGTGAATACATAAGTGTAACGCGAAAACAGAAGCTTGTTCTCCTTTAAGGTGCGTAATTTGGAGGTAAATTTCTTATTTCTCCATCAAAAATGGCAAGTTGGGAGTGCTTTAGAATCATCTCAATGAGACGATTCTAAAGGACTCCCAACTTGCCATTTTTGATGAAGAAATAACAAAATTCAGCCAAAGTTGGTCAAATTACGCACCTTAACTGGAGCTCTGGTAGCCTGATAAGAATCAAGTGTTACAAGCAGGACACATGTATCATATGTATCAGGTAAATTTTCAGGTAAATTTCTTATTTCTCCATCAAAAATGGCAGGTTGGGAGTGCTTTAGAATCATCTCATTGAGACGATTCTAAAGGACTCCCAACTTGCCATTTTTGATGAAGAAATAACAAACTTTCAGCTCTGGTAGCCTGATAAGAATCAAGTGTTAGAAGCAGGACAGATGTATCATATGTATCAGGTAAATTTTCAGGTAAATTTCTTATTTCTCCATCAAAAATGGCAGGTTGGGAGTGCTTTAGAATCGTCTCATTGAGACGATTCTAAAGGACTCCCAACTTGCCATTTTTGATGAAGAAATAACAAAATTTCAGCCAAAGTTGGTCAAATTACGCACCTTAACTGGAGCTCTGGTAGCCTGATAAGAATCAAGTGTTAGAAGCAGGACACATGTATCAGGTAAATTTTCAAGTAAATTTCTTATTTCTCCATCAAAAATGGCAGGTTGGGAGTGCTTTAGAATCGTCTCATTGAGACGTTCTAAAGGACTCCCAACTTGCCATTTTGATGAAGAAAATAACAAAATTTCAGCCAAAAGTTGGTCAAATTACGCACCTTAACTGGAGCTCTGGTAGCCTGATAAGAATCAAGTGTTACAAGCAGGACACATGTATCATATGTATCAGGTAAATTTTCAGGTAAATTTCTTATTTCTCCATCAAAAATGGCAGGTTGGGAGTGCTTTAGAATCGTCTCATTGAGACGATTCTAAAGGACTCCCAACTTGCCATTTTTGATGAAGAAATAACAAAATTTCAGCCAAAGTTGGTCAAATTACGCACCTTAACTGGAGCTCTGGTAGCCTGATAAGAATCAAGTGTTAGAAGCAGGACACATGTATCATATGTATCAGGTAAATTTTCAGGTAAATTTCTTATTTCTCCATCAAAAATGGCAGGTTGGGAGTGCTTTAGAATCGTCTCATTGAGACGATTCTAAAGGACTCCCAACTTGCCATTTTTGATGAAGAAATAACAAAATTTCAGCCAAAGTTGGTCAAATTACGCACCTTAACTGGAGCTCTGGTAGCCTGATAAGAATCAAGCGTTACAAGCAGGACACATGTATCATATGTATCAGGTAAATTTTCAGGTAAATTTCTTATTTCTCCATCAAAAATGGCCGGTGGGAGTGTCTTTAGAATCGTCTCATTAAGACGATTCTAAAGGACTCCCAACTTGCCATTTTAGATGAAGAAATAACAAAATTTCAGCCAAAGTTGGTCAAATTACGCACCTTAACTGGAGCTCTGGTAGCCTGATAAGAATCAAGTGTTAGAAACAAGGACACATGTATCATATGTATCAGGTAAATTTTCAGGTAAATTTCTTATTTCTCCATCAAAAATGGCAGGTTGGGAGTGCTTTAGAATCGTCTCATTAAGACGATTCTAAAGGACTCCCAACTTGCCATTTTTGATGAAGAAATAACAAAATTTCAGCCAAAGTTGGTCATATTACGCACCTTAACTGGAGCTCTGGTAGCCTGATAAGAATCAAGTGTTAGAAGCAGGACACATGTATCATATGTATCAGGTAAATTTTCAGGTAAATTTCTTATTTCTCCATCAAAAATGGCAGGTTGGGAGTGCTTTAGAATCGTCTCATTGAGACGATTCTAAAGACTCCCAACTTGCCATTTTTGATGAAGAAATAACAAAATTTCAGCCAAAGTTGGTCAAATTACGCACCTTAACTGGAGCTCTGGTAGCCTGATAAGAATCAAGTGTTACAAGCAGGACACATGTATCATATGTATCAGGTAAAATTTTTCAGGTAAATTATTTCTCCATCAAAAATGGCAGGTTGGGAGTGCTTTAGAATCATCTCATTGAGACGATTCTAAAGGACTCCCAACTTGCCATTTTTGATGAAGAAATAACAAACTTTCAGCTCTGGTAGCCTGATAAGAATCAAGTGTTAGAAGCAGGACAGATGTATCATATGTATCAGGTAAATTTTCAGGTAAATTTCTTATTTCTCCATCAAAAATGGCAGGTTGGGAGTGCTTTAGAATCGTCTCATTGAGCGATTCTAAAGGACCCAACTTGCCATTTTTGTTGAAGAAATAACATTTCAGCCAAATTGGTCAAATTACGCACCTTAACTGGAGCTCTGGTAGCCTGATAAGAATCAAGTGTTAGAAGCAGGACACATGTATCATATTTTGTAAATTTCAGTAAATCAAAATTTCTTTATTTCTCCATCAAAAATGGCAGGTTGGGAGTGCTTTAGAATCGTCTCATTGAGACGATTCTAAAGGACTCCCACTTGCCATTTTTGATGAAGAAATAACAAAATTTCAGCCAAAGTTGGTCAAATTTTTACGCACCTTAACTGGAGCTCTGGTAGCCTGATAAGAATCAAGTGTTACAAGCAGGACACATATCATATGTATCAGGTAAATTTTCAGTAAATTTTTTCTTATTTCTCCATCAAAAATGGCAGGTTGGGAGTGCTTTAGAATCGTCTCATTGAGACGATTCTAAAGGACTCCCAACTTGCCATTTTTGATGAAAGATGATAATCAAAAGGTTAAGCAGCCAGTTGTATCAAATACGGCACCTTGGGAACTTTGTGAGCTCTGGTAGCCTGATAAGAATTTCAGCAAAGTGTTAGAGACAGGACACGATGTATCATATGTATCAGGTAAATTTTCAGGTAAATTTCTTATTTCTCCATCAAAAATGGCAGGTTGGGAGTGCTTTAGAATCGTCTCATTGAGACGATTCTAAAGGACTCCCAACTTGCCATTTTGATGAAGAAATAACAAAATTTCAGCCAAAGTTGGTCAAATTACGCACCTTAACTGGAGCTCTGGTAGCCTGATAAGAATCAAGTGTTAGAAACACAGGACACATGTATCATATCGTATCAGGTAAATTTGCAGGTAAATTTCTTATTTCTCCATCAAAAATGGCAGTTGAGTGCTAATGGAGATCGTCCTAATTATTAAGACGATTCTCAAAGGACTCCCAACAAAAATGCCATTTTTGATTTGAAGAAATACTAAAGGATTTCTTGCAAAGTTGTTTCATATTACGCACCTTAACTGGAGCTCTGGTAGCCTGATAAGAATCAAGTGTTAGAAGCAGGACACATGTATCATATGTATCAGGTAAATTTTCAGGTAAATTTCTTATTTCTCCATCAAAAATGGCAGGTTGGGAGTGCTTTAGAATCGTCTCATTGAGACGATTCTAAAGGACTCCCAACTTGCCATTTTTGATGAAGAAATAACAAAATTTCAGCCAAAGTTGGTCAAATTACGCACCTTAACTGGAGCTCTGGTAGCCTGATAAGAATCAAGTGTTACAAGCAGGACACATGTATCATATGTATCAAAGGTAAATCTAGCTGAATCTCATTGATTTCTCCACTCAAAAATGCAGTTGGGATGCATAGAATCCGTCTCATTAACGTTACGATTCTAAGTTCAGGACACATGTCATTTTTGATAGAAGAAATACTAAAATTTCAGCAAAGTTCGTCATTACGCACCTAACTCCGGAGCTCTGGTAGCCTGATAAGATCAGTGTTAGAATCAGTTGACACATGTATCATATGTATCAGGTAAAATTTTCAGGTAAATTTCTTATTTCTCCATCAAAAATGGCAGGTTGGGAGTGCTTTAGAATCGTCTCATTGAGATGATTCTAAAGGACTCCCAACTTGCCATTTTCGATGAAGAAATAACAAAATTTCACCCCAAGTTGGTCAAATTACGCACCTTAACTGGAGCTCTGGTAGCCTGATAAGAATCAAGTGTAGTAGTATATAAGAGTCACAATGATACCATCACCTATGGAAGGTGCTAGCTACGCGCGGCACCTTCCACAGCATGATGGTATCATTTGTGACTCTTATATACTACTACCGCGAGACCATATATTTATGACATGAGAAGATACACCCTATTAGAGATAAGAATCCCTATGTTATACTCAGTATATATATACAACAATCTGTCATACTTTTATTACGAATAAAGTAACAACTGACACCCTATTGAAGATAAGAAATCCATAAGTTATACTCAGTATTTTACAGCAATCTGTCACAAATATATACTGACACCCTATTAAAGACAAGTTATCCATATACTCAGTATATATATACAACAATCTGTCATACTTTTATTACGAATAAAATAACAACTGACACCCTATTAAAGATAAGAAATCTATAAGTTATACTCAGTATTTTACACCAATCTGTCACAAATATAAACTGACACCCTATTAAAGACAAGTTATCCATAAGTTATACTAAGTATATTTCAACAATCTGTCATATATTTATTACGAATAAATATAAACTTACACCCTATTGAAGATAAAAAATCTATTGGTTATACTCAGTATAATGCCTACCATAAAGCAAATGAGAGAGCAAGCTAAGAGTTGGGGAATTTCCCTAAGAGGTTTGAGACTCAAGAAAGATATAGCAGATAGGATAAGTGACGCGCGAGCCGTCGTCTACGAGGAGAGGCTGCGGCATGCGGTTTCGACCGACGACTGCCCGCCGACCCCGAAAAACGCTCCGAGAAATTGGAGAACGAGACGACGGCCAGTCTGCGCGCCACCGCTTACGCGCAGCGTGTAAAAGAAGATCACAGCGCACGTAGAAAACCCCTATACAAGCGACTACAATAAGATTTATCAAGGGGTTGGTGGGGAGACCTCCCAAGAAGAAGAGAGATATCGCAAGAGCTTTGGTGGAGGAGGGTCCCAGGATTCTCGCCGAAGAAGAAGCCGAAGTTAGGAAACTGTTGATAGGGGTAGGAGGAAGATAGTATGGACTTTCGAGAGGGGGGTAGCGGCGAGATCGCTAATCGCATAATGAATAAAATTCGCCCAGAGATGACCACGGCATGTTATCTGAGGTATTCGTGCTCGTATCGTATTAGGAACATAGAGACCGATGCTACTATGATCTATCACAAACAATCAAAGGGCAGTCCGTGGATAAACAGATCGCCAAAGCCGAGAGTTGGATATCCGATAGAGAGAAAGGTCGAATGGACATCGACAAAGTCGATAGACCAAACACAAAAATGGACCTTCGTTCGTTGGATATCGGTCGAGGTGAAGATGATCATCGACGCACAACAACTTCTCATGGGAGCGGGAAAACTCCCAGACTGGTTAAGACAGAAAAAGGGAATGTATTCCGTCGACACGTACGACGACTATTCTGTCTGTTTAGGTGCATAGCCATCCAACGTGGAGGGAGCCAGACCAGACCGCTGTTTGTGAGAAGGCACGAGCTCTGGCTCGCGAATATCTCGGGCATGATAACGGACCGGGTAGCCAGGGAATTCCCCTGGACGATATTAAGAAGGTCGAAGAGCATTTCAAGCTGGGTATTCGCGTGTACGAGCCCACCGCCGATGGAGTGTGGTACCTCATGAAGGTTCCGGCAAATTACGACGTGGTTGGGGGGAAGACAATGACGATAGGAATGTTTGGAGGTCACTCGTTCCTCATAACGAATCTCCGCAAGATGACGAACGAGTACGGGTGCACCGGATGTCAACAACGGTTCACAAAGTCGTGTAACATGCACAGCACGCGACCACCTGCATGGGTGGGAAGACCGTGGTGACATGTCCAGGTAAGAGGGTAGAGAGACCGCAGTCGGCCTACGAGAAGGCGTTCTATCCTAAGGGGTCAGCGAGTGTGAGGTCGATTCAATGGTTGAGCCGAGAAGAGGAGATGGGAAAGCACATACATCACGCCAACTGCGGTCACGTGGTGAGAGGTGGGTGGCCGGTGATCCGGTCGACGGTTACTGTCACGAGACCGAGACCGTGTTTCAGTTTCACGGATGCTACTGGCACGGGTGTCCGAGGCATTGCATGAGAGGTAACGCGAGATCGCTGTACAAGAGGACGAAAATTCAAGACGCCAAGATAAGGAAGGCGGGTTACGAGCTGGTGGTGATGTGGGAGTGAGTGGTTGAATGAGGTGAATACCTACTATCCACAATTGCCACGCGAGGAGGAGACGACTCTGTACCCCCACCAGATAGTCTACGACTTCGAGGCGTATCTCGACAAGTCAAAAACCACGCGACCCACCAAAGACCTGACCTTCGAGGTCGAGCACGTTCCTATATCGGTGTCGTTGGGGGATACGATGCATGAAGGGATCACACACCTATGCGAACGAGATCCCGACACGCTAGTCGAGAAGTTCGTGACCGAGCTGCAGATGAGAGGCAAGGCAATCAGGGAGGGGGTTAGGAAGAAGTATCTGCCGGCCGACATAGATATGTTATCGAAGTCTCAGCAAGCAAAGATTATTTCTTGGATTGACCAAGTCCCGGCCCGGTGGTGTTCAACTGTAGCAGGTACGACCTGAACCTCATCAAGCAGTACTTTGTAGAGAAGTTGGCGGCCACCGTGAATAAGGTGATGGTCGGAAAGAGAGCCAGCACGACGATGTTTCTGTTTACCCCGGAGTTTAGATTTCTCGACATCATCCAGTATCTGGGACCCGGTACCACGTACGACCGTGGGTTAAGGCGTACGACTGTAAAACAGTAAAGTCTCACTTTCCGTACGAGTGGTTCGATAGCGCGGACAAGCTCGACCATCCGGGGCTGCCAGACTATCCCGAGTGGTACTCGAAGTTGAAGGGTGAGTTCCTACTGTCGTTGTCCGAGTGGAAAGAGTGTAAGAAGGTATTCCGAGAAAAGAAAAGGGGATGAAGACGTTCAAGGAATGGTTGCAACACTACAACGACTTGGATGTAGGACCATTCCTAGAGGCTCTGACTAAAATGACGGAGTTCTACAAGGGAAGAGGCGTGGATATACTCAAGGATGCTGTGTCTCTGCCCGGTGTTTCCCTTCAGTACCTACTCCGCGGGTCGATCGATGGGAAGGCGGACACGCCCCGAGCTGTGGTCACCGAAGTCTGAAACTTACGAGATGATGAAGCAGGGATTGGTCGGTGGTCCGTCCATAGTATTCTCCAGATACGCCGAGGCTGGAAGGTCGACGATCAGGGTCGGGTGGGGAGTCGGGAGGAGAAGTGTGCAAGGCGGTGCTGGGGTACGATGCCAATGCTCTATACCTATCTACTCTGTCGAAGGACATGCCGTGTGGTGAGGAGCAGATATGGACTGTGACGACCCGGAAAGACAGTCGTATATAGACCGTTTCGTGAGGAAGGTCAGGAGTGAAAAGTGGTTCGGATTTGCGGAGTTGGATATAGAGGTCCCTGAAACGTTGAGAGACAAGTTCTCGGAAATGTCACCGCTGTTCGTTAATCGAGAAGTCGATGAGAACGAGGTTCCACAGCACATGAAGGACTACCTGGCCGGGACAGGGAGGAAAAGAGTCGAAGGACAGAGAAAGCTCGTGGGGGCAATGTCCGCCAAGAAGATGATCATATACTCCCCGCTGCTAAAGTGGTATCTGGAGCACGGTCTGATCGTCAAGACGGTGCATAGGGTGATAGACTACACGCCCGGCAAACCGTTTCAATGGTTCGTTAAAGGTCACCGCTGCTAGACGGACGGGGGACGTCGACAAGAGCAAGGCGGTGTTGGCGGAGATATTCAAACTGGTTGGCAACGCGTGTTGTGGCAAGCTGATAGAGGCGCAAGAGAGACACCTGAACACCACATATACGAAGGATGAGAATACTGTCGATCGGGCACTGAGGTCGGCGTGGTTCGAAGACTTGGAGAAGATTGGGGAGGCTTACGAGATATCGAGCAGGAAGACTCGAGTGGTGATCAACAGACCGTTTCAGTGTGGCATAGCGGTCTACCAGTTGGCCAAGCTCCGGATGCTGGAGTTCTACTACGATTTCTTGGACAAGTACGTGGATCGCGGAGATTTCGAACTGATACCGATGGACACTGACAGCATGTACTTCACGCTGTCGGAGAAGACGCTGGAGGCGGTGGTGAGAAAGAATATGAAGAGAAAGTTCAATAAGGAGAAGACCGAGTGGTTGGCGTGGGACGTGTGGAGCAACAGAACTCCGGGACTGTTCAAGCTGGAATTCGAAGGGGATAGAGCCATCGCTCTGTGGATTCCGAATGATTAACGGGGTGATGAAGACGTACGGTCAACAAAAATTAGGACTCTCGGCGTACTACGACAAGAGGAGAGTGATGGAAGACGGGTTACACACCGAGCCTATAGGATAGGTAAAAAAAATAACTCTGAGAGAATTCTAAAGACTCTGACGATCCGGGGGTAGCTGGGTGTCAGAAGGCACCGCGAGAAGTTCTTCGCGAACAAACCCTCGAGATGGCCCATCATCCAAATAGTAGAGCACGGGCTCATCGGGCTTGGTAATAGATCGATCTAGATGATATACATTGAGAGACCACACGGGATCAGTCGCGCGGCGGCTGCCACCATTCGAGCTCTCCCGGTTGATAGAGGTACCGGACATCAATATCTGATGGAAGCCGTTGCTCCTCTAAACCAACGGGTCGCCCAGCGAGACGGCAGAGGGCTCGCTCGTCACCCTTTTAAACTTGATAGCATCTACGGGCTTCTTACCTATCAATCTGGTCACCTCTCCGTTCAGTGCGGAGACCACGGCGGGCAGTCTGGCCACCCACTACGTCGATCGCGAATGAGGTCTACAAGTTCTTTAGCGTATTGGTGTCCGAACAGTCTCTCAGCCAGGGTTCGATTGAACCGCTCCACGATCCCCTGGTCCCGTGGATGTTGACGCGGCCGCGTCTGATAGAAACGTCGTGCTTAGACAATAGATGAAGACCGCGCCCATGAACTCGCGGCCGGGATCGACCTGGAGAAGATTCGGCCATTTGAGAGGACTCCTCTTATATATTCGGGAGAGAGCCTCGGCCACCTCCTTAGACTCTTTAGTGGTCCAACGGCTCAGCCCCCTTATAACGACTCGCTACGTCAACGACTGTCAGCGCGTACTTGTACGTCTTACACCGACGCGATCGTGAGGGAGAAACAGGAGATCCGCTTGGTGAACTTGGTTCGGCACCGGCACGTCGAATTTCGGGCGCGGAATATTGTGAGGCGCGGGTAAATAGATCTGCCAGATGGCCTGCTTCTTGAGCCATTCCTTGACAACGTTTTCTGAAACCTGGTCGCCGCCGCGAGGTTCTTGATGCAGCGAGTCCCTTCCAGTGGCCGCGGGGGCTATAGTACGTGTTCGCTAGCTTGCGCGTTAGGCGAACCGATAGTTTGGAATTAAGTTTGCGCGTGTTCATCGTATGCGATGTATTCTAATATATCGGACAATCTCCAACATGCCCTCGCCAGATCGTCCGGTAACTGCGTCGATAATAATAAACCTTTGTTGGAAGTACAATCGCGATTGGGGGTTAAGTTATGAAGGAACTTAGGAAAATCTAATCCCCCAGGATTGGTGGAGGAATCTAACATCCGCTTTGCGAAAAGGGTGGCCGCTTTTTCATCCTCCCGCCACGTCTCGAGAGAATCTCGGGCCAGACGAATCATACCCTTTGCACCAGCTATGCGGTGTTTAAGGGCAGTGTAGCCTACATCAATCGTAGCAAAATAAAGTTTGTCAACTAACATCGTTCTATATATATATATATTTATAAAAAAGTTATGTAAAATAATTAATTTAAAATCTCGATCGAATATAGTAGCCGACGAGACCCACCACACCCATTCCCACGACGATGAACGCGATCTCGCGGTCTTTTTGGGGCTCTGACGGTACATAGAAATCTGAAAGTTGGGGCTCGCGATCCAGCGGCGCGAGACTTTTCTGCGGATATGCCAGCGCGTACTCGCGGTTGGCTTCTTCAACGTTCTGAAAAGTTTGTGCGGCGTGATTTTCGCGGCGAAGCTCTTCCTTGACCCAGTCAAGATGGGCGGTTCGTTTTTTCGACCACGCTTCCTTTGCGCTGAGTTGTTCTACAGCTAAATCGTGACGCTTACGCTCCTCATCCACGTTCGAGCTTCTCATTTTAGAGAATATAAAGTTGCTACCGCTGAACGCCAATGCGTTTACGAGCGCACCACCTACTATTACTGCGATTGAAGCCATTTATTTCCATATATTAACTGGTAGAATTCCAGCTTTAACTAGATAATCTCGGGTCCAAACTGCGGCCGCTACATCTAAGGTCGCGAGCCCTACGTCTCTCGCAGTAAAGTCCAATTTGGGAGCGGATCCTCCTATGGCCATCTTTGATAGTCGAGCATACCCATACTGAAACCCTGACCCGATATCACCACGGCGTGATAAAGCGCATTCACTAACATTTTACCATCTTGTTCAGCCATTATAATTATTGCATATAAAAGGGGTCACGATCAATGTTTAAATGGGGCGCATCCAACAGTGTCGGGGGTTGTTTTTTCAATTTCAACCTCGTTGATGACCTATTGTTGAAACGGTAAAGCACATACAGGGTGCCCACAACCGACAGACCACCAACAACAACCCACGGGATCCAATCAGTATTGGGAGTTGGAGCAATCGGTTTCGATCCAATAGCGATTGGGGGAGAAACAGCTGCCACCGGGTGTTTTGTCGTCTCCGATTGCAACTCCAATCTCAATTTGAGTTTGACATCTTGAAGCTCGGCGAGTATTTTATCTTGTTTAACTTTTCGGGTGACAGCCGCCGCCCGCCCAGCTGCCTGTCTTTTCGGGTTTTTATGTCGTGCTGTTGAGGGTTCATCCAACGTGCTCTGGTTCAACTCACTCTCGCGGGTGTGTCTTGTGTCATCATTTATAATATTAGGGCTTATAGTTCGTGGGCATATATGTCCAAATTGACAGTGTTTACCCGTGGTCAACGCGGTTGTCAGCGGAGCTAAGTACATTCCAAACTTGTGATAAATTGAGCTGTTCTAAGAGTGTGACCTATAAAAGGGTCAGTCTCTAGATCGTCAATCAATCCCGCGGTGTTTGGTATAGGGAGAAGTATACTAACGGCGGTTGCGTACAAATGAATAGCCGCCGATCCGAGAGTTTTTGTCATCTCCGCTCCCAATTTGGATTCGTATCGCGCATACATTTTATCGATCTCCGCATCTGACATCTTATCCACCTGAAAAACTGAGAGACGCCTACCGAGATAATGCTCCGATTGTCCCCCAGCAACCAGTGCAGCTAGCCGCTCTCGTCGCGCCGCATTTTCATTTTCATTCGGAGTCGTTGCACTCAACCCAATACCAACCGCCGTTGGAGTTGATTCCGATTGCTCTGTCGGATCATTATCTATGTTGGCAGTCGGAGTTGAGGTTTCTTCTATTAGCTGATCGAGAAGTTCGTCGCAGTTCATTTTTCTTAAAATTAATTTAACTATTCTAACAAGTCTCATCACTTTAACATATTGCCAAGCGCACCACCCGATACTTATGATCACCATTATGCTCGCAACAAAGCTCGCAGCGGAGCACCAAATTCTTAACATTTTTAACCATTGTTCAGCATTTGTTCAACATTTGTTAAGCATTTGTTCAGCATTGTTCAGTAATTGCTAAGCATTGTTAAGCATTGTTCAGCATTGTTCAGCATTTGTTCAGTAATTGCTAATTAATTATAAAATTAATTGATAACTTCGTAAGTAGTTGGTTGATCAGTCTTTAGCAAAAGCTTGGCGTGCTTAGTTTCCGAAAGCATCTGTCGAACCTCCAGGCGCTCCTCACGCGTTGGGATAACGTCATTCTCTCGAAGACAGTCATCGAATGAGTCTCGGTCCTTGCAGTGAAATAGGGCGACCCATTTCGTTTGCTCGCGCAGATCCTTGAGGACAGCGTTGTACTTTTGAGTGGATATCCATACGCTTTGCCTAGCATGGCGGCCAGAAAATGCGAGCTCGGAGAGCATGTCCTTCTTTTTGGTCATCGCCACCTTGGCCGAGCAATCGTCAATCACGTATAGGGTGGGCTCACCCTGGAATCTTTTGTATAAACCACGCAACCAATCGTGAAGCCTATCACCGGGGTCAATAACGTATACCTCAGGATCGGACCATATCCAAGGGCGCCGCTGATAAGTATCGTTGTGCCGCACAGTGGGACACAGGATCACAATGTGACGAAAGGCATCGCGGTAGGAGCCCTCGAGCAAGTCGAGGATGAAAACCGTTTTTCCACATCCTGTCTGCCCACATATTATGGCAGAGTGGGCATCTCCAATCGTGAATTGGTATTGATTGTTAATTTTCTTAATTTTTTCAAATTTATTAATTAATAAATCGTTAGATGATTTTTTTATTAAATCAGTAGAGTGCTGAGACGTATCGGCCATCTTCGATGTTGAGTTGTGCGTCTGTAATTATATATAAGTACACGTTCAATGGCCCGGCTCCGTCCGCCTCTTTGGTTATCTGGATTGTCACACCCTCGCTAGCGTTCTCAACTTGGCGTCTGCTGCCGTGTATTTGGTCGTCGTCGCTGGCTCGCATGTCTAGCCATAACGCGTATTTGGTATTCAGGAACTCCGCGAGGGAGACGGCCGAGAGATGCAGGTCTTTGGCAACTGCTGCAACCTCTGGAGAGCGCTTAGAGCCGGCAGCAAACTGCTTTCTTACTTCGTCCCACTGCTGGTGCGCGCGAAGACCCGCGCTGTAGAGTTGATTGGGTACTCACTCGATCGTCACCTCTACCTTCGTGATTTTGGGGTTATAGAATTTGTCGGTTTTTCTAGCACCGAACGCGAACCGAGCATCCTCGAACAACATCAGTATACCTTTCATAGAGCGGGCGGGTACGTTGACGTTAATATTCCACAATGTGTCGCCTTTGTCTTTCGTCATCTTGCGATGGCGAAGAAACTCGGTCGTAAAGTATGGCAACGCGCCCGGCGTACTGGGTTTCTGATCAATCGCGCGAGTTCGGGCATCGTGACCATGTCGTACTCCAGCGAAACATTATCGATCGTATACGTCGATAACATGTCGCTGGATATGAGAACTCGGCCGTAGTCGTTGAACGTTAGTTCGTATTCGAGGCGGTCAGCCAAAGCGCTCTGATAGTAGGGCATGTGACTCTCCAGCAACTCAAAGTCGAGCGGGATGTAGAAGCGGTTGCCCGTAAGCGCCCGAGACCGCGTTGTCGCTCGCGTTGTTATCTGCCTTGTTAGCAGCCCCGATTCTAAGTCTGGTTACGTTCTTATTTTTGCTGGTGTCAATACCCTGATAGACAGCGTTTTTGCGCTCTTGCGCCGTCTTCCATAGGTCCTGATAACAATGGTAGACGTCGCTGTCGTCGATCGACATCACCTCATTACCAGAAATCTTTATCATGGTCTTCTTGACGATGGCGCGACCAAGGTTCTGAACGACGGTTCGGTCCTCGTCCGTCGACGTCATCGAAATAGTGAAAGCGAGGCGAACAGTACCCGGCACAAGGACGTCGTTAGCTCCGAGGTTGGGGAAGCGGACCAAGAGCTGCTGGTTCTTTGGTCGATCGTCGATGGGTTGTTCGTAATAACGACACTCTGTCTCACGCCTTTTGCCCTGAGGGGCTCACGCAGTCTGCGGTATGGATTGAGTTTGCGACCGTATTGACTCGAAGACATAATTTAGTGAATCTATATTAACCGTATGGTTTTGTCTTTAATACATAATTAATTTTTTAAGAAATTAATATGGCTGATTACGATATTTGACATGGATGAAATCGGCAGAGACGATTTCCGCGATGATGATGACATCGATGATGACATCGATAACTATGACGAAACGACCTTCATAGAGACACCAGCACCCAAAAATACACCTTTGTTTGTTCCAGAGGCGAACCACGAAATACACCTTCGCTTGGTCCAGGCGCATCTTTGTTTGGTCCAGACGCACCGGGAACTCATCTGCTGGTGCCCCTATGTGGGAGGCCCCACCCGCAACTCCGGCATGGGCGCGGTGCCGAGATTCCTGCGGGGATCTCCAAGAATGAGCTGGCGCCTCTCACGGAAACGGAGTCTCGGGTGAAACGGTGGAGAGTGAGGTGTCTAAACACGGCATCAATGCCACGTTGGAGTTCCGCAGCACTAAAAGAGGAGACCTGTGGGTTAAATGGGGCAAGAGTGAATTGCTAGTTCAAGAACACCCAACCGGTTCCTGGGGCCTCTTTCTTGAACCATGGAGTTCTTCGCGAGCTCTCGGGGATCGTACGGTCGCGAGGAAAAACCCTACTCTAGACGAAACGCTGGCAAAGACCGCGCATGAAACAGCGAGCACGAGTCCCTCATAGCCCCGACGCATTACAAGTGGAAACTACGGTCAACGAAATGAACGACACAAAATATGACCCACCATTACCTCTTCGCGAACTACGGGGACTCGTATAAGGCTCTGCAAACAACTCGGGGGCGAACTGGTCAATAACCTCTCCAAACTCACGGCGCTGGACAAACATATCGCGCTGGAAGAAAGAAAACTTGGGGAAGTCCGTGATGATAGAGAATCTACCTAGCGGATCAACAAACTCCTGCGGTCGTTGCGGGACGAAAGAGAAGCTCGCTTGGAGGCTGCTTCGACTAACTGTGAGACGCTTTCCGGCCAATTAAGTCGGAGCCGCGAAACAATCTCGAGGGTTCTGCACGAGGACACGACACTAGGTGAGCGTCTTCGCACTCTGTTCAGAGAGAAGGGCGTCACGATATTAACCATCATCGCAGCTTTCAGCATGATTATATCGACCCTAATTCTATCTATATCGTCTCTATTTGTAGCTGTCAATGCTGGTGCAGCACCAGCACCCGCACCAGCACCAGCACCCGCACCCGCGCCATCCGGCGGAGCCAAGGAGTGGATAAAAAAATAACTAAAAGCCCTCGCCAGTCTCCTGGCTAAATTAGCAGGAAAGTTGGCTGCCGCGCTGCCTGGTTTGATAGGAGGTCTCCTCTCCTTCTTGTTATCTATATTATCAAAAACGGTCGGATGGCTCGCCGAGAATACCTGGGCTTTAATCGTGGCCATCACCGGTCTCCTACTATTCTTCGCCAGAGAGTTCCTAAAACCAAAGCGTAAATAATCAGATCGCCACGAGGGCGACGAAACGAGCGAATAATTTCTCCTCCTCGTGTGTTGTGCTTCCAATCTCGATTGGTGTTTCAACATTGTTGATGGAACTCGATGGTGCATCCAATTTACGAATTGGGGTTACTGGGTTCGATTGTGTTGAGGGAGGTGTATCCATTTTGTGTTTTGGGTGTTTTATGAAATCTTTTTCAAATTTATTTGAATTTAAAACTCCGCTCCCAATCATCTTGGGTGGGAGCTTGATAATACCCGTGTTCAAATTCCTGTTGCGGCCGATTTTTTGAATAGTGGTTGCGACTACGATCTGATTATTGTAACCATCAACCGGGTCGTCTCGTAGTATCATATTGCTCGGCGCCATATAAAGACCTATTCCAAATACATAGTCTACCGGGGTGCGGGCAGTCTGCAAAACGTCTTGATAATTCTGTATCGCCTTCTCCAGGTCCACCTTAGCTGAGATGGCGTCCTCAACAAGTGCCAGGAACTGTTTTTGCGCGTCAAACGCCGTTCCGACTCCTATTATAGAACTGCGAGTTTGCTTCTGTGCGCCGAGGATGGCCCAAACGTATACGCGAATGGAGTCGTTGAGAGGCGGGTAACACCGGCCTGTGTAAATCCAGTGCTTTCATCTAACATAAATGTGGTCCAAGCATTTCGCATCTGTGGAGTATCACCCAGGTCTAGGATATTCCACATGGGCTACTTTAGTAGGCAGGCCAATGACAATCACCATCATTACACGCAAGTCCACCAAGCACTTCAGCACCGAACGTCATCTTATTCAACTTATAATTATATTTAGTCCATGTTCCATTTTTTCTAACTGGTGGAGGGGGTGGCCCCTCGAGCGCTCCATAGCCCTGAGAAATATACTGGAACTTTATCCAAACGCTCCCCACTAACTAAGCCTTTAAGGTGAACTAACCCTAAACTGTTGGTCGGGGTGTATACTTTCTGTCTCCAGTCGGCGTCTTTTGATACCCCAAATTCGCTACACAATCTTTCGAACGCCTTACGGTCGTATGCGCTGGAAATGGGATCCCAGCCATCGTCTTGAGGCAGTGATACCTAGTTCTTTGAGAATCCTCCTAATTGTATAATACACGTGAAAGTTGTAGACGCTACTGCTTAACATGCTGTTACGGTCTGCTATGTGGTCTCTGAAAGAGACGCCACACCCGGTTGTGGCACACCATACAGCGAAATTTAGCTGGTTCTGCCAGAAGTTCATATGGGAAAACTCCCATCTTAGTAATACATCTCGACTAGTATTCTTTGGAACTACATATTTCTCAAAACGTGTTAGGGAAATTGGTGTCGAAACCCATGCCCAAACTAGCTCTTATTGTGGGGTGCACAAGCTCACCAATGGTGTTCTTTTGCTTGTATTTACCACCGACCGCGTATTTTGCATTAGAGTTAAAGCTAAATGCTTTTGTATCCATTGAAAGATATTATTATGTTTGCTACTATCACTAATGTTCAAAAAGGGAGTTGTGAACTTCAAAAATCAATCGACAACTGCTGCGGACAACGCCAGGTAGGCCTCAGATCAATCATGTTCACGGTTGGGTGGCAGAATGTGGGGAAGAGCGAAGGGTTTTACTATGTGAAAGATGGACAACAATTAGGTGTAAAGCTGCCTCACGGACTGTGGGGAATAAGACAGCTCAAAGATTTTGTCAACTCAGAGCTTGAAGGTATAATCAACCTCACAGTATCGAATGCTACCGGGCTCGCAACAATGACCATCAGCAGTGATAATGCGGTAGTGGTCTCCCCGGGGTTGGGTATTCAACTCGGTTTAGAGAGACATACTCCTCAAACAAAGGAGTGTTTACCCCGGGTGAGTACGTCGGTGATAACCCGGTGGACTTCGCCTTCACGAAAACTCTCAGGGTGCACCTGGATCGGGTGAACACATCGTACAACACGGTAGACGGCACTCCCAGCACATTACTGAAAACCGTGCAAGCCAGCGACTGTTTCTATGGTGAGACTGTGACCTTAGACTTCCCACACCCCGAGATGAAAGTTTTGGAATCGGGACATATCCACGAATTTACGGTCTCTATTCTCGATGATCAAGCGAGAAAGTTGAAAAACGATTACCCGATTTCGGTAGTTCTCGAAATTTCTAATTGAGTTATAGGTGCCCAATATTATAATTAATTTTATTATGAGTATATACGGACCAGGTAGTTCTTCCGATTGGGTGACAAATTCAAAGAATTTGGAACCGGCAGAAGGTGGATTCATCCCGACAGAGGGCGACTTTTTAACTACTATGGAAAAACCAAGGCCCTGATCAATAAAACCATATCGAAGGTCACAAACGGGATTCACAGGAGTATATCAGATGTTAGAGTAGAAGTGCTGACGGCGACTGCACAAATTGAGGGAGTCCGAACGGATATTGAGAAAGATCAGGCGGCTTATGAGGTGTTGCGCTCAGAGGAACTCCTCTCATCAGAGAAAACTGGAAACTAATAAACGAACTAGGTAAAAAATTAACGAAATTTCAAAAAGAGAGCAGGTCGGATATTGATAAAGCCCAAGAAGACCACCAGGCGGCCCTTACGGAGGGTTATGATACGTTGCGCTTAGAGGATTCTCTCATTAGAGATGCGGCACTTACCGAACTAGATAAAAAAATAACCAAATTTCGAAAAGAGGCCACGTCGGATATTGAGAAAGCCCGAGAAGACCACCAGGCGGACCTTACGGAGGCTTATGAGGTGTTGCGCTCAGAGGACTCTCTCGTCAGAGAAGCGGCGGTTGCCGAACTAGATAAAAAAACTAGAAATGGACGCTTGTCGACAAGCGCATGTGTATCCCCCTCCCCAGATACACAAGTAGTTTGAAAAAAGGGTGATCGAGTTATGCTCCGGAGACAAAATCGGTGACGGACAAAGGGAGATAACTAAACAATTAGTGATGCAAGAGTTGTCATTCTTGCGCGACACACCTTTAGGGTCTATGCATGTGTGAAGCTACTGGAGTGCAGAATTATTTGTTAATAGTCCTATATTTATGTACATATAACTGCACAGGTGCACATAATGCCACAATATTTTCAACACAGTTGACGGAAATGTAATATAGAATGTAAATAAAAAAAATAATGCTCGCTACTGGAGCCGAGAATTTTTTTTAATAGTCCTATATTTATCTACATATATCTGCACAGGTCCACATACTGCCACAATATTGTCAACACAGTTTAGGTAAATGTAATAATTTAGCTGTATAAATTACCTGTAATAAGTTAGTGGTCAGTTAAAAAATTTAAAAAGAATGTAAAACAAAAATTTAAAATAATTTGAAAAAAAAAGTTGAAAAATAAAAAATAATAATACTTGCTACTGGAGCCCAGAATTTTTTTTAATAGTCCTATATTTATCTACATATATCTGCACAGGTCCACATAATGCCACAATATTTTCAACACAGTTTACGGAAATGTAATATACAATTTTTTTTTTTTTAAATAATGCTCGCTACTGGAGCCCAGAATTTTTGTTAATAGTCCTATATTTATCTACATATATCTGCACAGGTCCACATACTGCCACAATATTGTCAACACAGTTTACGGAAATGTAATAATGTACCTGTATAAATTACCTGTAATAAATTAGTGGTCAGTTAAAAAATTGAAAAAGAATGTAAAAAAAAAAATGGAAAAAAAAATTAAATTAAATTAAAAAAAAGAAAAAGAATAATGCTCCTACTGGAGCCCAGAATGTTTTTTAATAGTCCTATATTTATCTACATATCATATACACAGGTCCACATATTCCCACAATATTTCAACACAGTTTACGGAAATGTAATATAATCATTTACCTGTATAAATTACCTGTAAGTGGTCAGTGGTCAGTTGCACATGCTAGCACATGCACAGGTGAATAGTCTGTATAAAGCACTTACGACCTTATGCTACTAGACAAAAATTGAAAAATAATTTGAAGAAAAAAAATGAAAAAAAAAAAAAAAAAAAATGAAAAAAAAAAAGAAAAAAAAAAAAAAAAAATGAAAAAAAAAAGTTTAAAAATAATAATGCTTGCTATTGGAGACCAGATTTTTTTTTAATAGTCCTATATTTATCTACAAAAATCTGCACAGGTCCACATAATGCCACAATATTTTCAACACAGTACCCAATGTAGTGATTTACTGGTATAAATTACCTGGTCAGCAGTGGTCAAGCACTGGACATCTGCACATGCTAGCCCATGCTAGCACATGGTTCTCCCAGTTTCTATTGTTCTCTCTACAGGTAAGGTGTACAGAGCACACGAGAAAAGGTGTACAGAGCAGACGAGAAAACAGGTCTTCATGCATTATTGTCCAGTTTGTAGTGTGCAAAACAAAAAAGGGAGATAACTCAAAAATTAGCTACGCAAGAGTTGTCATTCTTGTGCGCGACACACCTCCGGGTCGTGGTCTATGCATGTGTGAAGTTTCATGAAAATATTCCAAAGGGTGGTCGAGTTATGCTCCGGACAGGAAATCAGTGAGCGAAAACAAAAAAGGGAGATAACTCAAAAATTAGCTATGCAAGAGTTGTCATTCTTGTGCACGACACACCTTCGGTTCGTGGTCTAATTGAATGTGTTAAGTTTCATAAAAATATTCCAAAGGGTGGTCGAGTTATGGTCAATCAGTGCGCAAAACAAAAAAGGGAGATAACTAAAAAATTAGCTATGCAAGAGTTGTCATTTCTTGTTGCGTGACACACCTTCGGGTCGTGGTCTATGCATGTGTAAAGTTTCATGAAAATATTCCAAAGGGTGGTCGAGTTATGCTCCGGACACGAAATCAGTGCGAGAAACAAAAAAGGGAGATAACTCAAAAATTAGCTATGCAAGAGTTGTCATTCTTGTGCGCGACACACCTTCGGGTCGTGGTCTATGCATGTGTGAAGTTTCATGAAAATATTCCAAAGGGTGTTCGAGTTATGCTCCGGACAAGAAGTGTCTGCGGCGGACGCGGACGCGGCGCGCTGTCAAATCCATAGTATCCCCCGACGGAGTCCGGGGGATACAATAACCAAATTTAGAAAAGAGACCCGGTCGGGTATTGATAAAGTCCGAGAAGACCACCAGTCGAACCTTGCGGAGGCCCTTGCGGAGGCTTATGATGCGTTGCGCTTAGAGGACTCTCTCAACAGAGAAGCTACACTTACTGAACTAGACGGGAAAATAGCCGAATTTCTGAAAGAGACCAGGTCGGGGGTAGAGGGGGTCCGAGAAGACCACAAGGAGGCCATTGCGGAGGCTTATGGGGCGTTGCGCTCAGAGGACTCTCTCAACAGAGAAGCGGCACTTACTGAACTAGACGAAAAAATAACCAAATTTCGAAAAGAGGCCCGGTTGGGGGTTGAGGGGGTACAAACGGGTATTGAGAAAGCCCGAGAAGACCACCAGGCGGACCTTACGGAGGTTTATAGGGTGTTGCGCTCAGAGGACTCTCTCATCAGAGAAGCGGCGGTTGGTGAACTAGATGGAAAAATAACCGAATTTCAAAAAGAGGCCCGGTCGGGTGTTGAGAAAGCCCGAGAAGACCACCAGGCAGCCCTTGCGAAGGCTTATGAGGTGTTGCGCTCAGAGGACTCTCTCATCAGAGAAGCGGCGGTTGCTGAACTAGACGGGAAAATAACCGAATTTCAAAAAGAGGCCCGGTCGGGTGTTGAGAAAGCCCTAAAAGGCCACCAGGCGACCATTACGGAGGCTTATGATGCGTTGCACTCAGAGGACTCTCTCAACAGAGAAGCGGCACTTACCGAACTAGACGAAAAAATAACCGAAGTTTCCGATAAACTGAAACATGATCGTATAGCCGCGACCAAAGCTCTTGAGGAGGCCTCTTATAAGATTCGTACTGAGGCATATAACGCAAACAGTGCGCTTGCCGGAATAGTGCGAACAATGAAAACGCTAAAACGTGCCATAACAGTTTGGGCTGAGAAGCGGGGCCCATTGGTTGAGGGGCACTATGAATATTCGTTCGGTGCCAAAGCGAGTAATAAATGTGGGGGATACACTATGACAGCCGCAGGTGAAGTTATCCAAATGGCGGTCTGCTCGGTTAATGGTAGTGGTAAACCTGTGGGCGCGGTCGCGATAAATATTGTAGTAGATGGGGAAGAACGGGGGGTTGGAGTCACTAAAATCTCTGAGTTTGACTAGTTTGACGGTGGTTTCGTTCTCCGGTTA
The DNA here is from genome assembly GCA_029237695.1 of Conchocele bisecta. NCBI lineage: Eukaryota > Metazoa > Mollusca > Bivalvia > Lucinida > Thyasiridae > Conchocele > Conchocele bisecta. The sequence continues at coordinate 71,432,551 of CM055267.1, forward strand.
TGATCGAATTAGACTTTCCAAAGGTAGTGTTATTAACTTTGTTACGAAAATCGGTGAACCAGAGAGTTCTTCCACTATTGTCTCGTTGTTATTGAACTTATTTTGTAAATACTAAATATATTGAAATAAATTTGTAAAATTTAAATATGAACGAATCAACGCTTCCAATTGTCAATACCACTCCATCAACACTGTGTACAATTAACGAAAGAAGTTCAGATTTTAGGTTGAATAATATCGTCGCTATGCAGGATATTTTAGTTAGAGAATATACAAATAGAAAAAGAAACGCTAAAAAATATAGACGCGTGGTGAACACAGCTGAAGCATCTAGCACGGCTCTGGCGAGTGTTTCTGTGTTGTGTGGGGCGGGGACAGCTGCAACTATATCCACCATTATAACGGTTCCTGTAGCGGGGATTTTATGTGCAGTGTCGGCCGTTTCTGGGTTGTTGTGTATGGTAATTAGGGCGTCGGGTGGAAAACTCGAGAAAAAATGTAGAAAACATGATAGAATATCTGTTCTCGCCAGGTTAAAGAAAAATACCATCGACGTTATGGTGTCCAAAGCGTTGGCCGATAAGAAAATATCAAATTTAGAGTTTGAATCCGTGGTGGAAGAAATGGGGAGATATGAACAATTAAAAAATGATATAAGAATCAAAGCGCGCGCCACCATGCCCAAGATTGAGTGTACTGATTGGGATAAATTTAGGGAAAAACTTGGAGATAAAGTCGGAAGAAATGTTACAGCACCATTGTGATATTTTATAAAATAATTTTTTAAAAAATAATTAATTTTCTAATTTTCTTAATTTTATAATTTTCCTAATTTTTTTAAAATTATTAATTATTAATTATATTGGTGCAGTAAACAAATTTACATACCTATACAACATGTGTTTTTCACTGAGAATTACAAATTCAGTCGAGGATTACACTGTACACACCGTCTGTGTAATTGATACACTCGGCTCTGTTTACCTCGGCTATCAATCTACGCATGGTTCATAACCCGTGTAATTGAAAAATTGTCGTAATTGATAATTGTACAACACTAGGTAATGTTTATCATAACAGCCTACATGGTCGTGTGGGTTAAGGCGATACTCTATAGAGACGAGGGTCGTGGGTTCGCGCCGCGGTTGGAGTTAAACATTTTTATTTATTTATTTCTATCCCTACAAATGTGGTCGCTATGGTAAACAACTGCATGACAACGGCGTTTGGAGTCCGACCGCTTGAGGTTGATGAAAAATAAATTGCCAGTTTACAAAAAAAAATAAAAATTAGCAGACAACTCCGGCCGTTGTCATGGTAAACAACTGCATGACAACGGCGTTCCGAGTCCGACCGCTCGAGGTTGATGAAAAATAATTTCAGATAGCCCGTTTACATACCTTCGATAAGGAAAATACACTCGGCTATAAATTAATTAGTAGTTTGTTTTTTTTTCAATAATAATTTTTCAATATCTTTATAAGCGATATCGTAGAAATGTACATTCGTAAACGAATCGTTGGGTTTTAAAATTTTTGTATAATACACCTTAGTTTCATATCCGATACGCATTATCTGTCTTAATGTTCGTATTTGCCTCTTGTATAGTTGACATAATTGCCGGTATAATATTTTAAATGCAACGTTTTTATCGGAGCGTAATAAATTACGCTGGTATTTCATGTATTCGATATCACCTAGTGTTCTCATTTTATAGAATTTATATACAGGATTATAACCCCCTGTAAGCTTCGTAAACTTCTTCAACACAGTCATTAAAAATTTGCAATTCAAATTGTATTGTATTATCCATTTTCTCTAATAATATTGGTACTTGTTTTTTCTGTTCAATTTTCCAATTTTATAAAATTAGTTTGATAATGTTTTTTTTACAGTGTTTTAATGCTGTAGAAACACCGTGACTTATTAGATCGATTCTATCTTTCTAACTGACTTTCCGATTTGAATTATTACTAAACGATAATACTTGCGAGCACGTAATCCCTTGTTAGCCATTCGATGAGTAGCCTGAGTGCCACCGCATGGTGGACATAGCAATGACTCGGCTTTGGTCCCTACCCCACAATGCCGACATGGGCGAGGTGAAACGGAACCTCTTCGCATCCATGCACGGTGATGTTTGCAATATTCGTAAATACCAGTGCGAAAACATCTCTCGTGACTACCTGTCTTCAACCACGCACACTTAACTAGAACCATTATGTTACATATATACCGAGTATAACATAGGGATTCTTATCTCTAATAGGGTGTATCTTCTCATGTCATAAATATATGGTCTCGCGGTAGTAGTATATAAGAGTCACAAATGATACCATCATGCTGTGGAAGGTGCCGCGCGTAGCTGGCACCTTCCATAGGTGATGGTATCATTGTGACTCTTATATACTACTAGTGTTACAAGCAGGACACATGTATCATATGTATCAGGTAAATTTTCAGGTAAATTTCTTATTTCTCCATCAAAAATGGCAGGTTGGGAGTGCTTTAGAATCGTCTCATTGAGACGATTCTAAAGGACTCCCAACTTGCCATTTTTGATGAAGAAATAACAAAATTTCACCCCAAGTTGGTCAAATTACGCACCTTAACTGAAGCTCTGGTAGCCTGATAAGAATCAAGTGTTACAAGCAGGACACATGTATCATATGTATCACCGACTGAATGGTAAATAGTGCCGTCCTTGATCAACTATGCTGATAAACATGCTGACGTGGGTCTACACTTGCAGAGCTCCAGATAAGGTGCATATAGGCGTATTTTACGCACTTATTTTTATCAGAATACGCATTGATTATCAACAGTTGGAGTACAGAATACTCACAGCAATGTGAAAATACATTTGATTTTCAAATTTAGTAGTGCAAATTATACTGTAATACAGTTTAAAATGTACTTAGTTGAGCAGCTGCAAAAAGCAAATTTGTAGCTGAAATAAGTCAATTTTTAATTATTTTGTTATCATTTGTTCCCTATTTCATAAGAAAGAAAATCAACAATACATTTGTAAAAGTAAAATATGCAGTGAATTTGACATCTAGGGGTATAATACTGTTTAGATACACAACTTATCTGGAGCTCTGAACTTGCTCTATTTCTCTGGGAACATTCTATTCTAAGGTCCATGTAATGGCACCCAAGCTGCTGTTAATTCCCAAACAATTAGGTTACAGTTTTACTCAGTAATAAGTTGTAGCAAAACTTTCCAAATAATCACACTGTTAGTAGAATCATCAAGAGATGAACTTAAACCAGTCAGACAATTAGTATGCTAATTACAGCATTGACTGGAAACATTTGTGGCTTACCTGAAAATTCCTCTTCTGAATCTAGACCTGAAAGGTTGAAATAAAAGATTAAAGTGGTATTGACCAGGGCTCCAGATAAGGAATTAGTAATTGAGTATTTTCACTCCATCATTTCTGAAGCAATTGGGTATTTCAAATTTTTAATTGGGTAAAATAAAATCACACTACTGTTTACACAATGATAGACAGCAATTATTGAATAGTTTGCTTAGAAATGAAAACATGTCTTGGCATTTCATTAGAATTGTCTCCTTACGCAAAATTAATCGGACTGTCAGAGTGACCATTGTTAATCACATGCAGACCACTTATTTCTCATGAATTGAGTTTTAGCTAGCAGTGAGCAAGTTATACAAATAACATACTAGTACTAGTACATTCGGGTTGATTGCCCTCCATGGAATTACATACCTGTACATGCTGTACAGACAATGTGAAATTTCTGCTGCATGTAACCACATATACTTTCAAATTCACATTGACAGTGATACTGGAGTCTGATAATATTTAAAGCTATATGTGGCTCTGATTGGAGAAATGGGGCTTATGAGTCTTGTGACCAGTGAACATCCAGATCAGCTGTGCATCCACACAGTCTGATTAGGATTTGCACTGTTCACCATGTCATCAATGAAACACCCATCATGCTTCTAACAAGCTATATAGATCGTTATCAGGTAACAGGAGTGTGCTATTCGATCATGAGCTAAATCCCATATTCCCAAATCAAAGTCACATATACCGGTAACCTACACTAATAGTATGCTAAAATGAATTGTCAGCTGTGGAACTTACCATACAAATGGTTGATGTTCTGCTTGGGTTGTTGTGACCGTAACAGCTGGGCTCTGGTCATTTTCTCTGACGGTTCTATAGACCCTTTCTCCAGTGCACCATCTATCTCCTTGTAGGTTTCTGTCACTGTCTTACGCACAGTCCGCAAAGCACTTCCAGGTGAATCTGTCTGGTCATAATTCCACGAACTAGAATGGTTGTCTGTACTTATCTTAGAATATCCATTTGTATATGTTCTAGAGAATGTATCTAGCTCCTTGCTTAGATTTCTTCTCGACGTCACAGTAGTTTGATCACGACCCGTGTTAGTGTCTGTATATGAATCCATTCCCGATGTCGAGTATCGTTTCCTCTCAGATTGGGAATGTTGTTTTGATGTTTCTGTCGACTTTTTCACTTTTCTAGTGGTCTTTGCATTTCGGTTTATATTTAAACGTTTTAGATTTCGCTCAGTGAGTGGATATACAGATGAGTCTGTGATGATATTTGATGTGTTTGACTCTGTAGCATCCTTGTAGCCAGATTTGGTGTCATGCTCGTTGAATATGGAACGCATTGTCTGGAGATTGTGGCCCGATCGTAGCCTGATACCATCTTCCAGGACTAGCAACATAAATACGATCAGGATCAGTGTTTACAAACTATCTGAGCATGTACTCGAAATCAGAGAGTTTGAACAGCCAAGGCATCATCGAGGCTGAGCACTTGATGGTCGAGGCTCAGCACTGCTCAGCCTCGACCATCAAGTGCTCAGCCTCGACCATCAAACTGCGTGATTTCGAGTATGAATTTGGAGAACATGCTCAGAAAATTCTTAAGCACAGATGCTCTTGCTTGTAGTCAGGGATTTTGATTATTAGAAGCCGAGTTTTACAAGCACGGGCCCTGGTAACGATGCAATGGGGATTGAACTGAAAATAAATACTACGACTGATGTCATCAGTCAGTAGCTTGGTGGTACTAATTACCGGTGACATAAGCATTTGATTTTGATATTTTATTAATATTATTTTGATCTTTATGAACACAATGCATTCATTTGATGCACCTGCACCTTCTTGTATGTGAATAAAAAAGCAAACAACAATACAATGGTTGGTAGGAATTTAAAAGAAGTGAAAGTCTATGTAACGCTGACGGAACTTTTGCCGTCTGTAGTATACTTATTACCGGTTACTGTCGTAAAATCATCACACATCAACCTAAATTGACAGTGGCTGTTGCCATAAAGCAGCAAATCCGTTTTCCGCATGTCCTGTGACACACATAATCATCATAAAAGCAAATATTTTTTGAAATATGACGTTATCCTTTGAGCACCTGTTGGTAAGTTTAGAGCGATTTCAGATTGTTCAACAATATTGTATTTTTGTAGAAAATAAACAGTTTGTAATTTTCAGATTTCTCGGCTATCACCGTTATTTAGTATACACCGGTAATTGGGTCACAGAGGATACACCGAATGAATGCCGTTTAGGGAATACTTCTGGATTTATACTGGGCTTCCTAAAAAACAAATATTTGTCTATAATTTAGAAACATTTGTATTTGAACCTTGACCTCGAGCACAAGAGTTACATGGGTGGGCTAAAGAATGAAAATATGTATGAAGACAAAAAGTGTAAGAAGTTAAAGCGAATTCGACTTACGGTAACTCAGATAGTAGGTAGCTGAAAACTTTAACGCAAATCTGGGATAGACAGAAGGAGATACTTGAAAACTTTAAAAGTCCCATCCACTGACTGCAGCATTACCAGTCTCATACGAGTTCTCGGAAGCTAACTCGTCAACCGGTCCCCCCTGGTCACGACTGTCCGTGGCGGTGAGCCCCGTCTCCTCATCACTGTACACCTCCATATGTAGGTCACTGGTCATCTCGTCCCGGGGTGCGCCAGACTGAGCGGCTGACCGACGCCCGCGGATACGGTGCCGCGACATGTTCGGGTTCACGTACTTTCTGTTGAAGAACCTCGGGCTGTAACTGCCACTGTAACAGATAGCGAGACAGAGATGGGTATTATTTATTTATTTAATCGTGTTAATTCTTTCAACACTACATGCCTGTATAGTGGTATTGGCAAACAGTGTAGATCCAGATGAGACGGCACATGACGAGCCGTCTCATCAGGATCTGCACTTTTTGCAAGTAATTTTCGTATTTTTGAGAACAAAAACACCCCCTTTTCATAAATGGACTAGTCTGAAAATCAGTTTGTGACCACTAGATTGATTGCAAAATATTCATATCACAACCCATTCCAGTTACTTAGGGGTGAAAGGGTTAACAGCCTGTTAACAGCTACTAAGGTCATTTTAGGCTGGGTTAACAGGGTTGAACGATGGGGCGCGGGGGGGGGGGGAATCCCAAAGTCAGTCAGTTAGGTATAAATAGAGGATCTTACATGAGTGATGAGTGAGTGAGTGAGTGAGTGAGTGAGTGAGTGAGTGAGTGAGTGAGTGAGTGAATAGGGTTTAATAACCCATAGACCGCTACTCACAACAATTATCGTCTGCTGTTGCTTTTATATCTTGCCTTATTTCTCAATAAAAACATGGTTTGACAGCACTTCAGAATCATTTACATTATGAAGTGCTGTCAAAGCATGTCATCAATTATTCTAAAGTGCTGTCAAAGCATGTTTTTGATGATACAAATGGAAAATAGAAAATAAACAGCAGACGACAAAAAATTTAAGATAGCAGTGTAAAGGTTAACACATTGAAGTCTATGGATACAATACATTTTATAGAAAAAAAACACATAAATGTTTCTGAATTGTTTCCCCAACTCATTAGTCAATAGAGTAGATCCAAACTGTGGATTAGCAGGCTAATCTAGGGCAACACTTAACCCTTAGACCGCTATCTTATTTTTTTTGTTGTCTGCTGTTTATTTTCTATTTTCCATTTTTATCATCAAAAACATGCTTTGACAGAATAATTTACAACATGCTTTGACAGTATTTCAGAATCATTTCCATTGGAAATGATTCTGAAGTGCTGTCAAATCATGTTTTTACTGAGAAATAAGGCAAGATATAAAAGCAACAGCAGACGACAATTGTTGTAAGTAGCAGTCCAAGGGTTAACCTCATTACCTCTGTTTTTGCATGGAGTCACATATCACATGTAATTTTTAATGTGAGGAGCATATTACATTATAATTGCCATGGTTTGCAAAATAAAATGAGATGTATCTTGTTATTTTATAGATTATATTTTATCTGATATACGGTAGCCAATGGATTGGTCACTAATGCTGAACATAGAAGTATAATTAGTTTGTTGAGATTGCACATTTCATTAAATGTATTATGTGTAAACATGAAGAAGATGTGAATAAACACTGTAATTTAAAGGTACATGCCCACTCAGTAGGCACAAAACGTTCTTTATAGGAATTAAATAAATGTATAATTGTGTCACTGTTCCACCAGTTCAAAAAATATTAAGTGTCCCGGCTACACAGATATAATAATTTAGTAATCATTTAGCAAATGAGATAAGATATGTTTTAATTGTTTATACTATACTGTCACATGAAAAAATAATATTTTCGACAGATTATAAAGTATGATCATTGCACATCAAAAACTAAATACAGAGAATAAGTAGTAATGTCCGTTAACATTTTAAGGAAACAGGGTTATCACCCCTGATATCAGTGTGGAAATTTACGTCTGATATCAAATGTATAATAATGTCAATCAATACGTGGGGTAATGGTGAATGAATGTTTATTTTGCCATAAAATGTCCCCGATAATGTCTCCGATATAAAGAACATTGTGTGCCTACTGAGTGGGCATGTATCTTTAAAATGAAACGATTTACCACATTTTGTTGGCAGCTTTTGGCAAATATTTTGAAACTATCACTACCGGTATGTTTTGGTATAAATGTGATTGGCCACATTGAACTATTGTGAACATAAATGCTTACAAATCTTCTAAAACAAACATCTATCTATGATTATGAGAGGTGATGGCAATTTACCTAGTACTCTATACCACTTTCAGCTTCAACTGACAAAAATATGGCAGGCAGACGGCAAGTTAGTGCCAGAACAAATACATGTACATGTATCAGGTTAGAAATGGAGGCTACACTAAAGTATGTCTGCACAAATCCCAACAAAATGAAAGTATAATGGTACATGCATCATTACAGGCAATAGGTCAGCTTTTAGATCCCTATGAATGATAGTTTAATGAACACTCACAATTAACAAGATAACATCTTCCAGTGATACACAATTTCAAGCACTTCCCATAAATCCGGAAGCAGAAAGAATGCTCTTGCATGTAAATGTCAGAATTAGATCTCGTTCAGTTCAGGAAACTAACAATTTGCCACTTTCAACCAGTGTAGTTCCAGATCTTCTGCACTAGTTGACCTGGATCTACACTGGTGGCATGATAATGGGTTTAGTATTTGACTTATCACATGGCAAAAATGGTATAAAAATATTAAAGGGTCTGAGATAGTCAGAGTCTACATCGAGTTATCCACAAAGGTGCTGTCACTTTTCCCAGTGGGGCATCCATTTGTAATTGTATTTAGAGTATGATGATCTTACCACCATTCTAGAGAATAGCAGACTGACATGTGCATGTTATTTCAAACCAATCAACTACATGTAGAGAACACATCCATAATTGTATGATAATCTACCCACTTGATAGATTGTAGCGGATTTGAGGATACACAATTTTGCAGATGATTTTTTTAAATATTTCTCTTCTTTATGGACGGAAGTATGTGTTGTGACCACTCATTTGAACCGTCTCAAAGAGACGGTTCAAATGAGTGGCAACAACATATACTTTGAATCAGAAATACAACAAGAGTGCCGAAGATCACAATATACGCCCGTCGAGGCAAGGCCAGTTAACAAGGGGAGATAACTCACTGACAAGTAATAGGGTTCTTGCCATGATAAACATGTATATTAAATTTGGTCACGATCTGTCAAAATCAATAGACTTCTTCGTCTTGCCATGATAAACATGTATACCGAATTTGGTTACGAGCGATAAAGTAGAACTTGAGTTATTGCGTGGACAAGGATACAGAGTGCGAAAAATAAAAATGGCCGCCAAGGGGAGATGAGTAACTGGAAATTTTTGAAAATAAATAGGCTTCTTCATCTTGCCATGATAAACATGTATACCGAATTTGGTTACGATCGGTGAAGTAGAACTTGAGTTATTGTGTGGACAATGATACAGAGTGCGAAAAATAAAAATGGCCGCCAAGGGGAGATAAGTAATTGGAAATTTTTGAAAATAAATAGGCTTCTTCATCTTGCCGTGGTAAACATGTATGCCAAATTTGGTTACGATCGGTGAAGTAGAACTTGAGTTATCGCGTGGACAAGGATACAAAATAAAAATGGCCGCCAAGGGTAGATAAGTCATCAAATTTTTTTGAAAATAACTAGGGTTCTTCTTCTTGCCGTGATAAACATGTATACCAAATTTGGTTACGAGCGGTGAAGTATAACTTGAGTTATCACGTGGACAAGGATACAGAGTGCGAAAAATAAAATTGGCTGCCAAGGGGAGATAAGTCATTGGAAATTTTTGAAAATTAAATAGGGTTCTTCGTCTTGCCATGATAAACATGTATACCAAATTTGGTTACGAGCGGTGAAGTAGAACTTGAGTTATCGCGTGTACAAGGATACAGAGTTGGCCGCCAAGGGGAGATGTCATCGGAAATTTTTCAAAATCAATAGGCTAATCTTCATATTGCCGTGATAAACATGTATACCGAATTTGGTTAAAATCCGTCAAGTAGCACTCTAGTTATTCCGTGGACAAGCTGTGCCACCCATGCAAGATGAATACATAATACGTCCCGTTTTTTGAAACGGGCGTATAAAAATGAGAAAAAAACTATATTCTATAATTCAGTCCTGAAATTAGAATAACCCGACCTGGTGGCAGGTCCATACCACACAAAGGCACTTGGCCCCTTCCTCTAAAAGTAATAGGATAACGAATAATCACATTACATGTACTCATATAAGGGGCATAACCAGATTCAACTCTCACATACAAGAAAGCCAAAGACGTACATGAGGGCCAAACCAGATCTCTGGTCGATATTCCGGTAAGGATGAATCCCGATCGTTAAATTACCCACAGCATGCTCCCACCTGCCACCCACATAAATCCCAAAAGAGATTATATGTTGAAAGATACAAAGCATACATGTCTTGGTGGCTGGAATACCTGAATTACAGTGCAATCTCTACACTGAACAGCCTGGGGGCCTCCCAAGGTGTCCAGTTTAGAGACGAGTCATTGTACTGAACAATTCCATATACAACATGTAAATGAAACCGTGTGGAAAGTTCAATAATTTATTAACATCTGGTCTGGATTATGATCTGAAATAACAAAATAGCCAGGGATATCAGACAGCTTGAATTGTTTAACTGGAACAAACAAAAGCAACAGCAGAACAGCCAATGGTAACAGTGGATACAGATATGCTTTGGCATCATGGAAACGCTAGGTGCTAATCAATAGTGATCATATTCATTGTGAATTATAAACAAATATTTCCCTTAGAACACGGGGAAACAAAAATTGTCGTCTGCTATTGTTTAATATTTTTTCTTTATTCTCAATAAAAACATGGTTTGTCAGCACTTAAGAATCATTTCCATTGGAAATGATTCTAAAGTGCTGCCAAACCAAGTGTTTGATGAGAAAAATGGAAAATAACAAATATTCAGCAGACGACACAAATTCATTCAGCATTGTAAGGGCTAAAGAACGTCTGCACAAATCCCAACAAAATGAAAGTATAATGGTAGAAAGTGCAGTTGAAATGTTGCTTAGTGTTGAGTGTTTATTATGACATACATACCTTCTTGCATATGTGTAGTCAGTCTTAGGCATTCTGGAACAAAACAGAACATAAGCATGAACGTTTGACCCTGTGAATTGTATACAATGTTATTATGTTGAATATAGGAATGAATGGCATTTTTGTGGAATTTATCGGGGTATAAACTTGGAAAAGTCGCGGGAATACTGGACGAAGGCCGGAAGGCCTCGTCCAGTATTCCCGCGACTTTTCCAAGTTTATATCCCCGATAAATTCCACAAAAAGGCCATTCATTCCTTATAATTCTAGCATCTGAAATAAATTCATCAAGAATATGTGTTTATTTTCCGTTTTCTTAAGAATTATTTTAACTGCGCCTCAAGGTTATGGAAAGTAGTTCAGCGTGAGAGTTTACTGGGATATAAATTTTGGACAGAGACTCGCTACGGGCCAATCAAATGTTAGGGAAAATTGCTACCCCGCTCCAAACCTCTCGCGAGGGTAGCAATTTAACCCCATCTCTTTAATGTAACGCATGGAAGAGTGATTTTTGCAATCGGTTATCCGGCGTGTTTGATATGTTAGCGATATAAAACTGTCAAAATTGTATCAGTAAATTATTAATAAAGAACATACACATGCAGAGATTGGTTATTTTACCGTGTCAATGTGTTTATCTGACATTTACATGTATATATATCTTGTAAATTTAAAAGCTTCATTTTGTTCTGTTGAATGCTGAACAACAACTTAGACTAATTAAGAGACCTACATGCAACAGGTTTTGGTATGCACTTCGGTTGCTCACATTTTCTGAATGGGTCAAATTGTAGCCGTAGATAACATATCGGAGGTGAATTATTGTAGCTAGGATAAAGGTGGCTTTCCCACACTGGATTTAACCCCTACCCTGCTGAATTAACCCTCTAAACACAACAGGCCTGTATAGTGAGTGGTATTGGCAAACACTCACTGTGTAGATCCAGATGAGTCGGATCGTGACGAGCCGTCTCATCAGGATCTGCACTTTTTGCAAGTAATTTTCATATTTTGAGAACAAAAACACCCCCTTTTCATAAATAGACAAGTCAGAAAATCATTTTGTGACCATTGGATTGGTTGCAAAATTAACATCTCAAATTCGATTCCAGTTGACTTCGGGGTGAAAGGGTTAAAATAAGAAGTCTGCTGTACACTTTCTATTTTCCATTTTTCTCATCAAAAACATACTTTGACAGCACTTTAGAATCATCAGGAAATGATTCTAAATTGCTGTCAAACCATGTTTTTATTGAGAAAGAAGGTAAAATATAAAGCAACAGCAGTCGACAATTTTGTGTGCAGCAGACTAAGGGTTAACAGTTTCTCCACTGTGTCACCACAACAATCATCACCATTACAAAAGGATTGATTTGACTTGATTGATTTATTGGTGTTTAACAGTCTATCTACAGCTAAGGTCATTTAAGGTCGGGCCAACGGTTTCGATCCCACATTTAACCTGCTGCATTGGGGGGAAATCTCAAAATCTGAACGGAATATTTACATCGAAAAAATCTATACGCAGCCCTGAAATTAGAATAACCCGACCTGGTGCCAGGTCCATACCACACTAAAGTCACTTGGCCCCTTACCCTAAAATAGGATTAGGAATAATCGTAATACTCTTAAAAGGGGTATATAACCAGATTCAAGTCTCACAAACAAGAATGCCAAAGACGTACCTGAGGGCCAAACAGGTCTCCAGTCGGGATAACGAAAGGAATTTAATTGTTATTCAGCATAACATGAACAACTTCTATACATGTACCGGTACTTTACTTTAATTTACCGTATGCTTAGCTATGTAAATGGACAAGCAGCAGGAATTTATATGTGTGCAATTTGCATACTACATTTAATTACCTTTCCAATTAGCTGGGTGTCCCATCAAACACAGTAATAAATATTTACTTAAATTTACTGAGCATAGATACAAAATTATATCAGACAGGAAATGTAACTTTTTCAAATTTGAATTCAGCGGATGGCTGTGTTTAATAGGAAGTCACTGGTGTGTATCACAGGTATAAATTACACGCAATAGAAGTATTTATATTACAAATACACCTACGGTTCAAGTGTAATAAAATAACAAACTGAAATATGAAACAATGTCAATATTGTTCAATGAAAATGAGTAGCTATAATATGGTACCTGTCTATACATGGCATGCTGCATATTCACATAAACTAAGTTTTCATTAAAACAATTCATAAGGCTTTTAAAACTACAATGTATCACATTGGCAACCAATCCCTACCTATGAATTTACTGCGGAGTCAATCCGACTTACAGATTCAGAGTTTGGAAGATAAAAACTATAAAGTAATGTTTTAACACAAACTGCCGAGTGATTTGGCTGTTAGCTAACACACGCGCGTGGCGCGCGCACGCGTGTTAGCTCACAGCCAAATCACTCAGCAGGTTGCAGAATGTAAATATGTTATGACAAATAAATGAAGTTTGTCGGCACAGATTGAGGGATAACAATGAATATTATGAGGAAACCGGAGCACCTAGAGAAAATCAACTTGTCTGATTTGACGATAACCATACCATTTCATCTACAGTCCGTTTCAAGGATTGAGCCTGGTCCGCTGGTGTACAGCGCTTTCGTTGTTGATTGTGCTAACTGGACAACCAAACGTAAGATTGCAGATGTACATGTATTAGACAGCAGGTCCGTATACCCACGGTACTAGTGCTTCGAATATCAATTATAAATGAAATAAAACACAAATCCTGAAAATTAGTCTTTTGTTTCTTACTTCCACATGTGATTCACATGTTTTAATAAAAAAATGCTGAATACACAGCACAGAACTGGCTAGAACATTCATAGAGGAAATGACATGCCTGCCATCATCCTCTTGCATATGTTCCCATGTAGTCGAGGCAATATCATAAAATAGTTTTTGACGTACTATGGTGGGCTACAATTGTGCTAAATGTGTTCAGGGTAACACAACTTGAAAAAGAAACATGTCAACAATGGGAACTATCTTGAAAACTTGAACAAACCAAATAAATTACACTTTAATTATTTTTCTAAACTGAAACATATCAGTTAAATTGTTTGAAATCATAAAATAATATGTGCTTTATAATCCCACATCAGAACACTTATTTTATGACAAGCAGCAGCCCACCATAGGTTTCTGAAGCTGTGTTACTATTTTTAGATATTATAGGAAACATAATGGTCTGATTTTCAGAGAATTCCGAAGGAAAACATAAACGTCATACAACAATACGACACATTGCTTGAAGTAAAAATAAATAAAATGTTACTAAAAATATATTATTTTAATCTTGCAATGATTTTATGTTTTATTTTATTGTTCATGCGATAAAAACGATGTTGGACGATATCATGCAACGCAGACGCTGATCTGAAAAGTTAAACAATGAAAAAGTATCAATAGTTTCAAAGAGATCACCACTTTATGTGGGTGGGGTATATTGGTAAGTTGTATTTATGTTATTTTCTTTGTAATATAATTGTATCATTCAGAACTTACCAGGAAATATTACATTTTGAATTATTTCTTGATTCAGTGCACAATCGTTGTCCTAGTTACACATTTGCATGTGTAAACAACCGATATGTGACACAGTTGTTGGTTTATGCCGGAAATAATGTTTACCACGAATAAATGGAACCCGCGGTTATACGTGACGCAACTATACTATATAGGTCCCCACAAACTTTAATGTAATGGACGGTAACTGTTTGAACAGAACAAAATGTACATTTGTCTTTCCGACAAACAAATTGAACACAAATTAGTGGGGTAACTTTCTTAAAATACGTACAGGTACATGTATACCCTAAATTTAATAAGTACATTATAAATATTTCTGAATTTTCAATGTACAGTCGAACCTGTGCTAAAGACCACCTGGGAATAGCAATTTCCTGTCTATAGCAGCCACTCTTTTGCTTTCCGAATTATTCAATTACCACATAAATGACCCTGTGAATAAAGACCACATGTGAACAAAGGCTAGATTTTTCTCTTCCCATGGCTGACGGGTCACAGGTTTGACTGTATTTATTTTTTATTTTTGCTATCAAAACCAAATAATCTGTAAGTACATTGAATTTGGCTCTGCAGTGCAATACATGTTTTTTAATTAGTACATGTACAACACAGAGCTCCAGTTAAGGTGCGCAATATGGAGGTACATTTTTTATTTCTCCATCAAAAATGGCAAGTTGGTAGTGCTTTAGAATCGTCTCAATGAGACGATTCTAAAGGACTCCCAATTTGCCATTTTTTATGAAGAATTAACAAAATTTCACCCCAAGTTGGTCAAATTATGCACCTTAACTAGAGCTCTGACATCAGCTACATTCTTCCATTCAAAGTCAATGTGTGATGACTGTCAAAAAAACTATAAACTTTCACAATATAAAATTCCCATAACATTTTTATGACCTGAAGAAATGAGCTTGACCATCAACCGTGTGACTATTAATTTGCCATCAGATTCAGTCAGCTGATCAAAGCCTAAAGTAGAAAGTGGTTGACATGTCCAGGGGAGAATGATGGGCTGTCATAACTTCATCCTGTCAAAAGGCACACCCACCATAATCCGTTCACCCCTAAAATATATAACATGATCTGTTCCATTTTTAATTTTTAATAATTCTATCCATAAACAAATGGTATTGTTGCAAAGTCTTAAAAATAATAACAAACACTGTAGATCCAGATGAGCCGGCTCGTTACGAGCCGGCTCATCTGGATCTACAGTGTTTGCAAATGACGGCTTTAACGTTCCGCAGGGTTGAAAGGGTTATACACAACACACCCTTTGTCCCTAACACTTGTTGACCATCATCAATATACTGGCAGTCAACAACTTTGAAGCTGCAGGCAATAACGACTTTCGCTTAACGCAAACTTACCACACAATATTGAATAATCACGCATACAGCATACTACATTACATGTACATTAATCACATTAATTCATACACAGAGATGGCGATTAATCCAACTAAATACTAGTTTATGTCAAGATTAAAAGCACAAGTCCGCCCTCACTGACCATGTACTGTACATACGACTAACATGAGGTATTACATATGAGATTATTAAACAATCTACTTACAAATGTCTTGAGGCTCAGTGTATAAGCCATTTATTCAAAACCTCAGTGTACACACCACATAGTGTGCCTATAGGACCGTGAATGAATTTCGTTAGTCATACAGCCAATGCAATGAATGCACAACCAGTGATGGGATTTATACGGAAGCCCATTAGGGCCACTTCACTTTTTTATAATTTCCATTTATTCAAGATGTTTTCTTGAATTTTCAAGTTCTTTTCTTGAATTTTCAAGATCTTTTCTTGAATTTTCAAGTTCTTTTCTTGAATTTTCAAGATGTATTCTTGAATTTTCAAGATCCTTTCTTGAGTTTTCAAGAAAAGATCTTGAAAATTGAAGAAAAGAACTTGAAAATTCAAGAAAACATCTTGAAAATTCAAGAAAAGATAAAAAAAAAATTGAAGTGGCCCTAATGGGCTTCCGTAGATTTACTACGCTTGAGAAAACAATTAATTCCCGCTGGCGAACTTAACAAAACAAATACATGCATTCTGTTCTATAATCAAACATACCGTATTTACCGTAAATTTCCGGACACCCTTTATTTTCGGACAAGCTCATTTTGTAGAAAATTAATTATTTTCATGTACTCTTAATTTTCGGACAAGCTAACATTTGATAATATTCTCAAATCGTAAATTTTCGGACATGAAAATAGGCAAGTGCGCCCATAAAATTTGTTGTTGTTGTAGCTCAAATTGACATTTCCTGTTTCGCGCTTACTTTCCGCGGCACCGTATAGACCAGAATGGTACAATAAAAACATTTTTAATTAAAGTTGTTTACTATGTTACGTTATGTTATAGTACAGCGCGACCCCGGCGACATACAACCTTCCGTGTTGCTTTATATCCGAACCGTGCTATATCCGTTCTCGCACAAGACGCATCATAATGTCAACAAAAAATACATAAGTTTTCACTGTTATCTTCGCATTTAATAAATATATTGAATCCAAGAATTGTTAACGTCATGTTTTATTATTATCATGTTCATGTAGAATGTAGATTTACGCAGGTCCGTGCAATCCATTATTGTAAACGCGTGTAGAAACAAAAAAGTGTAGTAAACACATGTAGCCCCATCATCATTCGATGACGCAATGACCTAATGACCGATATCCTGTTCCATCAGCTGCAACGTCACGTGACAAGCTCGTGCGTTGCAAACTGTGTTTACTCATATGGTGAGCACAGGTGAGACTCGGGACCTATGACACCAAAATAAATTCCTATTTAAAAAATCCCATTATCCCACCCACCTGGTATCGTACTATACATGACGTTAATAATAGAACGAGATCAAGTGGATATTTTTGTAATGGTCATTTTCTTTGTGTCACACGTCCGACTATTCCACCTGTGGGTTTGAGTACGCACAGTTTTAACCCTTTCAACACCACAGACCTGTTTTGCCCGACGTGTTATAATATTGCGCCAGTTCATGAGGTAATCAGGCTTATCACGTGAGATTTTCGACGAAGATGAATCTGATAATAGTGTACATTTTCTGTAAACGCCCCCATATCGAATGTTGACGAATATTAAATTAGTAATTATTACGCATTTGCTCTGAAAATGTTATCAACTTTCCGATATATTTGCATAAAAAAGTCAAATCATTCTTGGCGAAAATCTCAGTTATATAATAAAGTTGATTATCTCATGCACTGGCTCAATTATGACTTAGTGAAACAAGGCCATTTGTCACGTACACATTGTGTTGTGTACATGCGCCGGGGGCGTGGACAGTGCTGTAACAATTTAGTTAATCTGGGTTGAGTTAATCTGCGCCACTGATACGCGATCTCCGATTGGTCAGCCTTTACACCTAATTAATATTCCACCAATGGTGAGCGCGAACGCATGCCGGAACAATTAAATCGAGCACATAACAATTAGCACTGCTTTGTTACTGGGACCAATAATTGATGTTACGGTATTCCCAGTTTGCTCGGATTAATTTACGAAATGTGCAAACGTGATCAGCTGCACATTCACATAGGTGAGATAAAAGGAGGCTATGGGTCCATAAAAAAAAAAAAATTAAAACTTTTTTTTGGCAAAATAAAACCTATATTTTCGGACACCACTTTTTAATAATTAATTAATATTACTAATTATTCGGACACTGACAAAAGTAATTAATTAAAAGTGTCCGGAAATATACGGTAAATACGGTAGTTTAATTAATTTTATTGCATAAAATGGTCATTTACAGCGTAATAACGGTGTATTAACAATCATAAATACACTTGTGTAATAAAAGGGACTGAAACAGAAAACACAGTAGGTGATCAGTATATTTCAATGTATGATGTTGTGCTTATGCAATACAACTTAACATGTGCGTTGATTTACAAATATAATATGATATATATTAAACTTGTTGACTGATTTCATAAGAAATTCGACATAGCCTTGTTTCTTGTGAAAGCAGTAAACAAGTTAATAAATAGCTTAAAGGTGCATTCAAACTCAGTAGGCACAAAATGTGCCCATTATACAGATATAATCATTTAGTAACATTTATGAGCTAGTGATACAGGTGAACACTTATTACTGCATGAAAGGAAGAGTCTATGGATGGACAGGCGGATGGGGTGTACACTATTTGGCACCACAACTTATATGTACTGCTATTGTGGCATACTCAGAACTCCAGATAAGTTTTTTATCTAAAGAGTATAATATATCCTCATATTTCAAATTCAATGTGTATTTTACTTTTACACATGTATTATTGATTTTCTTCCGTATAAAATAGGGAACAAATGATAAAAAAAATAAAACAACTTTAACAAGAGTGCCGTAAGTCACAAATTACGCCAGTCGAAGATGGGCCAGACAGCGAAGATGCAGAAATGTGAAGCTGTCATCAAGGCAAGAAACATTAATGAGAATTTGAAAATCTATAGCATTATTTCTCTTGTTGTGATAAACAGGTATACTAATTTAGGTAGAGATGTGTAAAGTAGAAAATATATAGAATTGCACACATATTAAATGTACAAAAAAATAAAAGTTAAAAAGGAGATATTTTTGTTAAAAAATATTTTTCGACATAAAAACACCAAGGTGCACGCACCGATGATCTTCAATATGTGTAGAAGATGTGTGTATAGTTTCAGATCAAACGGTTTCAGCGGAGTTGTGTACACAATCTCTGTACCCTACATAGAATTGTGTATAAAAATGTAGAAAAAATGGCTAAGTTAAAATGGTGATATTTTTGTTAAAAAATACTTTTTCGGCATAAAAACACGAAGGTGCACATCTTCAATATGTGTAGAAGATCAATTGACTGAATGGTTTCAAACGAGTTGTGTACACAAACTATGCAGTTTTTCTGTCTGCCGCCTGTGCATGCAGCCCGCCCCGCGGTAAAACATAATACGTACCGTTTATAAAAATTGACTTATTTTATTACAGTATTTTTCCTACTCAATTTGAAAATCAATGCGTATTTTCGCATTGCTGTGAGTATTTTGTACTCCCACTTTTGATAATCAATGCGTGCTAAAATAAGTGTGTAAAATACGTCAATACACACTTTATCTGGAGCTTTGCATACTTACGGAACAGTGTACTGTATTTTTTGTTGATCAAATGTATGTGTCATGCACTACAGCAGAACCTCCTAACATTGGGCACCCTAAAAATGTTGAGTTGCACTGTGATTCATCTTGAACAATAATGCCTGTTCAAAACCGCAACACGCAGAAGCGTGTATTGAGTACCCATATCGTATTTATTCTAATAGCAGCCCCCTCTCTAATAGTAGCCCCCTCCCACAATATTTCATCACAACATGTAATTTTCACATACAAAAATCATTTAACCCTTTCCCTGATAGAGACGACTTTTCACGCCTCTGCAGAAGATGTCTTTTGAAAACATTGTGGGAAAAGGAGAAATTGCTTGTAACAAGCAATTTCCTCCTTTTCCCACAATGTTTTCTACTCTATCAGATCATTTAACCATCATTTGACCCAGCATTTCATTCTTTTATTCAGATGTTTTGGATTTGGATGAGTCGAAATATCGCAAAACAGGGAAAGGGTTAAAATGTCACATTTTTCAAGTTTTTGGATGTAATAATGTATTTATGATGCTCATGAATTGCATAGCCCCGGTGTTGGAATAAATACGTACCTGAATTGCAGTGGAACCTATCGAAACCAGACACCCTGGGGGCTTCCCAGGGTGTCTTGCTTCAAGAGGTTCCACTGAAATTTGGGTATATGGGCACTCAATACACACTTCTCCCAGGATGTCTGCTTTAACCCTTACTACGCTGAATTAAATGTTGTCGTCTGCTGGAAATGTTTTATTTTCAATATTTCTCGACAAAAACCTGGTTTTGACAGCACATGATTCTCAAGTGCTGTCAAAACCAGTTTTTTATTAAGAATTAAAGCAAAAATGAAAAACAGCAGACGGCAGTTTCCGTCAACAGCGTAGGAAGAGTTAAAGAGGTTCAACTGTAGTTTGTGACCAATGTAGACATAATAATAATAACTAGATTGGTCAGTAAGCAAGGCTTACGGAATACCCCCCGCGTGGGCCCAGGTACCCCTAAAATATGTAAAAATTTCCAAGTGTGTGCGCTTGTGACCTTGACTCTGGGATTAGCGCGAGCGGCATGAACGTGAATTTGTCACAGGGTGGTAGAGGTCCATTGGAGCAATGAGTGTGTGAAATGTGAAGCAGATCCGAGCAAGGAAATAGAAGTTATAACCGATTTCTCTGATGTTAAGTTTTGTAAAGAGACTACCATATAACCTCGAATTAACACCCCCGGAGGCATATTACATTTTACAAAAGGGGGCGGGGCGTTTATTAGCCAGTAAAAAAAAATAAAAAATAAAAAAATTACCAAGGACCGCCAATTTCAAACACAAATCAGGATTTAAGGATTATTTGTGTTTGAAATTGGCGGTCAATGGTAAATATTTTTATTATTTTTTTTAATTTGGTGGGGGGGGGGGGGGGAGGGGGGGTCGTTTATAGGAGGGTGGCGTTAATTCGAGGTTATACGGTATGTATGTGACGTTGACCTCGAGATCAGCGGGGATTTGTCACAGCATATGAAATATTAAGAATTTTCAATGAAAGAAATAGAAGCTATAACATATTTCTCTGATGTTAAGTTTTGTAAAGAGACTAAGTATGTGACCTTGACCTTGGGATCAGCGGGGGTTGGACAGACAGAAAATGTTTGAAGAAATTGGCGGTCATTGGTTTTTTTTTAATATTATTTTAATTTTTTTTTTTTTTTAATTTGGGGGGTTTGGGGGGGGGGGGGGGGGGGGGGGGGGGCGTTGAGGGGTTAGGAGGGGGGGGCGTTAATTCGAGGTTATACGGTATGTATGTGACGTTGAGATCAGCGGGGATTTGTCACACAGCATATGAAATATTAAGAATTTTCAATGAAAGAAATAGAAGTTTATAACTATTTCTCTGATGTTAAGTTTTGTAAAGAGACTAAGTATGTGACCTTGACCTTGTTGGGATTCAGCGGGGGTTGGACAGTCGTAGATTTGTCACAGCATGATAGTACAACCTTAGAGGAAAATGCACAAGTGAAAAAATAAGAATTTTCAATGAAGGAAATAGACGTTATAACTTATATCTGATTGTTAAGTTTTGTAAAGAGGACTAAGTATTTGACCTTGACATTGGGATCAGCGGGGTTGGACGGTCATGGATTTGGCACAGCATGGTATTAGAGCCTTACAGGAATGCATGTGTGAAATATTAAGAATTTTAGATGAAGGAAATAGAAGTTAGAACAATATTTCTCTGATGTTAAGTTTTGTAAAGAGACTAAGTATTTGACCTTCACCTTGGGATCAGCGGGGGTTGGACGGTCGTGGATTTGGCACAGCATGGTAGTAGAGCCTTACAGGAATGCATGTGTGACATATTAAGCATTTTAGATGAAGGAAATAGAAGTTAGAACAATATTTCTCTGATGTTAAGTTTTGTAAAGAGACTAAGTATTTGACCTTGACCTTGGTATCAGTGGGGGTTGGATGGTCGTGGATTTGGCACAGTATGGTAGTAGAGCCTTACAGGAATGCATGTGTGAAATATTAAGCATTTTAGATGAAGGAAATAGAAGTTATAACAATATTTCTCTGATGTTAAGTTTTGTAAAGAGACTAAGTATTTGACCTTCACCTTGGGATCAGCGGGGGTTGGACGGTCGTGGATTTGGCACAGCATGGTAGTAGAGCCTTACAGGAATGCATGTGTGACATATTAAGCATTTTAGATGAAGGAAATAGAAGTTAGAACAATATTTCTCTGATGTTAAGTTTTGTAAAGAGACTAAGTATTTGACCTTGACCTTGGTATCAGTGGGGGTTGGATGGTCGTGGATTTGGCACAGTATGGTAGTAGAGCCTTACAGGAATGCATGTGTGAAATATTAAGCATTTTAGATGAAGGAAATAGAAGTTATAACAATATTTCTCTGATGTTAAAGTTTTGTAAAGAGACTAAGTATTTGACCTTGACCTTGGGATCTGCGGGCGTTGGACGGTCGTGGATTTGGCACAGCATGGTAGTAGAGCCTTACAGGAATGCATGTGTGAAATATTAAGCATTTTAGATGAAGGAAATAGAAGTTATAACAATATTTCTCTGATGTTAAGTTTACGGACTAAGTATTTGACCTTGACCTTGGGATCTGCGGGGGTTGGACGGTCGTGGATTTGGCACAGCATGGTAGTAGAGCCTTACAGGAATGCATGTGTGAAATATCAAGCATTTTAGATGAAGGAAATAGAAGTTATAACAATATTTCTCTGATGTTAAGTTTACCGGACGGACGGACGGACAGACAACCTGACTCCAGTATACCCCCCCACAACTTGGGCAAAGCCTAACCTCACACGAGGCCCTCGCCATGAACAATTCTGGCTTCTGCAGTCAAACCAGTGTCTACTTCACACACATATTCATCTGTGAAACATCCATGATCATTATGATGCTGCTACAAAACCAGTGATGTGCGTTCCCATCTAAAAATAGCAATGTCCCTAAGCTTAAATTTAAGAATTGCACAGTCACATTTTGAAGACTGCAAATATTGTATATGCACAGCATGCTCCAGCAGTGATCTAGCTGATAAGATTATATTATTAATGATTGAAACTGTATATTGTATGTGTGTCACATATTTATGTGCCGGTACATTGATTTGTTGAATAGATTCTTAAATTAATCCAGTTTGTTTAATTCTTGTGCCGGTTACTAGACAAAAGATGCATTTATGCAATATCTTCTGCATGAATCGGAAATTGTCAGGAAAGCCGCGCCTACTTTGACATGAAACATTTTACACTGGTGCAGAGTGTAGCATCAGTGATATTGGGACCTGAAAAGTGGCAGCAAAAAGGAATGATTTTAAACTAGAAAAAGTGAGCAGGGGCTCACGTATATACTCGGCCGCCGCATGAACCGAAAAATAAAAACTTTAATGCAAATATTTAAAAAACTTTAACGCAAATGTCTATGTAATTTGACATCAACCTTGGACATGAAGGCCACATGGGTGTGGTATGGAATGAAAATACGGATGATGATATGGAAATATATAAAGTTTGAAGTCAATCCGACCTACCGTTGCAGAGATAATGGGTACCTGAAAACTTTAACACAAATCTTATGGATGCAAATTTCTAAGTAATATGACCTTGGACAGGAAGGCCGCATTGGTGTGGTACGGAATGAAACTATGGATGATGATAAGGAATTATACGAAGTTTGAAGTCAATCCGACTTACCGTTGCAGAGATAATAGGTACCCGAAAACTTTAACACAAATCTTATGGATGCAAATTTATAAGTAATTTGACCTTGGACATCAAGGCCGCATGGGTGTGGTATGAAATATGGATGATGATAATAAAGAATATGAAGTTTGAGGACAATCCAACTTACCGTTACATAGAAAATGGGTACCCAAAAACTTTAAATTGGACAGACGGACGGAATTACGAAAACCTATATACCCCTCGACCTACTTCGTATGCCGGGGCCCGGGGGTGTAATGAACAAATTCTGGTCACTGTTTGGACAGTTCCATCATAGCCAAATGTAACCACTAGCAGCATACTATGGTAATGGTTCCTCGTTGGGGCTGAGTGACTAACAGTAACTGTGCTGTCTGCAGTCATCGTAAAATCCCTTGCCATCACACAGAGGGGAAACGACCTGTGCATGTTTTTTTCATTGAGTGCTGGCAATTTTATTATGCAAGTTTCTGATATTTTCAAAACTGTTAGGGAAACTGGCTAGGAAGATCAAGAAAGGGCCAGAGGACTACACTTTTGCATGGCCTGTACTCTTTATTTCATCAAAATCAATGGAATAATAAGAAATTTATGATAAAATAATACCAGAGTCGATGCAATATCAGCTGCATTTGCTGTTCCAAAATCCAAAATGCTGTTCCAAAATCTATGCACAGGTTAATTCCCCTCTGTGTATAAGTGGCCACACATGTATTTCATTTCCTCATTATACTTACAAATCAAAAGATTCATCTTGTAGAAATATATCTGTGGCCTTGGAAGAGTGTCCTGGAGTGACAGCACGCTTTATCTTCTGAATAAATGTCTCGACAGTAGTTGTACCCCTGTGAATATGTATTACAAACAAATGTATCTTTTTCCCCCAGTGTATGGGTTCACATGGATTATTGTTTTGTCTGGAGTAATGGCGACGCTGCTAAATTTGGTACTGGCAGACTTGTATGCTGGAACATGGTCATTATTAAAAGGAAGAAACCAAAGTCGTATTGATGAAAAATAAGATTTATTGTTATGTCCCAGGTAAATCTATTTTTCATCAATACGACTGCGGTTTCTTCCTTTTAATAATGACCATGTTTCAGCATAAAAGTCCGCCAGTACCAAATTTAGCAGCCTTTATAACTTATGTAGTTAGTCTGAACATTCTGCAGAGATTCAAATTTCTCTAAAGAATGTTCGGACTAACTACGTAAGTAATGCTGCTAAATTTTGTATTGGCGGACTTAGTGTTAATGGCAGAAACATGGTCATCATTAAAAGATTTATACGAGACCTCATGGGCGCCGCCATTACTCCAGACGCATTAACACCAAAATAACAGACCATGTGATCACATACCCTGTCCCCTACCAATTGCAACTAGTATTTGAGTCAATCAAGCCATTGCAATCGGAGAATACAACATTTTTTTAATGAAAAATAATAATTATCTTATTTCTCATAATATGTATGTGATGTGAACACTCATTTCAACCGTCGACGAGACAGGTTCAAATAAGTGTCACATCATATACTTTCAGTGAAAATCTAGCTGTTCACATGAGCCCAGCTGTCATAAAGCAAAGAAGGTCAGTTAAAAGAACCAGAGATGTTGGTTTATTGCACATTTCTAGCCTATAAATGCTTAATTTAAGTTTGTTCATGATAAGTTATAATAGCTAGATTCCCAACAAATTTATCTACAAAAATGCATTTTTATGATAAAAATAATTTAACAAGAAAATCGAAAGCGTGTGATCAGCTAGACAAAAATGCAAATCACATTATTGTTGCTTCACACTTTCATTCAACCATACAAACAATAATGAATAATTCCAGCACAAAAATATTTACACAATTCCCTAACATTTGATTGGCCCGTAGCAAGTCTCTGTCCAAAATTCATATCCCAGTAAACTCCCACGCCGAACTACTTTCCGTAACTGTGAGGCGCAGTTAAAATAATTCTTAAAATAAACACATTTTCTTGATGAATTTATTTCAAATGCTGGAATTATAAGGAATGAATGGCCTTTTTGTGGAATTTATCGGGGATATATATTCCCACGACTTTTCCAAGTTAAAATATACCCCGATAAATTCCACAAAAAGGCCATTCATTCCTATAATAAACAGTGATGCAAATTGCATGATGTTCAATGTGTCATTAGGCGTTGATAGGGTAAATGACTGATCTATCCATAGGCTGCCTCTTGGAAGGACGGAAACAACAAATCAAAAGCCATGTCCTCGATCAAGGTAAGCTTTCTTTTAAAAAACACCAATGAGTAGGAGGTGGAGTAATGGTGTAGTTATAAGGTCCTACATTTAATGTTGGGCGCCTCACAGATCGACTGAATCTGCCAATGAGATTGGCTAATTCCTTCGATCCACGAGATGCCAATGGACGGGTCGCATAAACCATTGCCCGAGTATGTCCGTCAATTTACACAATCACCCAAGAAACGTGATAGTAGCCTACATTCCTGGTTACTGCCATACTCATGATACTGGTAGGACTAGGAGGGCAGTAGACCATATTTTGAACACAGAGGGCACACAGAGAATGAGAGATGTAGCCTAATTAATTATGCAATCTAGTTCGTTGTGCTTGAGGTGGTAATAACATGTATATATGGCCTATACGTGTATAACATTACATGAATTGCATTTGTGCTGCTAAGCAGCCAGTAAACAAATCGTCAAATGATGCTGAGAATCAACATAAACACATCATAGTGAAGCGGAAGCTTGCACTTACTCTTTCTTCCGCCCAGACGACTGATCTCTCTTGACGCTCTTTTGTTGTTTCAATACACGGCGCATCGTACCATTTATTGCCACAATCCTTATTTAATCATATCCGCAACGTTTTCACTGTATACTTTATGTTATCTGCAGATGAAACAAGCTTGTCCTCTGTTTTGATCACCTTTTCTGTGAGAGTCAGACTGCCATACACGCGCGCTAATTGGCTGCTATATTTAGAAGAATATGCTCCACGCGTCACTGATAGCGAACATAAACATACGCACGTGTTAGCTGTCAAACTTCAAAACATGATGTTTTTACCGCTAATTCTCTACGTGGATTCGGAGCTCCAAAATCCCGTCTAATTCATGCAAACTCTCTAAATCATTTTAGAACCAGCATGCAATGAATTGGAGATAGCTCCAATGATTTAGATAGATCTTCAAATGAATTGGAGTAAGAGAGCAATAATGATTTAGAACTATCTCCAAAAGAATTAGAGCTAGCTCGATTATAATTAGAGCTAGCTTCAAATTAATTAGAGAGCTCTCAAAATGACACGGAGCTAGCTCCAAATGAATTAGAGCTCTCAAAATGACTTGGAGCTAGCTCCAAATGAATGAGAGCTCTCCAAATGAATTGGAAGCAGCTCCAAATGAATGAGAGAGCTCTCCAAATGAATTGGAGCTAGCTCCAAATTAATTAGAGAGCTCTCTAAATGACTTGGAGCTAGCTCTAAATGATTTAGAGCTATGTCGATTTGATTTAGAGATAGCTCCAAATGAATGAGAGCTCTCCAAAAGAATTGGAACCAACTACAAATGAATTATATCTAGCTGTAAATTAATTCGAGCTGACTTCAACTATTTTAGAGCTCGCTCCAGATCAATTGTAGAGCTCTTCTAATACAGTTATATAATGTTCTCTGCAAATAGATTTGATATATCATTAATGATTTAGAGCTAGCTCCAAATGATTTAGAGATCTCTTCAGAGATGGAAGCAAACGTATTAAATATGACGTATAAGTATGGTAAACAACATATGATAGACTAGTAAGTAGGATAGCAGTGATTCCATGTGACAAGTGAATATTTGTGCATATGTGTGCAACTATTCCTAGGCACATTGTTCATCTCTTGTATATTTTTCTAGAGACGTGCAATGAATACGACACTGCGCTTATCCGGACCGCCAATGATTCAAATTTTAGCAGGATTCCTGCAAGATTGCTCTGTTTCCCAGATTCTTCGAGAAAACTACCGGACATGCCCGTCCAGGAAGCGACTTTTTATAAATTTTCATTTTCCCAGCCCTCAAAATGACGAATATACAAGTTTCCCAAGACATTCTGCAGTGCTAAAATGTGCATTGTGTGATGAATTTTGTTCAAACAACATTAAATAGTTGACAAATTCTCGAAAAATTAAAGCATTTTCAATTTGATTCGAGGAAATAAGGTGTGATGCGGAGCATTGATGACGTTCAAATTAAACGGAAAGAATGTGTGGAAACTGTTCACCATGACGTTTGTTTATGCACGTCTGTTTTCATGTTCTGTTTGCTTCAGACAATTCAGTGACAGTACAGTTGTTACGCCTTGACATATGCATTGAATGTATGGAACGGTGCAATCAGACAATCAATTATATTTATATTAACTGTTAAGCACTATGTAATTTCATAGAATGTATCGTATTGTTATAGTAACTGTAACAGGGCTCCGGATAAGGAATTGGTAATTGAGTATTGTCACTCCATCATTTTTGAAGCAATTGGGTATTTCAAAATTTTAATTGGGTAAAATAAAATCACACTAAGTACTGTTTACACATCAACAGACAGCAATTGTTGAATAGTTTACTTCAAACTCAAAACATGTCTTGGCATTTCATTATAATTGTCTCCTTGGAGACAATTCTAATGAAATACCAAGATGTGTTTTCATGGAAAATAAGAAAAATATGCTAAAGCTGTGGTCTATTTATTGTTTTCTACAGCATGATAAAGGTACCATAAAATTGGTAATGCTTTTTTATATTCACTACTTCTGATTTCAATTGTTTTGTTTGGCAATTTTAATTGGGTATTTAAGCAAATACGCAGCTTATCTGGAGCTCTGTGTGATACATGTCTACGTCTTCACGATGTTGACTCGACATTCATCGGGTGGATTAGCAAGAAACAAAAACAACAATGTAAAGATGCATTTAATATATATATACATGTATAGTGACAGATATAACGTAATTACGACAATCGGACATACAGGGTGCCGCACGCTATATCACGCATGCAGGTATGGACAAACCCCGCGTACGCACTCCTCCCCCACCCGCCCCTACCCCACTCCCACCGCCCAGTACACAACTAAGATTTGAAAACAATTAGCAATACTGCTGCTTATATGAATATTCTCTAAGAACTTAAACGTTTAAAGGTCAGTGCGGAAATTGGGTTCATTCCCCACGACCCCCTTCCAAAAAAAAATGTCGGGAATATTCCTTTATAAAATCGGTAAGTATACAGCTAGGGTGTGTGTTTTGCAGTTTTTAGACATTTCTTAGGAACAACAGTGAGCAGACTGAAACACGTCAGAGCGCATGCCATTAGATTAAACTTTTCGTGACGAGTATGTCCCGCCCACGCTCGGTCGATATGCTTTATTTAAACAATATTAGTTTGGTCACACCCCTAAGTTTCTAACTAGAAGTCCTGAATCCGTGCCTAGATACAACGTTGAAACGTGCACGTTAAATAATATCTTCAGTTCAGCTTGAATTTAACGCCCGTAATTGGTCTCGGACGTCACATGGCGTGAAATAATGTCAACCGAGGCGAAAGTTTTCGAGAATCCATCGATTGTTGGGTGTTGTTTTAGCTATATTGATGACACAGTGCACATTTCAGCACTGCAGAATGCCTTGGGGGAAAATGTATATTCGTGATTTTGACGCTGGGAAAATGAAAAAAGAAAAATCGCTCAATGGACGGGCATGTCCGGTAGTTTTCTCGAATGATCGGAGAAACTAGGCAATCTTGCATGAAGTAAGACTATTCTGCTGCAATCGGAATCATTGGCGGTCCGGATAAGTATAGTAGTATATAAGAGTCACAATGATACCATCACCTCTGGAAGGCACCGGCTACGCACGACACCTTCCACCGCATGATGGTATCATTTGTGACTCTTATATACTACTACCGCGAGACCATATATTTATGACATGAGAAGATACACCCTATTAGAGATAAAAAAATCCCTATGTTATACTCAGTATATATATACAACAATCTGTCATACTTTTATTACGAATAAAATAACAACTGACACCCTATTAAAGATAAGAAATCTATAAGTTATACTCAGTATTTTACAACAATCTGTCACAAATATAAACTGACACCCTATTAAAGACAAGTTATCCATAAGTTATACTAAGATATTACAACAATCTGTCATACATTTATTACGAATATATAAACTTACACCCTATTGAAGATAAAAAAATCTATTGGTTATACTCAGTATAATGCCTACCATAAAGCAAATGAGAGAGCAAGCTAAGAGTTGGGGAATTTCCCTAAGAGGTTTGAGACTCAAGAAAGATATAGCAGATAGGATAAGTGACGCGCGAGCCGTCGTCTACGAGGAGAGGCTGCGGCGTGCGGTTTCGACCGGACGACTGCCCGCCGACCCTGAAAAACGCTCCGAGAAATTGGAGAACGAGACGACGGCCAGTCTGCGCGCCACCGCTTACCCGCAGCGTGTAAAAGAAGATCCCACCGCACGTAGAAAACCACTATACAAGGCGTACTACAATAAGATTTATCAAGGGTTGGTGGGGGGACCTCCCAAGAAGAGGAGAGATATCGCCAGAGCTTTGGTGGAGGAGGGTCCCAGGATTCTCGCCAATCCAAGAAGCCGAAGTTAGGGAAACTGTTGATAGGGGTAGGAGGAAGATAGTATGGACTTTCGAGAGGGGGGTAGACGGGGAGATCGCTAATCGCATAATGAATAAAATTCGCCCAGAGATGACCACGGCATGTTATCTGAGGTATTCGTGCTCGTATCGTATTAGGAACATAGAGATCGACGCTACTATGATCTATCACAAACAATCAAAGGGCAGTCCGTGGATAAACGAGATCACCAAAGCCGAGAGTTGGATATCCGATAGAGAGAAAGGTCGAATGGACATCGACAAAGTCGATAGACCAAACACAAAATGGACCTTCGTTCGTTGGATATCGGTCGAGGTGAAGATGATCATCGACGCGCAACAACTTCTCATGGGAGCGGGAAAACTCCCAGACTGGTTAAGACAGAAAAAGGGAATGTATTCCGTCGACACGTACGACGACTACTTATGTCTGTTTAGGTGCATAGCCACAGTCTACAGAAGGCGTTCTATCCTAAGGGGTCAGCGAGTGTGAGGTCGATTCAATGGTTGAGCAGAGAAGAGGAGAGGGTGGGAAAGAACATACATCACGCCAACTGCGGTCACGGTGGTGAGAGGTGGGTGGCCGGTGATCCGGTCGACGGTTACTGTCACGAGACCGAGACCGTGTTTCAGTTTCACGGATGCTACTGGCACGGGTGTCCGAGGCATTGCATGAGAGGTAACGTGAGATCGCTGTACAAGAGGACGAAAATTCAAGACGCCAAGATAAGGAAGGCGGGTTACGAGCTAGTGGTGATGTGGGAGTGCGAGTGGTTGAATGAGGGGAATACCTACTATCCACAATTGCCACGCGAGGAGGAGACGACTCTGTACCCTCACCAGATAGTCTACGACTTCGAGGCGTATCTCGACAAGTCAAAAAGCACGCGACCCACCAAAGACCTAACCTTCGAGGTCGAGCACGTTCCTATATCGGTGTCGTTGGGGGATACGATGCATGAAGGGATCACACACCTATGCGAACGAGATCCCGACACGCTAGTCGAGAAGTTCGTGACCGAGCTGCAGATGAGAGGCAAGGCAATCAGGGAGGGGGTTAGGAAGAAGTATGTGCCGGCCGACATAGATATGTTATCGAAGTCTCAGCAAGCAAAGATTATCTCTTGGATTGACCAAGTTCCGGTGGTGGGGTTCACCTGTAGCAGGTACGACCTGAACCTCGTCAAGCAGTACTTTGTAGAGAACTTGGCGGCCACCGTGAATAAGGTGAAATGGTCAAAGAAAGAGACCCAGCAACGACGATGTTTCTGTTTACCCCGGAGTTAGATTTCTCGACATCATCCAGTATCTGGGGGACCGTACCCACGAACGACCGGTGGGTTAAGGCGGGTACGACTGTAAACGGTAAAGTCTCACTTTCCGTACGATGGTTTCGATAGCGCGGACAAGCTCGACCATCCGGGGGGCTGCAGACATCCCGAGTGGTATCCCGAAGTTGAAGGGTGAGTAACCTCTGTCGATTGTCCGAGTGGAAAGAGTGTAAGAAGGTATTCCGAGAAAAGGGGATGAAGACGTTCAAGGAATGGTTGCAACACTACAACGACTTGGATGTAGGACCGTTCCTGGAGGCTCTGACTAAAATGACGGAGTTCTAACAGGGGAAGAGGCGTGGGACAATACTCAAGGATGCTGTGTCTCTGTCCGGTGTTTCCCTTCAGTACCTACTCCGCGGGTCGATCGATTGGAAGGCGGACACGCCCGAGCTGTGGTCACCGAAGTCTGAAACTTACGAGATGATGAAGCAGGGATTGGTCGTGGTCCGTCCATAGTATTCTCCAGATACGCCGAGGCTGGAAGGTCAACGATCAGGGTCAGTGGGGAGTCGGGAGGAGAAGATGTGCAAGGCGGTGCTGGGGTACGATGCCAATGCTCTGTACCTATCTACTCTGTCGAAGGACATGCCGTGCGGGGAGGAGCAGATATGGACGTGTGACGACCCAGAAAAGACAGTCGTATATAGACCGTTTCGTGAGGAAGGTCAGGAGTGAAAAGTGGTTCGGATTTGTGGAGTTGGATATAGAGGGGTCCCGGCGTTGAAGAGGTCGGAACGTTGAGAGACAAGTTCTCGGAAATGTCATAGGGTGATAGACTACACGCACGGCAAACCGTTTCAATGGTTCGTTAAAGAGGTCACCGCTGCTAGACGGACGGGGGACGTCGACAAGAGCAAGGCAGTGTTGGCGGAGATATTCAAACTGGTTGGCAACGCGTGTTGTGTCAAGCTGATAGAGGCACAAGAGAGACACCTGCACACCACATATACGAAGGATGAGAAGACTGTCGATCGGGCACTGAGGTCGGCGTGGTTCGAAGACCTGGAGGAGATTGGGGAGACTTACGAGAGAATACTAAAGACTCTGACGATCCGGGGGTAGCTGGGTGTCAGAAGGCACCGCAAGAAGTTCTTCACGAACAAACCCTCGAGATGGCCCATCATCCAAATAGTAGAGCACGGGCTCATCGGGCTTGGTAATAGATCGATCTAGATGATATACATTGAGAGACCACACGGGATCAGTCGCGCGGCGGCTGCCACCTTCGAGCTCTCCCGGTTGATAGAGGTACCGGACGTCAATATCCGATGGAAGCCGTTGCTCCTCTAAACCAACGGGTCGCGCCCGCGCGAGACGGCAGAGGGCTCGCTCGTCACCCTTTTTAAACTTGATAGCATCTACGGGCTTTTTTACCTATCAATCTGGTCACCTCTCCGTTCAGTGTGGAGACCACGGCGGGCAGTCTGGCCACTCACTCGTCTCGATCGCGAATGAGGGTCTACAAGTTCTTTAGCGTATTTGGTGTCCGAACAGTCTCTCAGCCAGGGTTCGATTGAACCGCTCCACGATCCCCTGGTCCCGGTGGATGTTGACGCGCGGCGCGTCTGATAGAAAACGTCGTGCTTAGACAATAGATGAGAGACCGCAGCCCATGAACTCGCGGCCCGGGATCGACCTGGAGAAGATTCGGCCATTTGAGAGGACTCCTCTTATATATTCGGGAGAGAGCCTCGGCCACCTCCTTAGACTCTTTAGTGGCCAACGGCTCAGCCCCCTTATAACGACTCGCTACGTCAACGATTGTCAGCGCGTACTTGTACGTCTTACGACCGACGCGATCGTGAGGGAGAAACAGGAGATCCGCTTGGTGAACTTGGTTCGGTACCGGTACGTCGAATTTCGGGCGCGGAATATTGCGCGGGTAAATAGATCTGCCAGATGGCCTGCTTCTTGAGCCGTTCCTTGACAGCGTTTTCTGAAACCTTGGTCGCCGCCGCGAGGTTCTTGATGGCAGCGAGTCCCTTCCAGTAGCCGCGGGGGCTATAGTACATGTTCGCTAGCTTGCGCGTTAGGCGAACCGATAGTTTGGTATTAAGTTTGCGCGTGTTCATCCTATTCCCACGACGATGAACGCGATCTCGCGGTCTTTTTGAGGCTCTGACGGTACATAGAAATCTGAAAGTTGGGGCTCACGATCCAGCGGCGCGAGACTTTTTTGCGGATATGCCAGTGCGTACTCGCGGTTGGCTTCTTCAACGTTCTGAAAAGTTTGTGCGGCGTGATTTTCACGGCGAAGCTCTTCATTGACCCAGTCCAGATGGGCGGTTCGTTTTTTCGACCACGCTTCCTTTGCGCTATTGAGTTGTTCTACAGCTAAATCGTGACGCTTACGCTCCTCATCCACGTTCGAGCTTCTCATTTTAGAGAATATAAAGTTGCTACCGCTGAACGCCAATGCGTTTACAAGCGCACCACCTACTATTACAGCGATTGAAGCCATTTATTTCCATATATTAACTGGTAGAATTCCAGCTTTAACTAGATAATCTCGGGTCCAAACTGCGGCCGCTACATCTAAGGTCGCGAGCCCTACGTCTCTCACAGTAAAGTCCAATTTGGGAGCGGATCCTCCTAGGGCCATCTTTGATAGTCGAGCATACCCGATACTGAAACCCGATATCACCACGGCGTGATAAAGCGCATTCACTAACATTTTACCATCTTGTTCAGCCATTATAATTATTGCATATAAAAGGGTCTCGATCAATGTTTAAATGGGGCGCATCCAATCGCGATTGGTGTTTCGTAACTTTCTTCTGAACACTGGCTGGTTGTTTTTTCGATAATATGGGGTATTTCCACATGCACAGGGCACCAACAACTGCCAGACCACCACCAACAACCCAACTCCAATTCACGAATTTGGGTTCAATCGGATTCGCCCAACCTCGATTGGGTGTTGAGTGTGCTTCCAATTCGTGAATTGGGGGTGTTGTTGTACTCAACTCTGTCTTCAGATGTTTTGCTGTCTCCGTCCCCGATTGCAACGACTGTTTAGCCTCTCGAAGCTCGGCGAGTATTTTATCTTGTTTAACTTTTCGAGTGGCAGCCGCCGCCCGCCCAGCTGCCTGTCTTTTGGGATTTTTTATATGTGGTATGTCATCCAGTGGCGGAGTAACACTCGGGTTCGATTGGGCTGGAGCAATCGGGTTCAACTCCGTCACTCTCGCGGGTGTGTCTTGTGTCATCATTTATGATATTAATATTAGGGCTTATAGTTCGTGGGCATATATGTCCAAATTGACAGTGTTTACCCGTGGTCAACGCGGTTGTCAGCGGGGCTAAGTACATTCCAAACTTGTGATAAATTGAGCAGCAGCTTGTTCTAAGAGTGTGACCTATAAAAGGTCAGTCTCTAGATCGTCAATCAATACCGCGGTGTTTGGTATAGGGAGAAGTATACTAACGGCGGTTGCATACAAATGAATAGCCGCCGATCCGAGAGTTTTGTCATCTCCGCACCTAACCTAGATTCGTATCGCGCATACATTTTATCGATCTCCGCAATCTGACATCTTATCCACCTGAAAAACTGAGAGACGCCTACCGAGATAATGCTCCGATTGTCCCCCAGCAACCAGCGCAGCTAGCCGCTCTCGTCGCGCCGCATTTTCATTTTCATTCGGAGTCGTTGCACTCAACCCAATACCAACCGCCGTTGGAGTTGGAGTTGATTCCGATTGCTCTGTCGGATCATTATCTATGTTGGCAGTCGGAGTTGAGGTTTCTTCTATTAGCTGATCGAGAAGTTTGTCGCAGTTCATTTTTCTTAAAATTAATTTAACTATTCTAACAAGTCTCATCACTTTAACATATTGCCAAGCGCACCACCCGATACTTATGATCACCATTATGCTCGCAACAAAGCTCGCAGCAGAGCACCAAATTGTTAACATTGTTAACCATTGTTCAGCATTTGTTCAACATTTGTTAAGCATTTGTTCAGCATTGTTCAGCAATTGCTAAGCATTGTTAAGCATTTACTCGGCAATTACTAATGAGCGTTAAGTAATTGCTAATTAATTATAAAATTAATTGATAATTTCGTAAGCAGTTGGTTTGATCAGTCCTTTAGCAAAAAGCTTGGCGTGCTTAGTTTCCGAAAGCATCTGTCGAACCTCCAGGTGCTCCTCGCGCGTTGGGATAACGTCATTCTCTCTGAAGACCAGTCATCTGAAAGAAGTCTCGGTCCTTGCAGTGAAAGAGGGCGACCTCCCGATTTCGTTTGCTCACGCAGATCCCTTGAGGACGGCGTTGTACTATTTTGAGTGGATATCCATACGCTTTGCCTTAGCATGGCGGCCAGAATAAAATGCGAGGAGACAGCTCAGAGAGCATGTTCCTTCTTTTTTGGTCTATCGCCGCCTTGGACCGAACAGAATCATCAATTCACGTATTTAGGGTGGGCTCACCCTGGAATTTTTGGTATAAACCAAACCACGAAGCCAATCGGTGAAGCCTATCACCCCGGGCCGGGTCAATAATCGTGATACCCATCAGGGTCGGTCCATACTCCACGGGCGCCGCTGATAAGTATCGTTGTGCCGCACAAGTCTAGGATGAAAACCGTTTTTCCACATCCTGTCTGCCCACATATTATGGCAGAGTGGGCATCTCCAATCGTGAATTGGTATTGATTGTTAATTTTCTTAAAATTAATTAATAAATCGTTAGATTTAGTAGAGTGCTGAGACGTATCGGCCATCTTCGATGTTGAGTTGTGCGTCTGTAATTATATATAAGTACACGTTCAATGGCCCGGCTCCGTCCGCCTCTTTGGTTATCTGGATCGTCACACCCTCGCTAGCGTTCTCAACTTGGCGTCCGTTGCCGTGTATTTGGTCGTCGTCGCTGGCTCGCATGTCTAGCCATAACGCGTATTTGGTATTCAGGAAATCCGCGAGGTAGTCCTGTCCCTGATATGAAGACACGTATACATTGAGATGTACCCTATATTTCTCCACGGATTTCAGCAACAGGACCATTGCCCCACATAATTGACCTGGGTAGACATCGGAACAATGGGACATTACTCTGCTGGGGACCATTTTCAAAATGGCCGCCATCGTCAAAAAAAAAATTTCCGTTTCGTATCAAACTGGCATAAAATCATGTGTAATATATCGTTTTGTACTAATTTCAGGTCGAGGAAGTCATTTTTACCACCATTATTTTCTCATTTCCAGTGATGAGATAGCTCTAAAAACAAAATGGTTGCCAACAGCTATAGTGAAAAACGGTTATTTTGGACTGAGTGTAAAGATAGGTATAGAATGTGTTCAATTGTCTGGTTGATGTCTTAAATGATTAAATGAAGTAGAAAACAGATGGTGTATTGAACACAGTGCTTCATTATCACATACTTCACAAGTAAACGGCTGTTCTCCAGTATGTATATGCATGTGTTTAGAGAGACTAGAACTCTGTAAAAATGTGTTTAACATTGCATTATTACAAGATGTAATGACATTTCCGATGTTATTTTCATTATTTTCTCATTTATTTTCTTGGAAGAAGCCAGCGAAGATAGTCATATTGTTGCTCCAAAACATGCTCCCTTTCAAGAAGCAGGACATTTCTGATGTTAAACTAGATACGAAACAACAATCTCGCAACAGTTAGTGCTTGTTTACACATTGTTCATTTCCTTTGTGACAAAAGTGAACACAGTTTGAGTCATTGGATCTGCACTTACACCTCCTGTCACATTTACCAGTGCATTGGCATAGCACGAGAATGTTAGGTGGGAGGGGATAGAGAAATCGTTCGGGGACGAGAACACCGCTCTCGTTGGTCCAACCGAAATCTTTGGGGTCCAGACTGTCATGGTTTGGTTGCAGGAGTGTGATGGCATTCCGTATCACAAAGAAACATCTCCGTACATGACCACATATGGCTGAGGAAGTTGGAGGTAACTCATTTAGAGATTTACCTTTCAGATAGCAATCATATCGCAGTGTATCGAATGTGTCAACTGTTGTGCTTGAGCGAGCACCTGCCCAAAGTCGAACGAGGTATTGTTCAACAACACGGATGTCAGCCTCAGTCAGTGAATTGGTTTCTGCAAAGTTGGTCAGGGACATGGGCTGGCACACAAGAGCGGCATGTTTTGTGCCAACTTTACTGACGGCGTCGTCCAGAGAGAACATGAGCTTTGATGAGGATACTAACAGGTATCTGCTCCTAGCCTGGTATGGAGTGTGTGTAGTGGTATCTTTTGTCTGTGCTCTCCTGTTCCATATTCAATCCACAGCTCTTTGAGACCTTTGGTTTTGAAGACTGTCATGTATCGCAGGATGAGCGCAATACTATCTGTGTCATTGGATATGACTACAACTCTATCACATCCTCTCTCTACGCTCCATGCTATGTGTGAAATCAGCCTGCAGTCTGCTTCCTCTTGGCAGCTAGAACACGTGGGCACATCAACAGCTGATCCAGGTTCCGCTTGAAACTGTGCGTTCATGACTTCATTGTCCACTACCATTCCACTGACAACAATGTTACTGTGGTCCCTTAGTGCTATGTTTCTTGTGAGGATTTGAAGGCTTTCTTTGTTTTTTGGAACTAGCCCAGAACTTCCCCATTTGCTGTGGTATAGACTGACTCTGTCATGGCTACTACATCTATCGTGCCACCGGCTTTCTTCTGCCCGTCGCCCTCTCTCTCCTTCCTTGACTGACAGCTCGCAGTAAGAGTCGAAGACAAGGTGGGTACATTCAGAATGACAGATGCTCCTTGCATAGTTGA
The DNA here is from genome assembly GCA_029237695.1 of Conchocele bisecta. Lineage (NCBI taxonomy): Eukaryota > Metazoa > Mollusca > Bivalvia > Lucinida > Thyasiridae > Conchocele > Conchocele bisecta. The sequence goes on from CM055267.1 coordinate 71,471,283, forward strand.
GGACAGTTTCAATGGCTTGGCCGAAATGTTGAAAGATCGACAGGTTTGGATATTGTCTAATTTTAGACATGAAGTCAAGAACATCAGTTTTCATATGTGAAGGGTTGAACACAGAATCTGTTGGAAGTAAGTGCTTTTCAAGTTCACCTACAAGTTTTGACTTTTCTGGCTTGGTACAGCGAGGAAATGTGGCATCTCCATCAAACAGTGGGCTGGTGTCGAAAAGGTCGTGACTCACGACTTGCTCAACTGTGTAACCTCGTTGCTTAGCTATCTCAACAGTACGTACACTAGCAGCAAGTTGTTTAGTAGTGACGACTGGTTTCTTGGGTTTACCTGTCGGGTACTGTCCGGCGGCTGGCTGTGTGTCAAAACGTGGAAGCTTAACCTTAGAAATAGTGCCAGACAGCTTGACTGTCTTCAGAACAAATCGCTCATTCCGGTATCCCTGGTAGATTTGCTCACCAATTTCAAATGCTCTGAGCAGCCTAGCCTTCACTTCTGTAGCAACCAGCTGGTGCGTCACGATGTTATGTAATGAAACATTTATTGTGGTCACTGCGAATGGATTCTGACGCTGTGAGATGAAATCCAGTAATCGCGATACGTTTTCATCAAAGACAATTGCCTTTCGGCCACGGAGCTCATGATGTATAACTGTTGCATCAAGGTGTGCCATCAACCCAGCATTGGTCAGATGGTTGAAGAGGTTGGTGATTCCTGTGATCTCGTGAAACAGGAGTTCGAACTCGGCCACTATTGAAGCATCACCCGAGCTGCCCACAATCACATGTCCACCCGGACCTTTCTCAGATCTGTTGATGGTCTGCTCGAGTTTCATGTCAGGTGAGACGGCACTGAATTTACCCCCTCTCTGTCTTGGATCACAAACTGACCCATCATGAAGCGGCGAAACAGCATGGGTTGCTCAACTTCCATAACTTCAATCCTCTCAAGGTACCATGATGCATACCTAAGGTAGTTGATACAATCAAACACTGTGAACATTTTCATCGATTCTCTCACAGTGGCAATATGGAGTGGCCAGTTTCCCTTCTCTGTCAGCAGTGATCATCTTCTTGATCACAGACAGAATGTTCTCGAATAAGCCCAAGTATTTGCAGAGCTCTGACTTCGCTTCACACTCAGCTGTGAATGCCTCAAGCTTCACACGCAAGTTATCAGAGCTAGACACCACAGATTGAAACTTGTCAACCAGATCTGGGGGGATATTGTGATCACTGAGACTATCCTTCAAATCACCAACAGAGTGCACGAAAGGAGTGTGTGAATCATCCGAATTCATTTCACAGAAAGCTCTCCATTTCAGAAGATTGAGCACTTCACCCACAATTAGCATACCTTTGAATGCTCGCACATAGTGAGAACCAGCTAGGACTGATTGCAGTACTTTCTTTCCAAAGACTTCAGCCTCAATCAATCCATCATCGAAGCCCGTACCTGTCAATAAACGTCCAGCGCAGCGCAAGAGTACTTTGCAGTAATGGAACATCCCCATCATTGGGTATATGTCAGCAAAGGTGTCAGGTTCTGTCAGAACCACTTCTGTTACTACCTGTTACCCCCTCATCACTGAATACTGGTAGAATAGACTGGTTCAACTGTTGACGTACACTTTGGAAGTTTGTAAGAGCTTTGCGGACAGTAGCATAGTCTGTTACAGGTTTTGGAATCATTGGTAGGAATCCAACTCTCATCAGAGGAACATTTGATTCAGAAACAAGCGCATGAATGCTACCCCAAGTCGGAAGATCACCTGGCAGACTTGCTGTTAAATTTGGAAGTTCAGAGCGCACAAGTGTAATGACAAACTCAGTTTTATCAGAGTCTTTCGCGGCTTGATCAGGATCACACAAACCCAAGTTGCTATTTTCTCGAAGGACAAAATCTGGTGAAAGTGATGGTCGAACAACACTTTTTGCATGATGTGGTACAATCTGACAAGGTAACTTCTGACCAGTGGGGATAGACGATTTTGTTAAGCCTGTTGAAGATACATTGGGCTTAGCAGCTGGTGCACTGACTTTCTCCTGGAACAATACCATAGCAGTATAGTGCTTGCTATGTGTGCCTGAAAGGGATGACTCGTCCGAGTAGTCGCTGTTGTCCATGGCCCCGATGCAAAAATCACTGCTATTAAAATGACTGGAATTGGGGTACCGTCAGCTTCTGATTTGAGAACCGCATATGAGGAAAGGAGGCTTCGAGCTCTTCGGACTTCATTATAACTGGTGGAAACCCCAATGCGATTCAGTGTTGTGATGAGAGCTCGACTCCTTGTCTTGCCGTACACACTTTGCCCAACCATGGCATGCATTGGGGTCTTTTGTCGGCCCTTGTGTATGTGGTATGTTATTATTTGAAACAGACAGTGCAACTGAGTGTGAAGTGTTTTGACTGACTTGTCTGCCTCATCATCATTATCCTCCTCATCACTATCATTCGGGCATTCTTCCTCATCATAATCATGCATGAGGGCTTGAATTCTTGTCATGCGAGCTTTGGGAATATTGAAGAGAGATGAGAAAAATGTCAATAGTCCATCTGGCATCTGAGTCTTCTCCCATGACTCCTTGATTTCTTCAGAATCACAGAACCTGTCGCCCAATCCAAAATTAACCTTTTGGATGAGTCCTCGCAGCAACGTACCAGATTGTCTCATGATGTCTAGATTCTTGATTTGACAATAAGATCCTCTTGGCGAACATGGGACGAATATACCATCTCTGATGCATTTCGCCTGGGGTTCTTGACAAACTGGATCCTGTCACCATAGTGATCAATCAAGAGTTGTTTCACATCTCTGTTCCGGATATTCAAATCATCGTCACCAGTGTTTAGAGATACCATGAAGGATGCAATTTCACTTACAGTGAAACCATAATCTTTCTCCAGGAGAGGATCTATCTGCTTCACTGCTTCTTGAAAGAGAGCATGTTTTGGAGCGACAATATGGCTATCTTCGCTGGCTTCTTCCGAGCTGCGCTGGTAGTTGAGAATGTATTTATTGATGCAGTTGTTTGTGACAGTATAGATCAGCCGCAAAACACAGCCTCCTACGGAATTCACATCTGAAAATCCTGTCAAATACGTCATCACAGTTGTGATGTGTTGCAAGTAAAAATAATTTGCTCGTTCCGTCTCGCAGATGCGGAACTTTTCCCTGCTTTTTAGTCCTTTAATTGTCAAAGAAAATAAAAAGGTTGCCACCAATATGACACAGGGGATGTAATTTGAATGTATATTTGAACTAGGCTTGGATCTGACGTGTGTTTCACTGCGTAGAGACATTGGCGGTCTACATTCATCACCCTGGTCTACCTCCATCTCTACCACTTCTCGCATGCCTTCTGTAGTTGCCTTTCTGGAAATAGCTTCAATGGTTTTCTTCATTGTATACACCTTTCTAGCATGTGTCAACATGGTAAACATAGCTTTGATCGTCTATGGTTCGAAGACGTTTAGCACAACATCTTGTCTAACTGTCCCAGCATGTTTATTTTCTCGCGACCATTGGAGTTGATGATACGCGACTCTTTCTGTCATGCTTTTGACAAATGATGCATTGTTTCAAGTCAACATCACAATATTCATTATGTGTAAGTTTTAACACCATCGAGGACAACACCGGCTGAGGTTAATGATGATGTTGATGGTACTGGAGTTATGTCACTCATATTGAAGAACTAATTAGTAGTATATAAACACAATGTATTTTTACAACTAGTAGCATTCAGTTCAACTTTCAGGAAGAAGAAACTCCACAATAAACATCGCTGGCATTTTAACGCCTGCTGGTACTTTTAAAATGGTAGCGTTGTTAAATGGTATAACGCCAATTACACATATTGTAATGTCCTGACACGCAGAATCTATTTTTAGAATCTATTTGATTCTGTGCTTGCTCAATCGATAAAGATATTGTTCTACAATTTTCTGCGATTTTCTCTTGATTATCACAATTTTCTGCGTTTTCTCCTGATAATGCATTATGGCCGAAGTAACTGATGGAGACCGTAGTTTCCAGGAGGACGAGTTAATCTAGTCCCCGACATAAAGACCCGTATACATTGAGATGTACCCGAAATTTCTCAATGGATTTCTAAAAGGTCCATTGCCACACATAATTGAGACGCGCCGCGACATAACGTACCTTCGGGTATTTGGATTTTTCGCCGTAAATTGTAAGGGAAATTGAACGTAATGATCGTGAATAATGTACGAATTTGACGCAAATTTAAGAGCAGATGCGGAATTGAATTCCGCGATGCGGAATTGAATTCCGCATTTGGACTGAAATTTGTGTCAAATTCTGACGTCATTTGCAGAAATTATGTTAACTTTTCGAAACCATCTACGGCGATAATTACAACTACCTGAAGGTACGTTATGTCGCGGCGCGTCTCAATATTGATTAATGTTGAATAAGAAGTCATTGTATTACAACAAGTAATCCATATAAAACGTACATGTACATTTTTATCAACATTTGTGCATCTGGTATAAAATGTAATAGCAATTTAATAGTATTCGAAATTAATCGGTCATGATTTTTTTGTCAATAAAATATGGTTTTTTGATGTCTCTCGTCAGTGGAAATGAAAAAATGATGGTAAAAACGAATTCATCGACCTGAAATTAGTACAAAACGATATATTACACATGATTATATGCCAGTTTGATCCGAAACGAACAACAACAAAATGGCCGATGGCGGCCATTTTGAAAATGGTCTCCAGCAGAGTAATGTCCCATTGTTCCAATGTCTACCCTGGTCAATTATGTGTGACAATGGACCTTTTACTGGAATCCATTGAGAAAAATCGGGTACATTTCAATGTATACGGGTCTTTATGTCGGGGACTGGATTAAGGGAGACGGCCGAGAGATGCAGGTCTTTGGCAACTGCTGCAACCTCCGGAGAGCGCTTAGAACCGGCAGCAAACTGCTTTCTTACTTCGTCCCACTGCTGGTGCGCGCGAAGACCCGCGCTGTAGAGTTGATTGGGTACTCCCTCGATCGTCACCTCTACCTTCGTGATTTTGGGGTTATAGAATTTGTCGGTTTTTCTAGCACCGAACGCGAACCGAGCATCCTCGAACAACATCAGTATACCTTTCATCGAGCGGGCGGGTACGTTGACATTAATATTCCACAATGTGTCGCCTTTATCTTTCGTCATCTTGCGATGACGAAGAACTCGGTCGTAAAGTATGGCAACACGCCCGGCGTACTGGGTTCTGATCAATCGCGCGAGTTCGGGCATCGTGACCATTTCGTACTCCAGCGAAACATTATCGATCGTATACGTCGATAACATGTCGCAGGCTCATGAGAAACTCGGCCGTAGTCCTGTTGAACGTTAGTTCGTATTCGAGGCGGTCAGCCAAAGCGCTCTGATAGTAGGGTATGTGACTCTCCAGCAACTCAAAGTCGAGCGGGATGTAAAAGCGGTTGCCGTAGGCGCCCACAACCGCATTGTCGCTCGCGTTGTTATCTGCCTTGTTAGCAGCCCCGATTCTAAGTTTGGTTACGTTCTTATTTTTGCTGGTGTCAATACCCTGATAGACAGCGTTTTCGCACTCTTGCGCCGTCTTCCATAGGTCCTGATAACAATGGTAGACGTCGCTGTCGTCGATCGACATCAACTCATTACCAGAAATCTTTATCATGGTCTTTTTGACGATGGCGCGACCCAGGTTCTGAACGACGGTTCGGTCCTCGTCCGTCGACGTCAGCGAAATAGTGAAAGCGAGGCGAACAGTCCCCGGCACAATGACGTCGTTAGCTCCGAGGTTGGGGAAGCGGACTAACAGCTGCTGGTTCTGGTCGATCGTCGATGGGTTGTTCGTAATAACGACACTCTGTCTCACGCCTTTTGCCCCGCGATGGGCCTCAACGCAGTCTGCGGTATATGGAATTGGAGTTTGCGACCGTATTGACTCGAAGACATAATTTAGTGAAACTATATTAAACCCGTATGGTTTTGTCTTTAATACATAATTAATTTTAAGAAAATTAAAAATATGACTGATTACGATATTGACATGGATGAAATCGGCAGAGACGATTTCTGCGATGATGATGACATCGATGACTATGACGAAACGACCTTCATAGAGACGCCATTAAATAAAGATCCTAAGTTTGTCGACCCCCGAATTACGCCCTTAACAGCCATACCAATGGGAACTTCACCCGAGACTACGTTCCCCTGGGAGGCTCCATCCGCAACTCCGGCATGGGCGGGCGGTGCCGAGATTCCAGCGGGGATCTCCAAGAATGAGCTGGCGCCTCTCACGGAAACGGAGTCTCGGGTGAAATGGTGGGAGAGTGAGTTGTCTAAAAACGGCATCAAGGCCACGTTGGAGTTCCGCAGCACTAAAAGAGGAGACTTGTGGGTTAAATGGGGTAATAGGTGGAAGTTGCTGACGTACAAGAACAACCCGACCCAGTTCCTCAGCCCCTCTTCCGTGAACCGATATGGAGTATCCTTCGCTCGAGCTCTCAGAGTGATCGATGATCGGTCGCAGCTGCCTCAACAAATGGTAAAAACCCTACAGTCTACCGACGAAACGCTGGCGAAGACGGCCGCCGCTATAGAAATGAGCGAGCTCAGCGATGTCCCTCGTATAGCCACCGACGGTATTCACACAATTGAAACCACGGTCAACGAAATGAACGGCACGAAATATGACCAACCATTACCTCTTCGCGAACTCCTGGGACTCGATAAGGCTCTGCAAACAACTCGGGGCGAACTGGTCAATAACCTCTCCAAACTCACGGCGCTGGACAAACATATCGCGCTAGAAGAAAGAAAACTTGGGGAAGTCCGTGACGATAGAGAATCTACCGAGCGGATCAACAAACTCCTTGCGGTCGTTGCGGGACGAAAGAGAAGCTCGCTTGGAGGCTGCTTCGACTAACCGTGAGGCACTTTCCGGCCAATTAAGTCGGAGCCGCGAAACAATCTCGACGGTTCTGCACGAGGACACGACACTTGGTGAGCGTCTTCGCACTCTGTTCAGAGAGAAGGGCGTCATGATAGTAACCATCATCGCAGCTTTCAGCATGATTATATCGACCCTAATTCTATCTATATCGTCTCTATTTGTAGCTGTCAATGCTGATGCTGCACCAGCACCCACACCAGCACCAGCACCAGCACCCCCACCAGCACCCGCGCCATCCGGCGGAGCCAAGGAGTGGATAAAAAAACAACTAAAAGCCATCGCCAGTCTCCTTGCTAAATTAGCAGGAAAGTTGGCTGCCGCGCTGCCTGGTTTGATAGGAAGTCTCCTCTCCTTCTTGTTATCTATATTATCAAAAACGGTCGGATGGCTCGCCGAGAATACCTGGGCTTTAATCGTGGCCATCGCCGGTCTCATACTATTCTTCGCCAGAGAGTTCCTAAAACCAAAGCGTAAATAGTCCGATCGCCACGAGGGCGACGACGAGCGCTAATTTCTCCTCCTCGTGTGTTGTGCTTCCAATCTCGATTGGTGTTTCAACATTGTTGATGATTGGATTGGGGGAACTCGATGGTGCATCCAATTTACGAATTGGGGGTACTGGGTTCGATTGTGTTGAGGGAGGTGTATCCATTTTGTGTTTTGGGGGATTTATGAAATCGGTTCAACTTACAACTACGCGCCCGATCATCTTGGGTGGGAGCTTGATGATACCCGTGTTCACGTTCCCGTTGCGGCCGATTTTTGGACTGGTGGTTGCGACTACGATCTGATTATTGTAACCGTCAACCGGGTCGTCTCGTAGTATCATATTGCTCGGCGCCATATAAAGACCTATTCCAAATGCGTAGTCTACCGGGGTGCGGGCAGTCTGCAAAACGTCTTGATAATTCTGGATCGCCTTCTGGAGGTCCACCTTAGCTGAGATGGCGTCCTCGACAAGTGCCAAGAACTGTTTTTGTGCGTCAAAGGCCGTTCCCTTCCCGTACCAAGTATAGCGCTGCGCATTTGCTTCTGTGAGGCGAGGATTGCCCATACGTATATGCGAATGGATTCGTTGAGACGAATAACCCCACCCTGCGTAAATCCAGTGCTTTCATCTAACATAAATGTGGTCCACCAAGCATTTCGCATCTGTGGAGTATCACCCAGGTCTAGGTATTCCACATGGGCTACTTTAGTAGGCAGCCAATGGCAATCACCATCATTACACGCAAGTCCACCAAGCACTTCAGCACCGAACGTCATCTTATTCAACTTATAATTATATTTAGTCCATGTTGCCATTTTTCTAACTGGTGGTGGGGTGGCCCCTCGAGCGCTCCATAGCCCTGAGAAATATACTGGAACTTTATCCAGACGCTCCCCACTAACTAAGCCTTTAAGGTGAACTAACCCTAAACTGTTGGTCGGGGTGTATACTTTCTGTCTCCAGTCGGCGTCTTTTGATACCCCAAATTCGCTACACAATCTTTCGAACGCCTTACGGTCGTATGCGCTGGAAATGGGATCCCAGCCATCATCTTGAGGTAGTGGAATACCTAGTTCTTTGAGAATCCTCCTAATTGTGTAATACACGTGAAAGTTGTAGACACTTCGGAGCATGATATTCTCGGATGTCAAATGGTCTTGATGCGAAACTCCGCATCCGGCCGTTGCGGACCATACAGCGAAATTTAGCTGGTTCTGCCAGAAGTTCATATGGGAAAACTCCCATCTTAGTAATACATCTTGACTAGTAGTCTTTGGAACTACATATTTCTCAAACGTGTTAGGGAAATTGGTGGCAAAGCCACTGTCCGGTCTAACCGTTACGGTTGGGTGTACAAGGCGGTTAACAACGTCTTTTGAGTGTATTTACCACCGACCGCGTACTTTGCTAAATGCTTTTGTATCCATTGAAAGATATTATTATGTTTGCTACTATCACTAATGTTCAAAAAGGGAGTTGTGAACTTCAAAAAATTAATAGACAACTGCCGCGGACAACGCCGGGTAGGCCTTAGATCAATCACGTTCACGGTCGGGTGGAAAAACGTTGAAACGCTCGAGTTTTTCACATTAGAAGTCGAGGACGTCGAGTTTTTCGCATCAGAACACCCTATAGTTGTGCCACATAGAATAGACGTAAATAGACCAAAGGTTATAGTACCTCAGGGTCTTTGGAGTATCGGAGATCTCCAAGCTTTTGTCGCGGAGAAGATTCCTGGTGTAGTCACTCTCGCAATCTCGAAAGCCACGGGGCTCACGACATTGACCGTTGATAGGCGTTTAAGGATCTCACCGGGGTTGGGCTCACTGTTAGGATTTAAAATAACATACCCTTACAACGATGACGGAGTGTTTGATCCTGGCGAGCACGTCGGCACGACCCCAGTAAACTTCGCCGTCACGAAAACTCTCGGGGTGCACCTGGATCGGGTGAACACATCGTACAACACGGTAGACGGCACTCCCAGCACATTACTGAAAACCGTGCCCGCCAGCGACTGTTTCTTTGGTGAGACCCTAACCTTAGACTTCCCACACCGCGAGATGAAAGTTTTGGAATCGGGACATATCCACGAGTTGAAGATTTCTGTTCTTGATGATAAAGGGCGAGAGTTGAAGAACGATTACCCGATTTCGGTCGTCCTAGAAATTTCAAATTACATTGTAATTAATTTTAAGAAAATTATTTAGAATTAAACGCATGTTCGTAATATATATATTATCAACATTATTGAAAATGAGTATATATACGGACCAGGTAGTTCTTCCGATTGGGTGACAAATTCAAAGAATTTGGAACCGACAGAAGGGGGATTCATCCCGACAGAGGGCGACTTTTTAACTACCCAAAAAACAAAGGCCTTGATCAATAGAACTATATCGAGGGCCACGGACGAGATTCTCAAGAGTCTACTATCACAACCTAGAGAATATGCCCTGGCTGTGAATACACAAAGTCGTGAAGAAACGCATACGGAACTAAATGAACTAGGTGAAAAAATAACCAAATTTCGAAAAGAGGCCCGGTTGGGGATTGATAAAGTCCGAGAAGACCACCAGGCGGACCTTACGGAGGCTTATGATGCGTTGCTCTTAAAGGACACTCTCATCAGTGAAGCGACACTTACCGAATTAGACGGGAAAATAACAAAATTTCGAAAAGAGACCAGGTCGGATATTGATAAAGTCCGAGGAGACCGCCAGGCGGCCCTTACGGAGGGTTATGATACGTTGCGCTTAGAGGACTCTCTCATCAGAGAAGCGGCACTTACCGAACTAGACAAAAAAATAACCAAATTTCGAAAAGAGGCCAGGTCGGGTATTGAGAAAGCCCGAGAAGACCACCAGGCGGACCTTACGGAGGCTTATGAGGTGTTGCGCTCAGAGGACTCTCTCGTCAGAGAAGCGGCGGTTGCCGAACTAGATAAAAAAATAACCAAATTTCGAAAAGAGACCCGGTCGGGTATTGATAAAGTCCGAGAAGACCACCAGTCGAACCTTGCGGAGGCCCTTGCGGAGGTTTATGATGCATTGCGCTTAGAGGACTCTCTCAACAGAGAAGTTACACTTACTGAACTAGACGGGAAAATAGCCGAATTTCTGAAAGAGACCAGGTCGGGGGTTGAGGGGGTCCGAGAAGACCACAAGGAGGCCATTGCGGAGGCTTATGGGGCATTGCGCTCAGAGGACTCTCTCAACAGAGAAGCGGCACTTACTGAACTAGACAAAAAAATAACCAAATTTCGAAAAGAGGCCCGGTTGGGGGTTGAGGGGGTCCGAACGGGTATTGAGAAAGCCCGAGAAGACCACCAGGCTGACCTTACGGAGGTTTATAGGGTGTTGCGCTCAGAGGACTCTCTCATCAGAGAAGCGGCGGTTGGTGAACTAGACGGAAAAATAACCGAATTTCAAAAAGAGGCCCGGTCGGGTGTTGAGAAAGCACGAGAAGACCACCAGGCAGCCCTTGCGAAGGCTTATGAGGTGTTGCGTCAAGGACTCTCAGAGGACTCTCTCATCAGAGAAGCGGCGGTTGCTGAACTAGACGGAAAAATAACCGAATTTCAAAAAGAGGCTCGGTCGGGTGTTGAGAAAGCCCTAAAAGGCCACCAGGCGACCATTACGGAGGCTTATGATGCGTTGCGCTTAGAGGACTCTCTCAGCAGAGAAGCGGCACTTACCGAACTAGACGGAAAGATAACCGAAGTTTCCGATAAACTGAAACATGATCGTATAGCCGCGACCAAAGCTCTTGAGGAGGCCTCTTATAAGATTCGTACTGAGGCATATAACGCAAACAGTGCGCTTGCCGGAATAGTGCGAACAATGAAAACGCCAAAATGTGCCATAACAGTTTGGGCTGAGAAGCGGGGCCCATTGGTTGAGGGGCACTATGAATATTCATTCGGTGCCAAAGCGAGTAATAAATGTGGGGGATACACTATGACAGCTGCAGGTGAAGTTATCCAAATGGCGGTCTGCTCGGTTAATGCTAGTGGTAAACCTGTGGGCGCGGTCGCGATAAATATTGTAGTAGATGGGGAAGAACGGGGGGTTGGAGTCACTAAAATCTCTGGAGATAGTTCGACGGTGGTTTCGTTCTCCGGTTATGATCGAATTAGACTTTCCAAAGGTAGTGTTATTAACTTTGTTACGAAAATCGGTGACCCAGAGAGTTCTTCCACTATTGTCTCATTGTTAATTGAACTTATTTTGTAAATACTAATATATTGAAAATCATGAACGAATCAACGCTTCCAATTGTCAATACCACTCCATCAACACTGTGTACAATTAACGAAAGAAGTTCAGATTTTAGGTTGAATAATATCGTCGCTATGCAGGATATTTTAGTTACAGAATATACAAATAGAAAAAGAAACGCTAAAAAATATAGACGCGCGGTGAACATGGCTGAAGCATCTAGCACGGCTCTAGCGAATGTTTCTGTGTTGTGTGGGACGGGGACAGCTGCAACTATATCCACCATTATAACGGTTCCTGTAGCGGGGATTTTATGTGCGGTGTCGGCCGTTTCTGGGTTGTTGTGTATGGTAATTAGGGCGTTGGGTGGAAAACTCGAGAAAAAATGTGGAAACATGATAGAATATCTGTTTTCTCATCGCTCCGCCTCGCCAGGTCGAAGAAAAATACCATCGACGTTATGGTGTCCAAAGCGTTGGCCGATAAGAAAATATCAAATTTAGAGTTTGAATCCGTGGTGGAAGAAATGGGGAGATATGAACAATTAAAAAATGATATAATAAGCAATCAAGGCGCGCGCCACCATGCCCAAAATTGAGTGTACTGATTGGGATAAATTTAGGGAAAAACTTGGAGATAAAGTCGGAAGAAATGTTACAGCACCAAAATAATTAATTTTATAATTAATTTAAAGAAAATTATAAAATTAATTATATTGGTGCAGTAAACATTTATTAATTAATTTTATTTTGGAAAATTATTAACAATTTAAAAAGAAAAAAAAGAAAAAAAGTTTTAGGTTCCACGGAGTCTCGAACCCGCGCCAGCAAAACCCTTCTGGGTCCACCCCTCTAAGCCTTCGCTTAAATTTCTTCTATTTTTTTTATTTTTTCGGCTTAGCGAGGTGTGTTACACTCACTCTCCTACACCCCATCATTGGACCGATGCCGCGGACCCCACCTCATCGTTACCTCCATCCGCTATAATGTGCAGAGCGGCCAGAGTGAATTACATGTGGCGAAACTTATCTCACTGTTGAGATATTAATGCCGGCGTCCCGACACCAAACTGTGTTTATTTCTCGTATATAAACTTAACTTTGCTGGTGAAATATAAAAAAATTGTTATTTATTATTAATTAATTATTTTATTATATTAATTAATATGTTTTCTATATAATAGGGGGTGTTCATCTTTAAATTATAAATATTTTTATAATTTTATTAAAATTAATTAAATAACGAACCATCCCAGAAATTCGGGAACTATATAACCCTCACTAAGTGTTTATAAGCTGTGTACACCACCTGTGTAAATTGATAGCCCGTTTACATACCATCGATAAGGCTATAAATAGCCGCGTGTGTAATATATATTACAGTGTATTTATTTTCCATCCCAGAAGACGTAATCGTGTAAACCTCTCTATAAATGGACACTTAATATACGTGTAAGGTGGGACACCTAATTTACATTTTCATAACGCGTGTAATTGGAACATTGTCGTCTGTTTGGTTTTGTGATTACAACATAAATTTATAAGCGATATCGTAGAAATGTACATTCGTAAACGAATCGTTGGGTTTTAATAGTTTTATATAATACGCCTTAGTTTCATATCCGATACGCATTATCCGTCTTAATGTTTGTATTTGTTCTCTTGTATAGTTGACATAATTGCCGGTATAATATTGTAAATGCAACGTTTTTATCGGAGTGTAATAAATTACGCTGGTATTTCATGTATTCGATATCGCCTAGTGTTCTCATTTTATAGAATTTATATATAGGATTATAACCCCCGTATTCTTCGTAAACTTCTTCAACACAGCCATTAAAAACTTTCAATTCCAATTGTATTGTATTATCCATTTTCTCTAATAATATTGGTACTTGTTTTTTCTGTTCAATTTCCAATTAGAATTTTCAAATCCATTACAATATGATTGTAGAAACGCATATCCGTAAACGAATCGTTGATTTAAAATGTTTTATAAAATTAGTTTTATGATGTTCCGGTAGTTGTTCTCCGATCCATTTAGTCGCTTCGTTTCACGAATTTGATCCTTGTACCGGCGACATAATTGCCGGTATAATATTGTAAATGCAACGCTTTTATCGGAGCGTAATAAATTACGCTGATATTTCATGTATTCGATTCTGCATAATGTTTTCAATTTATAGTAATATTTTTCACCAAAGATATTACAAAATTCCAATTCCCATTCTATTTTATTATCCATTTTGTTATAATATTTGTATTGTTTTTTCTGTTCAATTTTCAATTTTATAAAATTAGTTTGATAATGTTTTTTTTTACAGTGTTTTAGTGCTGTAGAAACACCGTGACTTATTAGATCCATTCTATCTTTGTAACTGACTTTCCGATTTCAATTATTACTGAACGATAATACTTGCGAGCACGTAATCCCCTGTTAACCATTCGATAAGTAGCCTGAGTGCCACCGCATGGTGGACATAGCAGTGACTCGGCTTTGGTCCCTACCCCACAATGCCGACATGGGCGAGGCGAAACGGAACCTCTTCGCATCCATGCACGGTGATGTTTGCAATATTCGTAAATACCGGTGCGAAAACATCTCTCGTGACTACCTGTCTTCAACCACGCACACTTAACTAGAACCATTATGTTATATATATACTGAGTATAACATAGGGATTTATATCTCTAATAGGGTGTATCTTCTCATGTCATAAATATATGGTCTCGCGGTAGTAGTATATAAGAGTCACAAATGATACCATCATGCGGTGGAAGGTGCCGCGCGTAGCCGGTGCCTTCCAGAGGTGATGGTATCATTGTGACTCTTATATACTACTAGTATAATGTCTAGTGCATAGGACGTATCTACAAAAATATACAAGAGATGAAACAAGGTACCTACTTGTGTTTTGCCATTTTGAAATCGCATTGAACAACCGGAAGTATTTTTATCAGCCAAATTCTCACTTAAAATAGCGCAGCAATTATTCCTATTCTTGAGCTTATACAGGGGTGAATGATAATGCTGCATGAGTATTGTGCACTATTTTTTATCCAAGGCATTGACGAAAAAGGTAGGTCTCCCTTTAGTCGAATCAATCCCATGTGAGCGAATCTACGCGGAACCCGATTTCTCTTGCCGTCGACAACTTACGATAATATAGTTTGAATTCAACAAGGTTTGAATATAACTTATATAACTATTAGTATCTGCTATAACACCCTACGCAACCTGAAACCAGAAATACGAATGGTACGCAACAATAGTGTGGTTCAAACACTATCTGTTGTCCTTGGACGAGCCCGTGGTAATTTCATGGGAGATTCGCAAGGGTAATTACAACAAGACGGCAATCACTAGGGAGGAGGACTCACCCACGAAAAAGTAGGCCAATGTCACTCAATGTGATCAATGTATAAAGACCAGACATAACATATATGCGGCTGTGACTGGAGAAATGGGGTTTATGGGTTTTGCGACCAGTGTAGATCCAGATCAGCATGTGCATTCACACAATCTGATCAGGGTCTGCACTGTTCGTCGTTCCATCAATGAAACATCCAGCAGGTCCTACCAAGCAATATATATGGGCCGCGCTCTGTGAAAACCAGCCTTAGTGACAACGTCATGAAAGCCTGAAAATGACGTCGCAAAGTTACGTTTAAATTTATCAACGTCACGTCGGATTTTGACACTTGAAATCGTTGCGTCATTGCAATAACTTGTCCTATGTATAGCCGTACGCATTACTAATTGTGGCTCACAAATATTTTAATGTTGGATATGCGTGGCAGAATTTTACAGTTGTTTTCATAGTGGTTCAGTTGTCTGCTTTTTCGGTTTCCTTCAAGGAAACACGTAGTGATTTTGTTGATTATTTTTTATACAAATGAGCATATTGCAAATGATTTGTATGATATTATATGGACGACTTATAAATGACATTTGAAACTAAATAACCATATGACCGGTAGTTTTAGATAACACATCACAAAATCAGTATGATGTTATCATAATGCTAATATTTTTTTTAAACTGTATTTATATAACAATTACAAACAAACGTGAGAACATTTGTAGTCGGCGTAGATGGAGGCGTCTGCATGTTTCATAATTTGGGTTGAAACCGGAATGCTTAAAGAAAACAAACTTATCCTGTCTAGCGACCACCATCAGATATACATGTACATAGGTGTAACAACGGGTGCGGCCGTTTAACCCCATCTGTTTAATGTAGCGCATGGAAGAGTGATATTTTTCAATCGGTTAGCTGGCGTGTTTGATATGTTAGCAATATAAAACTGTCAAAGCTGTATCAATAAAGTATTAATAAAGAAAGTACACATGCGGAAATTGGTTATTTTACCGTCTCAAGGTGTTTATCTGAAATTTACATGTACATCTTATACATTTGAAAGCTTCATTTCGTTATATTGAATGTTGAACAACAACTAGAGAAAAGATGGATTCCATGGGAAAATTATTTCCCTGTTCTATTATTTTGGGCAATTTAATACCTCTACATCAAAGATTATTTGTTTAAAGGTATACAATTTACAGTTAACTAAATTTTGACATTTTTGAATTGGTCAAATTGTAGCCGTAGATAACATATCGGAGGCGAATTTGTGTAGCTAGCTCCGTACGTACTGTCCCGTGAGATCTAAACATAATAGCTGCTGTATTCATACGCACGAACTGTCTTGATTCGTATTTTCCAAAATTTAGCTGATAAACTGAGCCTAAAACTGTGAAAACTATAGAGAATAGTATATGTAGAGTTTTAGATACAAAACAAGACGGACCAAAACACAATAGGATAAGTTGGTACAGGGCACTATTTTCTTGGTCGTACTCGCCGTTTAGGCGCAGCACGACAATGGCTGCCCCCATAGAAATTTGCGTGACATAATATGCTATCTCCAAGGACTTTACCACAGGTGGAAGACTGGGACCCCACCAAACAATTTCCGTACAATAGACACCGGAAACGGGTGGGTGGAGTAACGTTTTTCAAATGAGCCATTTATTGGGTCCTAGGTCCCAGTCTTCCACCTGTGGACTTTACATGGCGTACGCAATATCATTTACCGGCGACGTGTGCCGTTGTAACGAATTGTCATTGTTTCTTATATTATTTATAAATTAAATATAAATGTTTTGAAATATTAATAATAATATACATAAATATGTGCATTGTGATGAAACAAAGAGAAGTTTCTGTGCGAGTACAATTGTAGCACGAAAACGTCACGACTCGTGCGGTCCACTGTCCGCAAATATTGATAACGACGAGTAACGTACGTATTAACAAAACAACGTCGATGCGACAAAGTGACGTCAGATATGTATCTCTGTTGGTCTAGAAAGATGGTTTATCAGTTGAATACAGCATTCGTGTATATATCATATTGTTCGAGAGAGATCAAATTTACTAAGTATCACGGTTGAAAACTCAATTTCACATGTTTGATCCATAAAGGAGGTTTTCGCTTGGTGCGTCACATATTATGTTCACAATTTTGATGAGTCACGGCGGTTATGACATGGTGTGTAATACAATTCCCTCGTTATTAATACATGCACGACTTTACCAAATACGAAATTGTATTCACTAAATGCAATCTGACACACATAAATGAAATTAAATCAGAAACAGATACGCGTATAAAGCAAGGGAGACGCTATGTAACATGTACTGTAACGTTTGCGACTACATGTACGTTTTTGAACTTTCACACTAGCGTTACATAACATTTTATCCATATACTAGCACATATCTACTGTACATACATGCATGTAAAATCTCGGTAAACGATATACTAACACAAAAAAGAAAAACATGTATCGGGTCCATACGCGAACTGGGCTGCCGACACCACCTGCTCACATGCTACTCAACATTGCTCGTTTCTGATCATTTATTTTCATAACAACCCCGAGAACGTACATTTATATTTTGGCATAAAATGGTAATTAAAATAGTCAATGGTCTACATACAATTGGTTTGTTTCGCCAATGGTACACGATAATACACTTAAATCATATGTCATTACCAGCTGTCAACAACAACGTCAGCTATGTCAAAAGAGTAAATGGAAGCGACGAATCCGACCTCATTTACTCGATAACGTCAGTTTCGCCATAAGGCACATTTTCGCACGACGCGCTCATATAATGTTTGAAGAGGTAAGCCGATGTTCACACTGGTAGTCTACGTTTGAGGGTGTATTTGTGGCATATTTGTGGGGCATTTTAATAAAATATACACGTATCCCAAAAGGGCCTACAACAATAAAGATCAGTGACTACACTGATACATAAAATAGGTTATACAAATTCTGATAACGTAAGGAGAGCATACACTGATATGTTTGAGGGTGTATTAGTGGCATATCTATATATATTGAACTATATTTGCATGTATTTCCCACATGATTGGCGATTTAATGGGCATAAATCGAACATATGGCCAATTTAACAGATTTATTTGACTACATATGTCAATTATATGATGTGTTTTGTGTCATAATATGCTTTACACTAATATCTGACACTATATAGAGTGTATTTGTGGTATATTTATATGTATTTAAACTATATTTGGGTGCATTTGAGTGTATTTGGGAGTTTCGTGTAACCGTTCCCCCGGACCCCGCTAGCTTTGCTCGTTCAACGGTATGGCCGCACCACTTTTCAATACCCTCATACGACGCTGCGTCACAATTAACTGTCGTCAATTAGATTCTGAACTAAATTCTCCAATAATTACAATGTATCGTTCTGACGGTACATGTATATAACCTATCATAGTTGGCGATGGTAGCAATTACAAGTCACATGTCGGATAATTATAGATTTAAAATTGATAGTGGTGCGTTTGGTTTGTTCACTACATGTACATATATCATAGTTTTATTCTGTTCAATGTTTGATAGTATACATACTAACACGTGTAGATACATTTAGTGTACCTTATCAGCAAATACAGTTTACAGCAAGCACAGTCAATGAGTCTATGAACACGCATTTCTACTGTAGGCTGCTGTGTTGCATTGTAAAACGTCGGCGTTTCAATAACGTCATTTTCTCAATGACGTTACTATTTTTTCCTTGCGTGATTCACATGGTGCTACAAAAAGTGAGATAAAACAAAAACTATGAAACATATTTTCATTTTCTTTTCAGCATAATGTTTTTGAAAGGTGTCCGCAACAAAAAGTGTAAACAAATGCAAATCGAAAATTGTGTCATTAAGGCCGGTTTTCACAGAGCGCGGCCTATATATTATAAGGCGACATGAGTGTGCTATGTGATCAGGAGCACTAGTCACAAATCACATAAGCCCCATTTCTCCAGTCACAGCCAAATATCAGAAAATAAGCAGAATTTGAAAAAAAATTATGAAACCTTATTGGACCTTGTGCCATGTAACCAGCGAACCGGCCACGTCGATCCGCCCCGGATACATGGAGATGATGCCAAGAGAAGATCTGGCAACACAACAGTCTGAATTCAAGTAGACTACTTCAAGAGCCTGGTCGCCGTTCGTCTGACGCCATCATTGATCGACACCACGGACAAATCATATGGGTGAAAACTGGATCCGCGGGGATGCCGAGGGAAGTATCAAGGACGGACACTACTTCATGTTGTCCATCTTGGCGACCAGGCTCTTGAAGTCGTCGTACTTGAATTCAGACTGCTGTTTGGTCATCACCCTTCAAGTCCATCGAGGTCCATTTATGTTCGACTCTTACAACACTTTGGCGGAAGATGGCATACGAATGCACATCTAATAGTGCCCACAAGGGGGACGACCAGCAGGGCCACTGGTGCAGGGGAGCCTGGTTCTACCCAGGATCCCCTTTCGACCCAGGGGTAACCCGGGGGAGTTAACAAACCGCCCGTTTCTGGGCAAACACTTAGGCGCATAGTCCTGAACCCGTTATAGGTCACGAATTGTGGCTGACAGGGTTGATCTACTTTAACGCGCACCTGCCAATTTTACTTTGGATTTTTTGTAACACCTTAAATTACTTCAAACTTTAATTTTCAAAATGCTGCCTCTTTCTTGGTTTCAATGTCCGGGTATAGAAGGTCTTCGAGCCAATTCCTAAATATAAGCTAAATATAATAATTGGCGGTCAGGCCGCGGCCTTGCTACGTCGTGTCCTCAGTCTGTACGTGATACTGTGATGTTACGGTGGTTGCATATACCAACTATAATGAACAACTATGCATAAAGTGGACAGAAATCCAAACCGCGGGCGTTAGGGTTCTCTTTAATGTGGAAAGAAACATGTATCTGGTGAAAAGTCGGTATCCATTATATTATGTCGTATACCAATGCCATGTCACATATCACCGGGCCGCCTTGGTGTGACGGGGCGCTCGTTACCAACTGCGTACCAACACCATATATATCAAATGATGGCTAGGAATGTGGACCTGAATGGAGTACGGGGGGGGGGGGGGGGGGGGGGGGGAGAGAGAGTCGTCCGAGAAAGGACAAGGATAAATGGAGAAGCGGCCCACAAGCGATCCATCTATATTATCTAATAGTCCTTTTTAGTTGGATAACATGCCTAGAATCTTCTCTAAATGTGATGCAGAGACCAGGGGGGCCGTTTCACTAAACTTAGTGCAAACGCAGCCTATGCTCAATAAATGTAAATCCAATAATTGTTTACAAGAACACATTGTTAATGTGAAACCCGCGTATCTTGCCCAAGGACACTCCAAAATGACCAGTGGTACAACCAAGTTTCAAACCCGGGCTGTCGGGTCCCAAGTCAAACGCTTTAACCACTGAGCCACTCTTGTGATCTCCTTGGAATGAAATGGCGGTAGGGCATATAGTGTAGTGCAGGGGCGGATCTGGAGGTGGGGGTGGGGGGTGGGGGGGTTTCAGGTGTTGCCCCCCCCCCCCCCCCGTTCAGCCACGGAGTTTACACAGTTTACTTTACCACCAGTTGGAGTCTGAATTTAAATGCCGTAAAAGACAGGAAAGTGCATTTCCGGACATCTAGATTTCAAACTCTTTACAAGGGGGCATGCACACGGACCCCCCTAGCATACTCGTTCCACTCAGTGGAGCTCGAAAATATGACACCCCCCCCCCGTTCCCCAAATGCTGGATCCGCCCCTGTAGTGACTCTGGTCTTGTTAGTGCACACTATACTGTGCATTGAGTTGCCATCTGAGCCAGCTTAGCACGGACAAGCTATACAGGCGCGGATACAGGGGGGGGGGGGAGGGTCTGGACCCCACCCCCTGCTCCCGGCAAAAAAAAAAATCAAAAAAAATCTACAATACTCGAATAGTTGCCTAGCTGTCAGGAAATCGCATCTGCGGCGATCTGGCATTCACAAATTCACCCCCCCCCGACGACTTTACGATTTCGCGCTCGCGGAGGTCGGCGACTTGTAATTACAGAACCCCCCCCCCCCCCACCTGCAATTATTTCTGTATCCGCGCCTGCTATAGGCCAGTTTCACCTCTTGTAGCGTTTGCCACAGACAGCTCAGTATTTAGCAGATACAACTAAATGCAATTTAGTGCAATATGTTCTACTACGAATTATTTACAACGTGCTATATACATGTATTATGTGTAGCCCAAGTTGACACCAAGTCTGATTTGATTGTGTTATTGGATATCACAACTGCATAGTCTTACCTGTACACAGATGATGTATAGTACTGCATATATTGTATTGAATGCAATAAGGAATATTGAATTGTATGGACTTGTGTTGCTAACATAACTGTATTGCTAGCAGAATATATGTGGTAACATTGTCGAACCAGTATTTCTAATATTAGGTGAGTGAAGTCACCTGATGATTTACAGTGTAACATATGTTGGCCATTTGTTGTATTGCAGCAGCCTTATTGGTTAGATAGTCGTTTTATCAATCAGAAATTGTATATTGAGTCTTGTCCATGCATTCTTATACATGTTTGCACTATCTTCTTAGATTGAACAGCATATTTATGTATGGTGGACACCTTTGTATTATTGGTATTCCTGAATAAATAGTATATTGACAAGCTGTCTGGTCAGGCATACACTGGTCACTATAAATAATACCATGGGCTATGCTGGTCACAAGTACCGTCTTGCTATTGAAACGATCATTTGCTGCTAAGCTCTCCCACTGAAACCATTGAAATGAGGCTACATAATGATGGAGTTAAATAATTCTAGAGTTGTTAATCCTGCTAGCAGGGCTCCAGATAAGAAATTAATAATTGAGTAGTGTCACTCCATCATTTCTGAAGCAATTGGGTACTTCAAAATCTTAATTGGTAAAATAAAATCACACTACTGTTTACACATCAACAGACAGCAATTATTGAACAGTTTGCTTTGAAATGAAAAACATGTCTTGGCATTTCATTAGAAATGTCTCCTTGGAGACAATTATAATGAAATACCAAGATGTGTTTTCATGGAAAATAAGAAAAAGATGCTATAATTGTGGTCTGTTTATTGTTTTCTGCAGCATGATAAATGTACCACAACATTTTACAGCTTTTTGATACTCGTCACTTCTGATTTCACTTGGGGTTTTGGCAATTAGGATTGGGTATTTAAGCAAATACGCAGCTTATCTGGAGCGCTGCTGCTAGTATAAAGTTGCGGGAAGTAACTCTGCAGAATACTCCCGTAGTATTATGCAGAGTTACTTACCACAACTACTTGAACTACTATAGTAAAACATATGTTACGTTTCTGCAACTTTTTACAAATGTTATCCTCTGTAATGCCGCGATGACCCCCATCTACACGCCTCCACACTTCCAACTAAGACTTGTCTGAAATAGTATTCTAGGGACCTACTAAAATGTTTCAATGACAATGTTTGTTCTCCCGAATTTAAAAATATCAAACCACCAATTCGTCTCAGGCAGCCATAGTCTAGATTTGGCGAGTGAGTTTGTTGTGTAACCAAAGTTTCAGATCATGAATATATTTTGATTTTGCAAGCGCATACTTACTCATTTTTTAGGAAATATACTGTATAATGAGGTAAAACTTAAAATGCAGACGAATGTTTCTGTAACAACAAACACCCAGTGTGCTCTACGTCACGAGTATATGTGTAAAATTACCTCCCTTTGGGGTGTGCTTAATTTGTGATACGAGCGAAATAAACGTGACAAAATAAATATGGTACTCTGTGTCACCGATGATATGTGACCAGTGTAGATCCTGATCAAATAGCACACTCATGTAGCCTAATAACGATTTATATTGCTTGTTATAAGCAGTACGGGTGTTTAATTGATGGAATGGCGAACAGTGCAGATTCTAATAAGACTGTGTGGAAGCGACATTTATTACACTTTTGCGAGTTATTTCATATTTGCACGGGTTTCGCTGTGAGAGAAAACCAGTAATCAACTCCTTACCAATAATACACAGTGAAGAGAACACCCGTAATTGCGCGCGTTTTCTTGGAAACCACGAGCTACCATGCAAGATGTTTCATTTGTATTATAGTCAAAATAAAGTTATTTGAAAATTTGGAAAGGGTCTCGAGTAATCTAGAATGTTAATGTGATTGAACACATTCCAAACATGCACTAAAATATTTCTAGTTCATAGAAACAGCTGCGTAATTTTGATTTCAAAAAGTGTACACGACGTCACGTTTGACGTCACACACAACGTGACGTCAACACGCGGGAAACACGTCAGTGTGTAGCTATTCATGCGCACATCACAATTCATTTATTATAATCTAAAAAATGGACTAAATGTGCATATATATCCGCCGTGGAAGTGTAATAAATAGGATAGTCCATCGTACATGTTTGAATAGCGGAAATAATACACTCGTGTCCGTCGGCGTCCGTGCAAGCAACTCGTTCGCTACGCTCACTCGTTGCTTATGCGAAGCCGACGCACACTCGTATATTGTTTCCCACTATTCAAAATGTACGATGGAATATCCTCTATATCTTTTGTAAAAAAATGTAAATAAAAAAACAACGCCTGCACTGAATTGATATATCTTTGTTAAATGCAACATTCCCTGATTCCTGTGTAGATTTTAGAAAGTATGTATTTTTCAGATTTTCAATATGCAGTATTTTACTTTCACGTAGAGGAAACGATATGTGCACAGGCGCGCGTTTTTGCATAATTATAATAAAAAAAATATGCGAAACAGCAAAATTAGCTGATTTCGCCTGCACTCCGGTATTATTTTTAACACAACATTTTCTACAAAATTTGATAACATAGGCGTAGTCAGTATACTCGACTGCCTGCCCTTTCACGATTGTTCCCGCTACTTCTCCAATTCCAAACACTTCGGAACAGTTATAAGGAAAACATCAGACATTGGTACATAAAGTTGACAGAAACCGTTTTATCTTCGTATTATGCATTTCTATGCAGGTTTTCTCGCTGAAAACTCCATATGTTTTTACCAATCTATTTTTCTGGTCGCTCTTCACCGCGTCCATGACGCCCGAAATATGCTACAATAACATCACGTCAACATGACTCGTATAGGTTAAATGTCGGTCATCGAATAGTTGAATGACTTTTTTTGTTTTATATTGCACTTAATAATATGATTTTCTTATTTTCGACCCCTACCCCTTCTGAAAAGCTGACAACGCCCTTGATTAATATGCATGTAGACTATATCAGCTAAGAACAAATTGGTTTTCACTACTTATTGGATGACCCTCGTATACATCTGATCACAGAATTGACTATGGCGACTGATGTGAATAACTGACAATTAGGCAGATCGAGCGGGAAACAACTTGTGATTTCCCTGGCACCGCTATGTTATTGTTTTTGTCGTCTACTGTTTATTTTCTATTTTCTATTTTTTATCATCAAAAACATGCTTTGACAGCACTTTAGAACAATTTACAATATGCTTTGATAACATTTCAGAATCATTTCCATTGGAAATGATTCTGAAGTGCTGTCAAACCATGTTTTTATTGAGAAATAAGGTAAGATATAAACGCAACAGCAGACGATAATTGTTGTGTGTAGCGGCCTAAGTGTAAAACAGGCTTTCACAACGTACTACCGCAGTGCGTTAAAATAACAATGCAGTAAGATCGAACAATACAATACATTTTATTCACTCTAAGCCACATGCGTGACACACGAGGTATACAACAGATTACATAATACAACGATGGGTACAAATACAAAATGCATATGTATAAGCTCACTAGTCATTATAACCATAAAGCATTTCTTATAAAAATAGCTAAATTTCTTAA
Source organism: Conchocele bisecta (assembly GCA_029237695.1). Taxonomy (NCBI): domain Eukaryota; kingdom Metazoa; phylum Mollusca; class Bivalvia; order Lucinida; family Thyasiridae; genus Conchocele; species Conchocele bisecta. The sequence continues at coordinate 71,496,244 of CM055267.1, forward strand.
TTGCTTTCCAGATTTTTTCTCAGTATAGACCCTGGCACGCTTAACATCCTAACTACAATAATTCGCCTCGCGAGAGGTATGGAGCGGGGTAGCAATTTTGTTTCCATTAACACCCGTGATAGTTGATAAAACTGCTCTGGTAAAAACTTCAGTATCAGTATATAACTACCTATAACCCAGTTTGCACGGACTGGCAATAACTAAACAGCGAATAGTGCAGACTCTGATGTGACTGCATGCGTTTACACTGGTAGAAACTACCATATATGTGGCTGTGACTGGATAAATGGGGCTTATAGGATTTGTGATCAAAGTAGATCCTAATCAAATAGCAGTAATGAGTGTTAGACGCACGATATGTGTTTCAATGATGGAATGATGGACAGTGCATATCCTGATATGACAGTGCGGATGCACAGGTTGATCTGGATCTACACGGGTCACAAAACTCATAAGCCCCATTTCTCCAGACCCAGCCGCATATAAGCCCCATTGTTTGAGTTCATATAGTTATTATTTCGACACTTCAAAACCAACATTTATTTGATAAATACATAATTAATTGGCAACGTGTTAATTGCGTGATAATGTGATTTAGCCAGCGTCTGTCAACACCGGGTGTTGACAAACATACCCGCTATGATCACTGGTGATGAACTCCTAACTTTCACGTTGAAATAGACGCCGGATTCTCGACGAATAATTCAATCTTCATTCAGCTACATGTATAAAATACTGCATTAAAGAAATTTGCGCCGGTTGCTAGACGAAACCTGCGTTTATACGATATTTTTTATGTAGAGATAAGTGACATATTGTCAGGGAACCGAATCAGTTTTCGACGTGACTCGTTTTACACCGGTGAGGATGATTATGTTTCTCCCTTATGTGTCTGTGACTGGAGAAATGGGGCCTATGTGATATGTTACCAGTGTAGCTCCGGATCAAAAAGCACACTCTTGTAGCCTGATAACGATCTATATCATTGGTTATAAGCACAGCCGCGGCGGATGTTTCGTTGATGGAATTGCGGACGGTACAGATCCTGATCAGCCTGTGCGGATGCACAGGCTGATCTGGATCTACATTGGTCGCAAAACCCATAAGCACCATTTCTCCAGTCACAGACACATATATGTTTCACCCAACACTGCTAGCCACACCCAAGCCTGCCAAACCGTTCGGTCAAGCTGTGCATACATCAACAGCTTCTGGCAGTGAAAACGCACAGGTGGAAGACTCGGACTTATGAGACAAAACAAAATGCCTATTAAAAAAAATCCCATTACCCCACCCATTTTGTCTCGTACAGTACCATATTCTGTTATAGAAGATGGTACTGTACGAGACCAAGTGGGTGGGGTATTGGAATTTTTTTAATAGGCATTATTTTGGTGTCATAGGTCCGAGTCTTCCACCTGTGTGAAAACGTTGTTCCTTCAGCTGTTGTGATTGTAAAGGTACATGCCCACTCAGTAGGCACAACATGTTATTTATAGGAATTAAATAAGTGTATAATTGTGTCACTATTCAACAAATTATAAAAATTATGAGTGCCCGTTATATAGCTATAATCATTTAGTAATATGTATTTTACTGATAGTGACTTGCGGTGGTATCAGCTGCAGACTATTTTCGTATATGAGGCATGATATTTTTGAATTACTTATACTAATTAAATGCGTCACCTGAAAACATAATATTTTCGACAGATTATAAAGTATGATCATTGCACATCAAAACAATAGATACAGAGAGTAAGTAGTAATGTCTGTTAACATTTTAAGGAAATACAGTTATCGCCCCTGATATCTGTGTGGAAATTTACGTATGATATAAAATGTATAATAATGTCAATCAATGTACGTGGGGTAATGGTGAATGAATGTTTATTTCGCCAGAAAATGTCTCAGATGATGTCTCTGATATAAAAAACGTTTTGTGCCAACTGAGTGGGAATGTACCTTTAATGTTTTTATTTTTCCGCATAATGATTTACCGCATCAATGTGGGATCGTAGCTAGTTATTTTCCTTTGCAAATCTATTTATAGAGATCCGGTCCTATGCTGTATTTTAGCGTTTATTTCTTACTGAATAGCAAAAAAGTTGAGTTTTGCGAACAGAGTAGACCCAGATCAGACTGCACACCTGTACAGTCTGATCTGAGTATACACTGATTGCAATACCATTAGTAAGTGTGAAAATATGAAGCTGGCAAATAAAGTAGTCCCCGATCAGATGGTGTAGATGTGTTGGATGATTTGGATGAACACTAGTAGAAATCACTGTATTGATGGTAAGTTCGCTCTTACAACACAAGCACTAAGGCCCTAAACTGCACAATGTGGACTGGATATATATAAATACATTCAACGGGAGATAACTAACTACGATACCAAGGTGCATGATCACGTGGTTACAACAACAACAACAATTACTGAAACTTACAAAAGCGCCTCCAATTCTAAACGTATTCTGTTATATTGTCCTTAGTATGTCACGGATTTTGATGAAATATGGCGCATCAAACGCGCCTTATTAAGCTGCATTGGATGGTCTCGGTACTTTGGCAAAACTTCTATTCTGTCGTTTTTGCGAAGAATAGAAGAATCGATTTCCGTGTTTACTGACACGGAAATCGAGTATTCGCAAAAACGACATAAGTATGTGCCGAAGTCCCGAAACAACCAAATGCAGGTAATGAATGCGCGTTTGCTGCGCAATAATTCAACAACATCCGTTGCATATTAAGGAAAATATGCAATTAATAATACTTACTTTGGAGTGGGTGCGCTTTCAACACTTTCAGACATTGTTTTCGTTGTGGTAACCACGTGATCATGCACCTTGGATCCTCATTGATTCGGCGTCGCAGAGGTAAATGCGGTGTAATAATATAGCAAATCTCTGAATAGTATATACTAAGTGCAGGGTCAGTGGAGGAAGGGACCCACATTGGGGCCAGTTTAACTAAACTAAAAGTTTCGTAAGTGCAAAATTATGATAGTCTCTAAATTTCTCATTAACACTGTTTTCTTGTAAACAATTATTGGATTTACATTTATTGAGCATATGCTGCATATGCAGCCTATGCTCAATACATGTAAATCCATCAATTGAAATTTCCAGACGATCTGAAATTTGCACTTACGAACATTTTAGTCGTACGAAGTTTAGTGAAACGGGCCCCAGGGCGCCAACTACAATTCTTTCGTATGGGATTTGATTTTCTTAAAATCAAGCTTCTATGAAAGCATGGGCAGGAGATACATAACTCAATGGGGGAGTTAGACCCCTTATTCCACGGTATTCAATTGGTAGGACATAGATCTGCGAGGTAGTTTAAACTATAAAACTGTGAAATCATCCCTGTTGTAACATATCACTGACATTTAAAAAGCAAATCGAAATGTCAAATATTTCAAATTGTAGTATTGTCTCCATATAAAATACGATGTACAATATTAGACTGTTGATCAGTCATTTAGTTACATCACGAAACATCATTTCTAAAAATAATGTGGCCCTGACTGGAGAAATGGGGTTTATAGATGGAACTTGAGACTGGTGTAATGTGACGGAACTGGGGGTGGGGGGGGGGGGGGTGTGGTATATTTCCGAGCTCCACGGAGTGAAGCGAGTATGCTAGGGGGTCCGGGGGCATGCACCCCAGGACAAATTTTGAATTCTAGATGTCCAGAAATGCACTTTCCTGTATTTTATGGCATTTAAATTCAGACTCCAACTGGTGGTAAACGGTGATCTATGTAAACTCCGTGGCTGAACGGGGGGTTGCAACCCCGGAACCCCCCCCCCCCTCCGGATGCGCCCCTGGGTGTAGCGCCCACCGCCTGAAATACTACACCCCTGTAGCCTGATAGCGATATATATTGAGTGTTAGAAGCATGCCATTTGTTTCATCGCTAGAATGGCGAACAGTGCAGATACTGATCAGACGCATACTCTGACCAGGATCTACACTGGTCGCAAACCCTACACGTCCGAGTTTCCCAGTTACAGTCACACATATCTAATTTCACTAGTAAACGGCAAATGTGCTGTTATGTCATTTCAAAAATAAAATTTCACTCCCGGATTGTTGAATGAATGATGATAGATACATGTCTTTAGTGGCATATTTCTCATGTGGTATGTATGTGATGCAGTTGTTGCAAAAATAATCCTTAAAAGTTTATCCGTAGGTGCAGCCTTGAATAGTAATTGATGCACACGTTTCACAAAATCAGGGGACCGTTTCACTAAACTTCGTACGACTAAAATGTTCGTAAGTGCAAATTTAGGATCATCTGTACATTTTACATTGACAGTGTTTTCTTGTAAACAATTATTAGATTTACATGTATTGATCATAGGCTGCAGCCTATGCTCAATACATGTAAATCCATCAATTTAAATTTCTAGACGATCCTAAAGGGACACTTACGAACATTTTAGTCGTACAAAGTTTAGTGAAACAAACGGGCCCCAGTCTCGAGCCTCACCAGTCATATCAACACCAACAACGGTTACAAAAATACGCATGAAATGTACATTTGTGTCTCTGATTAGAGTCATGGGGCTTATGGGTTTTGCGACCAGTGCAGATCCAGATCAGCCTATGCATCCGCTCTGTCTGATCAGTATCTGCACAATCCGACATTCCATAAAACTTCTAACAAGCAACATAGATCGTTATCAGGTCACAGCAATGTGCTATTTGATTGGGAGCTACACTGTTCACAAATCCCATAAGCCCCATATATACTGTGGGGTCAGCGTGTAAGTGCACACACGAACGAACACGACAGGTTGGAACCAACCTGTCGTGTTCGTTCGTGTGTTCACTTACACGCTGACCCCACTGTACAGTCATCGTCACAGGAGTGTGCTATTTGATCATGAGCTACACTGTTAATAAGTCCATAAGCCCTATTTCTCCAATCACATTCACATATAAGCACATACATGTACATGCAGAGTATGTGATAATAGAATTGTGGCAATTAACACATCATGGCGGCTTATGCACCTGCGCAAATCACCAGTTATTTGTTGTTCTCACCACGTGTCGCGGAGATGGCTCCTGTCCTGTAAGTGACCAAGAGGGTGAATAGATGAGGGAATGATAGAGACATAACTCGCTGGTAAGTTTGAACATTATTATTATTATATAAAACATACACACCGGTGTATTTATTTTATATTATAACATGAAGTAGGCTTTCGCACTGTCATACAACAGTATAATACATTTATAATAATGTAATAAACATGTACATTTGTACATTGGAAATAGGAAACACGATAGGTAATCGATTCAGCTTTAATGGATGATGTTGTACTTATGCAATAATATAATGTAACATTTGTGTTGGATTACTAGGCTATTTATTGAATGTGTTGACTGATTTCAGTAAACGACCTTAATAAATACCATATCATATTAATAAACTAGACGCCAAGGTCACAAATATAACTTCGTTCCGACCTCAGACGGACTTGAAAGGTTTATTTACAAGAGTAACAATCTGACAAACATTTCTAGCCTGGGTGATTATCTGGCAACTGGCGCTAAAGGTCTCAAATTCTAGATTTATTCATTCATACCAATATTGGCCGCCATCTTGGCGGCCAATATTGGTATGAATGAATAAAACTGTTATTAATTTTTAATTTCTTGTACCTGTCTCTCCATGCATTAATGTAGTTATGTTCAACACATACTCAGCTACAATAAGTAAACTCAAATAATGTCGTAGAAGGAAAGATCAAGGTCAAATTCAACGTGAAAGTTCAAATAATCGTAAAATTCCCTGTTGAAGCCATTAACCACTTCATTTGTCATGTTTGTGAACGATTACTTCGTTAAACACGAGGATGAATACACCGATACATATCCTATGTGTAATTGAGCTAAAAGTACAGACGGTTTAATGTCATTATTTATGCTACCACGGAAACAAACCATGTTTTACCCATGTATGGCCATCGATTTAAAATTTTACACTTTGATGAGCCAGGTAAAATATCACTCATACATAACATTTTCTGTTCAAGGTTTTGAGAGGTCCCATCAGGGTTAATGATCACTTGTTGTTTTGGTATTGTCAGCAATGTAATACATTATGTCGAGGGGTATACGGTTTCGTTTTCCCGTTCGTTCGTGAGATTTGCGTTAAAGTTTTCGGCTTTCATACCCTAAGTCGACTTACTTTGAAAGTTTTTGAAATATTTGCGTTAATGTTTTTAAGTACCCAATATCTCTGCAACCGTAAGTCAGATCGACTGAAAACTTCATATACTTCTTTATCATCATCCACATTTTAATTATGTAGTCCACTCATTCGGCTTTCGTGCACAATGTCAAGGCCAAATGACAGTGTACAGTGCACAGTGTAATTACCATGGCAATGGTATTTGAATAACATTTCGACCAATTGATAAATAGATCTGTACAATGAAGTTTAAAGGTACATGCCCACCCAGCAGGCACATGTTCTGTATAGGAATTAAATAAGTGTATAATTTTGTCACTATTCCACCAGATATAATCATTTAGTAATATTTATTTTACTGATAGTGACTCGCGGTGGTATCAGGCTATTTTCATATGCAAATTAGGCATGTTTTTTTTAAATTGTTTATACTAATTAAATGCGTCACCTGAAACAATACTATTTTCGACAGATTATAAAGTATGATAATTGCACATCAAAAATTAAATACAGAGAATAAAGAGTAATGTCTGTTAACAGTTTAAGGAAACACAGTTATCGCCCCTGATATCAATGTGGAAATGTACGTCTGATATAAAATGTATAATAATGCCAATCAATACGTGGGGTAATGGTGAATAAATGTTTAATTTGCCAGACAATATATTAGATGATGTATCTGATCTAAAGAACATTTTGTTCCTACTGAGTGGGCATGTACCTTTAAAATTATTGTTTTAAATAGTCAATATTTTATTGAATGTTCAGCCATTATGGTTATGTGCTTTCGTCGGAGAGTCTTAGAAATTACACAGTTAAAATAGCCAGTCATGGGTAATGGGGCTTATGGCTTTGCGACCAGTGTAGACACAAACAAGCCAAGGTCTGCACTGTTCTTATTCGTTTAGTGGAACACCCATTCTGTTTCTACATGCCAAGTTGCAGGAACATACTAAAATATAAGGAGTCAGACTGATCATATGTGGTTGTGACTGGAGAAATGGGGCTTATGGGATATGCGACCAGTGTAAATCCAGATCAGCCTGTGCATCCGCACAGTCTGATCAGGATCTGCACCACTCTTCGTAATTTCATCAATGAAACACCCGTCATCCTTCTAACAAGCAATATATATTGTTATCAAGCTACACGACTGTGTTATTTCATCAGGAACTACACTGGTCACAAATCCCATAAGCCCCATTTCACCAGTCACAGCCACATAAAGCCCCGTTTCTCCAGTCACATCCACATTATATCTCTCCCTCTACCGCGCATGTTTCAGGATTACATACTCACTATATGACTGGATCTACCATTCCTGAAGCGTCTACACACCGTGCAACATGAGGGACATGGTCCTCTGGAGGCGTTCACTGTTGGTCCTAGGCTCGTGTAAGTTGTATTAATAGACAATATGACCCCTGGCTGACAAAGGAAACATTAATACGAAATTTGAAATAATGCGACTTTTGAATGTGAATTAATACGACATTTGCATTAATACGACAGCATTTGAATACTGCGACATTTGAATTAATACTACACTATTTTAATAATACGAAAGTTGAATACACGCGACAATACGACATTTGCAAAAAAACAACATATATGTAACGGCGTCATTTAGTAACCACCCTTTCAACGCGGCAGACTATAAAGTTAACATTTGCAAACACTATAGATCCAGGGGCCAGTTACACTAATCTTCGCACGACTAAAATGTTCGTCAGTGCAAAATTATGATAGTCTGTAAATTTGACATTAACAATATTTTCTTGTAAACGATTATTGGATTTATATTTATTGAGCATAGCCTATGCTCAATAAATGTAAATCCATCAATTGAATTTTCCAGACGATTCTAAATTTGCACTTACGAACATTTCAGTCGTACGAAGTTTAGTGAAACGGGCCCCAGATGACTCGGCTCGTAACGAGCCGTCTCATTAGGGTCTGCAGTTTTTGTGAATGTTATTCAAAACATTGAAACAATACCTATTGTTTTATTAATGGAATAATACACATATGAAACTGACAATGTTATGTATTTCGGGGTAAATGGTTGGTCAATGTTTTTATTTTAATATCGCTTTATATCAACTACAGGTTTGGTCGGGGCAGTCATTGCAGGAACAACAACGACATCACCTGTGACGTCATCTCAGTCAGGTACAGGTATTCCACAGGCATATGATAAAACAAAGTATACACGCTACATTCATACACCACATATTAGACAAATCTAGTATAGGGGCCTTCTATTTTTGATCGTCTAATTCACTGATGTTTTCTATCGTATAATTCCATTCTTACCATCATGATAAACAGGTAAACTTAATTGCATATTATACACACGAAACCTGATTACTGATGCATTTAATAACTATTACGAGTTGTTATCGAACAAACCCATGAAGTGTATACAAAATAACAAAAACAAGTAGCACTACAAACATAATTTTTAAGATATTATTATTTATATTCTTCATTTCGCCAACACTGGAAACACTGAATTCGAACGTTGTCGTTTATTTCTTTATTCAACAATTCTCAACAAAAACATGAAATACAGTGGAATCTCTCTAACTCGAACTCCGATAACACATTTGTTTGTCTAATTTGAATGGTTTCACTGACATATACAAAGCACTCAAAAATGTCTTGGAACGTTCATATTCCATAATTACAATGGGACCTGTCTAAACCTGACACACTGGGAATCCCACCAAGGTGTCCGGTTTAGAGAGGTTCCACTGTGAAACAAAAAAAAAACAGCAGACGACACATTTCATTTATGTGTTTCAGTCATTACATCGACATCTGCAATCTCCACTACAAACTCGCATTCTGCAACTACTACCGTGTTAACCAATAGTGTAACACCAACTGTCACAACTGCTGCCAACTTCTCTACGAGCACCGCCAATACCAGCGTCTCATCTACCACCGACAGTGCCGATGTATCATCTACTGCCGGCACTACACCCACAACATCCAACGGCACCGCTACATCAGCCACGCCGACGACGACGGTAAGTGCGGGAACAGTTTATGCATATCTCACAAAGGGACATTACTTTCCGGCAGTCGCGCAGAGCTCATATCTCACAAAGAGACATTACTTTCCGGCAGTCGCGCAGAGCTCATATCTCACAAAGAGACATTACTTTCCGGCAGTCGCGCAGAGCTCATATCTCACAAAGGGACATTACTTTCCGGCAGTCGCGCAGAGCTCATATCTCACAAAGAGACATTACTTTCCGGCAGTCGCGCAGCGAGTAATGTCCCTTTGTGAGATATGCATAACAATTCGAGCATTATAGTAGTAGCTCATTCGGGAAATTTCGTATTTTCTTTCATTCGTTGATGAGATGAAAAGTTGGCTGCGTAAAAAGGAAAATTAAGACCTTTAAATGTTGTACCTTCGCTTCTTCACCGCGTAGAGACGAACTTAATGTACGTCTCTACGCGGCGTAGAACGAAGGAACGAACGTTAAGGTATATGCAATAAACTCGGCGAATCAGAATCACTTCCATAGGAGGATGTTCTGGAACCCGGACAGACCACGTTGTCATGAGTAGACTTTTTTTTAGAAAATAATATACATATAGCAGACAGCAACAACTTGTTCGTAATTGAAGGGACTAACAATTAGGAAGTTAACCACAATATACCATACCTTTATTATATGTCATCTACTCCATATCCTTGCTGTTATTGAGATTCTGGAGAATAAATCATATACGCTTTTAGAAAGCTAGTTTTACTCCTGTTTATGTATCCTACTATCGCGTTATGTGTGTATGCATGTTCATCTAAATGATGAAATAACATATTGTTTCAATTAAATCAAGCTCATACATACCGGGAAAGTGCAGACTAGCACCTACCGATGGTGCTGAGACGCCAATAGCGATAGCCGTTGCGCGTTATTTTGAGGAAACATACATACATGAACGTTTTATCGAAATAACTGTTAAACTAATATGTAGCTGTGTTCGGAAAAAAATGTGCTTATGGGGAGTTCGACCAGTGTAGATCCAGATCAGCCTGTGCATTGCTCCAGTAGTTGCTTAGTAGCGAACGGTACATCTTGCAATCTACTCCCCTACCGTCCGTAACCTACGGACGGACGGGAGTAGATTGCAAGAGTTACAGTTCGCAACTGGTAGTTGCTGTGATATAGCCGAAGTGAGCTTGACTTACATTACATTGACAAATGCTTGGCTTACATTACACAACGATGTATGTCCAATGCCAGTTCAGAACATATGTCCTTTTTATGTTATCTCCCTTGAGATATCATATTATGTCACGCAAATTTCTATGGGGGCAGCCATATTGTCCTGCTACGCCTAAATGGCGAATACGACCAAGACAATAGTGTCCTGTGCCAACTTATCCTATGGCGTTTTGTTCTGTCTTGCTTTGTATCTAAAACTCTACATATACTATTCTCTATAGTTTTCACAGTTTTGGGCTCAAGAGTAGATCGGAAAAAAATTAAACAAAGCTGAATTTTTCACCATAGGTCCCGGACATCATGAGAATTAACATATAACAACTCCCTATGAATTCGAGTTGAGCTTTCCTCAGAATTCAAGATGGCGTCCAAGATGGCCGCCAAAATATGCAATAAACCTAAATTTGTCCCAAATTACCCTATGCTTTCAGAAAATGATCAGCATAGCAGTACAATTAACGTAAACACTATTTCAGGTCATAATGATGTTTTTACAAACTTCAAAATGGCGTCCAAGATGGCCGCCAAACACGGAAAATGCTTATTTTGAGCGTAAACGACCAATTATGTTCAAATATCAAGCTTCGTAGCATAACGATGAATACAGAAATACGTCAATAGGCCATTTTCACATTTATAGAGATACTACAATCTAGTATACAGAAGCAACACCAAGAAGAAATGTGTTATTATAAACAATGGTATGCCATTTTACGTTCATAACAATGAAACTTCATTTAAATGTTCCCCATTTTCATGTTTGTTTCCTATTTCTATCACTTACGATTTGTTGCGAGTGTGTTGCTTTCTTGTGGAGCTTCCATTGCTTTCATGTTATTGTTACTGTTTACTGTTATTAGTTGATATTGTATTCTTTTTTGGGACCGTACATGACTAATCGCACAGTGCACATCATTACTCATATTAACAATAAATTGCATATCAGCAGTCATTTTTCTGCTTAATCAATCGACTGTATTTTGAGTGCTCATCGCTGGAATCACTAACGTTTCACTGTATGTCATCATCTAATGTAGTACAATCTGAAGACATCTGGGGGATGTTTGTGCATGTTTGCCCCATGCATTGACTACACATGGATGAACAGTGGAGTCCTAGCTTTCGGCATCCGCATAGCCGCCCACAGCCGGTTTTGCAACCACAAGACACCAATTTCAGAAGCTTGTCAGGTGCAATAGGAGCTTCTGACTCGGTCGGTAGCAAACAATCGCCATGGAAATGCCAGCCCCACTCTGTTGGGGAATGTTCATTGCCCAACCATTGCTGTACAGTATGGTACGTACGATAGGAATGCTGCCCGGCTGCTGCACTCGTGGGTGGTAGTGCTTCTAGCTTAAACGTAGTGGACAGAGATCGGTTGTAAGCTATGTATCGGTACTTGTCAAGTGTGTCTGTCTTCTGGGCACCGTAGAGCCGAAGGAGAAATTGTTCCCCAGCCGCAGCCACATTCTCATTCGTACTGTGTGTGGCTGAAAAATCATCCAAACCAGCATTGTCACTGTCTTTTTCAACAAGTTTAAATGCTTTCCGTTTTCCTTGTCCAAACAGTGCTGATAACGTATCACATCCGGTAATAGCGTGAACAGCCATCAGGTGTTTCTTTGCGCCCCCAATTGAATTTTGGATGTCTGTAATGTCGTATTCACATAACGGATTTCTCTTGAACATCATGTGCATGCGGGTGAGTGGAGTAGCTTGGGACACTAGCATTACTAGCAAGTCATTGTCTGTTCCAATAACTACCACTGGTTTGGACAGAGATTGTGAAACTGATAATGCTGTTGAGATAATCAGACTATCAGCGTCAGCTTCAGCCTGTTTTACAGTTATGTTGCTGTGTCTCAACTCGTCCGTGAGCATTTCTATCAATCTTGTCTTATTGGAACCATTGGCGAGGAAGGAAGTTTGAGAGGTCATGGTTTTCATCTCGGCATCAAATATAATGTCACCAGAAACCGATTTTGATGCCCGTCTGTGCTGCTCAACAGATTTAGTAGATGATTGACTTCCATATCCGTCAAAGACCGTTGTGTCTTCGCTGCCATAATGCTCTACTATGTACGATACATATGACTCGCATACTTGCTTGTACGTTGCATCGGAAGGCCAAATGACAGTGTGTAGAAGGTAACCGCCATCAATGACAAAGACAGCATCTTCCGGAAATGTAGACTGTGGCGTAACATTTGACCGCAGCTGGGCACTAAGTGTACTTTTGGCAGTCTTCCTCATGGTGCCTTCATTGAAGAGAGACGTGGATTGTGGTGCCAGTTCGTACGACAGGAATTCTTCCATCTCTGAACTGTTTTGCATAACACAAGTGATTCTATTAAACAGCAAGGTTGGGTTTACCACAACTGACTGACCACGAATCTTGACTGTGTTAACAGCTCTACTTCTTGTCTTCACTCTGTCGTTCCGTTTCAGTTTTACATCTGTGAACGGTGTATTGACAATGGCAATCTCATAGGTGGTGTCACTGTCACAGTTCACAGATGCGTCAACCACCAGACCTGTGTCTATTGCAACAAGTGAATCTGGTTTACTAGCTGAAAATGGTGAATGTATCCGCATCCACTCTAAGAAGGTATTGTAGTCTTTGCGGTCGCGAGATTCTGAGCTGACCCGCAGATCCTTATGCTGCTCTGAGGTACTCGTATGGACACCGTTAAATTTCTCAAGGGCTTCACATATAGGTATGCAACTTGGCAATGCATGGATCCACTTTGCCAACGTGCTTTCAGTGATTCCCCGTCCATGGGTCATCCCTCCGGCAGACTTCAACAGCCGCATAAGCTCCTGTTCAATGGTCTGGTCCGAAAAGTTGCCGCTCCAAAAATGATCAGACCTGCGTATTGTAAAGTGTCCATGATCGGTGAACAATCTGCGTTCTGTTTCAGACATGCTGGAGTCAAGTTCTGTCATTTGGTGCAGGTATAGCCTGGCTGACTTTGCGTAGGCCAGATGACCCGTAGCATGGAAGAAAGGGATCATTCTAATGAGACAATGCAAATATAGATCCCAGTCTCCTGTACACTCAGCCCGAATAAACAACCTAAGGAGAGAAACCTGTTCCAAATAATTGATCCAGAGAGTTCCTGTTCGACTTTCATTTGCTGCAGACTCAGGGGCATAGACAGTCCCCCATAATGTCCCCAGCCCACTGCCTGCCATAATAAATCCTACTGATCACATATATGACATAAGTAGATGAAAACCACCCAACCTTGCAATGACTTTTGAAAGATCGGGAGACGCGGACACTATTTCGGCCGCTTTGATATAAAGCGGTTGATCGAAAGTTACTGCACAGGTACCAAGCCATTATTTCTCGGTCTGCTTTTGTGCAAAGGACAGTGCAGTGTAAATTGTACTCGCATTTCCAAGATCAAGGTTGATGAATGGAAGAATTTCTATTCTAGTCTGCATGTGATTCTCGCCTGTTACTGCCAGCTGCATGAATCCACTCCAAAATGGACATGGTGAGACATTAATGGACAAGCTGGCCATCCACAGACAATCTAAGCTTGTGGCAAACTTCAGACTAGGTGGGTCCGGTTTTGGAGCTTCTAGAGGACCGAACACTACAGACTGTAGCCCCGGAACAGTTGGTTTCCTGTACGATTTTATAGGGACATCCCACTGGGCACTGGGTACAGTTACTGAACGAGTGAGTGTTTCTTTTACTACTTCACCTGGGTGCGTGACACACGCAATTCCACCCATTGTGTGAAAGGTGCCATGTCCTGTTAGCGTTGCAACATTAAAGTCAGCATTGTCGAATACAAACTGTGTGAAGCCGTTTAAGTTGTAGGATGGCTCATCCTTAGAGAGAAATGCGTAATTTTGTCTCTGAATTTCCTTGTGATCATCAGCAAAGCACATGCTACTTAAGATGTCAATTAGCTCACGAGATGCATATTTTCTGTGTATGTACACTGCGACTGCTAAGAGTATTGGGGATACAAATGACTTTGGCCTACACGCAGCTATTATTGAATGCGATATCGCTGTACATCGTCTTTCTATAGACTTACTTTCTTTCAATGCCGTTGACTTTATAATCCCGTGCAGAAAACGAGAAATGATCTCAGAAACTAGTGAATTTCCATCGTTCGTCGATTCCATTGTGGGATATTCTGCGCAATTGTATGCATGTGTCCTGATATCATCTCTTATGATTCGGTTTTTCTCTGTTAAAACATTGGCTTTTTGTTCAGCTACCCAATTGTCACGAAGTACTTTGTGTCCTTTGTCACGGAAGGTAACAATGTTTGATATGCCTGGTATGCTCGTTATAATCATTTGATCTCCATAGTGTGCTTGTAGTTTCTGCCTAAGATACTTCACTGAATATCATTCGGCCCCCTCCATGTAGCTTTCGTGAATATCTGAAAGTTCTGACAGCGAATACTGACATTCATCGTTCTCATCAAGATGCAGACACAACTTTTGGATTCCTCTTTCAACATGTCACATGGTCTGCCTCTTTCAGCATCGGTTTGTCGTCCCCTAAACTGTGTCGAACATCCACGATGGTACTTGCCCTCTGGGGCAACTAAGTCACTAACAGACCGAATACGCAGCAACACTTGCTCGCCCCAAGAATCGTGTCTCTTCTCGGCACATGAAATCAGTTCCGGCAAATACTCAATGGTCTCAACATCGCTAGTCTCTCGTCCACGAGATTTCGGAAGTTTAGAATCATGCAACAACGTCTTGCCACAGAATAAACAATCTGTCTCAAAATCAAATTCGTCTGATTTAGAGCGAAGCGATGTTGAAACTCCCTCCCTCACCAGTGTCTGCAGAGGGTTCAAATTTCCGCTTTAAATGGGAGTTGAGGGATGTTTTGCGAGTGTATTCTTTAAAGCAATTCACATGCACTTCAAAAGGTGATGTTCGTGTTTGTAGAACTGTCTGCAATTCATCACTGCGAATCATGCTGGCAGAAATCAACGAGACGTGACCATTTTCTCGAACTGTTTGCGTCTTTGCAGAGGATAATACCTCTTTACAAATAACACATGACACATCCATTATTTTGCTTAAATGGTTGCTTATATCTAGATGAAAGCGGGTAGATAGATTGATATATATCAACTTTATAGGTTTCAATAATATCAAAACTGACAGCGTCAACGAAATCGTATTCACTATCAGTGATACTATTCAAAGCATAGCGTTGTTAAACGTTCTCAACTAACCAGCGTCAGCGATATTAACTCATAACGTCACTATTTTGACGTCACCGTGACACTGTCTCATTATATGTGGCCGTGACTGGAGAAATGGGGCTTATGTGCTATGCGACCAGTGTAGCCCAAGATCAGCCTGCGCATCTGCGCAGTCTGATCAGGAACTACACTGTTCGCCATTCAGTCAGTGAAACATCCATCATGCTTCTAACAAACATTACAATTCTAGCGGACCAGGAGCTAGGATGGAAACAAATCCCATAAGCACCATTCAAAAGATCCCATAAGCCCCATTTCTCCAGTCACGGCCACAATTATTTATACTACGTTATGATACGTAGATCTATTTATAAATTATTAAAATAGATGGGAAACTAGAATAGACTACATTTTTTAGTTATTATAGTGCATGTAACTGTTAATGGACGATCAGAAATACGATCCGTGAGCGGAGCATATGAAATGCCTTGCATTAGTATTCACCATTCAGAATAAGAAACTTATGTCGGATAGATTATTCATTGTGTATTCTGAATACAGTTATACAAGGTACACCAAAATGGAAGAAGACATAGTCCTTGTAACGAAACGATTATATGAAGTTATTTCTTTTAAAAAATGAGTGAATTTGGACATATTTTTCTTATCTTAAATCTATGGCAGCCATTTTGAATCATGTTGAATGGTAGAAACATATTAATATGTTTTAAAATGTATGTTGTGCCGTGATATGCTCTTTTTTGTAAACATTTGGCTCATTTGTAGCTCATTTGGAGCGCATTAAGAGATTTAACCATTTTTGGCGGCCATCTGGGCGGCCATCTTGAATTTTGAAGAAAGCTCAACTCGGATTCATGGGGAGTTTTGATATGTTAATTCTCATGATATCCTGGACCTATTGTGAAAAAATCAGCTGTGTTTAATTTTGTTCCGATCTTTGTCAGTAATTAACGTACTGCTCTTGGCCTATATCTTTAGTTCTCACAGTTAGGTAGCATTGACTAGTTAGCCGCCAGTTTCGTACAATATTTTTTGGAAGTTTCAAACAGTAATTTATTCTGGAGAAAACGTATGGGTGGGAATGGGTTTGCACCGTCAGTACATTTGCCTCTGGATGGTGATTGAGAAAATATGAAACTTTCAATCTCTAGTTCCGCAAGTGATCAGTTTTTGTGGAGATAACAGATTTCAGTAATTTCAGTACTTTGATTAAAGTATGGAACTTTATTATTATTATTATTATTATTTATTAATATTATTATTATTATCATCATCATTGCTTGCAGACTGAATTGCCGTCCGTCTGTACGGAAGGAGCGTGTTCCGGGTATAACGACAGCTGTGTGGGCAACATCAGCAGCACGTGCAATCTGACAGACACGCAGCATTGCTTTGTACGTATGGCTACTCCCGAGTTGCATCACAGTTTATGGCACAATAACTCAAGTTATACTTGGCAGATCGTAACTAAATTCACTATACCTATTTATCACAAGGAAACGAAGATTTATATTGATTGTCAAACTTTTCTGATAATCTATCTCGCTTTGGTGGCCATTTTATTTTCTTCTGTGACCACGTTCTGTATCCTTGACCTCGAAATAACCCAGGTTCTATTTTACGGATCTTAGCGAAATATGTAATACATGTTTATCATGGCAAAATGAAGAAATCTTTTGAATTTTAGAATATTCCGATGAGTTATCACCCTGTGGCGGCCATGTTTTTTAGTTTCATGTTTCTCTATCATAATACTCGTGATAACTAAAGTTCTACTCAACAGCTCTTAACCAACTTTGGTATACATACAGTGGAACCTCTCCAAAACCGGACACCCTGTGAGGTCCCCAGGGTGTCCGGTTGGGAGAGGTTCCACTGTAAATAAATCAGACATGTCAGCGCTTCATGACACATTATATTGTTTTGCATTCATGAAAAGTCATTGTAATCAGAGATACATAACAGCGAAACACATCTAAGGTTAACATCCATATTTCCCCGAGTGTCCGGTTTAGAGGGGCTCCACTGTATTTATTATGGCAAGAGGAAGAACCCTATATATTGTCTTATTATTTCCAGTGATTTATCTCTCCTTGTTTACTTGGTATGCCTCGACGGGCGTATATTGTGACCTTAGGTACTCGTGTTGGGTCATGAGTTTCATTTATACTTTTATATGTCGGAGACCATTACATGGCGTGATATGATGAGAATGGCAGTGTGAAAGCTTGGGCCTTTTTATCCACCCGATATATACAACTATAAACCAGTGTTAAGGTTGTACTCTTCTTGGCGCCCCATGTAAAGTCAATGCAAATCTAATAAAAACAATCTACTCATAAACCGATAGCTACTTCTATATTATATTTAATTTACATGCCATGCGTTAGATGTTCTTGTTTTATTTTTTCAGTTCCGGGTGTTTACGCCGACAAACGAGAATGTCACCAATGACTACCAAGTCGGATGTATCACTCCGCGGTGTGACGAAATAACGCAGACATGGGCGAACGGCACAGAACAGATGCACTGCTGTAGTAGCCCGCTGTGCAATCAGCAAACACCAAACCACAATTCTGGCACAACCTTACACACTTGGACAGCGTTTACCTTCAAGTTGATGTTTGCGCAACTGTTAACCCGTGCACTCCTCAGTAACTGGAATGGACTTTGATATGTTACGTTTGCAACCAATCCAACAGTCAAAAATGGTTTTCAGACTAGTCTATTTATAAAAAGGGAGTATTTGTTTTGCTTTCAAAAATATGAAAATTACTTTCAAAAGTGCAGATCCTGGTGAGACGGCTCGTAACGAGCCGGCTCATCTGGATCTGCACTGTTTGCTTAAACCGCTATAACGGGCTTTCGGGTTAAATTACGGAGACCCGCAGAGGACGTAGAATTCTTTTGTATTAGTTCGTTCCCACGAAATAGCAATTCGTTCCCTCAATTTAACAATTCGTTCCCACGAATTATCAATTCGTTTCCTCAATTTAACAATTCGTTCCCATGAAATAGCAATTCGTTCCCACAATATAACAATTGTTATTTCGTGGGAACAGAATTGTTATGTCGTGGGAACGAATTGTTAATTCGTGGGTTAATTCGAGGGAACGAATTGTTAAATTGAGGGAACGAATTGTTATTTCGTGGGAACGAATTAATAAAAAGAAAATCATGTCCCCTGCGGGGCTCCGTATTAAAGGGTTAAAGAACGGGATAAGATAAATTAATTTAGTGTCTGACTATTTGTCTCGGTTGTTTGTCTCGGTTGTTTGTCAGTTGTTTGTATTTTATATGGGAACTTGCCTGCCTAGTTGCTTACGGGTATACGAGGGGTGTTTCGAAAGTAATTTCGGTCAGAATGTCGACTTATGTAAAATGTAAATGTAAATGCTTTGATTTAACGACGGCACTGGCTCGATGACCTTGCATGTCGGGACCGACTATTTAAGTCCCCATCCGATAGCACGAAGTTGTCTTGCCCAAGAACACGCCGAATCGGCCATTCGGAGCCGGTCGATGTGGGAATCCGGGGTCTCTCGATCTGCAGTCTGACGCTCTATCTACTGAGCTACATGTAATCCGGCTTATGTAAAGCAATCATACATTTAACAAATACGTTTACGACCTTCTGTCAATAGAAATGTAAACTGTGGAATCGTACGTCTATGACTCAGCGAAAATCCGACAATAGAATAGTATTCAACATTCCATAAACACGGGTACCAAGATTCTTTATCGAACACGAAATGCTCTTTGAAGACATAAATATAATGGAACAGTTCACAGAGAAACCATATACATGTGAAGAATATATTTGCATGAAATCATCTTTGATGCGTTGCAATATAATACAGGGGCGGATCCAGCATTTGGGGAACGGGGGGTTGTCCTATTTTCGAGCTTTGGGCATGCCCCCCCCCCCACCCCCAGAAAGAAATTGAAATCCCGATTTTCGAAAATTAAATTCAGACTCCAACTGGTGGTAAACTGTTATCTATGTAAACTCCGTGGCTGAACAGGGGGGGGGGGGGGGGTGCAACCCCGAACCCCCTCCAAATCCGCCCCCGTAATGCAAATTATCGCTGCAGTAAATAGTAAAGAGGTATTATAGCGGTTTATGCAAATAGTGCAGATCCAGATGAGCCGTCTCATCAGGATCTGCACTTTTTGCAAGCAATTTTCATATTTTTTTGAGAACAAAAAACACCCCCCTTTTCATAAATGGACTAGTCTGAAAACCATTTTGTGATGGTTGGATTGGTTGTACAATTAACATATCAAAATCCATTCCAGTTACTTAGGGGTGAAAACCGTGAAATGGTTAAATTGTATATCCACTGCAGCGTCCATAAACTCGAGCTCAGTCTTGACCAATCAAACTTCCTGATTTCGAGCATGAGAACGAGGTATGTGCCCAGCAAGTTTTATAAGCCCTGACGCAAATTTCGAGCAAGAGAAACGAGTATTTGATCATATCATTTTAAAAACACCGGCCCAGGGGCCCGTTTCACGAAAATTCGTACGACTAAGAAGTTCGTAAGTGCAGCATTAAAATTGACGTCAAAATTCGAATTAGCTGCCAATTTTAATGACGTTTTGCTGAATTTGTTCAGTTTTAATGATCCCTATATGTATGTAATATATGATAGCGTTACGTAGCCACATTGGTGTGTTTAGTAAGATTACAAAAATCTTCGTACGAGCATTTTTATCATACGAAGTTTAGTGAAACGGCCCCCAGGTCACATCTAACAAGAGTTACGTTCATAGACTATGCTTTCAGGTACAGTCATAAACGAACTGTATTACCAAATATAACATCTGTTTATTAACCCATTTCATGCTGAGGATATGTCATTTTGTTTGTGAAAACAACCTACAAATTGTCTTTATATGTGCTTAGAAATATATGTCGTAACCACCATTTGAACCGTCTCTTGACGGTTCAAATGAGTGGTAACAACATACACTTTCATTGAGAAATAAAAAAAATAAAAATTAAATATTTAAAATATTTCATACCTGTAAAGGTGTAGTCAACATGTAATGAAACGCCTTCAAAATTGATTAAATAAAATGGAGCATTTGGTCGACATAGGTCATTCGCCACAGGTGCCAGAAAAAAATATACTAGAGATAATACTGACATTCGATTTGTTTTTCAGTCACATGTGGTCATTAGCAATACATACAGTGAGAAATCATCTGAGACACAGTCCGTTTAAAATTTAGTATAACTGAAAAACGTAACTTGATGCGATTGGTGTTAGAATATCACTGGTTGGTAAACAGGTCTTATCAGCATCTGGTGTCACGTGATACCACAACAGAGGTCATTTTCTTCGCTATCAATTAGCGGATACCTGGTCATAACGTGTTTTGTCTTCGTCGCTCCACGTGTGTGTCATAGTCTGAATTAGAGATAACTGCCGTATATCACCACGTTGGCCCGGAACTTTAATAACGCCTGAAACAGAGATAGTTCCGTGGGCTGACTTTGAACAGCAAGTATTTACTGGTAAGTTACGTGATATTTGTTCCTTGATATACATTTAGCTTTATCTGTATGGCTATGTACAGGGGCGGATCCAGCATTTGGGGAACGGGGGGGGGGGAGGGGTTACCGTTATAGTTGCGAAGGTAGCTCTTGCAAGCTACTCCCGTACCGTCCGTAGCTAGCTACGGACGGTACGGGAGTAATTGCAAGAGTTACCGTTCGCAACTAGGGGGTTGTCCTATTTTTGAGCTCTTCGAAATGCACTTTCCTGTGTTTTATGGCATTTAAACTGGTGGTAAACTGTGATCTATGTAAACTCCGTGGCTGAACGGAACCCCCAACCCTCCAGATCCGCCTCTGATGCCACTGATGTCCTGGAGATCTGTGCATATATTAGCATGTTTATTTATTTGGTATTGGCTTTGATTTATGAGCTGACTGTTGAGAAAAGATACCTTACGATGGTTGTGGCTAGCATAGTCCCAGGTCAGCATGCGCATCCGCGTTTAATCAGTAACGTAGATGTGTTGTCATCAGATTAGACCATAATTAGACTGTGCAGGGATTCCGCTGGGGGGGAATTAAAAAATCGCCACTTCAAAAAAAAAAAACAATTTGCGATAAAAAATTACAATTTTCGAAAAAAAAAAAAAAAGATTTTTTTTTTCGAAAATTGTAATTTTTTATCGCAAATTGTTTATTTTTATCGCCAATTGCGAAAGTGGCGATCGCCAGCGGAATCACTGACTGTGACTGATCAGGATCTAGAATTGTTGCAAACGGATTATTGAATGAATATGGTTTTGACTGGAGAAAAAAGGCTTAATATGTGATTTGTGAGCAGTATAGCTTCTGATCAAATAGCACACTCCTGAAGCCTGATACAAATCTGTATTGCTTGTTATAAGCGTAACCAGCAGATACACAGGTTGATCTGGATCTACCTGTTCGCAAAACCCATAAGCCCAATTTCTCAACATATATGAATACTCCACACGTATGACAAATACAAAGTGTTGCAAATGTTTTAAGGTACCAATAAATTGATGGCGACGCATGTACTGTAATAGTAAATACTTCATAATAAGGAACCCACACGTTGTGTTGTTTTTTGTAACTTTTGACACTTTTATTAGCTGCCTTTTCAGAAGGGCATATATTGTGATGACGTGCACCCGCCATGAATCATCACGGTCCCAGCTCCAACAAAGCAATTAGTTACACGTGTAGTAGTAATATTCATATAGCCCTGTCGATGCAAATATCAACAACCGTGAACGTTTACAATTGAATTTATTATATCTTGATTACGTTATATAACCCTTAGAACGCGGGAAACGAAACTTGTCGTCTGCTGTTGCTCATAGTTTGCCTCTTTTCTCAATCAAAACATGATGTGGCAGCGCTTTAGAATCATTTCCATTGGAAATGATTCTAAAGTGCTGTCACATTATGTAGCAAGTACAAAATAAACAGAAGAAGACAATATTTATTCAGCAATGTAAGTGTTAAACACGTTTTACTGCCACATGTGCAAATAGAAGCGCATACCGTAATGTCTCGTGCGCAAGGTAGACGGGGTCGTACGTCTTGTAAGTTGCTATTCTTGTTAGACATGCCGTCCGGCACGTATATACTGTCATAGGGTAATGTTGCGTTGGTAAAATGGAGACACTTTCTGTCTAGATACCCTAGAATGTCGGAATATATGTTCGGTTGAATAAATAAAACAGTGCATCTCGAAGAGGAAGCGATGGCTACCGTTAAAGGTATATGCCCACCCACATGCCAGGTTCTAATATAGGGAGACAGACAGTTTTGTATATTCTGTAGATATAAAATGTAAATGTAAATGCTTTGATTTAGCCACGGCACTGGCTCGATGACCTTGCATGTCGCGACCGACTATTTAAGTCCACATCCGATAAGATTAGGCTAGCACGAAGTTGTTTGCCACGCCGAATCGGCCATTCGGAGCAGGTCTAAGTGGGAAACGAACCCGCATTCCGACGTTATACCTGCTGAGCTAATCCGGCCACCTCCATTTTCTGCAGATATGACGTTTTCTGGCAAATTAAACATTCATTCACCATTACAAAGCGCAAAGATTGGCATCATTATACATTTTATATCAGACTTCAGACTTCAGACTTCAGACTTCAGACTTCAGACTTCAGACTTTTATTAGTGGAGCGCCGTGGCGTAATGGTTAGTGTGTCGGACTACTGATCCAAGGATCGTGGGTTCGAGCCTGACTAGCGGCGTGCGTTGTGTCCTTGAGCAAGACACTTTATCCACACTGCTCCAGTTCACCCAGCTGTAAATGGGTACCGATAATTCGTAGTTGCTCTGTAAATACGAATTACCGGCTTCTCTCAAAAATCTCTACCTCCGTTCTTTCTCCCATTCTTGGGAGACGGCATGCAAGGTCATAGAGCCAGTGCCGCCGTTAAATATAAGCTAAAAAAAACAAAAAACATTCATTCACCATTACAAAGCGCAAAGATTGGCATCATTATACATTTTATATCAGACTTCAATTTCCACACTAATATCATGGGCGATAACCGTGTTTCCTTAAAATGTTAACGGGCATTACTATTTATTCTCTGTGTTTATTGTTTGATGTGCAATGATCTGTCGGAAATAGTATTTTTTTCAGGTGACGCATTTAATTAGTTTAAATAATTTAAAAAATGTCATGTCACATTTACATATGGAAATAGCCTGATACCACCGCGAGTCACTATCAATAAAATAAATATTACTAAATTATTATATCTGTATAGCAGGCACTCGTAATGTTTAGAACTGGTGGAATAGTGACACAATTATACACTTATTTAATTCATATAAAGAGCAGTTTGTGCCTACTGAGTGGGCATGTACCTTTAAAGGTACATGCCCACTCAGTAGACACAAAATGTTCTGTATGTCAGAGACATCATCTGAGACATTTTCGGTCAAAATAAACATTAATTCACCATTACCCCACGTGTTGATTGGCTATTATACAGTTTGTATTATACGTAAATTTTCACACTGATAACAGGGGCTATAACCGTGGACAACACTATTTATTTGCTGTATTTATTTTTGATGTGCTTTATAATTTGTCTAAAATATTATTTTTTTCTGGTGAGGCATTTAATTAGTATAAATAATTAAAACATATCATGCCTCATTTGCATATGAAAATAGCCTTATACCACCGCGCGTCACTATCAACATGATCAGTAAAATAAACATTACTAAATTATTAAATCTGTATGGCTGGCACTCGTACATTTTAGAACTGGCGGATTAGTGACACAATTATACACTTGTTTAATTCCTATAAAGAACACATTGTGCCTACTGCGTGAACATGCACCTTTAACCCGAGGTAATTCTGTGGAACGATGAGCATCGACCTTGCGTATGACGAATTATTTGTTCCGCCCGACGCACAGCCAGCTTTAACATGACACATTCCGTTTTGAAAATAGTATACCTCTGCATGTATGCAATTATTCAACCTCGGCTCGGTTGCTCAAAACCTATGTTGGCTTAACCAATAGAGAATAGTAGGTTAGTGCCGTGAATGGGAAAAAATATCCGGCAAGGCCCAAGAATTTATTTATTTCTCATCAGAAGTATATGTTGTGACCACTCATTTGAACCGTCTCGCCGAGACGGTTCAAATGAGTGGTCACAACATATACTTTGGCTCAGAAATAAGGAAACTAGATACAGAATAATAGGTTAGTGCCGTGAATGGGAAAAAATATCTGGCAAGGCTCAGGAAACGGGATGGGCGAGGCTCTGCCGAGCACATCCCGTTTCCGTGCCGCGCCAGATATTTTTCCCATTCACGGCACTAACCTACTATTCTATTTATCCCGTCAACACCTACAAATGGCTCTAAAATGCAAAAATAGTATTGACTGGATATCAAAAATGTTTCACGGCACCGTGTTTCACGGCACATACGCACTGTGATGACGGGATAAATGTTAAATCCTTAACGTTGTTGAGGATTTAACAGTCTGTTAAAATAAAATTTCAAATAACAGTCGACTGTGAAGGTATAGCACTCCCCTAGACGGGCACATACTATCAATTACAGCAGCCACCGCCGTGTTTCTTATACATACACCACCGCCTGCGCTAATCTTGCCATTATTTGAATTGATATTTATTTTAAAATACTTGAATACTGTACTTGAAATCAAGCAGCTTGATTGGTTGAGCATGAGCTGTGATACAGCTCAGGCTCAGCCAATCAAGCTGCTTGATTGCGAGCTGAGATTGCCAATGGATGTTCAGAAACGATGACATATTGGCAAGATTAACCCTGGCGGTTATGTACACATCGTCGTCGGGTAACACCTTATCTGTACGATGGTTACGTTGACATCGATTTAGAAGTTTTCATTTCGATTTTTCTCAACTATCTCATCCTTTTATCATCTAAGTACCGCGATCCGGCCCACATTGACTCAATATCGTGCTGCCCTCCATAGTTACCGCATTATTCAGGATTTGGCGACCATCACCCAGTGTTAAGGTATTTTATTTTTAAGCGAGCTTAATTGATTTCAGGTGTATTGCCGAGATTCACCCTTGAACAAATGTATGTTATGGCAGATGTGTTCGAAATGTTTACAACGCCTCTGGGATGCAGTTGTGTTTATTATTTACATGACAGTCTTTGAAAATTTACCAAGACTGGTTGAAACCGCATGTAATTATTCCATCTATGTCACAAGTTATATAAGTTTTCATTTCAAATCAGCTTGGATTATGCAGGACGCACCGTGACGTCATAGACAGCCCATACATATTTAGTTTATTTATATTTTTTAACATTCTGTCTTAATTAATTTCATATATTGATCATGCATATTGAAATACACATTTCAAAGAAAAATACACCTTTATTCACACTAATATTGATTTTAATGGAAACAGAAATATCGTAATTTGCATTATTTAATGTCACTGTCACAGCTCATTTGTATAGCATAATATACAGAAATTAAAATCTCTATTACTTGTGACAAACATGGAATATTTGCATGCGGTTTTCACCAGTCGTGTTAGACTATAATGTACATATTAAACACAACTGTATCCGAAAGGCCCTTTAATAATCAGATGACCAGTATATATGATGAACTTAAAATATGTGAATGTGACTGGAGAAATGGGGCTTATGGGTTTTGCTAGTCATCCCCACATTGTAATATATTAAGATTTTGAAACAAAACCCATTTGTATACGCCCGTTTGAATAAACAGGACGCATTATGTATTCACCCTGTACGGGTGAGAAGCTGGCGGGCACAGCTTGTCCACTACGCATAGTTATCTTATATTTAATGATGGTAATTGGCTTAAAGAACCTTCCATACCCGGGCCATTATAAATACATATACATTTAGTTCTACTTAACGGATTGTAACTAAAGAATATATACATGTTTATCACGGCAAAACGAATAACTCTATTATTTTTTTTTAAATCTGATGAATAGTCTCCCATTGACGGCCAATTTTTATTTTCACATTCATTGTCCACGCACTAACACACGTACTACTTCACGGATCGTTACCAAATTCGGCATCGGACTTATCACGGCAAGACGAAGAACTTCAAATTATATGTATTGACTTATCTCTCCTTGGCGACCAGAATTCTTATTTTCGATTTCTGCATCCTTGTCCACGCAATGAACTCATTCTACTTGACACACTGTGTCAAGTAGAATGAGTTCATTGCGTGGACAATGATGCAATTTGGTGTACATGTTTGTCATGGTAAGAGGGAGAACCCTGTTGAGGCTATTGTTTTTCAATATTTTCAGACTCGTTATTTCCCTATTTTTGATTTTCGCCTTCTACATCCTTGTCGACGCAATAACTCAAAGTTGTATTTGTCAGATCGTAACCAAATTCGGTATACATGGTTATCATGACAAGATGGCAACCATATTGCTTTTAAAACATCTGGTCTCTTGTCTCTCCAAGTGGCAATTTTTAATTTAGTATTCTGTATCCTTCCTTAAGTTGTTCTTTACCAAATCCGGTATACATACTTATTACCATAGGCGACGGAAGCCGAACGTTATTGGGTGGGGGCCAATGTTGAGGGCCCGAAGGGCCCGATAGCGCTAGGGGAGTCCGGAAATTTTTGAATCCAAGTGGTGTGAAACGCCATTTCCTGCATTCTCAGCAAAGTTCCCAGTACTCATGATTACACAAATATATTAGAATAAAAAATCCAAAATTTACAGAATTATTATTGGGGGGGGGGGGGCCCCCAACAAAATTATTGCGCCCCCCCCCCGCTTCCGCCGCCCCTGATTACGACAATACCAAGAATACTATGACTTTTAAAACGTGTCTGATGACTTGACTCCCATTGCCGGCTATTTTTAATATTCGCATTTTATATCCTTGTCCACGCATTAACTCAAGCTCTACGTGACGCATCTTAACCAAATTTAGCATGCACACACAATCATGGCTAGATAAACAACAACACTAATTTTCACAATTTTCAAATGAGCTATCTAAACACTATTAATTTACTGTTTTTCCCGTGAGTTATCTCCTTTTCTTTACTGGTTATGCAAGGGCGTGTGTTGTGACTTTTGGCACTCTTGTTGATTAATGGAATACTCCAAAATGAGCACGAAACTTGACAATGATATATATTTAGGCGAAAGGTGAACAAAATAGCAAACCGGTCGATAGACTCCATGGGTATTCGTCGTATTAGACCGGTATTATGTGGACAAGGTTGATTTATAATGCATTCATAATTTAGCATTATTAGTGATTTAATATTAACTAGTATCAAGTGAAATGCGTGAAGATCATATATTGATGTTCAATCGCCAACTTGAATGTCAAAAGCTATGTAACTAATTCATGATAATGGTCATATTACATTCTCTGTAGTTTTACTAACATATTTTGTTCAAGTTGTCATATTTATTGACGTTGAATGACTTTCAATAAAGCAGTAAAAGGATCACCTCGGATAAGAATACATTTCACCATCAATCGCTTTCCCGTCCGCTGGTATGTGGGTAACCCTGTGGTAAGTTGGCACATTCGGCACCCGATTGTCTAATTCACGATTCTCGCAATATCATCAATATGTAGTTTGAATTCAACAAGGTTTGAATATAGTATACAAGTGAAACCTCTCTAAACCGGACACCCTGTGAGGTCCCCAGGGTGTCCGATTTAGAGCTGTTTCACTGTAAATCAAGTATGTAATAATTCTCAGCCATAGTTGTGTGCTATGCGATCACGAACATACATTATCACCTGAGATAAATGACCAAGAAACCCGTCAAAAATAAGATCACAGATGTCCGGTGTGGAGAGGTTCCACTGTATAACTACAAATATATGCTGTAACACCCAACATACGCACCATGAAACCAGAAACACGAATGGTGCGCAACAATAATGTGGTTCAACCCTTTCAACCCTAAGGAACTGAAATGGACTGTGATATGCTAATGTTCCGACCAATCCAATGGTCACAAAATGATTTTCAGATTCGTCCATTTATGAAAAGGGGGTGTTTTTGTTCTAAGAAATATGAAAATTACTTTCAAACAGTGCAGATCCTGATGAGACGGCTCGTTAAGAGCCGGCTCATCTGGATCTGCACTGTTTGCATAAACCGATATAGCGGGCTTTCGGGTTCAAAGCGTTAAACATTATCGTGTCTTCGGACAAGCCCGTGGTAATATCACGGGAGATTCGCAAGGGGAATTACAACACGGCAATCGCCAGGGAGTATCTCGCCCACGAACAAGTAGTCATTATCACTCGAATGAAACAGTACGCATTTAATTTTCATCGACAGAGGCCACATTTTCCAACAGACACTCTATCATGGGCAACTATATGGAAACCTATTCCAATCCGATATGTGGCTGGAGAAATTTGGCTTATGGGTTTTTGCGGCCAGCGTAGATCCAGATCAGCCTGTGCATCTGCAACGTCTGACCAGGATATGCACTGATCGCCGTTCCAACAATGTATAACATCTGTCCTGATTACAGCAAGAAATATACATGTAGCTCGTTATCAGGCTATATGAGTGTGCTATTTGACCGGCCGTTATCGACTTGTACACTGGTCCCATTTCTCCAGTCACGGCCACGTTCAGTCGAACCTCTCTAAGCCGGGCACAGTGCAAAGTTAGTTCTGCTCAATTCCGATGACAACGTCTATTCGTGATCGCAAAGCACGCACGCGTGTCATGAAGTAGTCATATGTATGCTTTACAGTTGAACCTCTCTAAACCGGACACCCTGGGGACCAGGGTGTCCGGTTTAGAGAGGTTCCACTGTATATAATTTGACCGTCGCTGTGGTCGGACACGGCCTCGTATCATAACAAAATAGCATGTTTAACATTGTAGTTGCCTGTGTATTCTATGTATTTCTGCAGGATAACGATAATTCTCAAATGAACATATAAACGTTCCACTACAATATTGGCATTATAGCTCTAAACACATTATTTCAATTGTTATGATACGAGGTCGTGTCCGACCTAGGATAATCAGCTGTAATTCGATATTTTTTGTATTATGTTCCAACTATGCTATTTCAGCAATAAAACAATATTTATCAAATGAACATGTGCACATTCCACCGAAATATTTACATTAACGTTAATACAATCGCGGAATTTGTTATGATACGAGGGCTTGTCCGACCAAAGTTATACGCCTAATTATTCATATGTAGTTATACCGATGAAAGCCGAAACACGCCGAATGCCTGTGCCCGCAACGAACGAGTGTGCCCTAAGACCTATTCACTCGTGCGGACATATTCGCACCTTTCAGCATTTACCGCAACAATATACATTTAACATGAACAGGGGGCCGTTTCACTAAACTTCGTACGACTAAAATGTTCGTCTATGCTCAATAAATGTAAATCCATCAATTGAAATTTCCAGACGATCCTAAATTTGCACTTACGAAAATGTTAGTCGTACAAAGTTCAGATTGAAAATCTAATTACTGTACGCCCAGAACTGAATGTGAACACGAACACTATATGCCGGAAATTTATGGCATACTGATTAACAATTACATGGTGGTCACATGCGCGTGCTTGTATTACGTGCTTGCCCACTGCGCCTCGAAACATCAACCTGTATATGTACACATTTATGTTATTTGTGTTGAATAACATGTCCTCTCTCATGTAATTAAACACTTGTAAAATTGACGAACAAGGAGTGTAAATATTAGCATCCAAGTGATTGAAGTAGAATGATGCAATCCTTGGCATTTGGTAATGTCACCAATTTGGGAAGGTGCCCGGGTCTACTGCGTCGCAAAATAAACATACAGCACCCCACGTGAGAATATTATAGAATGTAATATAATAAAATGTATTGACTTAAACTCATACAAGTTTCTCGTTATAAATGGACAAATACATGCATATGCAAAATAGTAGATAGCATTCCAAGAATGAACACATTTACATTAGAGAATGTCTGATTTTCTGTACTCAAATGCTTCTTTTAAATATTTACACAAATTTACGACCTTCATTTTATGATATGTAGCTAATAGCGAAGTAATCTTGAATACGCTTGATCTCAACCTGTATAATGAAGCAATATACTGCGATATAATGT
The DNA here is from genome assembly GCA_029237695.1 of Conchocele bisecta. Lineage (NCBI taxonomy): Eukaryota > Metazoa > Mollusca > Bivalvia > Lucinida > Thyasiridae > Conchocele > Conchocele bisecta. The sequence goes on from CM055267.1 coordinate 71,527,102, forward strand.
GTGTGAGAGAGGAACATACGATAATAAAATGATAGGCGTCTTAGATGTCTCCTGAATCGCACATATTGCATACTCTTTGATTGCGCTCTATGCGATTCCGACCATATCTCACTGTCTCTATCCGCAGCCCATGTGAGCACAAACGTATTCTACTGTCTGATTCTACTGTTTGTTCCACGTTTTGCTACCGACATACTTTTGGCTATTAAACACATTAAATCAAAAATATATTTAAAAGTAAGTACTTTTTTATCAATAACAAAAAAGTCACCCTCCCCAAAAACATGGGGGCTAAAAATAGATTTTTTAATATTATTTTATTTGTGGACCGATTTTAAAAGTCTAGCTTTTGTTTTCTTGGTTACATCATTTTCAAGCTATCTCGCCAGGTTTCGGAGTCAATTTCCAAAACTTTTCGGTTTTTGATCCTGAAGGATCAAAAAACGAAAACATTTGAAAATTGACTCGTCATGAATGTTAAATTCCTATAGGAAAATCTTTTTTTCGCAAAAAAATCAATATTTGTGGAATTTCATACAATATATTTTTTTGGGGAGGGTCACTTTTTTGTTATTGATGAAAAAGTACTTACTTTTAAATATTTTTTAGATTGAATGTGTTTAATGGCCAAATGTTCGTCGGCAGCAAAACGTGGAACAGACAGTAGTTCGTTTCTTCCTTAGCTCATCATTATACACAATACTTAAATAGATCTCAAATACAAATGTCACTTTTATATGTTTGTAGAACGTCATTACGTTATTGGCCTCAACATCTTCTCTCCACTTTTGTATGAAACAGTCTAGTATACGTTGCTTAAATACGCATATAAACGCACTATGGTCAATTCGCTGATTTAACACCACGCATCTCCAAAACCATATCTATGTAACAAGTCTTTTAACCTTGATACTCAATTTGCTTTACCATCATCAGCTTCTCTCATTGCAACACTATACAAGTTATGTGAGATACCATTGTCAGTACTGATCAGCTTGCCTCAATATTTTACAATATTATACACCCCAAACTGATTTAGGCTTCAATGTTACACATATTTAGTTCATTATGATTATGACCCTGTGCTATTACAGTGGGGTCAGCGTGTAAGTGCACACACGAACGAACACGACAGGTTGGTTCCAACCTGTCGTGTTCGTTCGTGTGTGAACTTACACGCTGGCCCCACTGTACATTGCAAAGGGTAATTTGATACAATAAACGTTGATTCTATAAATAAAGAAGCAATGTTCATACTTTATCCCGTCAACACAGTGCATATGTGCCGTGAAACACGGTGCCGTGAAACATTTTTGATATCCAGTCAATACAATTTTTGCATTTTACAGCCATTTGTAGGTGTTGACGGGATAAATAGGCAGAGCCTCGCCCATCCCGTTTCCTGAGCCTTGCCAGATATTTTTCCCATTCACGGCACTAACCTACTATTCTCTATCTATTTTCCTTATTTCTGAACCAAAGTATATGTTGTGACCACTCATTTGAACCGTCTCGGCGAGACGGTTCAAATGAGTGGTCACAACATATACTTCTGATGAGAAATAAATAAATTCTTGAGCCTTGCCGGATATTTTTTCCCATTCACGGCACTAACCTACTATTCTCTATGTGCAGATTTTGTACCGTCATGTATAACGTATTTTCAGAAAAATACATGCTGCGTGTTTTACTGTTTACATAAGCGATGGTATTGAATTTTATCGTCAACATCATTGACATACACCTTTTCCCCGTTGATAAGAGCTATAAATTGCCGACGTTACATGTTTCCAGGCCAACCGCAAACATTGTTATCGGGCCATTTGGCTACCGATGATAAATACAGTATAATCTAAATAGGACACCCAGGAAATATGTCTTGGTTGATGGGCTTCTTTCTATCGTCAAAGACATTATCTGTTCATGATTTCCTTGAAAACACGCAAACATGCATTTGAGTGGTCGTATACATGTTTGTACCTGTAGCCTATTTCACCAAAATTGCAAAGTATACTTATCTTGCTAAGTACACTTTGAAAGAGAAATTTTCAATTTAAGAACACTTTTAATCATCAAATATATGCAATCGGTAGTTCTATATGAAATACAGCGGAATCTCGTTATCTCGATATCGCTTATCTCGATATACGTCCGAGGTCCCGGCAGAATTCCCTATATAGATCATGTATTTTACTCATGATAAGTCGATATCGGATATGTCGATATATCGGTTTAGTCGAAGTGGACATCGAGTCCCGATAGTATGTTTCCTTCACATTTGTATTCTGATATGTCGATGTGAAAAATACTTGAAGCACCCGGCGCCGCCAAGTCTGAATCAGCGCGAATATCTTAGGTAAGTTTTCACACGTCTACAGAAACCAAAGACACCGCAGCCGCTAAAATGCGTTTAAAGTTGCACGACCAGTTCAGGCGCGGATCCAGGATTTCGGATTAGGGGGGGCCTAACTATTTTGCAATACTTGACTATATTATCGAACGAGGGTAGGAGCTCGGGATAGCGCTAGGGGGGTCCGGGGGTAATTTTTTTGAAATCTACATCGCATTTCCTGCGTTCTGGTGCATTTTGGAGCAAACATAAACAATAAATTCACAACGCGAACGTAGAAATGTGCCTTGTAACTTGTAAAAAATAAAAAATCTTTCATCGGCGAATTTTGGGGGGGGGGGAGGGGGGGGGGGGGGGCGGGGGCGCGCGCCGGGTCCGCCCCCCCCCCTGAATCCGCCCATGCAGTTAAAGCAGTGCACTTTTGATGTGTATTACATGTGTGTTGAAAATCGCTCGATTACACTAGCTCAGTAGTTGCGAAAAAGCATAAACAAATTGTGTCTAATTCACCGAAAAGTGTATAGCATATTCCTATATTTAGTAACATACGCATGCGCATTGTGCAAACAAGAAAGTGCACCATTTATGAAAACCCGGAAATAAAGTAAAGGGGCATTTCTGAAGTGATTTTGTTCGGATCATTTTTCGAGAAATTTGCCGAATTATTATCTCGAAGTTCGGATATGCCGATATATTTTCATCAGTCCATTCGACTTCGAGATAACGAGAGTACCTGTAATGCATTTTAGGAAAAATAAATGATTACTCCCTCAAAGTACACTTTGCTAGATAAGTATGCTTTGCAATTTTTAGTGAAATCGGCTGCTGAATTAGTGCGGAACATCTCTAAACCGGACATATTGTGGACCTCCCAGAGTGTTCGGTTTATAGATGTTCTACTGTCCTCGTGTCCAACGTCTGCGAATTCGTCTCGAGACTGACACATGACAACTCGAAAAGAACTTCTTGACAATGTGTGCTACTTCCATTGTAAACACGTGCATGTAATAATATGTTGGCAAACCAATTTAAGAAAGTTCGCTTTCTGTCGTTTCCTTGTGTTCATCCACAATGAAAACACGTTCATACATGGTACGAGTATCATTATAAAATAATTAAAAATGCATTCGAGTCCCATGTGATCTTTTAAGATGTGCGAGTTTTCATGAAACATGCATTTACAGAAACTGTGATATTTTATGTAAATGACGAAATTTTCATAGACTATCCGAATTTTCTCTGAACATTTCGTCATCGTTTGACGTCACTTACCGAAAATATAGTAAATTTTGCAAATATTTTCGCTCATCTTCTTAGGCACAAAAACACATGGCTTGTCTCATTTTACAAACTATTACTTTTGTTGCTGTTTTTTTGTTTGTTTTTTTTTTGTTTTTTTTTTGTGTTTTTGGCGGCCTCCTAGTGAGAAAAATGTGTATTGCAAGTTAACACACAGACAAAATTTTCAAACTGGCTACTAAGAATTTTGCGAATTGCAAAACAAAATACCATTGTAAACAGACAATGTAAGGTTCCCGATAGAGACACTTGACTACAACGTGTCATGATGATTCCGTTACCGTTATAATGATATGCCCATTTCGGCGACCAACTTAACGTAACCCTTTCAACCCATACCCATGATAAAGCCAACTTGTGTGAAAATACTGTAGATCCAGATGAGTCGGCTCCAAAGGAGCCGTCTCACCTGGATCTACAGTATTTGTCTGTATTGTGTAAATCTAAAAAATCACATGTTCTCATTATTGGAATTGTCCAAAACATTAGCACGTTTGCAAATGCCAATGTCGGATATTTAGGGGGGAACTGTTTGCAACATACAGTGATTGCAAATGATGGATGTATGGTTAACACACTGATGAGTCGGCACCTAACGAGCTGTCTCATCGATATCTGCAGTATTTGTCAACATTGTTTACTTAAATATCACATTTTATCATTAATGGAATTGTAAAAAAAGAACGGTTCCAAACGCCAATGTTGGATATATAAGCGTGAACTGTTTAACTAAGCGATATACTTTGTCCCATTCTGGTTCACAGAGCCGTTGTTCCGGCTTTCGTATATCGTTCCGGCTTTATAGGGTCCCTTAAAGGTACAAGTCCACTCAGTACGTACAAACTGTTCTTTATAGGTATTAAATAAGTGTATAATTTTGTCACTATTCCACCAGTTCTAAAAATTACGAGTGCCCGCTATACAGATATATAATAATTTAGTAATATTTTTTTTTGCTGATAGATACTCGCAGTGGTATCGGATTATTTTCATATGTAAATGAGGCATGGCATTTTTTAATTTATACTATTAAAATAATGCGTCACCTGAAAAAATAATATTTTCTACAGATTATAAAGTGTCATCATTGCACATCAAAAAATAATACAGAGGATAAATAGTAATGTCCGTTAACATTTTAAGGAAACACAGTTATCGCCCCTGATATCAGTGTGGAAATTTACGCCTAATATAAAATGTATACTAATGCCAATCAATACGTGGGGTAATGGTGAATGAATGTTTATTTTGCCAGAAAATGTCTCGGATGATATCTCTGATAAATAGAACATGTTGTGCCTACTACATGTACTTTTAAGCTTTATAACAAAATGGCGATCTCTATTCACGATTTTACGGAATGGGTCGAGGGTTCCCGAGTGACTTTGTCCATGCCGTTTGCAAATGTCAAAGATGCTGATAACTGGCATACTAAAGCAATCCGTGCCTGCTTCAAGCCTCGGTACTAGTCAGACAGTATAAGTAGGGAATAATAGGTTAGAGCCGTGAATGGGAAAAATATCTGGCAAGACTTAGGAAACGGGATGGGCGCGGCTATGCCGAGCACAGTCCGTTTCCGTGCCGCGCCAGATAGTTTCCCCATTCACGGCACTAACCTACTATTCTATTTATCCCGTCAACACCTACAAATAGCTTTAACATGCAAAAACAATAAACCCAGCCGCACCCTCAGAATCTGAGAATCGAATATGACAACCGCACATATTCATACGCAGTGATTATGTCGTATTGACATGATATCAAAAACGTTTCACGGCACCGTGTTTCACGACAGATACGCACTGTGTTGACGGGATAAAAATTGTGTTTGCACTTACTAAATAACATTGTCCCTACAGTATCAGTAAACTAACCGTTTTCTAATTTTTATCAGCAAAATAAGAGGATTGTTGCGGAACAAAACAAATACATGTTATCACTGTGTATGGGAAAGTGCTTTACAAGCCACTCCTACATGTACGATTCTGACACTAGTGATATGAGACATGCCATGTGATTGTGTACAAAATTTTCCGTAAATGCCGTCAAAAGTTGACCAAATTATATTCCGCATGTACTCTGAACATTGTCAACTTTTGACTTTATTTATGAAAAATATTGTAACTTGTGTAAACGTATGTCATGAAATTACGCAGATGTCCGAAGGTACAAAATCACATGGCGTGTCTCATATCAGTATGTTCCCATGTGAGTTCACCGTAGGCTGACAGGCAAGTGAGTGATGGAGAAGGTGTAAACCTTGCAATATTTCATACATTATGTCATACAGAACTAACAAATGCATATATTTGATGATTAAAAGTATGCAGCATTATTATACTGAATTTATTCCATTATCACAGCCAAAATGGCTGTGATAATGTAATAAATTCAGAATAATAAAAAATAATAAATTTATCCTAAAATTGAACTGTTCTCCCTCAAAGTATACTTTGCTAGATAAGTATACTTTGCAATGTTGGTGAAATCGGCTACTGGTCATATAGGGATAAGAATTCAGGATAAGAATTAAACACTATATAATAAACAAAGCAAGTTAATACATGAAAGTATAATAAATCGACACTCGCTTATGTGGTATTAAAGATCATTTGTTTATAAGCCAACTTCCCGGAGATCAGACCCATTTATCTTCCCAAAACTCGAGCACCCTTGAGTATCAGTGTGGCAGCAGCAGAGCCTTTATTTGATTATCTATTTAATTATATCAAACCAGGATTTACGCTTTGTATTTATGTCTCTGTATCACACAACAGAACACCTTCTTATGTAATACTACGGTAACTATGGTAGCGAATGATATAAGGTACTAAAAAAAGTTAATACACATTTTGCAAATACAACATCAAAGCAAATTTTACCGTTCAGGGTAGGTACCCCTCTGTGTAGATGTGACTGAATATTGATAGTATTACGTGAAGTTCTAGAGAAAAGTCAAAATACATGCGTTGTCTAGACCAGCCTGCCCATCCGCGCAATATGACCAGTAGTCGATTTCACCAACATTGCAAAGTATACTTAAGTATCAGTTTGACTCCCATATACTACTACTTATCTAGCAAAGTATACTTTGATGGAGAAATGTTCAATTTTAGGATAAATTTATTATTTTTTATTATACTGAATTTATTACATTATCACAGCCATTTTGGCTGTGATAATGTAATAAAATCAGTATAATAATTCTGCATACTTTTAATCATCAAATATATGCAGTTGTTAGTTCTATATGAAAAATAAATGATTACTCCCTCAAAGTATACTTTGCTACAAAAGTATACTTTGCAATGTTGGTGAAATTGGCTACTGGTGTGAGCGCTCAAAAGACGTTCAATGGTGCATGCCGTATCTAGTCTTGAAGTAAAGCATATCCATTGTATAAACATGACCACTGATTTGCTGTTTCCGTTTTACCTGGCTATGGGTGTTTTCCTCTGAGAAACGATGTTACATTTTAATACCACTATCTTTCTTAATCAAATACATTCTGATAGAAGAGATCTGCTGTAATTACCATATATCAACAGTATTGGGGAACGGTTACTACTCGACGGCGATATGTCACCGAATATCTGTAGAAACATGTTAAAACACAACACTCGTCAAAGATCCGGCATCCCAAGTCCAGAGAAAACATATTGTGTGATTTGTTTACCCAGACATCTCGATCTACAGTGTTTGCAAACATAGGGTTTATTGGCTGTCGTGCTGAAAGGTTAAAGTGATATTTTTCATGTCGGTATGATGCTCATCGTATGGGTTGTATAGGAATTTTACTTATCCACAGTTCCACTTATCTTGTTTACCATACCTACTGCGCATGCTTCTCTTCCGGCTTACTTGTAGATAAGCCTTTGCTTAGTACATGCTCCTCCATTCCAGACCTGAGCACCCACCGTACACCATGAAGGCCATGCTAAGCTGGAGGTATTCCTTGCTGCTGTTAGGTAAGTTGTATTTATGTAAAACATACAGGGTAGCCCAACTAAAACTTAGATTACTTTTTATATAACTCGTATATCTCCATATATAATCTTTAATTTTTCACAAATTTTGTCATATATATTGGTTATTGCATTTGACATATGGACTTTATATTTATTTTATCGAAACCGCAAGGCACACAGTTGCCATAGTGATTTTTATGTCAATAGGTCGAAATAGAAAAAAACATTTGTACGTAAACTGCTGTAAAATGATACTAAACCACGATCTTGCTGCAAAATTGCATGTATTGCATTAAATTCATCATAGTGTAATAAAATACAAATAAAGGAAAGTATTCACCGTTTATGGCAAACATTATATACCGCAAGTTGGCTCACGTTTGCAAAACATACAAATTACTGACATCTGTGTCACTTGAGCATTTATTTAATTCAGTTACCCAGTTTTGCACGTATAGGATGTTTGTTGGTGACATTTATTAACGTATTCATGTATTATTTTCTTTTAATGTCATTATACATATACCTAAAATGTATTTATGCATTTTTTATATTTTGTATATCATATCATGTATGTCAAAACATATGTGTATTACAAAAACTGTCCAAGTTCTTTGGGCCACCCTGTATAATACCAGGCTAGTGTCCGCATCAAGTTTATCAGGCAAGGATGGTAAAACGCGTAGGAATTCATTGACTGTTGGAAAATTATCTTTTCATTGTTCCATCTTTGAGCTATGCAAGTACGGGGCTGTGATTTGAGAAATTGGTCTTATATATTTTGCGACCACTGTAGATCCAGATCAGCTTGATCAGGATCTGCACAGTTCGCCATTCCATCAGTCACACACCCACCATGATTTACAAGCAATATAATTATATATCGTTATCAGAAGCGTGTTATTTGATCAGGAGATCAGGATCAGCACAATTCGCCATTCCATCAATCAAACGCGCACCATGTTTATACAAGCAGTATATATCGTTATCAGGGGTGTGCTATTTCATCTGGAGCTACACTGGTCACATATCCCGTAAGCCACATTTCTCCAGTAACAGCCACATATTTGCTGAATATCTGTTTTGTTCTATCTGGAACTGACGTGGCTCTGCGTTATTGATTTGCTATGTCACGTCTTCAAAATGATACCCTATGTACATTTTATCCCGTCAATACAGTGGGTATGTGCCGTGAAACACGGTGCCGTGAAACAATTTTGATATCCTGTCAATACGACCTAATCACTGCGTATGAATATGTGCAGTGGCTGGGATTATTTTGTTTACATTTTAAAGCCATTAGTAGGTGTTGACGGGATACATAGAATAGTAGGTTAGTGCAGAGCAGAGCCTCGCACATCCCGTTTCCTAAGCCTTGCCATATGTTTGTTCCCATTCACGGCACTAACCTACTATTCTCTATATAATCAGTGATGCTTATATTGGTAGCGATGATGATTTAAGATGATCGGTTCTTGAACGTCATTTTCTATGTATCCTTAGCTGATATTAAAAGTTATTGTGATTTTACACAGGCTATATGGTGTAATATTGCCCGTCTGGAGGTATGTTCACCCGAGGCGATAGCCGAGGGAGAACCTGTGTAGAATCACAATAACGTGTTTGGCATACCGCAGATCCTTTATTTGGCCGTATAAACATATCTCTTCTTTTGATCTTTGCGTTTTTTCTAGAAGAAAAATAATCCGAGATTCGATTTTCTACCGTCAGTCTTAATATAAAGGCGTACATGAACATTTTGTTTTTTTATTAAACGAAAAAAAAATAAAATTGGAGTAAGAAATCCATCGAAAACGACTTTGTGACAGTTTTTTTATATCGTGTAATTTAATTTATATTCCATTGCTCTATCGATCTGCTCTCCCTTTGGCGCCTCTAGAAGAATGCGACTGGTTCCCAAACATTCGCTGTCATTGCTACGCCGCGTTTCGTGCGTGGAACCCATAGATTGTGACCTAAATATAGCCGTGTCACGACGCCAAGTGTGTTGAGATTTGAAAACACTAATGTTTCGCTCATATTTTGATGAGCGAAGAATATTTATGGAAAAATAAACAATAAAGACTGGTTTTGAGTGTACAATTTGTTACTTTTATTGATCAATTCGGAGTTTTATTGTGTTTAGTGAGGAATACAATTCGCAATCGCTAGACGCTTGCAAAATGTGTCTTCATTGGACGCGAGGCGCCGGAGGGGAATCGCAATTCCTCTATGTCCGACGGCCTTGGCAGGTCATATAATATATATGACCAGGCAAGCTAGCCAATCAAAAGACGAGAAACTTATCTGCGGTATGACAAATATCTTTAATATATTTTAAAAATATGTGTATTCATGTAACCTTTATATGGACGTCCGTTCGTCCGTCCGAAAAGAAAGTAACATGTTGTGGCATATATTGGAGCACACGGAATTAAATAATTGTTTAATTGTATAACTGTTCCACACGTTTTTAAACATTACGAGTGCCCGCTATGCAGATATAATCATTCCAAATACAAATACATTAAATGCGCAGTTTGAATAAATATGTGTATCGACATATATTATTTAAAGTATGATCATTGCATATCAGAAAATAATTGACGTTTGATATAACCAGTATAATAATGTCAATTAACACGTCAGGGAATGGTGCATGAATGTTTAATTTGCTTGAAAATGGCACATATAAAGGATGGATGAATAAATATGTCTTATTACAACCTGGTATGTGAGAGTCCAGGGGCTCGTTTCACTAAACGTCGTACGACTAAGAAGTTCGTAAGTACAAAATTTAAATCCACCATAACATTTCTTCTGACATTCGACTTTGGAAAATATTTCGTGGACGTGCTACAATTAATGACATGAACCCGTAGGTACCAAATAGTAGCATTTGAGAAACATGTTAATGTGAGAAGCACATTCATAGATATCTTCGTACGAACATTTTATCGTATGAAATTTAGTGAAACGGGCCCCAGGTGTAACAACATAAAGAAGCAAAGAAATAAAGTCTCATTTGTTTGTACGCCGAGTAGAATGTGATCCTATTTCTAGGCATTTGATACAGAATTCATCTTCACATTTGTATGTGAATACATGCACGAGTTTCATACACGAATTAGTGATCATTTACAAAGAACTTTTTACGAGTTGACTCCTAGTTCAGGCACTGATCCTTATGAACTTTCTGATATATATATATATATATATATATATATATATATAATATATATATATATATATATATATATATATATATATATATATATATATATATATATATATAGAAAACAATAAATACAAAAGCCTTCGGTTATATATATTTTACATTATGCCATATTTGACACATACTAACAATACTTATGATCATCAGAGATACATGCAATTCATGTATATATGTGGCTGTGACTGGAGGAATGGGGCATCCGCACAGTCTGATCAGGATCTGCACTGCTCGCCGTTCGATCAATGAAACTCCCGCCATACTTCTAATAAGGAATATAGAATATAATCAGGAAATAGGAGTATGATACGGACCTACAATGGTCACAATACCGGTATCCGGATAGAACCCCCACGTCCATGGGGGAAATGTCCACCTTGCCAAATCCACCATGGGGGATATGTCCACCTTGCCAAATCCACCATGGGTTATGTGCACCTTGCCAAATTCACCATGGGGTTATGTCCAATTTGCCAAATCCACCATGGGAGATATGTCCACATTGCCAAATCCACCATGGGGGATATGTCCACATTGCCAAATCCACCATGGGGGTTATGTCCACTTTGCCAAATTCACCATGGGGGTTATGTCCACCTTGCCAAATCCACCATGGGGGTTATGTCCACCTTGCCAAATCCACCATGGGGGTTATGTCCACCTGCCAAATCCACCATGGGGGATATATCCACATTGTCAAATCCACCATGAGGGATATGTCCACCTTGCCAAATCCACCATGGGTTATGTGCAACTTGCCAAATTCACCATGGGTGTTATGTCCACCTTGCCAAATCCACCATGGGGGTTATGTCCACCTTGCCAAATCACCATGGGGGTTATGTCCACCTTACCAAATCCACCATGGGGGATATGTCCACATTGCCAAATCCACCATGGGGGTTGTGTCCACCTTGCCAAATCCACCATGGGGGTTATGTCCACCTTGCAAAATCCACCTTGCCAAATCCACCATGGGGGTTATGTCCACCTTGCAAAATACACCATGGGGGATATGTCCACCTTGCCAAATCCACCATGGGGGATATGTCCACCTTGCCAAATCCACCATGGGGGTGTCCACCTTGCAAAATCGACCATGGGGGATATGTCCACCTTGCAAAATCCACCATGGGGGATATGTCCATCTTGCCAAATCCACCATGGGGGTTATGTCCACCTTGCCAAATCCACCTTGCCAAATCCACCATGGGGGTTATGTCCACCTTGCAAAATCTACCATGGGGATATGTCCACCTTGCCAAATTCACCATTGGGGTTATGTCCACCTTGCAAAAAATCCACCATGGGTTTTTTGTCCCTGTATGCATTGTTGCACCGTAGGGGTTATGGTCGTGTGGGGGGGGGGGGGGTGTCCTACATTCATAAATCCCATAATCCAGGGGGCCGTTTCACTAAACTTCGTACGACTAAAATGTTCGTAAGTGCAAAATTATGATAGACTGTAAAATTCACAATGTTTTCTTGTGAACAATTATTGGATTTACATTTATTGAGCATATGCAGCCTATGCACAATACATATAAATCCATCAATTGAGATTTCCAGACGATCCTATATTTGCACTTACGAACATTTTAGTCTAGTGAAGTTTAGTGAAACAGGCCCCACATGTCTCCAGTCATAGCCACGTATCATACGATCCTCTATTTATTTACACTGTTTCAGGTGTTGCTGGAGCAGCGATGTCGACTACAGTAGCACAAACTACAGGTAGATATATAGAGAATAGTATTGGTTAGTGCCGTGAATGGGAAAACATATCTGGCAAGGCTCAGGAAACGGGATGGGCGAGGCTCTGCCGAGCACATCCCGTTTCCGTGCCGTGCCAGATATTTTTTTCCCATTCACGGCACTAACCTACTATTCTTTTTATCCCGTCAACACCTACAAATGGCTGTAAAATGCAAAAAACATAGTATTGACTGGATATCAAAAATGTTTCACGGCACCGTGTTTCATATATATATATATAGAAAACAATAAATACAAAAGCCTTCGGTTATATATATTTTACATTATGCCATATTTGACACATACTAACAATACTTATGATCATCAGAGATACATGCAATTCATGTATATATGTGGCTGTGACTGGAGGAATGGGGCATCCGCACAGTCTGATCAGGATCTGCACTGCTCGCCGTTCGATCAATGAAACTCCCGCCATACTTCTAATAAGGAATATAGAATATAATCAGGAAATAGGAGTATGATACGGACCTACAATGGTCACAATACCGGTATCCGGTATAGAACCCCCACGTCCATGGGGGAAATGTCCACCTTGCCAAATCCACCATGGGGGATATGTCCACCTTGCCAAATCCACCATGGGTTATGTGCACCTTGCCAAATTCACCATGGGGTTATGTCCAACTTGCCAAACAAATCCACCATGGGAGATATGTCCACATTGCCAAATCCACCATGGGGGATATGTCCACATTGCCAAATCCACCATGGGGGTTATGTCCACTTTGCCAAATTCACCATGGGGGTTATTGATCCACCTTGCCAAATCCACCATGGGGGGTTATGTCCACCTGCCAAATCCACCATGGGGGATATATCCACATTGTCAAATCCACCATGAGGGATATGTCCACCTTGCCAAATCCACCATGGGTTATGTGCAACTTGCCAAATTCACCATGGGTGTTATGTCCACCTTGCCAAATCCACCATGGGGGTTATGTCCACCTTGCCAAATCACCATGGGGGTTATGTCCACCTTACCAAATCCACCATGATGGGGGATATGTCCACATTGCCAAATCCACCATGGGGGTTGTGTCCACCTTGCCAAATCCACCATGGGGGTTATGTCCACCTTGCAAAATCCAACTTGCCAAATCCACCATGGGGGTTATGTCCACCTTGCAAAATACACCATGGGGGATATGTCCACCTTGCCAAATCCACCATGGGGGATATGTCCACCTTGCCAAATCCACCATGGGGGTGTCCACCTTGCAAAATCGACCATGGGGGATATGTCCACCTTGCAAAATCCACCATGGGGGATATGTCCATCTTGCCAAATCCACCATGGGGGTTATGTCCACCTTGCCAAATCCACCTTGCCAAATCCACCATGGGGGTTATGTCCACCTTGCAAAATCTACCATGGGGGATATGTCCACCTTGCCAAATTCACCATTGGGGTTATGTCCACCTTGCAAAAAATCCACCATGGGTTTTTTGTCCCTGTATGCATTGTTGCACCGTAGGGGTTATGGTCGTGTGTGGGGGGGGGGTGTCCTACATTCATAAATCCCATAATCCAGGGGCCGTTTCACTAAACTTCGTACGACTAAAATGTTCGTAAGTGCAAAATTATGATAGACTGTAAAATTCACAATGTTTTCTTGTGAACAATTATTGGATTTACATTTATTGAGCATATGCAGCCTATGCACAATACATATAAATCCATCAATTGAGATTTCCAGACGATCCTATATTTGCACTTACGAACATTTTAGTCTAGTGAAGTTTAGTGAAACAGGCCCCACATGTCTCCAGTCATAGCCACGTATCATACGATCCTCTATTTATTTACACTGTTTCAGGTGTTGCTGGAGCAGCGATGTCGACTACAGTAGCACAAACTACAGGTAGATATATAGAGAATAGTAGGTTAGTGCCGTGAATGGGAAAAACATATCTGGCAAGGCTCAGGAGGGAAACGGGATGGGCGAGGCTCTGCCGAGCACATCCCGTTTCCGTGCCGTGCCAGATATTTTTTTCCCATTCACGGCACTAACCTACTATTCTTTTTATCCCGTCAACACCTACAAATGGCTGTAAAATGCAAAAAAACAAAAAACATAGTATTGACTGGATATCAAAAATGTTTCACGGCACCGTGTTTCATATATATATATATAGAAAACAATAAATACAAAAGCCTTCGGTTATATATATTTTACATTATGCCATATTTGACACATACTAACAATACTTATGATCATCAGAGATACATGCAATTCATGTATATATGTGGCTGTGACTGGAGGAATGGGGCATCCGCACAGTCTGATCAGGATCTGCACTGCTCGCCGTTCGATCAATGAAACTCCCGCCATACTTCTAATAAGGAATATAGAATATAATCAGGAAATAGGAGTATGATACGGACCTACAATGGTCACAATACCGGTATCCGGATAGAACCCCCACGTCCATGGGGGAAATGTCCACCTTGCCAAATCCACCATGGGGGATATGTCCACCTTGTTGCCAAATCCACCATGGGTTAGTGCACCTTGCCAAATTCACCATGGGGTTATGTCCAACTTGCCAAATCCACATGGGAGATATGTCCACATTGCCAAATCCACCATGGGGGATATGTCCACATTGCCAAATCCACCATGGGGGTTATGTCCACTTTGCCAAATTCACCATGGGGGTTATGTCCACCTTGCCAAATCCACCATGGGGGTTATGTCCACCTGCCAAATCCACCATGGGGGATATATCCACATTGTCAAATCCACCATGAGGGATATGTCCACCTTGCCAAATCCACCATGGGTTATGTGCAACTTGCCAAATTCACCATGGGTGTTATGTCCACCTTGCCAAATCCACCATGGGGGTTATGTCCACCTTGCCAAATCAACATGGGGGTTATGTCCACCTTACCAAATCCACCATGATGGGGGATATGTCCACATTGCCAAATCCACCATGGGGGTTGTGTCCACCTTGCCAAATCCACCATGGGGGTTATGTCCACCTTGCAAAATCCAACTTGCCAAATCCACCATGGGGGTTATGTCCACCTTGCAAAATACACCATGGGGGATATGTCCACCTTGCCAAATCCACCATGGGGGATATGTCCACCTTGCCAAATCCACCATGGGGGTGTCCACCTTGCAAAATCGACCATGGGGGATATGTCCACCTTGCAAAATCCACCATGGGGGATATGTCCATCTTGCCAAATCCACCATGGGGGTTATGTCCACCTTGCCAAATCCACCTTGCCAAATCCACCATGGGGGTTATGTCCACCTTGCAAAATCTACCATGGGGGATATGTCCACCTTGCCAAATTCACCATTGGGGTTATGTCCACCTTGCAAAAAATCCACCATGGGTTTTTTTTTGTCCCTGTATGCATTGTTGCACCGTAGGGGTTATGGTCGTGTGGGGGGGGGGGGGGGTGTCCTACATTCATATAAATCCCATAATCCAGGGGGCCGTTTCACTAAACTTCGTACGACTAAAATGTTCGTAAGTGCAAAATTATGATAGACTGTAAAATTCACAATGTTTTCTTGTGAACAATTATTGGATTTACATTTATTGAGCATATGCAGCCTATGCACAATACATATAAATCCTCAATTGAGATTTCCAGACGATCCTATATTTGCACTTACGAACATTTTAGTCTAGTGAAGTTTAGTGAAACAGGCCCCACATGTCTCCAGTCATAGCCACGTATCATACGATCCTCTATTTATTTACACTGTTTCAGGTGTTGCTGGAGCAGCGATGTCGACTACAGTAGCACAAACTACAGTAGATATATAGAGAATAGTAGGTTAGTGCCGTGAATGGGAAAACATATCTGGCAAGGCTCAGGAAACGGGATGGGCGAGGCTCTGCCGAGCACATCCCGTTTCCGTGCCGTGCCAGATATTTTTTTCCCATTCACGGCACTAACCTACTATTCTTTTTATCCCGTCAACACCTACAAATGGCTGTAAAATGCAAACATAGTATTGACTGGATATCAAAAATGTTTCACGGCACCGTGTTTCATATATATATATATAGAAAACAATAAATACAAAAGCCTTCGGTTATATATATTTTACATTATGCCATATTTGACACATACTAACAATACTTATGATCATCAGAGATACATGCAACTCATGTATATATGTGGCTGTGACTGGAGGAATGCGGCATCCGCACAGTCTGATCAGGATCTGCACTGCTCGCCGTTCGATCAATGAAACTCCCGCCATACTTCTAATAAGGAATATAGAATATAATCAGGAAATAGGAGTACGATACGGACCTACAATGGTCACAATACCGGTATCCGGATAGAACCCCCACGTCCATGGGGGAAATGTCCACCTTGCCAAATCCACCATGGGGGATATGTCCACCTTGCCAAATCCACCATGGGTTATGTGCACCTTGCCAAATTCACCATGGGGTTATGTCCAACTTGCCAAATCCACCATGGGAGATATGTCCACATTGCAAAATCCACCATGGGGGATATGTCCACATTGACAAATCCACCATGGGGGTTATGTCCACTTTGCCAAATTCACCATGGTGGTTATGTCCACCTTGCCAAATCCACCATGGGGGTTATGTCCACCTTGCCAAATCCACCATGGGGGTTATGTCCACCTGCCAAATCCACCATGGGGGATATATCCACATTGTCAAATCCACCATGAGGGATATGTCCACCTTGCCAAATCCACCATGGGTTATGTGCACCTTGCCAAATTCACCATGGGTGTTATGTCCACCTTGCCAAATCCACCATGGGGGTTATGTCCACCTTGCCAAATCACCATGGGGGTTATGTCCACCTTACCAAATCCACCATGGGTGATATGTCCACATTGCCAAATCCACCATGGGGGTTGTGTCCACCTTGCCAAATCCACCATGGGGGTTATGTCCACCTTGCAAAATCCACCTTGCCAAATCCACCATGGGGGTTATGTCCACCTTGCAAAATACACCATGGGGGATATGTCCACCTTGCCAAATCCACCATGGGGGATATGTCCACCTTGCCAAATCCACCATGGGGGTGTCCACCTTGCAAAATCCACCATGGGGGATATGTCCACCTTGCAAAATCCACCATGGGGGATATGTCCATCTTGCCAAATCCACCATGGGGGTTATGTCCACCTTGCCAAATCCACCTTGCCAAATCCACCATGGGGGTTATGTCCACCTTGCAAAATCTACCATGGGGGATATGTCCACCTTGCCAAATTCACCATTGGGGTTATGTCCACCTTGCAAAAAATCCACCATGGGTTTTTTGTCCCTGTATGCATTGTTGCACCGTAGGGGTTATGGTCGTGTGTGTGTCCTACATTCATAAATCCCATAATCCAGGGGGCCGTTTCACTAAACTTCGTACGACTAAAATGTTCGTAAGTGCAACATTATGATAGACTGTAAAATTCACAATGTTTTCTTGTGAACAATTATTGGATTTACATTTATTGAGCATATGCAGCCTATGCACAATACATATAAATCCATCAATTGAGATTTCCAGACGATCCTATATTTGCACTTACGAACATTTTATTTTAGTCTAGTGAAGTTTAGTGAGGCCCCACGGCCCCACATGTCTCCAGTCATAGCCACGTATCATACGATCCTCTATTTATTTACACTGTTTCAGGTGTTGCTGGAGCAGCGATGTCGACTACAGTAGCACAAACTACAGGTAGTATATAGAGAATAGTAGGTTAGTGCCGTGAATGGGAAAACATATCTGGCAAGGCTCAGGAAACGGGAAGGGCGAGGCTCTGCCGAGCACATCCCGTTTCCGTGCCGTGCCAGATATTTTTTTCCCATTCACGGCACTAACCTACTATTCTATTTATCCCGTCAACACCTACAAATGGCTGTAAAATGCAAACATAGTATTGACTGGATATCAAAAATGTTTCACGGCACCGTGTTTCATATATATATATATATAGAAAACAATAAATACAAAAGCCTTCGGTTATATATATTTTACATTATGCCATATTTGACACATACTAACAATACTTATGATCATCAGAGATACATGCAACTCATGTATATATGTGGCTGTGACTGGAGGAATGCGGCATCCGCACAGTCTGATCAGGATCTGCACTGCTCGCCGTTCGATCAATGAAACTCCCGCCATACTTCTAATAAGGAATATAGAATATAATCAGGAAATAGGAGTATGATACGGACCTACAATGGTCACAATACCGGTATCCGGATAGAACCCCCACGTCCATGGGGGAAATATCCACCTTGCCAAATCCACCATGGGGGATATGTCCACCTTGCCAAATCCACCATGGGTTATGTGCACCTTGCCAAATTCACCATGGGGTTATGTCCACCTTGCCAAATCCACCATGGGAGATATGTCCACATTGCCAAATCCACCATGGGGGTTATGTCCACTTTGCCAAATTCACCATGGGGGTTATGTCCACCTTGCCAAATCCACCATGGTAGATATGTCCACCTTGCCAAATCCACCATGGGAGATATGTCCACATTGCCAAATCCACCATGGGGGTTATGTCCACTTTGCCAAATTCACCATGGGGGTTATGTCCACCTTGCCAAATCCACCATGGGGGTTATGTCCACCTTGCCAAATCCACCATGGGGGTTATGTCCACCTGCCAAATCCACCATGGGGGATATATCCACATTGTCAAATCCACCATGAGGGATATGTCCACCTTGCCAAATCCACCATGGGTTATGTCCACCATGCCAAATCCACCATGGGGGTTATGTCCACCTTGCCAAATCACAATGGGGGTTATGTCCACCTTACCAAATCCACCATGGGGGATATGTCCACATTGCCAAATCCACCATGGGGGTTGTGTCCACCTTGCCAAATCCACCATGGGGGTTATGTCCACCTTGCAAAATCCACCTTGCCAAATCCACCATGGGGGTTATGTCCACCTTGCAAAATACACCATGGGGGATATGTCCACCTTGCTAAATCCACCATGGGGGATATGTCCACCTTGCCAAATCCACCATGGGGGTGTCCACCTTGCAAAATCCACCATGGGGGATATGTCCACCTTGCCAAATCCATCATGGGGGTGTCCACCTTGCAAAATACACCATGGGGGATATGTCCACCTTGCCAAATCCACCATGGGGGATATTTCCACCTTGCCAAATCCACCATGGGGGTGTCCACCTTGCAAAATCGACCATGGGGGATATGTCCACCTTGCAAAATCCACCATGGGGGATATGTCCATCTTGCCAAATTCACCATGGGTGTTATGTCCACCTTGCCAAATCCACCATGGGGGTTATGTCCACCTTGCCAAATCACCATGGGGGTTATGTCCACCTTACCAAATCCACCATGGGGGTTATGTCCACCTTGCCAAATCACCATGGGGGTTATGTCCACCTTACCAAATCCACCATGGGAGATATGTCCACATTGCCAAATCCACCATGGGGGTTGTGTCCACCTTGCCAAATCCACCATGGGGGTTATGTCCACCTTGCAAAATCCACCTTGCCAAATCCACCATGGGGGTTATGTCCACCTTGCAAAATACACCATGGGGGATATGTCCACCTTGCCAAATCCACCATGGGGGATATGTCCACCTTGCCAAATCCACCATGGGGGTGTCCACCATGCAAAATCGACCATGGGGGATATGTCCACCTTGCAAAATCCACCATGGGGGATATGTCCATCTTGCCAAATCCACCATGGGGGTTATGTCCACCTTGCCAAATCCACCTTGCCAAATCCACCATGGGGGTTATGTCCACCTTGCAAAATCCACCATGGGGGATATGTCCATCTTGCCAAATCCACCATGGGGGTTATGTCCACCTTGCCAAATCCACCTTACCAAATCCACCATGGGGGTTATGTCCACCTTGCAAAATCCACCATGGGGGATATGTCCACCTTGCCAAATTCACCATTGGGGTTATGTCCACCTTGCAAAAAATCCACCATGGGTTTTTTGTCCCTGTATGCATTGTTGCACCGTAGGGGTTATGGTCGTGTGTGGGGGGGGGGGTGTCCTACATTTCATAAATCCCGGGGGCCGTTTCACTAAACTTCGTACGACTAAATGTTCGTAAGTGCAAAAATTATGATTTAGACTGTAAAATTCACAATGTTTTCTTGTGAACAATTATTGGATTTACATTTATTGAGCATATGCAGCTATGCACAATACATATAAATCCATCAATTGAGATTTCCAGACGATCCTATATTTGCACTTACGAACATTTTAGTCTAGTGAAGTTTAGTGAAACAGGCCCCACATGTCTCCAGTCATAGCCACGTATCATACGATCCTCTATTTATTTACACTGTTTCAGGTGTTGCTGGAGCAGCAATGTCGACTACAGTAGCACAAACTACAGGTAGATATATAGAGAATAGTAGGTTAGTGCCGTGAATGGGAAAACATATCTGGCAAGGCTCAGGAAACGGGATGGGCGAGGCTCTGCCGAGCACATCCCGTTTCCGTGCCGTGCCAGATATTTTTTTCCCATTCACGGCACTAACCTACTATTCTATTTATCCCGTCAACACCTACAAATGGCTGTAAAATGCAAACATAGTATTGACTGGATATCAAAAATGTTTCACGGCAACGTGTTTCACGGCACATACGCACTGTGTTGACGGGATAAATATGTACACTTAACATACCAAACATTGCAGGTATACCCCGAAAGAAAAGAAATCAACTGCACGTTGACATTTGCGTACCGTGTCTTGTCTCGTGGTTATCCAGTGTGTTATAAGGCCCAACAAATAGTTGTGGTTCATGCAACAGTCCAGAATATACTAGGTTTTGTGTGTGTTTATTTTCAGTGTATCCGTTCAATAGTAATAGTTAGACATATGCACATGTCAATGACATGATTTTTGGTCAAGTTAATGTGAGGGATATAACAAATAGTGAACCAGTTTAAACATGGGTGGGTTCATGTCGAAATTGACCTACGTTGAGACGTTGCTTTGTTTTGGCCTTTGTTTTCAGAACATTCTAAAATAGGTAGGATGGGATCAATATACTTGGTAGGGTCTGCCCGCACCACAATATAAGTTATTGTGATTCTACACAGGCTATATGGTGTAATATTGCCCGTCTGGAGGTATGTTCACCCGAGGCGATAGCCGAGGGTGAACATACCTTCAGACGGGCAATATTACATCATATAGCCTGTGTAGAATCACAATAACGTATTTGTCATACCGCAGATCCGTTATTTGGCCTTATAAACATATCTCTTCTTTTGATCTTTGCGTTTTTTCAGGCAGAAAAATAATCCGAGATTCGATTTTCTACCGTCAGTCTTAATTTAAAGGCGTAAATGAACATTTTGTTTTTTTATTAAACGAAAACAAACTAAATATGGAGTAAGAAATCCATCGAAAACGACTTTATGACAGTTTTTTTATATCGTGTAATTTAATTGATATTCCACTGCTCTATCGATCTGCTCTCCATTTGGCGCCTCCAGAAGAATGCGACTGGTTCCCAAATATTCGCTGTCATTGCTACGCCGCGCCTCGTGCGTGGAACCCATACTTTATGACACAGTCACGAAGCCAATTCTGTTGAGATTTGAAAACACTAAATGGGACAGTTTGTGGCATTTTTCGCTCATATTTTGATGAGCGAAGAATATTTATGGAAAAATAAACAATAAAGACTGGTTTTGAGTGTACAATTTGTTACTTTTATTGATCAATTCGGGGTTTTATTGTGTTTAGTGAGGAATACAATTCGCAATCTGTAGACGCTTGCAAACTGTGTCTGCATTGGACGCGAGGCGCCGGAGGGGAATCGAAATTCCTGTATGTCCGACGGTCTTGGCAGGTCATATAATATATATGACCAGGCAAGCTAGCCAATCAAAAGCCGAGAAACTTATCTGCGGTATGACAATCCTTTTTATAGACACTAGGAACTTAACTCACGTAAGTTGGACATTTTACGAGAAGTAATGTAACGACAAACTCCGCCAATTATAACACTGTTGTATAGCCCGGAGCTAGTTCTAAGGAAAGTTACTCGTATTTTCCCAAAATAGGTAACCTATTTTATATAACGTATGATACAAATACTTACCCAAACGTTTAGCTCTCAAGTGGAAGACTCGGAAATGTGACACAAACAAAAATGCTCAGTAAAAATACCATTACCCAACCCGCAGTCTCCGCGAAAGTCGTCAGTCCGTCGGACATGTCCGTTAATATTGCCGCCGGTCCGACGGTAAACCGGATTTTTTTTTTTTACTTTTTTATTCTAAGCTTCAATGAAATCACCTTCCTTTGGTATGTGCTTCTGGTGCTAGCTATATTTTCTTATATGACTGATATACTTAAAACGCTAAGAAGGTCTTTAATATCAATTTTTATTTTTTATAAAAAAAATTCGGTCTGGTAAATTTTTGTCCGGTCTGGTAAAAATGTCAAGTTTACGAGACCGAATGTCCTGTAGAAAATCGGTTTCGCGGAGACTGCACCCGCAAACATGGGTCGCGTACAGTACATTACAATACCAGGTTGGGGTAATGGGATTTTGTAAAGGGCATTTTTTTGTGTCATAATTCCGAGTTTTCCACCTGTGGTTTAGCCGATACGAGCCCATCCACTGTTAAGCCGTTATTTTCACAATGATTTATTATTTTTTCTTACATTTCAGACAGTAGTTTATATAAATCTAACGGTGAATTACACCACTCGGCAGCAGTAGTTTACACCACTCTCGTGCTTACCATATAAGGAGAAATGACGTCAGTAACGTCCTAATGACGTGTTTCAGTCGGTCAATCAAATGCTGTTCTCAGACACACCCTCTGAATCACGTGACAGTCGTCGTCACTACGGCCCGTCTCCAGAAATTAATTCGCATAACTCTTGGTCATATTTTACGCTTGATTAGCTTTGTTTTTTTTATGACAAATCTATGTGAAATGTAAGAAAAGTTTATTTAACCAGGTGATCTGATTATCTTGAAATAATTCCTTCGCTCACTTGTTTGTTTAGCGGAAGGACCGAATCGCTCGTGCATTATTTCACGATAATCAGTTCACCTGGTTAAATAAACGGTATTTCTTATAGTTCAGCCAGTAGTTTACACAAATGTAACGGTGAATTACACCACTCGGTTCAGTAGAACGGTAGTAGTTTACGCCACTCTCTTGTTTACCATATATGGAGAAATGACGTCAGTAACGTGTTTGTTTCCTTCGACCAATCTCATCACGATCTCGGACACATTCTCCGAATCGCGTGAAATTTAAGAGCATGCTTATTTAACCAGATGAGCTGACTAATTATCTTGAAATAGTGCCCTCACGATCGAGTCCTACAGCTTAAACAAACCCAGTTCGCAACGCTCACTGGTGTGTTTAGCGACCCAATCATGCGTGCATTATGTCACGATAATCAGCTCACCTGGTTAAATAAACGGTATTTATAGTGATTACCTCATCTGCGATCGTCACGTCTACTCCGGCCGTCAATCCGTCTTCTTCGCCAACTCCTACAGTACTTGCTACTTCGACCGTCAATCCGTCTCCTTCGCCAACTCCTACAATACAGACTACTACGACCGTCAATCCGTCTCCTTCGTCAACTCATACAGTACAGGCTACTACGACCGTGAATCTGTCTCCTTCGCCAACTCCTACAGTATATGTTACTCAGACCGCCACACCGTCTCATTCGTCAACTCCTACAATTCATTCTACTCAGGTCGTCACATCGCCTTCTTCAGCAGCTCCGCCGACTACAGTAAGTATATATTATCATTTGGTTCAATGTAACCCGAATTTCGTACCTGTAAGAACCACGAGAACGTATCCACACATAATACTGCGGCTTCCACTCCTTCAGCAGCTTCACATACAGCCCGAATGTGCTGTCTGTTTCTGTTACATGTAAGTCGAGTTGCATTACAAACAGATTTCTTTGAATCGGATGGTATCGAATGTTGTTTAACTTGGTCCGATTCAAATTTCTCTACAGAATGTTCAGATTACATTGGGGTCAGCGTGTAAGTGCACACACGAACGAACACGACAGGTTGGTTCCAACCTGTCGTGTTCGTTCGTGTGTGGGTTCCAACCTGTCGTGTTCGTTCGTGTGTGCACTTACACGCTGACCACACTGTAACTATATAAGCAATGCTGCTAAATTTGGTATTGGCGGACTCCTAGTGTTAAAGATACATGTCCACTCAGTAGGCACAAACTGTTTTTTATATCAGGGACATCATCTGAGACATTTTCTGGCAAAAAAACATGTATTCACCATTACCCCACGTATTGATTGGCATTATTATACATTTTATATCAGACGTAAATGTTCACACTGATATCAGGGGCGATAACCGTGCTTCCTTAAAATGTTAACGGACATTACTATTTGTTATCTGTATTTATTTTTTTGGTGTGCAATTATCATAATTTATAATCTGTCGAAAATAGTATTTTGTCAGGTGACGCATTTAATTAGTATAAATAAATAAAAACTATCGTGCCTCATTTGCATATGACAATAACCTGACACATGTACCACCGCGCATCATTATCAGTAAAATATTTATTACAACATGATTATATCTGTATAGCGGCACTTGTAATTTTTAGAACGGATGAAATAGTGACACAATTATACACTTATTTAGTTCCTATAAAGAACATTGTGTGCTTACTGAGTGGGTATGTACCTTTAACGGCTGAAACAGGGTCATCATTAGACCACCAATCGCGTGATCCCATACCCTGTTTCTGCTTGTGTCTAAGCATAATTAGAACGTGTTTCATCAATTTACCATCCCAGCCACCCTTTAACTTTAACCACATGTGATTTCTGTCTGCAGACGCCAAAGCCGGTGACCTGTGTTAACGGCACGTGTACCGGCTTCAACGACACTTGTGTGGCCAGTATCAATACCACGTGTACAACTACAGGATCAGAAAAATGCTTTGTAAGTATGGTTAGTTACAGGCATACAGGTACACCACCACCTGTGCTAATATTGCCAATGTTTGTCAATTTCTTCTTTACAAAATACTTAACTATTGTGGTAGGAAGCAAGCAGCTTGATTGTCTGTACCTGAGCTGTGTTACAGCTCAGGCACAGCCAATCAAACTGCTTGATGACTGTGCGTTGATATTTATAATAGATGTTCAGAAACGTTGACATCTGGGCGAGATTAACGCAGGCTGTGGTATAGTCGTAAATACACAGCCTGTGATGTTCATAATGTTTTCATTAATGCTTCAAGACTGCTGAGATAAAATATAACTTGTTGCAAACAATCAGAAAACACAACTTTACGTATTTATAGACCTTGGTCCGTTACTTCAACCTGTGACTGACTGCAGTCCAGTATTGTTAACATCGCGTTTAAGCAAGTTTCTACCTTATTCGTGAATTTATGTCAAATATTGATTGCGTACTAAGTAAGAAATCCATTCTCTATATAATTTATACTGGCTAAACATTAACAAACAAAACAAATTATGGAAGATACATTTGTTCATGTAAGTATTAATTGTGTGGTTCAATGTATTGACTCACAGCAGCATGACGCTGGCAACGGTCTACACGATGGGGATATGAAAATAGATTGGCTGATAAATATAAGTACAGTGGAACCTCGCTAAACCGGACACCCTGTGAAGTCCTCAGGGTGTCCGCTTTAGCGAGGTTTCACTATAAATCAGGCATTTGATTATTCCGACCCATAGTTGTGTGCTATGCAATCACGAACAGGCATTATCAACTGAGATAAATGACCAAGATAACCCATCAAATTTATGATCACATATGTTCTTGTTGTCCGGTTTAGAGAGGTTCCACTGTATTAATTCTGCAGTTTAAATAAGTATCAATTTTGCAGTTCAATGTATTCAACAAGACGGTGGAAAATACCTACACGGTGGGGTGCACAGTTACCAGTGGGGAGTGCGCTGCTGCTCACACACTCTGCTGTACAACAGACAAGTGTAACAATAAAACAATCCCGACGACAACACCGTCACCGTCACCAACGACAACACATGGCTCAGCCTCTACCATACAGGCGTGGTCGGCGTGTTTAATTGCAATCACGGCCATGATTGTAAGAATCTGTTAAAAACCCGAGTTGAGCATTTCATCCCTAAATACATTTATTGCGTAACATAGGCTTTCACAGTGTAATAACAGGGTGTAGTAACAATAATAATACAATAGTGTAATAACTATACAAAATGAATCCACTACAGAAAACACGCTAGGTGGTCATTACAGATTCGACAGATTGTGCTGTGCTTATGCAATATAGAATATACCATTTGTTTTGATTTCATATGAGATTTATTAAACTTGCTGACTGATTTCATAAAAAACGAGGCATAGCCTCGTTTCTTATGAAATCAGTAAACTCGTTTAATAAATATCATATTAAATCTTCACTCATGTAAGATCATCTATATAATACATTGGCATTGAATCCTTGATACTATTTGGGCTATTCCAATAATTAGAAATGGAGTATTTTGCCAAAATATTACAAATTATGATAAACACTGTAGATCTAGGTCTGTGTTTGCAAATAGTAATGCATGTGGGGTTTGAAAGATATCTAAGTTAGCAACCTGTGCCTATTTCATGTATGATCAGGCCAGGATAGGCAATTAATGTAAATAATGTGCGTGCATAATATGCATACTGTTTTGTTGTTATTCTCTTCTTATATTCTACTAATATTGTCTATAGTTTACTTACATGGGTTCATTATGTGCCTATAAACACACTGATTTACCACACATATCAAGCCAATTAACCCTTTCACCCTAAATAACTGGAATGGACCGTGAACTGTTAATTTTGCGACCAATTCAATCGTCATAAAATGTTGTTCAGACTAGTTCATTTATAAGCAGGGAATTTTGTTGTGTTGTTTTTTCTTCTAAAATATGAAAATGACTTGCAAAAATTGCATATCCTGATGAGACGGCTCGTTGCGAGCCGGCTCATCTGGATCTGCACTGTTTGCAAACACTGCCAAAGAGGTATGTAGTGTTGATTGGGTTAAGTGTCGACCCTGAGTAATCAGATTATTAGACGGCAATCCAAATGGTTAACTGACCTTGACAAACAGTGTAGATCCAGATGAACAGGCTCGTAACCAGCCGTCTCATCAGGATCTTCACTTTTTGCAAGTAACTTTCCAAAAAACACCCTTTTCATAAATGGACTAGTCTGAAAATCATTATGTGATGGTTTGATTGGTTGCAAAATTAACATATGAAAATCCATTCCAGTTACTTAGGGGTGAAAGGGTTAATTCATGTAGGACGCAAAAGAGGGCCAGTACATACTTATGTATTACTAGTCAACTTTATAGACGTGTGAAACGAACATCAGTTGGCAGGATTTTATTCATTGGCCACAAAAAGTTCAAATACAAAATAGCATATGAATCGTCCTGTATGATATTCAATGTCAACGTGACGTTGACAGTTTTCTTCAAAATCTTATAGGGATGGTGAATAAATAGATTGAGAAGAAACCCATTCCACCGCAACTATGAGTAGACTAGGCTAGTTACATATTAAAGGTACATGCCCACTCGGCAACAAAATGTTCTTTATAGGAATTAAATAAGTGTATAATTGTGTCACTATTACACCAGTTCTAAAAATTACAAGTGCCCGCTATACATAGAGATGTCTAATCATTTAGTAATATTTATTTTACTGATAGTGACTCGCGGTGGTATCATGTTATTTTCATATGAAAACGAGGCATGTTACTTTTTAAATATTATTAAATGCGTCACCTGGAAAAATAATATTTTCGACAGATTATAAAGTATGATCACTGAACAAAAAAAAAGAGTTGAACTGGTCGAATTGGTGGAATAGTAACACAATTATACACTTAATTCATATATAGAATATTGTGTGCCTACTGAGTGGGTATGTACCTTTAACTGACCCTCGTAAATAAGCACCTTTATTAGGATATAAAAATAGAAGTGCTATGACATTACGACATTCTGTCAAGTAATCGAGCACAAACTTCTACTTGTTTTGTTTCTTGTTGTAGTAGCCTAGTTTGTTTGTATTTATGGCTGTTCATTCGTGTGTGATGAACACGCATGGTCACATGGAAAATGCCATTAAAAAACCTTATATATCGGTTTCCACATTATCGTATGTGTTCACCATCTCAATGAAAAGCCAAACAAAACAAGTTAACTTTTTATATCGTCTAAATCACGCTAAAATACATTGATATATGTCTGTTTGGTAATTTGAACTTGTGACTGTGACTGGAGACATGAGACTTATGGAATTTGTGACTGGTGCTGATCAGGGCTTACATTATTCGCTATTAAGTTAGGCAAACAGCTGTCATGCTTCTAGATGCATGTAACATGGAACCTCTCCGAACCGGACACACCTCCCAGGGTGTCCGGTTATGAGATGTTTCACTGTAAATCAGACATGTTAGCACTTCATGACACATTCTAGTGTTTTGCAATCATGAAACGTAATTGTAATCAGATATACATAGCAGCGAAACACATCTAAGGTAAACATCTGTATTTTCCCGAGGTTACGGCTTAGAGGGGTTCCACCGTATATACCATTATCGAGCTACATGAGTGATCTAGCAGCTCAGACGATAGACTGACCATACATGCCATAAACGTCATTTCTCCAGCCACATCACCACTGCCATTGGCTGAGCAGTACAGTGTTCGAATTACGTGGCGTATGACGTCAATAACGTCGCGGTTTAGCATTCCTCGTGAAACACAGTAGTTGCGAACGGTAACTATTGCAATCTACTCCCGTACCGTCAGTAGTCTGGCGACGGACGGTACGGGAGTAGATTGCAAGAGTTACCGTTCGTAACATGAAACACATAGCACAATGTTGGTATAAGCCACGTCGGCATACACATTAAAGTTAGTTGAAATGTAAATCGTTTGTTGTTGTTTATTGCTTGATTTAAGGGTCCCAATTGGCTCTTTGGCCTTGAATACCCGCTGATCAAGCCGCTACATGGCACACCTGGTTAGAACCAGTTGTTAGAGCGGGAAATATATATTTAAGTGTATTTCATAAACTCCAGTGCCAGTCGGAGGTCGTAACCTCTCGGCTACAATGAAATGTAAATCGAAGGGGTCAATGGCACAATGTGACAAAACTCCACAAGGGAGCTAACCATTCCTTCAAGTTACCCATTCAAGTGTTACCGGGTTTAACGATATTCACTGACGAGAATTTATATGTTTTCTGCAATGATATTATGTTGATTTTAACAACAATACTGGCCACGTGTCTCGATTAAAAATGAGACAAGACATGTGATATTGTACCTAAATAGTTGTGCAATTTTTCATGAAAATGTTTACAGAAACTGTGATATTTTATGTAAATGACGTCAAAAGGTGACGAAATGTACGGAAAATATCGTACATTTTATAAATAGTGTTCATAAAATAAATCGCACATCTTATTTACTAAATTACATTACGGACTGCCTCTACTCTCTGTAAAAGCCGATTGTTTTATGCTACATGCATAATGTATATATATCCCAAATGGACAATTGCCTCGATACTTAATCTATCTATTGTATAGGTTAGAAGACACCAAATGGTGCGAAATCGCCCAGGGTGTATGCAAAAGTAGTCCGGTATAAAACAATAGTGCGGGTGTTTTGAGGTCATAGGCACCGTTTGCTTGCAAATCTTGATCCATTACTATCCAGTTTCACTTGAGGAACATTTTGAGGTGCCTTTAACACCAGTTTTCAGCATATTTGTAGCATTTAAAAAAACCCACTGAACCTGTTGTTCACTTGATGTAAACGGAGTTTCCGTGGCCAAAAAATGTGCACAATATTGGAGGATATGACAAGGTTGGATTTTCCTTTCTTATGAGTAAGTGAACCTATTGTTTAGTTCATGTAGAATCAGTACAGACTGGCTGCAGGTCATGTACAAGTGGGTCCCACAGCATCCATACGAATAGTGAAAGTAGGAGAGACTGGCCTTATTGGATGGCATTCGGTTAAATTATATAGTACAATTAGTTGGTGGTGTCTAACCTATACAATAGCCAGTTGTGTGCTTCCAATGCGTTGCTGTTTTAGAGAGGTTGTATTGTATAGAAGCATACTCATGTTGTATTTCAATTAAATTTCGTGATGGCGAGCATCAACGCTTTCTACTCGGACTACGATACTGGGCGGTAAAAAATAGTGCGAGTTAAAAATGATCACTTAAATAATCTCATTTGAGACACGCCATGTGATTTTGTACCTAAGGACATGTGCGATTTTTCATGAAATATATTTACAGCCATTATCATAGCAAATGCGGAATTGAATTCGTCGACGACGGAAAATTTCGTAAATTTTGTAAACGTTTTTCATCAAATATCGCACATGTTCTTATAGTATATTAGTATATACCAAATCACCTGCCGTGTCTCAATTATGTGAGTAAAGGTTTAGTTTTGAGAGAGCGTTGTTCCGAGTTTCCATATGATGCGTACATAGAGAATAGTATGTTAGTGTCGTTTATGGGGAAAATATCTGTCAAGCCCGTTTCCGTGCAGCGCCAGATATTTTTCCCATTCACGGCACTAACCTACTATTCTATTTATCCCGTCAACACTACAAATAGCTTTACAATGCAAACAAATAACCCCAGCCGCATCCACTAAATCGGATAATCGACTAGTATGACAACCGCACATATTCAAACGCAGTGATTAGGTCGTATTGACAGGATATCAACAATGTTTCACGGCACATACACACTGTGTTGACGGGATAATATTTATTATACGGAAACATGTAAATGGTATGCTGCACATGCAGACCTGCACAAATCGGCTCCAGCTGTTCTAATCTATATTATCACCCCTCGCCAATATTCCCAAGTTGTATCCCCGGGTTATTAGGAAAACCAGACATGTTCTGGTATGTGTGTGGTATAAATTACTTAGATGTTATGATACAGTGCAGATCCTGATCAGACTGTGCGGATGCACAGTCTGATCTGGATCTACACTGATCACAAAACCCATAAGCCCCAGCTCTCCAGGCACAGCCACATATGTGATTGTGACTGACGATAAAAAAACATATGGCACCTTTGGCCTTAGTAGCTCGTGATTGCTGCAACATGATACTGATAAATGCAATTCGTTATATGGGGCTTATGACATTTCTAACCTGTGTAGCTCCTGATCAAAAAACTAACCTCTGTAGTCTGATAACGATTTACATGTATATTTTGCTTGTTAGACGCATGACGGGTGTTTATTTGATTGATGCTGTGGCGAAAAGTGTAAATCCTGATCAGATTGTGCGGATGCACAGGCTGATCTGGATCTACACTGGTCGCAAACCCCATATGCCCCATTTCTCCAGTAATAGCCACATGTGAGACACGCCATGTGATAAATTGTACCAAAGAACATGTGCGATATCTCATGAAACATATTTACAAAATGGCGAATGACGTCGGAATTTGACGTTACAGACAGAACAATCCGGTACATGTAAGTCGCCCAGCGTTACAGACAGAACATTCGGGTTTCATGCAAGTCGCCTTGCGTTACAGACAGAACATTCCGGTATAAGTAAGTCGCCTTGCGTTACAGACAGAACGATAGTAACTTTTGATTGAATAACTAACTAGTGGACCTTACATGAGTAATTATTTAATATAATATTTATTAAAGAAAAAACAGTTTACATATTTCATACGAAACGAGGCTATGCCGACATTCTTATTAAACCAGTCAACGAAATTAATAAATACCATATCAAATAATTTCACATGACTGTGTGATCGTCTTTATTGCATAAATACAGCCTTGCGTTACAGACAGAACATTCCGGTACATGTAAGTCGCCTTGCGTTACAGACAGAACATTCGGGTTCCATGTAAGTCGCCCAGCGTTACAGACAGAACATTCGGGTTACATGTAAGTCGCACCGCGTTACAGACAGAACATTCGGGTTACCTGTAAGTCGCCTTGCGCTACATACAGAAAATTATGGTTACGTGTAAGTCGCCTTGCGTTACAGACATGCAGATCGCCCTGCGTTACAGACAGAACATTCGGGCTGCATGTAAGTTGCCTTGCATTACATACAACAAAATCGGGTTACATCTACGTCGGACCGCGTTACAGACAGAACATTCGGGGTTGCATGTAAGTCGCTTTGCGTTACGGACATAACATTCGTGTTACATCTAAGTCGCCTTGCGTTACAGACAGAACATTCGGGTTACATGTGAGTCGCCCTGCGTTACAGACAGAACATTCGGGTTACAAGTAAGTCGCCCTGTGTTGCAGACACAACATTCGGGTTACATGTAAAACGCCTTGCATTACAGAAATAACATTCGTGTTACATGTAAGTCGCCTTGCATTACAGACAGAACATTCGGGTTACATGTAAGTCGCCTTGCGTTATAGACAGAACATTCGGGATACATGTAAGCCGCCCTGCGTTACAGACAGAACATGTTGGGACAGAAAATTACAGACAGAACATTCGGATTACAAGTAAGTCGCCCTGTGTTGCAGACAGGTTATTCGGGTTACATGTAAGTCGCCTGGCATTACACACATAATATTCGGGTTACAGCTATGTCACACGGCGTTACAGACAGAACATTCGGGTTACCTGTAATTCGCTATGCGTTACAGACAGAACATGCGTGTTATATCTAGGTTGCCCAGCGTTACATACATACAATTCGGGATACATGTAAGTCGCCCTGCGTTACAGACAGAACATTCGGGTTACATGTGAGTCGCCCTGCGTTACAGACAGAACAATCGGATTACAAGTAAGTCGCCCTGTGTTGCATACAGAACAGTGGGGTTACATGTAAGTCGCATGGCATTACATACAGAAAGTTCGGGCTACATCTACGTCGCACCGCGTTACAGACAGAACATTCTTGTTGCATGTAAGTCGCTTTGCGTTACGGACAGACCATCCGGGTTACCTGTAATTTGCCCTGCGTTACAGACAGAACATTCGGGTTACATCTAGGTTGGCCTGCGTTACATACATAAAATGCGGGTTACATGCAAGAGTGATAATTCGGGGTACATGTGAGTCGCCCTGCGTTACAGACAGAAATGTTGGTTTACATCCAAGCCGCACCGCGTTACAGTCAGAACATTCGTGTTACACGTAAGACGCCTTGTATTACAGACAGATAATTCGGGTTATACATAAGTCGCATTGCGTTAAAGACATAAAATGCGGGTTACATGTCCTCGTAACAGAGCGATAATTCGGGCTACATAGAACATTTGGGTTATATGCGAGTAACCCTGCGTTACAAACAGAACATTTGGGTTACATCTAAGTCGCACCGAGTTACAGACAGAACATTCGGGTTACATGTAAGTCGCCCAGCGTTACAGACAGATAATAACATGTGAGTCGCCCTGTGGGTTACATCCAAGTCGCACCGAGTTACATTCGGGTTACATGTAAGTCGCACCGCGTGACAGACGTAACATACGTGTTACAAGTAAATCGCCCTGGTGTTACAGACAGAACATTCGGGTTCCATGAAAGTCGCCCCGCGTTACAGACAGAACATTCGGGTACCATGTAAGTCGCCCTGTAATTCGCCCTGTGTTACAGACAGAACATTCGGGTTCCATGTAAGTCGCCCAGCGTTATGTACATTCGGGTTACATGTAAGTCGCCCTGTGTTCCGGTTACATGTAAATCGCCCTACGTTACAGACAGAACTGTCGGGTTACATGTAAGTCGCCTTGCGTTACAGACAGAAAATTCGGGTGACGGTCTGGTCAGATCATCTTACAACGTAATTGTCACGACCGGGTGACACCGGGATAGTTTACTAAAGGGATGGAACACCAAGCACGTTGTGGACAATGATGATGTATTTACATAAATGAAATGCACAAACAATGGATGGTAATGTCAGTACGGACAACATCCGCCAAAGGCACTCGCACAACCAAGGCACCTCCACAATTCTGGAACAGGTAGGTATAGTTCAACAGTATACGTCATCATGACCAGGATCAAGATCCAATGTTAGAGTTCCGATAATTATCTCCGGCTTCCGCCATGATGGTAGTGACGTTCTAATGACGTCGTAAAGTTACTTGTAACTATAAGATACAGAGCCTACTTGGGCGGATGGGGTCAATAACACATAGGTGAACGTCCTTAGAGATTCATCGTCCTTGGACGGAATGACGTCACCGGAATGATGCCCCACTCGATACGCCCTTGGTCCACGCGGAGCAGAGTCCCCGCTGGTACACGGTGTCGTGTTGTGGACTCCAGAATAAATAGATATGTGTTACGTACTGGTTATACGCATACACATAGGATGGACGTGCCGTCGCTCGTTGCTGACTGTCTGTTTGACTGCCTAGCTGGTGTACTGGCTGGGACTACAAAAACACAACGGTGTTGTTACCAGAATGTAACGTGTTATAGTCTCAATAATAGTCACAGTAGTGCACATGAAATCAATATTATGATTGCATGGCAATACTAAACAACATCATATATTACAATGATGAAACATGATAAATTGCAATGTACACAAAGATATTTTCACTAATTGGAAGAAGGGGGCTGATGGAATTCATAAGTCGGAAAATGCGATATAACACATTAATGAACAGCCACTATATCTAGTGTACCCAACGATATATATCTTCACAGCCGTACATGTGAATACAGACGTCATTCACAGTTATTTACCATTAGTAAACAAACATGTAATTGCGACAGGCCTTATCCTGATCAGACTGCCCGTGGCCAACTGCGCTAACTTAATAAAGAGCAACTGTGCCAAGCATTTTCCTGTGCAGACTCACAGTATTACATTACTAATGATAAACACTGTATACTCTAATCAGACTGTAGGATTCCACAGGCTGACCCAAAGCATCAGTGATTGAACCACATTATACTTCACATCATGTCATTATTGCAGCTTAATGACGTATAAATCAGTGCATTTAGTGCAGAACTGTCTGATCTGGCCCATCCTGGTCACAATAGCATTTACAATATTTACATTACACTGTGAACGTATATGACTTAATAAAATGAATGTACAGACGACTGGGTTAGGAGATTACATGTGTCCCCCATAGAGTAAATGAAAGTCGTCCAGAAAATTCACGTTACAATTGTGACATGTTTAAAATTGGCAATATTCCGATGTATTGTACAGGGCGTAGAACTGATATTGGACTGAATCGTAATATAAAATGCATAGCTAATGTTAGTAAACATTTCAATCGAGTTCGCCCTTCATTTACAAATGCAATAAATTGCTAATGCAATTAGTCAGAGTGACATGCAAAAACAACACATGAGAATAATATGCCATTACAATACTCACGGAATGCTCCCACGTGCCAGTACTGTAATAGTTATCATTTACACGCAAACACGACGAATTAATGAATCAATAATATTTGATTAAGGGAGATAATCTACATCAGCGAATACATGCCATACGGCTTTTATTGACCAAGCATTTGGTCGAAACGGGTCCAAATGAAATAGTGCAGTATTATTGAGGATATGATAACAATGCGGAGAATCGCCGGTCTTGGCAAGATTCAGACTTAAATGGCAGCATTAGAAAGTAACTAAAACATATGTACTCACCAATTCCCAGTGAAAGCTTGCGATCCAATGTGTCACAAGAATGTAATTGAGTGTCCGACTGATAGTATATGGTGCTAGATCAAATATATATTCCCACCCTGACGCACAAATTTCCTCATGTAGTCTGCCTGTCAATGTAAAAACTATGTGCCAACATTTGGCTTACAATTTTGAGTAAGTGGACTAATGTTCTAACAATCAGTCTAGCTCATGAGATATCTGGTGAATTAATCTGAACTACTTCAGTCATAAGTAGATATGACCTACTAGGTAATTAGTCTACCATCCAAGTCTGCATAAACAGTGTAAATCACCCAGATATAACCAGTGCAAAATCCAACACTGGTGGTCCGTGCACGTTTTCGGATAAAGCGCTCTTCTCTCCAGCGGTGTATTCCACGGGAGGGATATTTCACACACTAATACATATTCGTTCGTCTGTACTAGAATTCGATTATAGTGCTCTAGACTAGTATTGTGTGACCCGTGTTACAAATAATGGATGATAAAGAAAATAGTCGGCTACGATTCGTGACAGTGATGTATGATAAATATTAAGTATATTTTCTGTATGGTTTCTGTCAGAAACCAGCAGTCAGCGAAATAAAAATTGCCATGAAAACAAACAATAAATCGACTCTTAAGGCCTATTATTAGAGATCAATATATGTGGGGTTTTATTCCATGGCGAATTTTTATTTCTGTGACTTTCTGCTGGTTTCTAAACATAATTAGGAAATGTTTCACTATTTTACCATCCTTGCAACGCTTTGTCCACCTGTGATTTCTGTCTGCAGACGCCAAAGCCGTTAACCTGTGTTGACGGCACGTGTAGCGGCTTCAACACCACTTGTTACGCCAGTCTCAATGCCACGTGTATAGCTACAGGATCAGGAAAGTGCTTTGTAAGTATGGTTGGTTACAGGCATACAAGTACACCACCACCTGTGCTAATATTGCCAATGTTTGTCATTTTTGTTATTACAAAATACTTGACTATTGTGCTAGGAAGCAAGCAGCTCGATTGGCTGAACCTGAGCTGTGCTACAGCTCAGGCACAGCCAATCGAACTGCTTGACTGTGCGTTGATATTTCCAATAGATGTTCAGAAACGTTGACATCTGGGCGAGATTACCGCAGGCTGTGGTATAGTCGTAAATACACAGCCTGCGATGTTCATAATGTTTTCATTAATTTCATTATTTATTTATACTAATTAAATGCGTCACCTGAATAAATAATATTATATACAGATTATAAAGTATGAGCATTGCACATCAAACAATAAATACAGAGAATAAATAGCAATGTCCGTTAACATTTAAGGAAACACGGTTATCGCCCCTGATATCAGTGTTGAAATTTTACGTCTTATATAAAATGTATAATAATGCCAATCAATGCGTAGTTTAATGGTGAATGAATGTTCAGTTTGCTAGAAAATGTCTCCGATATAAAGAACATGTTGAGCCTATTGATTGGGCATGTACCTTTAACAAACAAAACACATTATGGAAGATACATTTGTTCATGTAAGTATTAATTGTGTAGTTCAATGTATTGACTCACAGCAGCAGGACGCTGGCAACGGTCTACACGGTGGGGATATGAAAGTATATTGGCTGATAAATATAAGTACAGTGGAACCTCGCTAAACCGGACACCCTGGGAAGTCCCCAATGTGTCCGGTTTAGCGAGGTTTCACTATAAATCAGGCATTTGATTATTCCGAGCCATAGTTGTGTGCTATGCAATCACGAACAGGCATTATCAACTGGGATACA
Organism: Conchocele bisecta; assembly: GCA_029237695.1. Classification (NCBI taxonomy): domain Eukaryota; kingdom Metazoa; phylum Mollusca; class Bivalvia; order Lucinida; family Thyasiridae; genus Conchocele; species Conchocele bisecta. The sequence continues at coordinate 71,565,262 of CM055267.1, forward strand.
TGACCAAGATACCCATCAAATTTATGATCACATATGTTCTTGTTGTCCGGTTTAGAGAGGTTCCACTGTACTAATTCTGAAATTTAAATAAGTATCAATTTTTCAGTTGAATGTATTGACTCCCGCCAACGAGACGGTGAAAAATACCTACACGGTAGGATGCACATCTTCAGCCAGTGGGGACTGCACTGGCCCAGCCTGTACCATACAGGCGTGGTCGGCGTGTTTCATGGCAATCACGGCCATGATTGTAAGAAGCTTTTAAAAACCCGTTATTGCGTAACATAGGATTTTACAGTGTAATAACAGTGTGTAGTAACAATCATAATACAGTAGTGTAATAAATATACAAAATGAGGCCACTACAGAAAACACGCTAGGTGGTTATTACAGATTCGACAGATTGTGCTGTGCATAGCCTCGTTTCTTATGAAATCAGTAAACTCGTTTAATAAATATAAATCTCTCATGTAAGATCCTCTATATAATACATTGAGATTGAATCCATGATAATCTTTGGGCTATTCCAATAATTAGAAATGGAATATTTTTCCAAAATATTACAAATTCTGATATACACTGTATATCTAGATCTGTGTTTGCAAATATTAATGCATGTGGTGTTGAAAAGATATCTAAGTTAGCAACGTGGGCCTATTTCATGTAGAAGGATCAGGCCAGGATAGGCAATTAATGTAAATAATGTGCGTGCATAGAATGCATACTGTTTTGTTGTTTTTCTCTTCTTATATTCTACTAATATTGTCTATAGTTTATTTACATGAGTTCATTATGTGCCTATGAACACGCTGATGTACCACACCTATCAAGCCAATTAACCCTTTAACCCGAACTAACTGGAATGGACTGTGAAGTGTTAATTTTCCGACCAATCCAATCGCCATAAAATGTTGTTCAGACTAGTTCATTTATAAGCATGGAATGTTGTTATGTTGTTTTTTCTTCTAAAATATGAAAATGACTTGCAAAAAGTGCAGATCCTGATGAGACGGTTCGTTACGAGCCGGCTCATCTGGATCTGCACTGTTTGCAACACTGCCAAAGAGGTATGTAGTGTTGATTGGGTTAAGTGTCGACCCTGAGTAATCAGATAATTAGACGGCAATCCAAATGGTTAACTGACCTTGACAAACAGTGTAGATCCAGATGAGCAGGCGCGTAGCCAGCCATGTCATCACGATCTTCACTTTTTGCAAGTAACTTTCAATAAAACACCCTTTTCATAAATGGACTAGTCTGAAAATCATTATGTGATGGTTTGATTGGTTGCAAAATTAACATATGAAAATCCATTCCAGTTACTTAGGGGTGGAAGGGTTAATTCATGTAGGACGCAAAAGAGGGCCAGTACATACTTATGTATTCCTAGTCAACTTTATAGACGTGTGAAACGAACATCAGTTGGCAGAATTTATTCATTGCCCACACAAAGTTCAAATACAAAATAGCATATGAATCGTCATGTGTGATATTCAATGTCAACATGACGTTGACATTTTTCTTCAAAATATTATAGTGATCGTGAATAAATAGATTGAGAAGAAACACAGTCCACCACAACTGTAAGTAGACTAGGCTGGTTACATATTAAAGGTACATGCCCACTCAGCAACACAATGTTCTTTATAGGAATTAAATAAGTGTATAATTGTGTCACTATTGCACCACTTCTAAAAATTGCAAGTGCCCGCTATACATAGCGATGTATAATCATTTAGTAATATTCATTTTACTGATAGTGACTCGCGGTGGTATCATGTTATTTTCAAGAAAACGAGGCATGATATTTTTTAAATATTTATATATTAAATGCGTCACCTGAAAAAATAATATTTTCGACAGATTATAAAGTAAGCTCATTGAAAAAAAGAAAAAAGAGTTGAACTGGTCGAACTGGTGGAATTTTGACACAATTATACACTTATTTAATTCATATATAGAATATTGTGTACCTACTGAGTGGGTATGTACCTTTAACTGACCCTCGTAAATAAGCACCTTTACTAGGATATAAATATAGAAGTCCTATGACATTACGACATTCTGTCGAATAATCGAGCACAAACTTCTACTTGTTTGCTTTTCTTGTTGTAGTAGTACAGTCGACTCGCGTTATGTCGATATCGATGGGAGACAGAGAATGACGTCGACATAAACGTAGTTCGACATAAAAAAATATCAATATTCACCCCAAACATTCGGTACATTTAACACTCGTGTATAATCTGATAAGTATGTGTCAATTTCCTGTGTTTCGTGCCGGCATACGGTTGTCGTAAAATATAGATTATCAACGTATCAATATTATTATTGTTTATTCTTCTAATTAATACACAATAAAATACTCTTACACGCACTGCATGTGTTTAGTGTTGACATGTTATTATTTCCATGTTTTATTGGTCGCAACAATTTGCAACATTGTTTTTCCGGCGATCACGTGATGTGATCGAGTGGAGATATTCTATAAATAGCATCATATTGCTTGTGACCAAGCAACCACCACCAGTCGTGAGTCACGTGACATTGACGGGTTATTGTACTGCATATCACAGGGGCGTGTCACAGGGGCGCGAATAGTGAAATGTTCGAATCGGTACATTTGTGTCTTGTAAAAAAATACAAGACGCCCACGTACCGATTCGGACTTTTCAATAAACTCGTTCCAGTACAACTTCGGACCCATGTACTGCATGTTGGCTATTTATGGCGGGGAAGATGCCCGTTTCATCGGCGTTGTATATGTCGTCAGGGCTATAGTCTTGGAGAATGGTATGTAATTTCGTCCGCCATGCTTCCATAGCGTCGCTGTCCAAGACGACTGAGTTGGCCTCACCACAGACACGTTTAAATGGCTCGATTCATGTCCCGAAAATAAATTGGCAATTAACAAAAGTAATTCCGCGATTGTAACACGGTTACCGGCGGCATGTTTTGATCACTTTGAATGTGTGAAAAACTTACCTGTGCCAATCAAGTTTGACCAGACTTTACGACGCCCGCTGTTCAAATTGCATATCGACATAACAGTATACAAATGTGTAGGAATTATACCATCGGGACTTGTTTTCCACATCGATATAAACGAAATGTCGACATTTCCGATATCGATATATCAGGTATGAAATGTATGAGTTTATATAGCAGTTCGGCCGGGACCACGAGCGTACATCGACATAAGCAGGTATATCGATATAAGCAATGTCGACATAACGCGAATAGACTGTAGTTTGTTTGTATTTATGGCTGTTCATTCGTGTGTGATGAACACTCATGGTCACATGGAAAATGCCATTAAAAGCCCTTATATATCGGTTTCCACATTATGGTATGTGTTCACCATCTCAATGAAAAGCCCCCCCAAAAAAGTTCAATTTTTATATCGTGTAAATCACGCTAAAATACATTGATATTTGACTGTCTGTTTGGTAATTTGAACTTGTGGCTGTGACTGGAGACACGAGGCTTATGGAATTTGTGACTGGTGCTGATCAGGTCTTACATAATTCGCTATTAAGTTAGGCAAGCATCTGCCATGCTACTAGATGCATGTAACAATAGAGTGGAACATCTCCGAACCCGACACCCTGGGAGGTCCCCAGGGTGTCCGGTTTGGAGATGTTCCCCTGTAAATCAGACATGTGAACACTTCATTCTAGTGCAATCATGAAAAGTAAGTGTAATCAGATAGACATAGCAGCGAAACACAGCAAAGTTAAAAAATTTCCCGAGTGTACGGCTTAGAGGGGTTCCATCGTATATACCATTATCGGGCTACACGAGTGATCTAGCAGCTCAGACGATAGACTGACCATACATGCCATAAACGTCATTTCTCCAGCCACATCACCACTGCCATTGGCTGAGCAGTACAGTGTTCGAATTACGTGGCGTATGACGTCAATAACGTAGTGGTTTAGCATTCCCCGTGAAACACAGTAGTTGCGAAAGTTAACTATTGCAATATACTCCCGTACCGTCCGTAGTCTGGCTACGGACGGTACGGGAGTAGATTGCAAGAGTTACCGTTCGTAGCATGAAACACAGAGCACACTGTTGGTATAAGCCGCGTCGGCATACACAGTAAAGTTAGTTGAAATGTAAATCGTGTGTTGTTGTTTATTGCTCGATTTAAGGGTTCCAATTGGCTCTTTGGCCTTGAATACACACGGATCAAGCCGCTACATGGCACACCTGGTTCGAATCAGCTGGTAGAGCGGGAAATACATTTACATTAGTAGTATATGAGGATTAAAATGATACAAGTTTCTATGGAAGCCACCCACTACGCGCGGCGACTCTCACAGGAAACTTGTATCATTATTGACTCTCATATACTACTTGGATTTCCCCCCACTGTTATCACGGTATGGATGAGAAGAGTGGGAATTATTTTTCGGCAACCATTATACTTTCCCGACCGTATGAGAAGTTATCTACGAGACTACACCCTATCAGAGATAAGAATATCTATGTTATACTCAGTATAAGACAGCAATATGTCATACCTAGCATCAATTTACTCCCTATTAGAGATAAGAATCTCTATGTTATACTCAGTATAATACAGCAATCTGTTATAAATATCAACAATTTACACCCTATTAGAGATAAGAATCTGTATGTTATACTCAGTATAATACAGAAATCTGTCATCAATATCAACAATTTACACCCTATTAGAGATAAGAATCCATTGGTTATACTCAGTATAATGCCTACCATAAAGCAAATGAGAGAGCAAGCTAAGAGTTGGGGAATTTCCCTAAGAGGTTTGAGACTCAAGAAAGCTACAGCAGATAGGACAAGTGAAGCGCGAGCCGCCGTTTGCGAGGAGAGGATTCGGCGTGAGGTTTTGATCGGACGACTGCCTGCCAACCCCGAAAAACGCTCCGATAAATTGGAGAACGAGACGACGGCCAGTCTGCGTGCCACTGCTTACGCGCAGCGTGTAAAAGAAGATCACAGTGCACGCAGAAAACCACTATACAAGGCACACTACAATAAGATTTATCAAAGTCTGGTGGGGAGACCTCCTAAGAGTAGGAGAGAGCTCGCCAGAGATTTGGTGGATGAGGGTCCAAGGATTCTCGCCGAATATGCCGAAGCTAGGGAAACTGTTGACAGGGGTAGGAGGAAGATAGTCTGGACCTTCCAGAGGAGGGTAGACGGGGAGATTGCTAATCGCATAATGATCGCTACTGTCACGAGACCAATACCGTGTTTCAGTTTCACGAATGCTACTGGCACGGGTGTCCGAGGCATTGCAGGACAGATAACGCGAAATCGCTGTACAAGAGGACGAAAATTCAAGAAGCCAAGATAAGGGAGGCGGGTTACGAGCTGGTGGTGATGTGGGAGTGCGAGTGGTTAAATGAGGGGAATCTCCACTTTCCACCATTGCCGCGCGAGGAGGAGACGACTCTGTACCCTCACCAGATAGTCTACGACTTCGAGGCGTATCTCGACAAGTCGAAAACCACGCGACCCACACAATACCTGACCTTCGAGGTCGAGCACGTTCCTATATCGGTGTCGTTGGGGGATACGATGCACGAGGGGATCACCCACATCTGCGAACGAGATCCCGACACGATGGTCGAGAAGTTCGTGACCGAGCTGCAGAGGAAAGGCAAAGTCATCAGGGAGGGGATTAGGAAGAAGTATATGCCGACCGACATAGAGATGCTGTCGAAACCTCAGCGAGAGAAGATCGTCTCGTGGATCGACCAAGTCCCGGTGGTGGGGTTCAACTGCAGCAGGTACGACCTGAACCTCATCAAGCAGTACCTTGTCGAGAAGTTGGCGGCCACCGTGAATAAGGTGATGGTCGGAAAGAGGGCCAGCACGACGATCTTTCTGTTTACCACGGAGTTTAGATTTCTCGATAGCATCCATTATCTGGGACCCGGTACCACGTACGACAGGTGTGACGACCCGGAAAGACAGTCGTATATAGACCGTTTCGTGAGGAGGGTCAGGCACGACTAGTGGTTCGGATTTGCAGAGTTGGATATAGAGGTCCTGGAAACGCTGCGAGACAAGTTCTCGGAAATGTCACCATTATTGTTGTCGAGGAAGCAGAAGTCCCGGAACACATGTTAAACTATTTGAAGGACACGGACCGAAAGCGAGGATACGGTAATAAGCTCGTTGGAGCCCTATCCGCCAAGAAGATGATCATATACTCGCCGCTGCTAAAGTGGTATCTGGAGCACGGTCTGGTCGTCAAGGCGGTGCATAGGGTGATAGACTCTCCCCCCGGCAAACCGTTCCAATGGTTCGTTAAAGAGGTCACCGCCGCCAGACGGACGGGGGATGTCGACAAGAGCAAGGCGGTGTTGGCGGAGATATTCAAACTGGTTGGCAAAGCGTGTTGCGGCAAGCTGATAGAGGCGCAAGAGAGACACATGAACACCACTTATACGAAGGATGAGAAGACTGTCGACCGGGCACTGAGGTCGGCGTGGTTCGAAGACCAAGGAGATTGGGGAGGCTTACGAGATATCGAGCAGGAAGACTCGAGTGGTGATCAACAGACCGTTTCAGTGTTGGATACCGGTCTACCAGTTGGCCAAGCTCCGGATGCTGGAGTTCTACTACGACTTCTTGGACCCGTACGTGGATCGCGGAGATTTCGAACTTATACAGATGGACACTGATAGCATGTACTTCGCGGTGTCGGAGAAGACGCTGGTGGCGGTAGTGAGAAGCAAGATGAAGAGAAAGTTCAATAAGGAGAAGGCCGAGTGGTTGGCGTGGGCCGCGTGGACAGAACAGAACAGCAACAGAACTCCGGGACAGTTCAAGATGAAATTTCAGGGAGATAGTGCCATCGCTCTGTGCAGCGAGTGCTACTACGTGGGCGGTGACGGAAGCTCTAAGCACTCGGCCAAGGGGATGTCGTGGAGATCTAACGATTTGACTTGGGGGAGGTACAAGAGCACTCTCGAAGGGAGAAGGGACATGGCGGAGAACAGGGGATTCCGAATGGTTAACGGTGTGATGAAGCCGTACAATCAGGAGAAGTTGGGGTTGTCGGCGTACTACGACAAGAGGAGAGTGATGGAAGGCGGGGTACACACCGAGCCTCTAACATATGTAAAAAAAAAGGACTCTAAAAAAAGGGGAGAATACTAAAGACTCTGACGAGAGCCTGACCGACTATGACGATGGACGGTCTGGGGGTAGCTGGGTGTCAGAAGGCACCGCAATCAGTTCTTCGCGAACAAACCCGCGCGATGGACCATCATCCAAATAGTATAGCATGATATACATTGAGAGACCACATGGGATCAGTCGCGTGGCTGAGACCACCTTCGAGCTCTCCCGGTTGATAGAGGTACCGGACGGCAACATCCGATGGAAGTCGTTTCTCCGCTAAATCAACGGGTCGCCCGTGCGAGACGGCGGATGGTTTGTGCGACACCTTTTTAGACTTCATGGTATCTACGGGCTTCTTACCGATCAATCTAGTCACCTCGCCGTTCAGTGCAGAGACCACGGCGGGCAGCCTGGTCACCCACTCGGTCGATCGCGTATGAGGGTCTACAAGCTCTTTGGCATATTGGTGCCCGAACAGTCTCTCAGCCAGGGTTCGATTGAACCGCTCCACGATCCCTTGGTCCCGGTGGATGTCCACGTGGCCGTGTCTAACAGAAACGTCGTATTTAGCCAATATATGAGAGACCGCGCCCATGAACTCGCGGTCGGGATCGACCTGGAGAAGACTCGGCCATTTGAGAGGACTCCTCTTATATATTCGGGAAAGAGCCTCGGCCACCTCCTTAGACTCTTTAGTGGCCAGTGGCTCAGCCCCTTATAGCGACTCGCTACGTCAACGATTGGCACTGCGTACTTGTACGTCTTGCGACCGACGCTATCATGAGGGAGAAACAGGAGGTCTGCTTGGTGGACTTCGTTCGACACCGGCACGTCGAATTTCGGGCGCGGAATATTGTGAGGCGCGAGCAAATAGATCTGCCATATGGCCTGCTTCTTGAGCCATTCTTGGCTGCGTTTTTGGAAACATTGGTCGCCGCCGCGAGGTTGTTGATGGCCGCGAGCCCCTTCCAGTACCCGCGGGGGCTGTAGTACGTGTTCGCTAGCTTGCGCGCTAGGCGAACCGATAGTTTGGTATAAAGCTTGCGCGTGTCCATCGTATGCGAGGTATTCTAGTAGGTCGAGCAGTCTCCAACATGCCCTCGCCAGATCGTCCGGTAACTGCTTCGTCAATACTAAACCTTTGTTGGAAGTTTCACTGCAGCTGCCGGTTAAGTTCTCAATGACCTCGGAGGAATCTAACATCCACTTTGCGAAAAGGGAGGCCGAGTGTTCGTCCTCGCGCCACGTCTCGTGAGAATCTTGAGCCAGACGGATCAGACCCTTTGCGCCAGCTAAACGGTGTTTAAGGGCCGTGTAGCCTACATCGATCAAAGCGTAATAAAGCTCGTCAACTAACAACGTTCTAATATATATATATATATATATTATAATATATATATTATTTAAAAAGGTTTTTTAAAATAATTATTGCTTTTTGCTTATTGCTTTTCCAATATAGTAGCTGACGAGTCCTGTCGCAACCATCCCCACGACGGTGAACGCGATCTCGCGGTCTTTTTGGGCCTCTCACGGTACATAGAAATCTGAAAGCTGTGGCTCGGGATCCAGCGGCGCGAGACTTTTCTGCGGATATGCCCGCTCGTACTCGCTCATGGCGTCGTCAACGTTCTGGAAAGTTTGCACGGAGTGATTCTCGCGGCGAAGAGCTTCGTTGATCGCGTCCAGACGGGCGGTTCGTTTGTTTTGACCATGCTTCGTCTGCGATCTTAAGTTGTTCTACAGCTAAATCGTGACGCTTGCGCTCCTCATCCATGTCCGAGTTTCCCAGTTTCGAGAATAAATAGTTGCTACCGCTGAACGTCAAATTGAATGCGTTCGTCACCGCACCAACTACGAGTATTGCGATCGAAGCCATTATTTCCATATATTAGAAGGTAGAATTCCAGCTTTAACTAGATAATCTCGGTTCCAAACTGTGGCCGCTACATCTAAGGTCACGATACCTACGTCTCGCGCGGTCATGTCAAATTTGGGAGCGGGCCCTCCGAAGGCCATCTTTGATAGTCAAGCAAACCCGATACTGAGACCCGATATCACCACGGCGTGATAAACCGCATTCACTATCATTTTACCATCGTATTCAGCGATTACATATAGTGATTATTGCATATAAAAGGGATCGCGATCAATGTTTAAATGGGGCGCAATCGGTTTCGGAACTTCCTTCGGAACCGCGGCTGGTTGTTTCGAAAGGTAGTTCCACACACACACGGTGCCCACAGCTGCCAGACCACCACCAACAACCCACGGGACGATCCAGGTAGGAGCTACAGCAATCCACATTGCACCGATTGCTCCGCAGTAGATTGAACCGCAGCTGCTTTCGGATGTTTTGCTGTTGTGCAATCGGAGATTGCTGCTGCCCCCAACTGTCTCTCAGGAGCTGGAACAAAGAACGACTGTTTTGCCTCTCGAAGCTCGGCGAGTATTTGATCTTATTTAGCTTTTCGGGCGGCAGCCGCTGCCCGCCCAGCTTTCTGTTTTTTTTTGGTTTTTGTGTCGTGCAAGCGGAGCTTGCTCCTGTGGAGCTTGCTCCTTGCTCCTGTGGAGCTTGTTCATGTGGAGCTTGTTCATGTGGAGCTTGTTCATGTGGAGCAAGCTGTTCCGTCACTCTCGCAGGTGCTTGCACATGTGCTTGCACAGGTACTTGCATAGGTGCGTCTTGTGTCATCATCATTTTCTGAGCTTATAGTTCGTGGGCATATATGTCCAAATTGACAGTGCTTAGCCGTGGTCAACGCGGTTGTCAGCGGAGCTAAGTACATTCCAAACTTGTGATAAATTGAGCAGCAGGCTGTTCTAAGAGTGTGTCCTACAAAAGGGTCAGTCTCTAGATCGCCAATCAACCCCGCGGTGTTTGGTAATGGGGGAAGTATACTAACAGCGGTAGCGTACAAATGAATAGCCACCGATCCAAGAGTTTTCGTCATCTCCGCACCTAACCTAGATTCGTATCGCGCATACATTTTATCGACCTCCGAATCTGATATCTTGTCTTCAGGTTTATATTTCATAACAGCCTTCGTGGTCGTGTGGGCTAAGGTGCCACTCTATGGAGACGTGGCTGGACCTAAAACTTTTATTTTGTTTAACTTCTATCCTTACAAACGAGATCGCTATGGTAAACAACTGCATGACAACAGCGTTCCTATCCGACCGCTCGAGGAAGTATATGGTCGCGCGGTTGATGACAAATATGTCCCATTCTTCTCATTCGCACCTGCCGATCAGTGGGGGGGGGGGGGGGGGGAAACCGGGGGGGGGGGGGGGGGGGGGGGGGGGGGGGGGGGGGGGGGGGGGGGGGGGGGGGGGGGGGGGGGGGGGGGGGGGGGGGGGGGGGGGGGGGGGGGGGGGGGGGGGGGGGGGGGGGGTGGGGGGAAACCGAGTAGTATATGAGAGTCAATAATGATACAAGTTTCCTGTGGGAGTCGCCGCGCGTAGTGGGTGGTTTCCATAGAAACTTGTATCATTTTAATCCTCATACACTACTACATTTAATTGTATTTCATAAACTCCAGTGCTGCGTTCGAAGATCGAACCCGACCGCCGGAGTGACAGTCGGAGGTCGTAACCTTTCGGCTGCATCATTTTAATCCTCATACACTACTACATTTAATTGTATTTCATAAACTCCAGTGCCGCGTTCGAAGATCGAACCCGGACCGCCGGAGTGACAGTCGGAGGTCGTAACCTTTCGGCTGCAATGAAATGTAAATCGGAGGGGTCAGTGGCATAATGTGACACAATTCCACAAGGGAGCTAACCCCTCCTTTAGGTTACCCCTTCAATTGTTACCGGTTTTGATGATATTCACTGGCGAGCATTTTGCACGTTATATGTTTTCTCCAATTATATTTTGCTGAATTTAACAACAATACTTGCCACGTGTCTTGATTAAAAAATGAGATATTGTAACTAATAAATTGTGCAATTTTATTGTTCATGAAAATGTTGACAGAACCTGTGATATTGTATGTAGATGACGTCAAAAGTTGACGAAATTTACGAAAACTATCGTAAATTATATAAATATTGTTCATAAAAAATTCATACATCTTATTTACTAAATTACATTACGGGCTGCCTCTGCTCTCTGTAAAAGCCTATTGGTTTATGCTACCTGCATATGTATATCGGAAATGGAAAATTGCCTCGATACTTAATATATCTCAGTGATTCTATATTGTATGTACATCTGGTGTCCCGGTGTAATTTAATGACAAATCACACAATTTATAAGGAAAATTATTATTTTTTTCAGTAAAGAAACTATGTATAATACCAATCCATTAAGAAAACAGTATTTACAATTCTTGCTATGTGTGTTTAGTTATTATTTTCTGTTGTTGGCATACGTATGGTGCACCAAATGGGCATGTCCCGATCATCAATCAGCACAGTTCACAAGCCCGTAATTCTCAAATCTTGTCCATTTGTTCTTTACTATACATTGCATCTGAATTAAAATAGTTTAACATTGACATTAAACTTATTCTGCAATAAATTTGCCTTTCGTTGTCAAAAATACTGACGTTAATGTATCTGTCCCGCGAAATCGAATCACTATCGTTACGCTGAACAAAAAATGTAAAATCAGAGTAACCTCCATTTCCTACTCTCAGCTACTAATGCAATGAACACTGTTTGTGGGAGCCCGATTTATAAATAAACACGGTGGCAACACAACTTAAGTCATTTCCGAGAACGAGGCCGGTCTGTATTCGGAATTTTAAGGTTACACATTACATGCATCATTATCGTTCGGGGTTTATACACGTCCATATGTATGTAGGTCGACTGAAACCAAAATGGGTAGATAGACACACTTACAACGTTGCCTTTGCATATTCTACCTTCATGATGCGTTGTATACAGAGAGGTGAAAAATGGGAGCTTTTTAAGAAATATCATTACCGTTACGGTCATTTCCGTTACAAAATTGTGTAACGATAATGACGATAGCGTAACGGCAATGATAAATTACCATACTAACCAGTCAGTTCATGCGTCAATTAGATATAAACCAGGTCCCATCAGTTGTCGGTCAGTAATGGCACATTTATTCAGACCTACAACATTTATATATCAAGATTTAATTAGTAAAAGCTCTGAAACAACAAAAAACAGACACAGCTTCAAGGTGTTACATTAAAGATATGGGGGTTTCTATTGGGTTTCTATTGGCAATCACATTAAAAGTAAACTCTAACTTGAAGTTATATTGTACAGAATATTCAAAGTATAAATATGTTTGTTATATATGCTGTATTAGTAATTTAAATAAATGGAAAGTTATTACCGTTACGTTTTGTCATTACCGTTACATAATCATTTCCGTTACGCCCATATTTTTGGAGGCTGTGCTATTAATTAAATGTAGCTTTATAACGATGTTTGGTAACATATGGTAAAACACGGCATTACATGCGAAGCTATTTTATGTTGCTTAACTTTACTGATTCATATTAAATACATGTTGTTGGGTTACCATAAATGAGAAATTCCACGACTTGCTAATAAATTTCTCTGTTTCAAACTAATACAATTAGCTTACCATATTCTTGACACTTTTCTAAATATATGCCCCTTCATTTTTATGTTTTATGCCGTTGAAAAGAAGAAAATGTAAATGTAAAGCTATATTTACGTCATGTAAATGTACGTAACGGAAATGACATTTCTGAGACCCCTGGTCCCTTGAAGTGGAAATAAAATATATAAAATGACGAGAACAATTGGCTATACTATTATAAATGTAACAACTGGACTGTCACCCAATGGAATAAACACAGTTTAATGAATTATTGGTTCTACATCGAAACTACAAAAACGGCACCAATATGTACATAAAATATAGAATCACTGATCTACTGTATACAATAGCCAGTTGTGTGTCTTCCAATGCGTGGCTGTTTTAGAGAGGTTGTATTGTATAGAAGCATACTCATATTGCATTTCAATTCAATTCAATTTCTTGAATGGCGACCATTGACGCTTTCCACTCGGACTACGATATTGGGAGGTAAAAAATAATGAGAGTTAAAAATGATCGCATACATGATCGGATATGTAATTTTGTACCTAAGGACATGTGCAATTTTTCATGAAATATATTTACAGAAACTGATATTTTCATAGAAAATGCGGAATTGAATTCGTCAACGTAATGTACGGAAAATTTCGTAAATTTTGTAAATGATTGTCGCCAGATATCGCACTAGAAACACAATTGCTACCCCGCTCCATACATCTCGCGATTATTTCCCTTTTCTATTATTTTTTGCAATTTACTAGTTCTATAATGAAAGATTATTTGTTTAAAAATATAAAATATACAGTTTACTAAATTGTAACCTACGTGCAACAGGTTTGAGTATGCACCTTGGTTGCTCACATTTTTGAATGGGTCAAATTGTAGCCGTAGATAATATATCGGAGGCGAATTATTGTAGCTAATATCGCACATGTTTGTATAATAGATACCAAATCACCTAGCGTGTCTCAATTATACGAGTAAAGTTTAGTTTTCAGAGAGTGCTGTTCCGGGTCTTCCCTATGATGCGTACTATATATTATACGGAAACGTGTAAAAGGTAGGTTGCACAGGCAGAACTGCATAAGTCGGCTCCAGCAGCTGTTCTTATCTATATTATCCAAGGTGTATGATCACGTGGTACTAACAACAACAACAAGTACCGATTCAATGTACGTATTATTTTATAGTGTCCTTATTACGTAACGGATTTTGATGAAATATGGCGCATCAAACGCGTCTTGTTAAGCTGCATTTGGTGGTCTCTGTATTTTCGCCCAAACCTTTGTCGTTTTTGCGAAGAATCGATTTTCGTGTCGGAGACACGGAAATCGATTCTTCGCAAAAAACACATAAGTCTGTGACAAACTCCCTAGACCACCAAATGCAGCTCACGAAGACGCGTTTGCTGCGCCATATTTCATCAAAATCCGTTGCATATTAAGGAAAATATCAAATAATACTTACTTTGGAGTGGGCGGCGTTGTTGTAATTGTAACCACGTGATCATGCACCTTGTTATCACCCGTCGCAAAAATTCCCCAGTTGTATCCCCGAGTAGTATATGAGAAGTAAAATGATACAAGCTTATATGGAAGTCACCCACTACGCGCGGCGACTCCCACAGGAAACTTATGTCATTGTTGACTCTCATATACTACTTGGATTTTTCCCCACTGTTATCACGGTATGGATGAGAAGGGTGGGAATTATTTTTCGGCAACCATTATGAGAAGTTATCTACGAGATTACACGCTATTAGATATAAGAATCTCTATGTTATACTCAGTATAATGCAGCAATTTGTCATAAATATCGACAACTCACACCCTATTAGAGATAAAAATCCATTGGTTATACTCAGTATATTACAACAATTTGTCATACATTTATTAAAAATAAAATAACAACTTACACAGTATTAGAGATAAAAATCCATTGGTTATACTCTCAGTAATGCCTACCATAAAGCAAATGAGAGAGCAAGCTAAGAGTAGGGGAATTTCCCTAAGAGGTTTGTGACTCAAGAAAGCTATAGCAGATAGGATAAGTGACGCGCGGGCCGTCGTTCGCGAGGAAAGGATTCGGCGTGCGGCTTTGACCGGACGACTGCTTGCCGACCCCGAAAAACGCTCCGAGAAATTGGAAAACGAGACAACGGCCAGTCTGCGTGCCGCTGCTTACACACATCGTGTAAAAGAAGATCACAGTGCACGCAGAAAACCACTATGCAATGCACACTACAATACGATTTATCAAAGTCTGGTGGGGAGACCTCCTATGAGTAGGAGAGAGCTAGGGAAACTGTTGATAGGGGTAGGAGGAAGATAGTCTGGACCTTCGAGAGGGGGGTAGAAGGGGAGATCGCTAATCGCACAATGAATAAAATTCGTCCAGAGATGACAACAGCATTTTATCTGAGGTATTCGTACTCGTATCGTATTAGGAACATCGAGACCGACGAAACGATGATCTATCACAAAAACTCAAAGGGCAGTCCGTGGATAAACGAGATCTCCAAAGCGGAGAGTTGGATATCCGATAGAGAGAAAGGTCGAATGGACATTGACAAAGTCGATAGACCAAACACAAAATGGACCTTCGTTCGTTGGATATCGGTCGAGGTGAAGATGATCATCGACGCTCAACAACTTCTCATGGGAGCGGGAAAACTTCCCGATTGGTTAAGACAGAGAAATGGAATGTATTCCGCCGACACGTACGATGACTACTTGTGTCTGTTTATGTGCATAGCCATCCACGGTGGAGGGAGACCCGACGGGTGCTGTAGGAAGGCACGAGCTCTGGCTCACGAATACCTCGGTCACGATAACGGACCGGATAGCAAGGGAATCCCCCTGGACGATATTAAGAAGGTCGAAGAGCGCTTCAAGCTGGGCATTCGTGTATACGAGCCCACAGACGACGGAGTGTGGTACCTCATGAAGTATCCGGCAAACTACGATGCTGTTGGGGAGAAGATCATGACGATAGGAATGTTTGGAGGTCACTCGTTCCTCATAACGAACCTCCGCAAGATGACGACTGAGTACGGATGCACCGGATGTCAACAACGGTTCACACAGTCGTGTACCATGCACAGGCACGCGACCACCTGTATGGGTGGGAAGACCGTGGTGATATGTCCAGGTAATAGGGTAGAGACACCGCAGTCGGCCTACGAGAAGGCGTTCTATCCCAAGAGGTCAGCGAGCGCGATGTCGATTCAATGGTTGAGCAGAGAAGAGGAGAGGATGGGAAAGCACATACATCAAGCGAGATGCGGTCACGGGGGTGAAAGGTGGGTGGCCGGCGATCCGGTCGACGGCTACTGTCACGAAATCAAGACCGTGTTTCAGTTTCACGGATGCTACTGGCACGGGTGTCCGAGGCATTGCAGGAGAGGTAACGCGATATCGGTGTACAAGAGGACGAACACCCAAGACGCCAAGATAAGGAAGGCGGGTTACGAGCTGGTGGTGATGTGGGAGGTGCGAGCGGTTGAATGAGGTGAATACCTACTATCCACAATCGCCGCACGAGGAGGAGACGACTCTGTACCCTCACCAGATAGTCTACGACTTCGAGTCGTATCTCGACAAGTCGAAAACCACGCGACCCACCAAAACCTGACCTTCGAGGTCGAGCACGTTCCTATATCGGTGTCGTTGGGGGATACGATGCACGAGGGGATCACCCACATCTGCGAACGAGATTCCGACATGCTGGTCGAGAAGTTCGTGACCGAGCTGCATAGGAGAGGCAAAGTCATCAGGGAGGGGATTAGGAAGAAGTATATGCCGACCGACATAGAGATGCTGTCGAAACCTCAGCAAGAGAAGATCGTCTCGTGGATCGACCAAGTTCCGGTGGTGGGGTTCAACTGCAGCTGGTATGACCTGAATCTCATCAAGCAGTACCTTGTCGAGAAGTTGGCGGCCACCGTGAATAAGGTGATGGTCGGAAAGAGAGCCAGCACGACGATGTTTCTGTTTCTGTTTACCCCGGAGTTTAGATTTCTCGACATCATCCAGTATCTGGGACCCGGTACCACGTACGACCGGTGGGTTAAGACGTACGACTGTAAAACGGTAAAGTCTCACTGGTAACTGTGTCGTCAATAATAAACCTTTGTTGGAAGTTTCGCTGCAGCTGCCGCTTCAGTTCTGAAGGAACTCGGGGGAATCTAACTCGGAGGAATCTAACTCGGAGGAATCTAACATCCGCTTTGCGAAAAGGGTGGCCGCTTTTTCGTCCTAGCACCACGTCTCAAGAGAATCTTGGGCAAGACGAATCAGACACTTTGCGCCAGCTAAACGGTGTTTAAGGGCAGTGTAGCCTACATCGAGCATAGCAAAACAAAGTTCGTCAACTAACATCGTTCTATATACATTGTATATATATTATTTAAAAAAAAAGTAAATAATTATTGCTTTTGCTTATTGCTTTTGCTTATTGCTTTTCCAATATAGTAGCTGACCAGACCCACCACGCCCATTCCCACGACGATGAACGCGATCTCGCGGTCTTTTTGGGCCTCTGACGGTACATAGAAATCTGAAAGTTGGGGCTCGGGATCCAGCGGCGCGAGACTTCTCTGCGGATATGCCAGTGCGTACTCGCGGTTGGCTTCTTCAACGTTCTGGAAAGTTTGCGCGGCGTGATTCTCGCTGCGAAGCTCTTCGTTGACCCAGTCCAGATGGGGGGCGGTTCGTTTTTTTTACCATGCTGCGTCTGCGCTCTTGAGTTGTTATTCAGCTAAATCGTGAATCTTGCGCTCCTCATCCGCGTCCGATTTTCCTATTAACGAGAATAAATAGATGCTACCGCCGAATTCCACAGCGCTGACGACTGCACCACCTATCATTAATCCGATCGAAGCCATTATTTACATATATTAGATGGTATAATTCCAGCTTTAACTAGATAATCTCGAGTCCCAACTGCGGCTGCTACATTCAAGGTCACGAGCCCTACGCCTCTCATAGTCATGTCCAATTTGGGAGCGGGCCATCAGAAGGCCATCTTTGATAGTCGAGCAAACCCGATACTGAGACCCGATATCACCACGGCGTTATAGAGCGCATTCACTATCATTTTACCATCGTTTTCAGCCATTGTTGATAACTATAATTATTGCATATGAAAGGGATCGTGATCAATGTTTAAATGGGGTGCAATCGGTTTCGTAACTTTCTTCGGAACCGCCTCCAATTGCACAGGAGCCCCAATCAAAATTGGAGTTGGGGGTTGTTTCGAAAGGTAGTTCAGCACACACAGGGTGCCCACAACTGCCAGACCACCACCAACAACCCACGGGATGATTTCTATGTAATAGAAGCTACAACAATCGGGGATTGATCTTCCAACGGTGTTGGGGGAGAAGCAGCTGCCTTCGGATGTGGAACCACCGGGCGTTTTGCTGTTTCAACAACAGGAACAAATAACGACCGTTTGGCCTCTCGAAGCTCGGCGAGTATTTTATCTTGTTTAACTTTTCAGGTGGCAGCCGCTGCCCGCCCAGCTGCCTGTCTTTTTGGGTTTTTATATCGTGCAACCGGAGCTTGCTCCTGTGGAGTTTGTTCCTGTGGAGCTTGCTCACCCAACGCCGTTGGAGGATCAATCGGAGTTGGAAGTGCTGCAATCGGGTTCAAGAGTGTTGAAGCAATCGGGGATTGCGGTTCCGTCACTCTCGCAGGTGCGTCTTGCGTCATCATTTTCTGAGCTTATAGTTCGTGGGCATATACGTCCAGATTGACAGTGTTTACCCGTGGTCAACAATGTTGTCAGCGGAGCTAAGTACATTCCAAACTTGTGATAAATTGAGTAGCAGGCTGTTCTAAGAGTGTGTCCTATACAAGGGTCAGTCTCTAGATCGCGAATCAACCCCGCGGTGTTTGGTATAGGGAGAAGTATACTAACAGCGGTAGCGTACAAATGAATAGCCGCCGATCCAAGAGTGTTTGTCATCTCTGCACCTAACCTAGATTCGTATCGCGCATACATTTTATCAATCTCCGCATCTGACATCTTATCCACCTGACAAACTGAGAGACGCCTACCGAGATAATGCTCCGATTGTCCCCCAGCAACCAGCGCAGCTAGCCGCTCGCGTGGCGCCGCGTTTTCATTTTCTTTCATCCCACTGCCGCTCCTGAACTGGAGCGGTTGGGCATATACCGTATCAGCAGTCGTGCCAACAGGTGTTCCATCTTTCAGGAAAGAAGTTTCAGTCGTGTCGGCAGTCGTACCATCTTTCAGGAAAGATATCGGCACGAGGGTTTCTTCCATTAGCTGATCGAGAAGTTCGTCGCAGTTCATTATTTTATTTATTTCAACAGTGTTGGGTGTACTATTCTGACAAGTCTCATAAGTCTAACATATTGCCAAGTGCACCACCCGATACTTATGATCACCGTTATGCTCGCAACAAAGCAATACTTGCTGAACAATTATTAAGCGGAGCAATCCCACATTGTTCAGCATTTGTTCAGCATTGTTAAGCAATTGCTAAGCATTTGTTAAGCATTGCTAAGCATTTGTTAAGCATTGTTCTGCATTATTCAACATTGCTCAGCATTGTTAAGCATTGCTCCGCTTAACAATTGCTCAGTAATTAATTGATGACTTTGTAAGCAGTTGGTTGATCAGTCTTTAGCAGAAGCTTGGCGTGCTTTTTTTTTTCGAAAGCATCTGTCGAACCTCCAGGCGCTCCTCGAGCGTTGGGATAACGTCGTTCTCTCGAAGACAGTCATCGAATGAGTCTCGGTCCTTGCAGTGAAAGAGGGCGACCCATTTAGTTTGATCGCGCAGATCCTTGAGGACGGCGTTGTACTTCTGAGTGGAGATCCATGCACTTTGCCCCGCCTGTCGGCCAGAAAATGCGAGCTCGAAGAGCATGTCCTTCTTTTTGGTCATCGCCGCCTTGGCCGAGCAGTCGGAAATCACATATAGGGTAGGCTCGCCCTGGAATATTTGGTAGAAGACACGCAACCAATCGTGAAGCCTGTCGCCGGGGTCAAAGACGTATATCTCAGGGTCGGCCCATATCCACGGGCGCCGCTGATAAGTATCGTTGTGCCGCACAGTGGGACACAGGATCACAATGTGTCGAAAGGCATTGCGGTAGGACACCTCGAGCAAGTCCAGGTTGAAAACCGTTTTTCCGCATCCTGTCTGCCCACATATTATGGCAGAGTGGGCATCACAAACTTTATTTAAATCTTTAGAATGATTTTTTATTAACAAATCGTTAGATTTAGTAGAGTGCTGAGACGTATCGACCATCTTCGATGTTGAGTTGTGCGTCTGTAATTATATATAAGTACACGTTCAATGGCCCATCTACATCCGCCTCTTTGGTTATTTGGATCGTCACACCCTCACTAGCGTTCTCAACTTGGCGCCCGCTACCGTGCATTTGGTCGTCGTCGCTGGCTCGCATGTCTAGCCATAACGCGTATTTGGTAGTCAGGAACTCCGCGAGGGAGACGTCTGAGAGCTGCAGGTCTTTGGCAACCGCGGCAACCTCCGGGGAGCGCTTAGAGCCGGAAGCAAACCTCTTTCTGGCTTCGTCCCACTGCTGGTGTGCGCGAAGACCCGATATGTAGAGTTGATTGGGGACTCCCTCGATCGTCACCTCTACCTTTGTGATTTTGGGGTTATAGAATTTGTCGGTTTTTCTAACCCCGAGCGCGAATCGACCCTCCTCGAACAGCATCAGTATACCTTTCACCGAGGGGGCGGGTACGTTGACGTTAAAATTCCACAAAGTGTCGCTTTTGTCTTTAGTCATCTTGTGGTGGCGAAGAACTCGGTCGTAAAGTATGGCAACACGCCCGGCATCTGGGATCTGATCAATCGCGCGAGTTCGGGCATCGTGACCATGTCGTACTCCAGCGACACATTGTCGATCGCATACTTCGATGCCATGTCGGTGGCTATGAGAGCTCGGCCGTAGTCGTTGAACGTTAGTTCGTATTCGAGGCGGTCTGCCAAAGCACTCTGATAGTGTGACTCTCCAGCAACTCAAAGTCGAGCGGGATGTAGAAGCGGTTGCCGTAAGTGGCTGCGATCGCGTTGTCACTCGCGTTGTTATCTGACTTGTCACCAGCCGCGATTCTAAGTTTGGCTACGTTCTTATTTCGGCTGGTGTCAATACCCTGATATACCGCATTTTCACGCTCTTGCGCCGTCTTCCACAGGTCTTGATAGCAATGGTAGACGTCGCTGTCGTCGATCGATATAGTGAAAGCGAGGCGAACAGTCCCCGGCAGAATGACGTCGCTAGCTCCGAGGTTGGGGAAGCGGACTAAGAGCTGCTGGTTCTTGTCGATCGTCGATGGGTTGTTCGTAATAACGACACTCTGTCTCACGCCTTTTGCCCCGAGGGGCTCAGGCAGTCTGCGGTATGGATTGAGTTTGCGACCGTATTGACTCGAAGTCATATTTTCAGTGATACTAAATACTCTATTAAACCCGTATGGTTTTGTCTTTAATACATAAGTATTATATAATTATAAAGATGGCTGGTTACGACATTGGCATGGACGAATTCGGCAGAGACGATTTCCGCAATGATGCTGACATCGATGATGATAACGAAACGCCCTTCATAGAGACTCCAGTTCCAATCCAATCGCGATTGGATGAATTGGGGGAAATAGGTGCCGCTACCAACACCATTAGTCTAAGTCAGGAATTAGTCAAGTCAGCTGTAGACGACTACTACAACAATTTGTCAGAAAAAGGTGTGGTCCCTTCTGTCGGCCGCGACTACTCCAAGTTGGAATTGGATCTGCGTGGTAGGTTGCGACTAAAAGCATTAAATATCGAGATCGTCAACATGAGGACCGGAAAACCCATATCGATGAACACCATTGCTGGAAGCCGGGGCGGTGGCGAAATCATAAAGAACGAACTAGGATTCGTAGATTGGGCGCGTGGTAAAACAATTATGCCGACCCGCGCTGTAGAGACCCTACATTCTACAGACGAAACGATAACGAAGACGGCCGCCGCGATAGAAACTGTGGAGATCAGCGAGGTCCCTCGTGTAGCCACCGACGCTATTCGCACAGTGGAGCTCAGCGTAAGCGAGATAGATGGAATACTCAGCACGATGGATGACCCACCGTTACCTCTTCGTGAACTCCGCGGCCTCGAGATAGGGCTATGCAAACAGTCCGGGGTGAATTGGTCCATAACCTCTCCAAACTCACGGCGCTGGATGAACATATCGCGCTAGAAGAAAGAAAACTTGGGAAAGTCCGTAATGATAGAGGAGAATCTACCGTGCTGATCACCGAACGACTGCGGTCTTTGCGGGATGAAAGAGAAGCTCGCTTGGAGGCTGCATCGGCTTGCCGTGAGGCTCTCCGCACCCAAATAAGTCGGATCCGCCAAACACTTTCGAGGGTCTTGCACGAGGAGACGACACTCGGTGAGCGTATTCGCACTCTGTTCAGAGAGCAGGGCGTCACGATAGTAAGCATCCTCACAGCTTTCGGTAAGACTATATGGACCATAGTTCTAGCTTTCAATGGCGATGCGGGGTTGTACCCGCGCCAGCACCCGTACCAGCACCCGCGCCATCCGGTGGAGCCAAGGAGTTGGTAAAAAAACATATGAAAGCCCTCGCCAATCTCCTGGCTAAATTAGCCGAAAAGGCGGCCGCCGCGCTGCCTGGGCTCATCGGGGGTCTCGTCTCCTACTTGTCATCTATATTATTAAAAAAGGCCGGATGGCTCGCCGAGAATGCTTGGGCTTTAATCGTGGCGATCGCCGTTCTCCTACTATTCTCCGCCCGAGAGTTCCTAAGACCAAAGCGCAAATAGTCCGAACGCCATGAGGGCAACGACGAGCCCTAATTTCTCCTCCTCGTGGGTTGTGACACTATTTCCCGCTCCTGTTCCAATTCTTCCCTCAACAATGTTGAACGCGATTCGATTGGGGTAACTGGGGGAACTTGATGGTGCATCCAATTCTTCCCTCAACAATGTTGAACGCGATTGAATTGGGGGTACTGGGGTGGGTGTATCCAATTCGTGAATTGGGGGTTTTATGAAATCGTTTCCACTTCCAATGTTGAACCCGACCATGTTGGGGGTGAGCTTGATGACATCCGCGTTCACGTTCCCGTTGTGGCCGATTTTTTGATTGACGGTGGCGATTACGATCTGATTATTGTAACCGTCAACCGGGTCGTCTCGTAGTATCATATTGCTCGGCGCCATATAAAGACCTATTCCAAATACATAGTCTACTGGGGTGCTGGAATTCTGCAAAACGTCTTGCTAATTCTGGATCGCCTTCTCCAGGTCCACCTTAGCTGAGATGGCGTCCTCTACAAGTGCCAAAAATTGTTTTTGCGCGTCAAACGCCGTTCCCGTGCCCAGTATAGAACTGCGAGTTTGCTTCTGTGCGCCGAGGATGGCCCAGACATATGTGCAAATGGAATCGTTGAGGCGGGTAACACCGGCCTGCGTAAACCCTAGACCGTCGTCCAATATAAAGGTTTCTATACCCTTCTGCACGTTTCTGTCTTGTAAAATATACTGTACGTGAGCCTTTGATGGTGATAACCATGTACAGTATGTGCCCTCTAGTCACGTCAGCCCCGAATGTCATGTTGGAGGTATTAAAATTGTTTTCCGTCCAATTTGCCGTATTTCTGAATGGTGGTGGTGCTGTGTAACTCGGAGTATAACCCCCGACCGCCAACCCCGTAAAAGCAGGTTTCGTTCTGGCATAGTATGTCCCGTGCTCTAAACCCCTAAGATGAACGGTGCCCAGGCTGTTGCTGTTCGGGTATACTTTCTGTCTCCAATCCGAATCTTTTGAAACGTTAAATTCATCACATATCCGTTCGAACGCCTTACGGTTTTATGTGTTGGAAATGGGATTCCAGCCGTCGTCTTGAGGTAGTGGAGTATCTAGTTCTTTGAGAATCCTCCTAGTAGTATAATACACATGAAAGTTGTAGACGCTACTGCTCAGCATGCTGTTCCTGTATTTTATGTGGTCTCTGAAAGAGACGCCACACCCGGTTGTGGCACACCACACGGCAAAATTTAGTTGGTTCTGCCAGAACTGCATAGGGTTGTTGTTCCAGTTTGTTATGACATCCTATGTAATAGTTTTAGGAAGTCTGTACTTTTCAAACATGTTAAGGAAATTGGTGTTGAAACCCAGGCCCAAACTGGCTCTTATTAGGGGGTGCACAAGCCCACCAATGGTGTTCTTTTGAGTATATACACCGCCGACCAGGTACTTTGCATTATAATTAAAGCTAAATGCTTTGGTATCCATTGAAAGATATTATTATGTTTGCTACTATCACTAATGTTCAAAAAGAGAGTTGTGAACTTCAAAAGTCAATCGACAACTGCTGCGGAAAACGCCGGGTAGGCCTCAGATCAATCACCTTCACGGTTGGGTGGGAGAATGTGGGGAAGAGCGAAGGGTTTGGCTATGTGAAAGATGGACGCTCAGTAGGTGTAAAGCTGCCTCCCGGACTGTGGAGTTTTAGACAGGTCAAAGATTTTGTCACCTCAGAGCTTGACGGAAAAGCCAACCTCACAGTATCGAAGGCTACCGGGCTCGCAACAATGACCATCGGCCCAGACAGCCGGGTAGGGATCTCCCCGACGTTGGGTATTCGACTCGGTTTTAGAGATACATACTCCGCGAATAAAGGCTTGTTTGCCCCGAGTGAGTACGTCGGTGATAACCCTGTGGACTTCGCCTTCAAGAAAACTCTCAGGGTGCACCTGGATCGGGTGAATACATCGTACAACATGGTAGACGGATCCCCCAGCACATTACTGACAATCGTGCAAGTCAGTGATTGTTTCTTTGGGGAGACTGTGACATTAAACTTCCCACACCCCGAGATGAAAGTTTTGGAATCGGGACATATCCACGAATTTACGGTCTCTATTCTGGATGATCAAGCGAGAAAGTTGAATAACTATTACCCGATTTCGGTCGTCCTAGAAATTTCCAATAAATTCAAAGAATTAAACGCATGTTCGTAATAGAATTTATAACAACCAACATTATGAGTATATACGGACCAGGTAGTTCTTCCAATTCAAATAATCCGAGTTATAACCCAATCGAGATTGGAGCTCCCGACGGATCCAACCCCACAGGCGATTTATTAACTACCGGAAAAACAAAGGCCTTCATCAATACGACTATATCGGAGGCCACACCCGCAATTCACAAGAGTATAGCACAGCTTAGAGTAGACGTCCTGACGGCGACTGTACAAGTTCGCGAAGAGGCACATACAGGACTTAAGGATCTCGGCGGAAAAATATTGAGGCCCATACCGCTATCGCGCAGCTTGCCACATTGTTGGAAACATCTGTAGAGCAGTTTAAGTTATTGCAAACACAAAAACGTGTCATCACAGTTTGGGCTGAGAAGCGGGGCCCATTGAATGAGGGGCTCGATGAATATTCATTCGGTGCCAAAGCGAGCAATACATATGGGGGATACGCCATGACAGCTCCAGGTACACTTCTCTGAATGGCGGTCTGCTCAGTTAATGCTAATGGTAAATCTGTGGGCGCGGTCGCCGTGAATCTCGTACTGGATGGGGAAGTACGGGCGATTGGAATCACTAAACTCGCTGGACAGAGTTCAGCGGTGATTTTGTTCGCCGGTGACGATCCAATTAGACTTTCAGAAGGTAGTGTTATTAACTTTGTTGCGAAAATCGCTGACCCAGCGAGTTCTTCCACTATTGTTACATTGCTAATTGAACCTGATTTGTAAAATTTAAATTTGAACGAATCACCGCTTCATAGCACGCTTCCAATCTCGATTGGTTTTGGCGAAAGAAGTTCAGATTTTAGGTTGGAAAATATCGTAGAGATGCAGGATATTCTAAAACGAGAGGGGGAAACTCGGAGGGTAAATGCTAAAAAAATATAGACGAGCGGCAAACATAGTGGAGGGGGTGAGCACCGTGCTGACAGCAATTTCTATAATGGGTGGGGCCGGAACACCGCATTGTTATCTACAGTCTTGGCAATTCCTATTGCCGCGGATTTGAGTGGTGTAGCCGCTGGGGCAGTACTGCTGTGTATGGCGTTTAGAGTAGTGGGGAGAAAATTCGAAAATAAAAGTAAAAAACACGACAGAATATCGGTTCTCGCATGGTCTAAGAAAAAGACGCTGAAGGTTTGAGTCGGGGTGGTGGGGGGAGGGGGGAGTTACAACACCACCTCCCTCAACTGCGTTGAACCCAATACCATCCAATTTCTCCAATCGAGATTGGGGTGTTGATGAATTTGGGTTGGACAATTGGAGGGAATTGTGATATTTTATAATTAATTTTAAGAAAATTATAAAATTAATTATAAAATGTTTAAGTAAAAGAATCCCAATCTCCAATCTAATTGGGACTACAAGACCACTTTTTCTCATTCAATACCACCACCAACCTTTTGTATATAGAAAAAAAAAAAAAAATGAAAAAAAATAAATAGAAAAAAAATAAAACAATTGAAAAAAAAAAATGAAAAAAAAAAATGAAAAATAAAAAAAAAATAGAAAAAAATCATCTCGTCTTGTGGCATGCCGGGTGTATAGCTACCCGTACAGTACACACCCATCTATCGGCTGATCTAGGAATCAGTGTCGAAATTCTAGGCAACCTTGGAAGTGCCTTTTACATATATTAATCTAAAACCGTGTTGTGCAATGCCAAATATTTACTTATTTTTTTATTTGTTTTATATATAACAAGTTCGTTTTTATTTAATAATATAGGTTATGACGTTCTAAATTATTAAAAGTAAAATTAGAAAAATAAAAAACATGCCAACCAATAAGAATGTAAGAAATACTCGATAGCAGGTTGCCATATTCTCGGCTGTAATACACACCCTCGTGTGTGTAGTATATATTACAGTGTGTTTATTTTCCATCCCGGAAGATGTAATCGTGTAAATCTCTCTACAATGGACACTTAATATGCATGTAAGGTGGAACATCTCTAAATTGGACACCTAATTTGCATGTTCATAACACGTGTAATTGGAACATTGTCGTCTGCTTGGTGTTTGTGATGATTGTGAGGAAACAAACTACACATCAGATCGGTTCTATCTTTATAACTGATTTTGTGATTTGAATTATTACTAAACGATAATACTTGCGAGCACGTAATCCCTTGTTAACCATTCGATGAGTAGCCTGAGTGCCACCGCATGGTGGACATAACAGCGACTCGGCTTTGGTACCTACCCCGCAATGTCTACATGGACGAGGCGAAACGGAACCTCTTCGCATCCATGCACGGTGATGTTTGCAATACTCGTAAATACCGGTACGATGACACCTGTCTACAACCACGCACAATTAACTAGAACCATTGTGTGAATACATATACTGAGTATAACCAATGGATTTTTATCTCTAATAGGGTGTAACTTGTTATTTTATTTTTAATAAATGTATGACAAATTGTTGTATTATACTGAGTAATATATGCCAGAAATATATGAAAAATAATTCCCACTCTTCTCATCCATACCGTGATAACAGTGGGGAAAAATCCAAGTAGTATATGAGAGTCAACAATGATACAAGTTTCCTGTTTCCGCGCGTAGTGGGTGACTTCCATATAAACTTGTGTCATTTTACTTCTCATATACTACTCCCCGGGTTATTAGGAACACCAGACATGTTCTGGTATGTGTGTGGTATAAATTACTTACATGTAATGATGAACAGTGCATATCCTGATCAGACTGTGCGGATGCACAGTCTGATCTGAATCTACACTGATCACAAAACCCATAAGCCCCAGTTCTCCAGGCACAACCACATATGTGATTGTGACAGGCGAGAAAAAAACCATATGGCACCTTTGGCTTTAGTAGCTCGTGATTCGCTTGCTGCAACAGGATATTGATAAATGCAAGTCGTTATATGGGGATTATGGCATTTATGATCTGTGTAGCTCCTGATCAAATAACACACCTCTGTAGTCTGATAATGACCTACATGTATAGTTTGCTTGTTAGAAGCAGATTGTACGGATGCACCGGCTGATCTAGATCTACACTGGTCGCAAACCCCATATGCCCCATTTCTCCAGTAACTGCCACATATGAGACACGCCATGTGATAAATTGTACCAAAGAACATGTGCGATATCTCATGTGTTGGGTTTTTATTTTGTTTGGCTAACTAATTGTCTCGGACTTCAACCAGACCAGTGTCAACGTAGCAAGCATCGGCACAATCGTATATTAACTTTAAGCCGGTATACGGCGATAGTACCTATGCGCTACACAAAGCAAGTCAATGAGTGTATCTGCTATTGACAAGCCCTGTAAAGTCGTTCCCTGGTCTACCAATAATAGTGAAATCATAATATATTATTAGAAAAATACCACGGAAATGGTTCTAACACAACAAATAGGTGTGTAATAATTTTATACCAACAACTTTATTAAGGAAATTTGATATTATAATTCATTGATAACATAAAACTGTCTACATATATGCAATGTGACTGAATTTAATATTTACCATACAACAAATACACATATATATGGGCCGCGCTCTGTGAAAACCGGCCTTAATGACAAAGTTTAATAGTTTTAGTTTTATCTCACTTTTTGTAGCACCATGTGAATCACGCACGTAAAAAAAACGTAACGTCATCGAGAAAATGACGTTATTGAAACGCTGACGTTTGTACAATGCAACACAACAGCCTACAGTAGAAATGAGTGTTCATATACTCATTCACTGTGCTTGCTGTACACTGTGTGTGCTGATAAGTTACACTAAATTATTCTACAAGTGTTAGTATATATACGAGCAAACATTGAACAGAATACAACTATGATATGTACATGTAGTGAACAAATCAAACGCACCACTATCGATTTTAAATCTATAATTAGCCGACCTGTCGCTTCGTAATTTGCCACAATCGCCATAATAGATTCATATACGTGTGTCGTCAGAAAGATACATTGTAATTATTTCAGAATTGATTGATTTAGGCAATACGTCACCAAAGACCAAACAAATTATCGGCATTCCTGGTGTTGGAAATTGTGAATTATATGCACATCGTATCGGTGATTGCATTTTATTTCTGTAGAAAAGAATGACCACAATTTGGATAGGCCTATGGCTGCACATATCAATGACTTCAGCGCCCGATGGGGGTATAGAGGGTAATTGGACACACCCGGGCATTTTTAAACAAAACAAATATCGACTGTCCATTCTCCGACTCTCGGAATTAAATTTACATCTCAGAAAGCGGGAAGAACATATTCCTGTGTAGCCAATATGGCTGGCGGACGGGCTAATGTACATGTACCCCGTACTAGCAGGTAGCAGGTATATGGGAAAATGCTGCGCTAACCCCCACTCCCTCGACTGGCCACCACCGCCACTGCCGGGAAAATGTGGAGATTTAACATACATGGTTGTATAATTGTTACATGTCCCGATAAAAATACCGGCAGTATATTCTCTCGTCGGGAATAATTAATTTGAAAATGAAATGTGCAACTTAGTTTTGTTGTGTTTCAGAAAAAGTACATTCAGCGCCTTTGTAAACAAAGAAACAGCCATGCTAAAAACAAGGACGGATTCACCCCTGCGCCCACCCCCCCCCCCCCACCCCTAAAATTTGGCGAGTAAATATATTTTTGCTCTAAAATGCGCCATAACGCAGCAAAATGGGGTGTAAATATCAAACATATTCCGGAGGGCATACCGCCGGACCCACCTAGCAGTCTCCCCAGCTCCGCTTGGTCGACGAACAAACGGTGCTAGTTCGAAAGTATAGTAAACTATTTCAATTAAGAAGATCCCGCGCCCCCCCCCACCCTGACCTGAAATCCTGGCACCGCCCCTGAACTGCACCGTGGCATACGTACATATATTTTGCATAACTGCACACTATAACACAGTCAGTGATTTACACACAAAATTTGTCCCGATCACAACATTGATTTTGTTGAAATGACGCTCCACACCCTGCGACTATTGTTCGAAGCGGCTCATTTGAACGCTGTGTATACGCGTTTAATGTGTGCATGTGCCTTTGCTTTATATTATTTACACGCCTCCGACTAGAACGGCCCTTTTATAACAAACAAAGCACGCAGGCAGACGTGCATTATTTAGTACAATGTAGTACAATGTAAGAAAGTTAACACCAATCTTAAATGTGTAAATGTTGGAGACCTGTGCATCTGTGCAGTCTGATCAGTGTCTGCAATGATTGCAAATATACTAGTAAAATTACTACACATTCATATAACCATATTTACAAGTGGTCATTTTAAAGAATATTTACATTGTTATCAAACGGCAATCGTACGGTTGATTCAATGTGATATTTTTGAAAGTCGCTAAATATTACGTGACACCGTACACGTAAGTGGTAGCAGATACAGACAGAAATCAGTAGGCTACGTCCTTGGTGGCTACAATTATGTATTACAATTATCTGTCGCAGTAAATATGCATGTGACACAATACCAACACACTAAATACTAAAACATGTTTGGCCCAGTGTCACCATGATGCGATATGCCAGGAGCGGCGCATATTTTGGCGCTACCATAATTATACATCTGTGACACGCTTATTTTTCTGAAAATTTCCAAATCGTATTTTTATGTTGACTTCTGAAACATTCGACAGGCGAAACAGTAAATTAAACGAGTTAAGCCCTGTGCCCAGTTCTATTTTTTTTACATAATACTGATTCTGTGATGGTGTTATCTAAACATTACCGATTGTATGGTTATTTAGTTTCAAATGTCAGGGCACAAGTCGTCCATATATTATAAAAAAATAATCGACAAAATCACTACGTGTTTCCTTGAAGGAATAAAAAAAACCAGACAACTGTCTGAACCACTATGGAAACAACTGTAAAATTCTGCTACACGTATCCAGCATTACAATGTTTGTGAGCCACAAATAGTAAAGCGTACGGTTATAAATAGGACAACGTCAATTTATTGCAATGACGCAACTATTTCAAGTGTCAAAATCCGACGTGACGTTGGTAAATTTAAGCGTAACTTTGCGACGTCATTTTCAGGCTTTCATGACGTTGTCATTAAGGCTGGTTTTGACAGAGCGTGGCCCATATGCATTATCAACAATATAGCATTTTAGCTCATAACAGGCTAATTATAGTATCATAACAGGTTGGTAAGTGTACCATGTGGTAAGCGTATATAGTTATACATATAATAACAACAAATCAAAGGTGCATGGTTTTATGGCAAAATAAAAAATATGTATTATCAGCCAGTGTAATTGCCATGCTCTGTGCATGAAATATATTAGGTTACCATAGCAACCACTCACAACACAGGCACAAAACAAACCAAAACCATCTCGCTGTCAATATCATATTTGTATGTAATATTATATTTGTAGGTAATATTCTAATTATGCATATTATATTCTAACACCATCCGGTATCATGTATAGTACATACTCACTCACCACCATAACCATATATCCATACATGCATACTAGCAGATACATGCATATATAAACATATATAGGCATATATATATACACTCATAAACAACACACATAACAAATCCCCCTCTTGGAATATTGTCACATCTCCATATATAAGTAGAACTATGAGTAAGAGAGATCTGATGTACATGTGTTATTCCACTTATAAAATGAAAGGAATTAAGTATAGGTTGTAATTGGTCTATAAACCACTATATTATCGTTGAACTCAATGATTGTAGTTCGTATATGGAAGAAGGGCCAACTCAGTGATGGAGTTCAAATTGGAAGACTGGTTAATTCAATAATGGAGGTCTCAATGATGGAGTTTACATTGGAAAAAGGGTCAACATAATGATGGTGTTCTCAGTAGACCAGGGCTAACTTAGTGATGGAGATTTATCTCAATGATGGAGCTGTCAGTGGAAGGGGGCCAATTTATTGATGGAGGTCTCAGTGGGAAAAAGAAGGTAATTCAATGTATGGAAAAAAGGTGTTAACTCAGTGATGGAGTTTTCGGTGGAATAAGGGGTCTAATCAGTGATGAAGGTCTCAGTGAAAGATAGGGCTAATTAAATGATGGAGTTTTTGGTGGAATAAGGGGTCTACTCAGTGATGAAGGTCTCAGTGGAAGATAGGTAGGGGCTAACTTAATGATGGAGGTCTCAGTGGAAGATAGGGGCTAATTTAATGATGGAAGTTCCAGTGTGAATAAGGTGTCAACTCAACGATGGCGTTCTCAGTGGAAGAAAGTACTTGATACAGTGATGGTGTTCTTAGTAGGTTAACTTAATGATAGAGTTCACAGTGTAAGAAGGGGGCTAACCTAGTAATGGAGTTACCAATGGAATACGAGGCTAACTCAGTGATGGAGTTCTCAGTGGAAGAGAGGGGTCAACTTATACAATGATAGAACTTTCAGGCTAGGGATATTTACATTATGTCATCTATGTTTCATCTTTTGATATCGTTAAGCATGTCAACCAGTTACCAACCATACACACACCTCAGTAAAATATACAATATAGATAGAGATGTGACAAAAAATCCCCAAGTAAGGGTACACATTAAGACTTGTTTGATTGCTGTCAGGTAAATTTTGTAATTTGCTCATGTGTAACATATGGTGGTCACAATTATTATTATATATCAATGTCAATCACAATTGCCACATGAGGTATTGACCATAATAATTGAAATTACATTTATATTTGCAAAACAATAAACATCACAAAAGTGAAACTGTAACGCAACCGTTCCAAATAGGTATAGGGTGTATTATAGACAAAATAAGTTAATATCTTATGTTTTTAAAGTGGCATGTAAGTAAATACGGTGATACAATGCCATGTGAACAAATAAATAGTGGTTAAAGATGGGCAATCGAGGTTAGTATTTGAAAATGTACATTGTTAGCAGGAGTTGCATGTTGTATTGTCAACATTTACGGTGAGTAGTATTGGAAATTAGCATAATGTATATCAGGTTGTTAGGGTTGAAATAGGGTTTAAATGCTGGAACAATCACGTTACTAACTTACATTCATCGATTATAATATATTGTATGTTACAATAATATAATGTCAAAATAATATAAAATTCACTTCTGTTGCTTCTGTGATCATGGTAAAGGTCAGAAATTCCTATGTAAAGGAGTAACATTTCTCACATAACATAGCCAAATTTGACATATCATACAATATTACAATATATGGCAATATTATGTTGAGAACAATAACATATATTGTTACATGGTTTCCGTTGTTTGCACATATGTGCAAACAAATAGCGCGTGCTGTTTGCACATGGCTTTAGGCAATGCTCATTTCGACGCCCGCGCGTAATGGAAGTGCCTTCATGACGTCACTACGCGGAAGTGCCTTCATGACGTCACTACTTCATGACGTTCATGACGTTCATGACGCGGCCCCGGAATATGCATACCGAAAATGATCTGCATGAATGGGACGATTTTCTAAAAGTACTGAAAATACTGAATATAATGCTCAAATTACACAGTTTTTTGTTGGAAATGTAACAATATCGTTTGATCATGTCCAGCCGTGTGCAAACGTTTGCTGTGGCCCTCGGGAACTGTTTGAACCCGCGGCCTGCGGCCTTGGGTTTCAAACAGTTCCCGAGGGCCACAGCAATTGTTTGTACACGGCTGGACATGATCAAACCTTATAATGTTATACGGTTTTGTCCTTGGGAGACAAAAATGGCGTGTTAAACGTTTTATACGTGCACGAACCCTCCACGCCACCTTAAGAAATATTAAAAGTATTATGCAGGTGTAGTGAATACATTTAAATGTACCATGATCATACTGAATCAGTTACAAATCAACAGAAGTTAAAAATGAAAACAATTACATTGTAAATAAACCAAACAGGTGCAAAACTATATGTTTCCAACGGAAAGATTAATAGGATAAGAAAGTGTGATCACAGATAAGCAGTTCAGTGATTAATACTGTGTTTATGCAATAAAAAGTAAAGCTGTCATTTGTACGAATTAACTAAGATTGTTTAGTAAACTAATAATAATAATAATATGTCACTTGTTTAGTAACACAATTGACGATAAGTCTTAGGGGATGAATAGTATTATAGTTAGGAATAGTCAATATTATGGGAAGAATAGCTTTAGGATTAGGTCAGTAGACAGTTATCGAGTCATTGACCAAAAAGATATTGTATAGTTAGATCTTGTCAAAAAAAATGCTATGGGATGTGTTTACTAACACAGGTAGGGATAAGTCTTAGGGAATAAATATCACTAGGGTTAGGTCAGCAGTCAAAATTATGGATAAGCCTAAGGGGCTGAAAAGCATTAGGGTTAGGTCAGCAGTCAAAATTATGGATAAGCCTAAGGGGCTGAAAAGCATTAGGGTTAGGTCCGCAGTCAAAATTAGGGGATCTTATCAAAATAGTTGAGTAATAATAATAATCCTAAGGATGTGTCTAGTAACACAGGTAGTGATAAGCCTAAGAGGACGACTAGTACTCAGGTTAGGTTAGCAGTCAACATTAAGGATAAGCCTTAGGGTATGAAAAGCGCTAGGGTTAGGTTAACATTCAAAATTAGGGTTAGGACAGCAGTCAAAATTAGGGGATCTTGTCAAAAATGTTAAGTAATAGCAATAATTGTAGGAAATGTGTCTAGTAACACAGGTATGGATACGCCTTAGGGGGTGAATAGTACTAGGGTTATGTCAGCAGTCAAAATTAGGAGATTAATATCATTAGGGTTAGCTCAATAGTGAATAGTGAATAAATAAACTAAACCACACTGTATTGTTTGCACCTATTTAGCTTCTATCGTGTATACACAATAATATTACAACATGGCTACAAATTAAGTATAGCAATGCATACAATAGTTATAATTGCAATTTTACAATATCACCCATATTGACGTTATAATAAAAATAAACTGTTTAAACAAAATTTTATTTTAATTTCTTTAAAAAAAAAAAAATTAATTGTTTTTAAAAAAATATATATATTTTTACAACAATATTCATTATTATAAAAAAATATCCAGATTAATTCAGAAAAGAGAAATGTGTTATCTGAAACCGGCATCAAAAAATAATAATATAAAACAATGCAGATTAATTCAGAAAAGAGAAATGTGTTATCTGAAATCTGCATCAACAAATAATAATATAAAACAATGCAGATTCAGCTGAGATAGCATGTAGTGAGCCGGCTCATCCGGATCTACACTGTTAAACATTTTATTATACACAAGATGGTGACATTGTAACATTTCTAATAATTTATATTGGTTGAATATTCAGTAATATATAATAATGATTATCTACATAACCCCAGGTGAAAGTCATGACATATATCTAAAAATTAAAATAGATAAGGCCAAAGTAATATATACAGTAAGTATATAGTAATAATAAGCCATTAGAAATATTAGCAATATTAAAGTTGTTAACAAACTGAAGTAGTTTATTGAAAACAATTGTACATGTCAATGTTAATATATCTTTTATATGCAATAAGCTAATCAATAATAGGCAATATACTAAAATTGGTTATATGTGATCAATTGACTCCAATCTGTATGTACAATTTTGTTAAAAAATATATATGTGATAATTTAAAAAAAAAAAAAAAATATACAAAAAATCTGCTGCCGTACAAAATTATATTCAATCAACAAATGTGCTGCTGTAAAAAGATTCCACCTAGAGCTAATTAGTATCGTAATAGTTCTTTCTTTATGTCACACCGGGAGCCATGCAGAATCCCATACCTAGTTACCTTGTTTGTTGGGGTTTAACAGCTTATCAACAGCTAAGGTTACTAAAGGTGAATGGGTTAATACTAAATGCCATATATTATCTGAACAAGTATATCTACATGTTCAAGTACATATACACATGGGGAAAACCACACAAAGTCAGAACTGAATATTTATAATAACAAAAATATATATTCATCCCTGAAATCAGAATAATCCTGATCTGATGCCAGGTCCTCACCACAACCATAATCACTTGTGCCCTCCCAAAGGACAGTAGGATCAGAAATAATACAATGTATTGAGATCATAGAAGGCATCATAAATTGGATAAATATCCAGAAAAGATATAAAGTTGAATTAACAAGGTAGATAAATAAAAAGAAAAACTGCGCTACTCCCATAAGTAACATATATACAACTAGTCTGTACATGTACAATGATCTTGAAAATCATGTAGTTACCAGAATTGTCCTATTGACAATAAATGTTCATAAATATTTTACCATGTCAGTATAAGTAGTTGCTTACAATATGTAATGAAATAGTATGTGTATACATTAGTGTCAACATGTATATTGCTATGTACTGTACCATCAACATAACATGCTTTTAGTTAGTATGATTATCTTGTGTATCTGATGTAGATGCTTATAAAGATGTGGGAAGAACTTTATGCATGGATGGAATTATTCTTATTGGGCCAAGTCTTTGCGACAATGTTAATGTAGATTCAATGTATGCACTTAGTAACTTGCATTTAATAGTATAACAATAGACAATACATTGTTTACACAGGTGTGTTATGATATGCCATAACATAATAGTTTCAATATATGATGCTGTGCTTATGCAATATATAACGTGTGCATACAAAGTTTCGATTATTTGTATACAGTAGGTAGTAATTATGAATAACACCGCATATTGAGTATCATAATGTATTGATTAAACAAACCTCAACATGAAGTGTTATTAATATAGCCATAACATTTAGCGTTGTGCTTATGCAAAATTTAAAAAGATTTAAGTAAAATGAATACAGGTCGATAAACGTATGGCAGTTGCATGTTAAAAAGAACTACAACAAGGTGGCTGTCTATAACATGATAAAGATATATGTACCTTATAGCACATATACTAACCTGGGGACCATTCTTATGGTATATTCATCTTCGTCTTCATGGTTATTTGAACCATGTGTCGATCTTTAAAATGATAAAGAAATATTATAATAGTAGACTATACATTAACCTTTCTGTTTGCCTAACTTATAGTGTCATACATGATGCGTATCGTTTTCATTTTATTTTTTTTATTACTTTTAATATTTTATTATTTGTTATTGTTTTTATATTTTTAGTCACAGGACAACGACACGCATTTTTATCATATGGTGATATCGTCCAATATGTATATAAATCTGGTAGATGGCTGGAACATTAGAGATTTTTAAATACAAGACAAGTCGCCCTGCGTTATAGACAGAACATTCGGGTTACATGTGAGTCGCCCTGTGTTACAGACATAACATTCGGGTTACATGTAAGTCGCACCGCGTTACAGACATAACGTACGGGTTACAAGTAAGTCGCCTTGTGTTACAGACAGAACATTCTGGCTACATGTAAGTCGCACAGCGTTACAGACAGAACAATTGGTTACAAGTAAGTCGCACTGGTGTTTCAGACAGAAAATTCGGGTTCCATGTAAGTCGCCATGCGTTACAGACAGAACATTCGGGTTACATTAAGTCGCCCTGCGTTACAGACATAAAATTCGGGTTAGATGCGAGTCTCCCTGCGTTACAGACAGAAAATGTGGGTTCCTTGTAAGTCGCCCTGCGCTACAGACAGAACATTAGGGTTACATCTAAGTCGCACCGCGTTACAGACAGAACATTCGGGTTGCATGTAAGTCGCCCTGCGTTACAGACAGAACATTCCGGTTACATGTATGTCGCCTTGCGTTACAGACAGAACTGTCGGGTTACACGTAAGTCGCCTTGCGTTACAGACAGACAATTCGGGTGATGGTCTGGTCAGATCATCTCCCAATGTGATGTGTGATAAATATTAAGTATATTTTCTGTATGGTTTCTGTCAGAAACAAACCAGCACTCAGCGAAATAAAAATTGCCATGAAAACAAACAATAAATGCACTCTTAAGGCCTATTATTAGAGATCAATATATGTGGGGTTTTATTCCATGGCGAGTTGTATTCTCTGACTTTCTGCTGGTTTCTAAACATAATTAGGAAATGTTTCACTAGTTTACCATCCCTGCAACGCTTTGTCCACCTGTGGTTTCTGTCTGCAGACGCCGAAGACGTTGACCTGTGTTGACGGCACGTGTACCGGCTTCAACGACTCTTGTTACGCCAGTCTCAGTGCCGCGTGTATAGCTACAGGATCAGGAAAGTGCTTTGTAAGTATGGTTGGTTACAGGCATACAAGTACACCACCACCTGTGCTAATATTGCCAATGTTTGTCATTTTTGTTATTAGAAAATACTTGACTATTGTGCTAGGAAGCAAGCAGCTTGATTGGCTGAGCCTGAGCTGTGCTACAGCTCAGGCACAACCAATCAAACTGCTTGACTGTACGTTGATATTTCCAATAGATGTTCAGAAACGTTGACATCTGGGCGAGATTACCGCAGGCTGTGGTATAGTCGTAAATACACAGCCTGCGATGTTCATAATGTTTTCATTAATGCTTCAAGACTGCTGAGATAAAATATAACTTGTTGCCAACAATCAGAAAACACAACTTTGTGTATTTATAGACCTTGGTCCGTTACTTCAACCTGTGACTGACTGCTGTCCGGTATTGTTAACATCACGTTTAAGCAAGTTTCTACCTATTCGTGAAATTCGGTCAAATATTGATTGCATACCAAGAAATCCATTCTCTATATAATTTATACTGGCTAAACATTAACAAACAACACAAATTATGGAAGATACATTTGTTCATGTAAGTATTAATTGTGTAGTTCAAGGTATTGACTCACAGCAGCAGGTCGCTGGCAACGGTCTACGCGATGGGGATATGACAGAAGTTTGGGCGAAAATACGTGTCTTGTTAAGCTGCATTTGGTGGTCTGTATTTTCGCCCAAACTTCTGTTGGTTTTGCGAAGAATCGATTTCCGTGTCGGAGACACGGAAATCGATTCTTCGCAAAAACCACATAAGTCTGTGCCAAAGTTCCTAGACCACCAAATGCAGTAATACGTAATACATAATAAGGACACTATAAAATAATACGTACTTTGAATCGGTATTTGTTGTCGCTGTTAGTACCACGTGATCATACACCTTGTTTAGGGGGGTACTGTTTGCAACATACAGTGATTGCAAATGATAGATGTATGGTTGACACACAGATGGGACGGCACCTAACGAGCTCTCTCATCGATATCTGCAGTATTTGTCAACATTGCTTAATTATAAAACATCACATTTTATCATTAATGGATTTGTAAAAAAAAGAACGGTTCCAAACGCCAATGTTGGATATATAAGCGTGAACTGTTGAACTAAGCGATATACTTTGTCCAATTCTGGTTCACAGAGCCGTTGATCCGGCTTTCGTATATCGTTCCGGCTTTATAGAGTCCTTTAAAGGTACATGCCCACTCAGTAGGTACAAAATGTTCTTTTAGGTACGAAATAAGTATATAATTTTGTCACTATTCCACCAGTTCTAAAAATTACGAGTGCCCGCTATACAGATATAATAATTTAGTAATATTTATTTTACTGATAGATACTCACGGTGGTATCGGATTATTTTCATATGCAAATGAGGCATGGCATTTTTTAATTATTTATACTATTAAATTAATGCGTCACCTGAAAAAATAATATTTTTGACAGATTATAAAGTATCATCATTGCCCATCAAAAAATAATACAGATGATAAATAGTAATGTCCGTTAACAGTTTAAGGAAACACAGTTATAGCCCCTGATATCAGTGTGGACATTTACGCCTAATATAAAATGTATACTAATGCCAATCAATACGTGGGGATGCTGAGAACTGGCATACTAAAGCAATCCGTGCCTGCTTCAAGCCTTGGTACTAGTCAGACAGTATACGTAGATAATAATAGGTTAGTGTCGTGAATGGGAAAAATATCTGACAAGGCTTAGGAAACGGGATGGGCGAGGCTATGCCGAGCACATCCCGTTTCCGTGCCGCGCCAGATATTTTCCCCATTCACGGCACTAACCTACTATTCTATTTATCCCAATAGCTTCAAAATGCAAAAACAATAAACACAGCCGCACCCTCAGAATCGGAGAATCGAATATGACAACCGCACATATTCATACGCAGTGATTAGGTCGTATTGACAGGATATCAACAATGTTTCACGACACCGTGTTTCACGGCAATTACGCACTGTGTTAACGGGATACAAATTATGTTTGCGCTTACTAAATAACATTGTCCCTACATTATCAGTAAACCAACCGTTTTTCTAACTTCTATCAGCAAAATAAGAGGATTGTTGCGGAACAAAACAAATACATGTTATCATTGTGTATGGGAAAGTGCTTTACAAGCCACTCCTACATGTACGATTCTGTCACTAGTGATATGAGTCATGCCATGTGATTGTGTACCTTCGGATATCTGCGTAATTTCATGAAATACGTTTTAAAAAAATACAACATTTTCCGTAAATGCCGTCAAAAGTTGACCAAATTATATTCCGCATGCACTCTGAACATTGTCAACTTTTGACTTTATTTATGAAAAATATTACAACTTTTGTAAACGTACATGTATGTCATGAAATTACGCAGATGTCCGAAGGTACAAAATCACATGGCGTGTCTCATATCAGTATGTTCCCATAGGAGTTCACCGTAGGCTGACAGGCAAGTGAGACATGGAGAAGGTGTAAACCTTGAAATATTTCATACATTATGTCATACAGAACTAACAACTGCATATATTTGATGATTAAAAGTATGCAGCATTATTATACTGAATTTATTACATTATCACAGCCAAAATGGCTGTGATAATGTAATAAATTCAGTATAATAAATTAGGGATACAAATTCAGGATAAGAATTAAACACTAATAAACAAAGCAAGTTAATACATGAAAGTATAATAAATCGACACTCGCTTATGTGGTATTAATGATCAT
Organism: Conchocele bisecta; assembly: GCA_029237695.1. Classification (NCBI taxonomy): domain Eukaryota; kingdom Metazoa; phylum Mollusca; class Bivalvia; order Lucinida; family Thyasiridae; genus Conchocele; species Conchocele bisecta. The sequence goes on from CM055267.1 coordinate 71,605,921, forward strand.
TTGTTTATAAGCCAACTTCCCGGAGATCAGACCAATTTATCTTCCCAAAACTCGAGCACCTTGAGTATCAGTGTGGCAGCAGCAGAGCCTTTATTTGATTATCTATTTGATTATATCAAACCTGGATTTACGCTTTGTATTTATGTCTCAATAATTCCAGCACAAAAATATTTACACAATTCCCTAACATTTGATTAGTCCGTAGCAAGTTCTGTCCAAAATTTACATCCCAGTAAACTCACATGCCGAACTACTTTCCGTAACCGTGAGGCGCAGTTAAAATAATTCTTAAGAAAACGGAAAATAAACACATTTTCTTGATGAGTTTATTTCAAATGCTGGAATTATAAGGAATGAATGGCCTTTTTGTTGAATTTATCGGGGATATAAACTTGGAAAAGTCGCGGGAATATTGGACGAGGCCTTCCGGCCTTCGTCCAGTATTCCCGCGACTTTTCCAAGTTTATACCCCGATAAATTCCACAAAAAAAGGCCATTCATTCCTATAGTAACACACAACGGACCATCGTCTTATGTAATACTACGGTAACTATGGTAGCGAATGATGTAAGGTACTACACAAGGGTAATACACATTTTGCAAATACAACTTTAAAGCAAATTTTACCGTTCAGTGTAGAGATCCCTCTGTGTAGATGTGAGACAGAATATTGATACTATTACGTGAAGTCTAGAGAAAAGTCAAAATACATGCGTTGTCTAGACCAGCCTGTCCATCCGCGCAATATGACCAGTAGCCGATTTCACCAACATTGCAAAGTATACTTATCTAGAAAAGTATACTTTGAGGGAGAACAGTTCAATTTTAGGATAAATTTATTATTTTTTATTATTCTGAATTTATTACATTATCACAGCCATTTTGGCTGTGATGATGTAATAAAATCAGTATAATAATTCTGCATACTTTTAATCATAAAATATGTGCAGTTGTTAGTTCTATATGACATAATGCATTTCGGGAAAAATAAATGATTACTTCCTCAAAGTATACTTTGCTAGAAAAGTATACTTTGCAATGTTGGTGAAATTGGCTACTGGTGTGAGGGCTCAAAAGACGTTCAATGGTGCATGCCTTATCTAGTATTGAAGTAAAGCATATCCATTGTATAAACATGACCACTGAATTGGGTTTTCCGTTTTACCCGTCTATGGATGATTTCCTCTGAGAAACGATGTTACATTTTAATACCACTATCTTTCTTAATCAAATACATCATGATAGAAGTGATCTGCGGAAATTATCATATATCAACAGTATTGGGGAACGGTTACTACTCGACGGCGATATGTCACCGAATAACTGCAGAAACATGTTAAAACACAACACTCGTCAAAGATCCGGCATCACAATTCCAGAGAAAACATATTGTGTGATTTGTTTACCCAGACACATATTATTACATACTTGTTGGTCTCAGGATGTACTTAATTTATAATTGTTGTATTATGTTATTCTACTCAAATTTCTAGTTACGTAACAACGCTGTTGGTATTTTAATGCTTAACCTTTTCACCTCTAAATAATTGGCATTAATCGTTACGAGCCGGCTCATCTCGATCTACAGTGTTTGCAAACATAGGGTTTATTGGCTGTCGTGCTGAAAGGTTAAAGTGATATTTGTCATGTCGGTATGATGCTCATCGTATGGGTTGTATAGGAATTTTGCTTAACCACAGTTCCACTTATCTTGTTTATCATACCTACTGCGCATGCTTCTCTTCCGGCTTACTTGTAAATAAGCCTTTGCTTAGCACAGTCTCCTCCATTCCAGACCTGAGCACCCACCGTACACCATGAAGGCCATGCTAAGCTGGACGTATTCCCTGCTGCTCATATGTAAGTTTTGTTCATATCAATGTGTATAGTGTTTGAAAGTCATATTTCATTAAGCGTAATGTGGCACAGATTAGCATTAATTACGTTCACAAAAGCTTTGTTTTACTCGTTTAATCATGGTGCTTAATTTTATTAATTGTATTCATACACATAGCAGGCATGCATGTTTATCATGGTTATGTATACATGTTCATACATACATTTTTCTAATTGAAAATAAAATTACGGACTGGAAATGGGTCTCCCACCAGTATGCACATTTTATTTTCACAGTTCACCATGTTAATGACAATGAGTGCTGGTCCTAATTAGATTGCACGGGCCTATTCTGTTATAAGAAATGCTTTATGGTTATAATGAGTAGTGAGCTTATACATATGCATTTTGTATTTGCACCCATCGTTGTATTATGTAATATGTATACCTCGTGTGTCACGCATGTGGCTTAGAGTGAATAAAATGTATTCCCATGGTTTCTATCTGTAAAACCGACTGTTCTAATGTAATTTAACATGGGGTCTAAAACATATTTCTTGGAAAAGTTTTGAATTTGTAGACCGAATTTAAAATTTAACTTATTAGATACATCACTTCCAAGCTATCTAGCCGAGTTTCGTAGCCACTTTTTAACATTTTTCGTTTTTCGACCCTCCTCCTCACTATCCATTTGTATTTTGTCCATGTTAAATCTTTTATTTTTCGCAATAAAATATATACTTGATGGAATTTCGTCAAATAAAACAATGAGGAATGTGACTTCTTTTGTTATTGACGAAGAATTATTACGTAAAATATTTTTTTAGGATTTAATGTTTTAATATCCAAAAGTTCATCGATAGCAAAACGTGAAACAGACAGTAGTACGTCTTTGGATGTTAGACCCATTTCATTTATGGTTGTGATTGGAGAAGTGGTGCTTATGGGATATGAGAACAGTGTAGCATATCGTATCATACACTGTTTGCCATTCAGTCAGTATATAGAGAATAGTAGGTTAGTGCCGTGAATGGGAAAAAATATCTGGCAAGGCTCAGGAAACGGGATGGGCGAGGCTCTGCCGAGCACATCCCGTTTCCGTGCCGCGCCAGATATTGTTTCCCATTCACGGCACTAACCTACTATTCTAGTTATCCCGTCAACACCTACAAATGGCTGTAAAATGCAAAAATTGTATTGACTGGATATCAAAAATGTTTCACGGCACCGTGTTTCACGGCACATACGCACTGTGTTGACGGGATAAATATCACTTGTTATACTTCTAAGATACAGTAGAGTCATATCAGACTGCGGGAAAGTACTAGAAAAAACTATCAGGGTCACATTTAAGTCATTCACGTGTACGCTGAATAACATCAACATCGGCTTTCATTTTTTTTAGAATGGGAACAATATGTAACGAATATTAACTATTCCTGGGTGTATATATACACCGTATGTGTATATTACATGTATCTATCAATGCTATATTTATACAATGCTATATTTATCACATTCATTTCACATACATGTGAATACGGACCCTACTTTCATTCCTGAAACAAACCATGAACATTTATTAGCGTACAATTGAAAAAGACTGGCATTGTTCAACGTCATGCAAGTTCGAGTATACATATTAATACACCAAATGGTGACATAATGTGGCCAGAAAGTAGTCCGATAAAATAGTCCCGACGATTGTAGGCCACAGACACAGCTTGCTTGCAGAACATGATCTGCTGTGGTACATAAGAGACAGGCCATGTGATTTTGTACCTTCGGGCATCTGCGTAATTTCATGAAATATGTTTGCAAAGCTTACAATATTTTCCGTAAATGACGTAATGTGAGATGTGTTTTTGTAAACCCCCGGTTTTTGTAACCCCAACTATTAATATTGCGATACATAAAATATGATTGCTTCAAACCTTAAAGAAAGTATGTCTGGGCCTGACCCGACGTTCCGAGTTCGATACTCAAGCGTTTGGGCTGTGGCCGAGCGCAAAATTAACTCTGCCGTTTGTTCCAATCTTTTCTACACTATAGCCGAGTGACAGAAAATGTCACATATCTCGCGTTACATACACACATCTCCCGTCACATTCACACATCTCCCGTTACATTCACACATCTCCCGTCACATTCACACATCTCACTTTACATTCACACAGCTCTCGTCACATTCACACATATCCCGTTACATTCACACATTTCTCGTCACACATTCACATTCACACATTTTTCGTCACATTCACACATCTCCCATCTCATGTTACATTCACCATTCTTCTCCCGTCACATTCACATAATTATCTTCCATTACATTAAATTATCTCCCGTAACATTAACACATTTCCCATCACATGCACGCATCTCCCGTCACATTCACCCAACTCCCGTCACATTCACACAACTCCCGTCGAATTCACCCATCTCCCGTCACATTTACCCATCTGCCGTCGCATTCACAGATCTGCTGTCACATGCACACAATCATCTCCCGTTATCCCGTCATATTCACCCAACTCCCGTAACATTCCCATCACATTACATTCACATATCGCCCGTAACATTCACACATTTCTCGTCACACATTCACATTCACACATTGTCCGTCACATTCACACATCTCCCATCTCCTGTTACATTCACCATTCTTCTCCCGTCACATTCACATATCTTCCATTACATTCAATTATCTCCCGTAACATTAACACATTTCCCATCACATTCACGCTTCTCCCGTCACATTCACCCAACTCCCGTCACATTCACCCAACTCCCGTCGCATTCACCCATCTCCCGTCACATTTACCCATCTGCCGTCGCATTCACAGATCTGCTGTCACATGCACACAATCATCTCCCGTTATCCCGTCATATTCACCCAACTCCCGTAACATTCCCATCACATTACATTCACATATCTCCCGTAACATTCACACATCTCTCGTCACATTCACACATCTCCCGTCACATTCACACATCTCCAGTTACATTCATATATATCCCGTCACATTCACCCATCTCCCGTCCGTCACATTCACAGCTCTCATGTCACATTAATTTATCTCCTATTACATTCACACATCTGCCGTCGGACTCGCATATCTCCCGTCACATTCACCCATCTCCCGTCCGTCACATTCACAGCTCTCATGTCACATTCATTTATCTCCCATTACATTCACACATCTGCCGTCGGACTCACATATCTCCCGTTACAGTCACACATCTCCCGTCACATACACGCATCTCCCATTACATTCACACATCTCCCGTCACATTCACAAATCTGCCGTCACATTCACACATCTCTCGTTACATTTTCTCGGAAATCTACAGGTGTCACGTGATGTATGCAATATTACATGTACATGTAGTGTGGCGATCCACCATTGACCACTGTGGTATTCGAATTAACGTGTCAGGTTAACATATATCTCACTTCCTGAACATGTTTATTTTATTGAAAATGACATTTATGACCACGTGAACATGATTTCCAAAGTTAAATATGGTTTCCGTAAATGACATCGCATATATTTTATACAAAATGTGGAATTAAATATTCTTCCTTTGTACAAATAAAGTTCATTTATTGACAATTTTATAATTTGTGACAATTTCACCAAATGAATATTAGTTTCGATAATCGGTATAAATCCAGTTAATATTGACATGAAATCAAGAGAAATCATGCAACGATACAAATATTTACAACCAGAGTAAATAAATGTGTAGACTAACGTAATCCGACCAAGATTTATAATTCCCGTGTACGTAAAAGGGAATTACGTTAATTCTTTCTAAACATATCAAATAAAGATGAAATTATATTAAGTATTGCAAGTTGCAATGATCTCAAAGATAATCAAATAATACAAAGTCTATACTGAAATTACAAATCAGTATGTCAGTTGCTATAGGTGTATACTATGATAAGACTGCGCGGATGCAGACCGAAAATGCGTGTATGCTGTTTTCTAATCGATTTTTAAAATGTGTACGTGTGAGTCTGATCTGGGCTTACACTGTTTATTAATCATTATGAAGCCTGCACTATAGTTATGAGGAGAAAACAACCACACAGTCGTAACAATTAGTTAAATCACGTAAATAATTACAGATGACCGATGTACTCGATATATATATTATCAGACTAGCGAACTTTTTTTAAGTTAATATCTCGGGCAATATACATGTAGCCTAATGCAAAACAGCGATTGAAACCAGTGTATACCCAGATCACGCTGCGCATCTGCACATTCTGAACAGGGTCTACATGTGTTGTACAAATATAGTTCAAGGTTTATTTTGCAGTAAATAATTCGCGATAATTCTGCTTAATTCCCTGTAAATAAAATCCACACATTTCCATTTATTGACAATTTTATAATTTGTGACACTTTCACCAATATTAGTTTCGATAACCGGTATAAATCCCGTTAATATTGCCCTGAAATCAAGAGAAAACATGCAACGATACAAATATGTACAACCAGTGTAAGTAATCTTGCAAACTAACTTAGTCTGACCAAAACTTATAATTCGCACGTACACGTAAAAAGGGAATTACATTAATCATATCTAGCCAAATCAAATTAATATGAAATTATATTAAGTATTGCAAGTTGCAATTATCGAGATAATCAAATGAGACAAATTCTATGCTGAAATTACAAATCAGTAGAAAATGTTGGTTACTTTGTTCACTAATAATGTTACCGACAACACGGTCATGCCTCGGGCAACATATAAGCTTTTAGAGTGACCGTAAGCTGGTGCCCGTTTCAACGAATATAATGGAAATTGCCGAAGATGTCCGTGATACGCTAATTGGAAAATGAAAACAGACGGTGTCATTATTATTATCTAAAAGGACCAAAATAATATTAACTTAGAAACATAATTTGTACAAGGCAGCAAAGTGCATGTTCAGAAAATATCACCGGAAATGTTTGGAGACATTCCAAAGTAAAGTAGATAATGACATCGATGAAGCTTTAGACATTGATGCTGCACCATTTTGGAAGCTAGTAAATTCACGGCGGAAGGATTCGTGCTCAAGTGCTGGAAACGAGATTCGCTTTGGTGATAAGACTGTGCGTGATCCTAAATGCATTGCTACTGAGTGGGGTAAACACTTTGCCTCATTGTATTCAAATACTGAAAATGAACAGTTTGACCAAGAACTATTCGTAAGAGTGAGAGCTTCAAACGCGACGGTGAGAAGACAAATTCCGGTGGACACGGAGTAAAATGTATTTTACGAAAGTGAAATTAAATGTGTAATAGGTAAATCACTGAAAAAGGGCAAAGTGTGTGGACTGGATGGTGTATATAACGAACACTTGATTCACGGTGGAGAAGCATTGATCCAATGTTTGACGGAACTATTTAATTTGATGTTTGATATTAGCTATGTGCCGAAACAGATGAAGCAAGGGGTCACCATCACGTTGTTTAAAGGTGGACAGAAGCGAAAAGATGACACAAATAACTATAGGGCCATCACATTGTCATCTATCGTTCTGAAACTATTCGAAAGACTTCTACTTACACGATTGAAAGCTAATATTAATAGGCCGATGAATTACAAGGGGCCTTCCAAGAGAGGATGGGCTGCATTATGACATCATTTCTGTTTCGTGAGTGTATTGAACACTGCACTGAAAGAGGCAGTAAACTATTCGCTTGCTTCCTAGATGCACGACAGGCATTCGATTCTGTGTGGCATGAGGGTCTATTTTATAAGTTGCACCAGTTGGGGATCCGTGATAAACTTTGGCGGATAGTTGTAGCGATGCATGAAGGCATGGCGAGCTGCGTGATGCATAAAGGTTTCACGTCAGAATGTTTTGAAATATTCCAGGGCACCAGACAAGGTGGCGTGTGGTCGCCATTTTTGTACTTATGTTTTATTAACGACTTTATGGATATACTGGTCAGCAGTAACATGCGATTTAAAATTGGTACCAATAGTTTGTGCGCGCCGACGGTTGCGGATCATATGTTGCTGCTTTCGCTGTCAAAGCATGGCCTGCAGTGTATGATGAAGATTTGCTGCATATTCTCGTGTACCTGGCGTTGCCAGTATAATCCAACTAAATGCGCCGTGGTGGTTTATAATGAATCAAAACATGCTTATACGATATCAAGTAGAACATTGTTGCTTGGCAATGCCATTGTCAATGAGTCGGACCAATACGTACACCTTGGCGTCATGTGTAACAAATGCTCGAAACCACATGATAGTGTGCAACTGTGTTGTAATAAGATAATGAGCACGTATTTTACTCTAAGTAAGTGTGGTTTTTCTAGCGGACTAAATCCACTTACTTTAAAGCATATATACGATGCTATTGTCCTACCAAAGGCGCTATACGGTTGCGAATGCTGGTGGAACCTATCAGTCGGCGATACGATGACACTGGAGCGGGCTCACCGCTTATGCATTAAATGCATGCAGAATTTTAATGCCAGAACAAGAACAGATGTTGTCCTTAGCTTACAGAACTGCCTTCCCTTAGATGTACTAATAGCTCGCAAGAAACTTGCTTTTCTAGGGCAATTATGCACTCTAAAAAGAGACTGTGATGTAAAACAATTTTTTTTGCGACTCAGTTCAAACTTGCTAGGTAACTGTACTCGAGGTTTGATGCCCGATATCTTCAAAATTATGGATATATATGGTCTCAGACACGTGCTAGAAAAGTATATTTCTTGCGGCGAATTTCCGAAAAAGTCTATATGGAAAACATCTGTTAATGTCCGAACTCGTGAAATCAGTGTTAGCGAGTGACAGATTAGAACAGCATCGCCTCCGTTCGCCAGGTTCAGAAAGGTACACGTAGACTACAAATGTAACAAATTATGGAGTTATGCGAGACTGTTTCCAGAGTATCTGAACTACATATAATCTGTATGCCAATTGATTACTAACCTCACGATATTTAATGAAACGTGTCTCAAATGTGGTTCTCTGATGGACAACTTGGTAGAACATTGTATTTTGGACTTTCCATCTACATTGAATTGTAGATGTAGGTTAATGCATGCTATACGGCAAGCTTATGGTGATGCTATTTCCATGCGCCTAATGTCACTTACCAAGGAAGATTTAGTCACTACTATGTTAAGTGTTGATGCACTTACAGACATTGATACAGCTGTTGAATTCAATCGCGTAGACGATCGCCAAAGAGTTGTATTTGTGAGTCTACATTACTTGTGGCTGAGGTATATTTCCCGAACATGAACACATCTGTTTATTAATGTTCGTGAAATTAGTTGCGGTGTGTAGCATTAAGTGAATGTATGTACATGTATATATTTGTGTATATGTTAAAACTGTTACAATAATTGTTAAATGCAATTCCATGTCACAAATCTCCAATCATGGGGGAAATAAAGAATATATATATATATATAAAAATCATATAAAAACTACCGACTATGTTTAAAGCTAAAAAGGACCAAAATATTTTTATTTTCAAACACGATCGAAACATCATCATAAAGTACAATAATTGAAGTTTAAAATGTGACCTGTGATTTTTCAATCGGTTGTGTAGTTTCAAAGTTACGTAAGAAAAGGTAATAGTCTCCTATATAATTCCATATAAAAATCGCCGCTACTGATGCAGACTTTCTACAGGTAAGGTGGCCGCGAAAGTTGGATATGCCATCAAAGTATACTTAACTTGATAAGTCAAATCGTGAAATCGGCTACTGATTTAGAGGAATCCACTATACTTCAGTCATGTGCATTTCAAAACATGTATGTGTACTTTGCACTCGTTCAATGTCGTGTCTGTAAGCGAATTAAAGAAGAAGAATAAAAATGCAAACCATTAAACTGAAACCAAATAGGCCAACAGTTCAATATTCGCTGACAACAATTGGTGCCATAAATAATTATTATGTTCATACAATTCTATCAGGAAGAGTTTGTGGGCTTGTGTTAATCAACCAATGAACGATTGAAAGACGAAATTAGTCACAAAACAAGACAGTATCGAGAATTATATTCAATGGTAGCTATTTACCATTCCCGCTTTGTGATCGCTGCCGATTCCCATTTCGTCTGAAGATTAGTACATGTACAGACACGTTCACCTTTGCATGTGCTTATAACGCAATTATATAGAGTGCATACTTGCGAAATGTGTTTTATTTTTGCTTGTCAGCGGAATTAAATTTAACCTTCATTTATTTGTCAAGGGTACACTGCTAATATCAGCTTTTAGTTCGTCACGTTCGCTCAGGTATTGATATTATTACGAAATAAACAGTTTTATAGATCACATTATATATTAATACATTCAACACTTTCGATGTAAATATCTTCGAAATCATTAGTAATGTTCTCTGACTTATATATACGTAATGTTTCTAAGTATAACCTTAGATGGAATACTCAATTGCAGTGGCTATCTAAACCGAACACCAAGACAACATCTGTGATCCTATTTTTGATGGGTTTCGCCCCATTAAATCTCAAATGTTAATGTATGTGCATGATCGCAAAGCACGCGTATGTACCAGAATGGTCATAAACCTGACTTACACTGAAATATCTCTTAACCGGACACCTTGGGCACCTCCCAGGGTGTCTGATTTAGAGAGGTTTCACTGTATTTCTTTTTTGACAGCGTAGATCCTCTCCAAACCGGACGCGCAGGCAGTCTGTGTATCCTTAATTTTTATGAGTTTCTTTGGTACATATATATTACGAAAATGCATTTTCAAGTTTTCGGAAAGCACAGCCGCATACCTTGGCATAGTCATGTCTGATTTACAATGGAACATCTCTAAACCGCACACCCTCCCAGGTTGTCCTGTTTAGAGAGGTTCCACTGTATTTATTTCTCCAAGACCTAAATTATTTATTTTACCAATACTGCTATCACATTATATTAACGAAAATGGGTGGGATACATTTCTTCGAGCACTGTTCGTCCGAATGTACGAGGAGACACTCCGCGTACAGTGGAACCTCTCTAAACCGGACACCCTGGGAGGCCTCCAGGGTGACCAGTTTAGAGATGTTCCATTGTAAATCAGACACATGACTATGCCAATGTATGCGGCAGTACTTTGCGAACTGGAACAGCAATTTTCATCATAAATATGCACAAATGAAACCCATAAAAGTAAGGTTAGACAGACTGCATGCGCGTCCGGTTTAGATAGGTTTTACTGTTCTTCACAATGTCTACGTTCACTCGGGAACTGGAAGAGCTATCGGCTGAGTCACATTGAAATGAATCAAGGTTAAACACAATCAAGAAAACAAACCTTTGTATATCCAAGACGTTGCACACTGTGGCGGTGTAAGCACGTTGCATGGATGCAACATTCGATCATTCACATTTCAATACAAGTTTATTATTATTCACATTATTCTTGCAACTGCTTGTTCATCGCCTGTTCATTCAAACCGATGTACTCCTGTACGCTTTGTATTCATAAGTATGCATAATTATTCATGCAACTGAACATAATACAGGTAACATTATACGTGCAAAATACGTCTTTGTCCTTTTGTGTGCTGCCACGTTTAATTTGCTGTTAATCTTAAGTGTCTATTATGTCAACGTATATATATTAAATCCATGTAACGAGATCAGATGACATGTGCGTAGGCTTAACTGCATAATTGTCGCGATAATAATGACTTACCGTCTAAAACGCTCCGGCACGAAGTTCGGACAAAACAACTTGACAGTACCCGCCCCCCCCCCCCCACCACAGTGCCAGTGATTTATATTTCAAGGTATACTATGTTTCTTCACGTCAAAGTGCATGCAATACAGTAAGCTATCATTTTATCTCAGTATAGGCGAATAGTAATAGGGCTGAGAACGGAAAACAAATAAGTCAAAGCTGATTTTGTTTCCAGGAAATGTTCAGAATATCAATTGTAATAACATATCAAAAATCCTCATTAATCCCACTGGAGCTTAAGCCGTCCGTCCGTCCGTCCGTCCGTCCGAGCAAACGAGAGCTACATTGTGAGGTTAACCACACAGTGATGGACTTGTTAAGATATGCTTATTCCATGTTCTCTATTAAGTGTTGAAGCATTTACAGACATTGATACAGCTTTTTGATTCATTCGCGTAGACGATCGCCAAAGAGTTGTATTTGTGAGTCTACATTACTTGTGGCTGCAGTATATTTCCCGAACATGAACACATATGTTTATTAATGTTTGTGAAATTAGTTGCGGTGTGTAGCATTAAGTGAATGTATGTACATGTACATATTTGTGTATATGTTAAAACTGTTACAATAATTGTTAAATGCAATTCCATGTCACAAATCTCCAATCATGGGGGAAATAAAGAATATATATGTAGTGTGGCGATTCCACCATTGATCACTGTGATATTATTTCTAACCATATCAAATAAAGATGAAATTATATTACGCATTGCAAGTTGAAATTATGTCAAAGTAATAAAATAAGACAAAGTCTATGCTGAAATTACAAATTCTGTTTAGTTTGCAGAAAATAATTATACCCTGGTTGTACAAATAAAGTTCAAGGAAGTTTAGTTTGCAGTAATAATCGTTAAATCGCGTAAATAGTTACAGATGACCGATGTACTCGTTATATATGGTTTATGCCCATTTCGTCTAATCCCATTTCGTCTAATCTCATTTCGTCAACTCTTTTTGCACTTTGTCCCATTTCGTCTACAACCCGTCGACACCCCGGTGCCATTTCGTCTACAATTAGATTAAGGAGACAGACAGTCCCTACATAAGTTGTTAACACGCTAATTCAATAAGACAGACATCTTTTGTTTAAAATATGTGGGTTATACATACATTGTGGACCCATACCAGAGCATCTTTTCATTCATCGTCAGTGGCCAGGATGATGATCTTGTTCTCACCTTCACCGTCACACCAAAGAATGAAACGTTGTTTTCCGAGTGTTTCTGTAAAATGGCCTTCAATAACGATGTCTTCTCTGGTCCGTGGTAGACGTGGAAGTGTCTGCTGTCTGGATCTGTAGAGGGCTGACTTCATACTCGGGAAAGTTGGCATATTTGCAGCAAGGTCCTGGTCATTCTTCTCAGCAATAGTGACTAGCATGCCGTTGTGGAGTTTGGGAATGGTATCCACACTCTCTTGGTATTGTGTTCTTTCTCAGGGTGCTTATCACCTTTTTCACGTTGTTTGAGTTGTTATCAGGTGGATGACTGTGTTGTGTCCTGGATCCAACAGTCTCGTGTTCTACAACCATGCGACCTGGGCAGTTTCTGTGGTGGCATCTCCAGAACACCTTCCCGTTGTTGCCTCTTCTATTCACTTGGTACCGAAAACCTTCAAAAAGAAGCTGATCTCCTCCTGTACTACTCTTGCAATACTCCATACTTGGACGTTGTACTGATTTGATTTCCTGGCCATTCCCCCCCCCCCCCCACCAGTTTATATATATGTTGTTCGCAAGAAAATTTAGGGTCCGGCTTGAACTTCAAAGTAATGTTGACCCCCTTAATAAAGATCAAGGGTAATTGCTTAAAGTTTTAAACTTCTTAATTAAAAAATGATCAGCAGTTTGTTTAAAAATCAATTACCATTGAGACCCCCTTAATAAAGATCAAAGGTAATTGCTTAAAGTTTTCACACCAAGGTTTTAAAGACGGTGTGAAAGATAATTGTTTATATTTTAGGCAACAATGCTTTAAGGATGGTCAATGTAAGATGAAATGGCAATCTCCGTAGAAATATGAATATGTATATTCATTTTGTGAACAGTAGACGAAATGGGAATAAGGGTGTAGACGAAATGGGACAAAAAACTGGAGACGAAATGGGATTAGACGAAATGGGAAGTTACCTTATATATATTCTCAGACTGGCGAACTTTTATTAACTTAATATTTCGGGCAATATACATGTAGCCTAATGCAAAACAGCTATTGAAACCATCGCGATGATTCTGATTAATTCCCTGGAAATAGAAACAACACATTTCCATTTGTTTATTGACAATTTTATAATTTGTGACACTTTCACCAATACTAGTTTCGATAATCGGTGGAAATCTCGTTAATATTGCCGTGAAATCAAGAGAAAACATGCAACGATACACATAGTTAAAACCAGCGTAAGTAATCATAGTTTGTAAACTAACGTAGTCTGATCCAAGATTTATAATTCCCGTGTATGTAAAAAGGGAATTACGTTAATTATTTCTAACCACATCAAACAAAGATGAAATTATATTAAGTATTTGCATGTTGCAATTGTGTCAAAGATAATCAAATGAGACAAAGTCTATGCTGAAATTACAAATCAGTAGAATATGTTTGCCGTACTGCACATTTAAGAGAAACACTTTTTATTAGGGTCTCATATTTTAACGCACACAATTATGGTAATACAACAGAGCAATATTGGCCAGCTCAGCTTTATCAACCAGCGTTAGTACATTTGTAAACTAACGTAGTCTGACCAATATTTATATTAAATTCCCGTGGACGTAAAAAGGGAATTACGTTAATTATTTCTAACCATATCAAATAAAGATGAACTTATATTAAGTACAGTAGAAAATTGATCTCTCGAACAGGTCTCAAACCTCGACTGAGAATATATATCTGTTGTTAAATTTTGTTCTCACAATTTTTATCAAAATAGCTATCAACTGATAGACACTTTATATCAACAATAAAACTGTGCGTATGTTTTATAATACATGTATACGATACTGGAGAAACGGGACTTCTAACAAGCGTTATTAGACTACAGGATCGTGCTATTTGATCAGGATCCACAATGGTCACAAATACCATAAACCCCATGTTCCCAGTAACATGACACATAAGTATACCAAGCAAGTCAATTTGACTTCCAAAAGTTGTAAGTTCCCTTTTGTTTACCAGTGTCCAACAAAGCCAGTCAAAACAACGAGTAGCGCATGCACATGAAAACCAACATGGTTGGCATGTTGACTTCCTCACCCATCAGTTAACTAATACTGGTCGGTGTTTGAAATGTTTGAATTTCATCAATATATATATGGATAAATGACTAACAACATCGATAGTATCCCAAGGATTTTAATTTTAACGTTGAAATAAAACATTATTAGGTAAACATAGTTTATGTGGGATTTGGAGAAGCGTAATATTGATTGTGTTAGCTGACAATATACAAGGCTGTACACACGCCAACAATTGGACGGATTAGTGTTTACTGATATTCATGCGCAATATATCAGTAAAAACTAATCCAGTTTATCTTGAGGTTTATCTTGAGGTATAACATTTAAAATATACAAATATTATTTAAAGGAGTACCGATATGATATATTTAAATCCCGTTAATATTGCCCTGAATTTAACGTAATAAAACAATATATGATAGTTTATCAAGAGAAACGAGCGATATACAGATTTTCAACCAGCATAGATAATTGCATACTGCATAGTTGACCAACATTTATAACGTAGACAAAAGAAGTAAATTATAATTACCATGTTACCGATAATTATTTATAGCTGTATACTGAACACAGAATAACAAGTGAAAATTATATAAATTACTTCTAGCTGAAATATTGACAATTACATAATTGCGAAACATATTTTAGTATGCTCCATAAAGGTACACAATGAGCTGTAATAAATCAACAAGAAATGTATGCTGTTTTGTAATCACTGTAATGTACATGAACACGAATCTGGTCAGGGTTTGCACTGTTCGCTGTGAAGTCTTGACTACTTACACAGCCGCGAGTGGGGCGCTAGGAGAATCCTGGGACAAATTATACAATACTGTGTCCCAGTACAATCTGATCAGGGTTTGTACTGTACGTTATTTAGTCTGTACTGGGACTCAATATTCTATAATTTGTCACAGTCTGTACTACTAGTGTACAGATTAAAGTATGATCAGACCGGATGAATGTCAACCACAACATAATCTCCTTCATTTATAATGTTGTAGCTAATATTAGAACGTGGTCTGAGAGATGAAGCCATGCCTGCTACCA
Source organism: Conchocele bisecta (assembly GCA_029237695.1). Classification (NCBI taxonomy): domain Eukaryota; kingdom Metazoa; phylum Mollusca; class Bivalvia; order Lucinida; family Thyasiridae; genus Conchocele; species Conchocele bisecta. Next base: position 71,621,783 of record CM055267.1, read on the forward strand.
GAACAGAACAGAACAAATCGTTTATTTTCGCAATATAGTTTCAGTCCACACGCAGGTGGAATAAGAAACAAACAAGGGATGTATGATAAGTACTAAGCATGGTGACGTCTATAAAGCTCATGTATGCAGGCGATGCGCCACAACGAGATGGGGTTCACAGACTACTAAAATGAATTAACATTAATAATTGATAATCAATGACAAATTTTCAAACAATGATCAATTTACTCAGCCTGGCATATGTGAATGCGGGTTATTACTATTATTATAATAGTAATCCAACCCAAAACACCTGTCGTGCACGTGATCAGTGGTGATACAGTCCGGGCTGCACAGATGTCAGTCAGATCTGGATCAGCAGAGGCCACGAATGCACGTGAATGTTTTTATTTCTTTTAAATGGACACATTCCAAGCATCAGCTCCATTTAATAAAATTCGTCGTATAATAATCACGGCCCCCATGTCCTCGTGGTACACCATACCCGCCCCGAGAAACCTTTGTCACATACATGTAGGTGAAAAAGTGGCAAGTGAACCAGCATGTATATATCTATTTACTATAAATAGCATGTGTCTACCAAATACAGCTTACAGTTTAGAGATGCATACTAAGTAACCTTTATTTATCAACTAAGATTTATAGTTAGTGCATGACCCACAGTGTGAGCTGTGCAAAGAAAGAAGTGCAAAGAAAGAAATTGGGAAGTGCAAAATTGAAAAGCGCGAAATTCCACACTTAAAATAAATATGCAGTAGGTCTATTTCGACAAAATCGAGGTCAGTGTGGTTTGACATTCAATGACCCAGAGCCGACACGTGGTGTGTGTTCTTGCTGCTGATTGGTTCACAAGTACACTCTAATAGTAAAATTTAGTACACACTACCATATTTAGCAAATGTATTGTTCCAGGTCAGTGATAGAATTTACACATGTGTACAGATGATTCACCACAGCTGATGATTGGTCGAGCGTTTGTCCTTGCCTAATATCATTTGGATGCACAACATCTACGCTTTGTTAAACATTGTTAATACTTTATCAATTAGTAAATGTTTTAGGCAAAAAGAATGTTTCAATCACATATGAGGGAATGAACTAAAATAATATATATCTATTCTGTCATTACAATCTTCCTCACATTTTTCAGATGTAGCAATGGCAAAGCCATACATGTGTATATCAAAATGTAAGAAGTGGGCTTAGTCCATCTTCAGTCTGGGTGGACACTTGCCTGTGATCAATAAATGATGGGTGTATCCGAGGGCAAGTACAGTACTCAACCCATAAAGGCAAGAACTGGAGTTGCCGTCAGAGACATCAGATACATGTAACATACCAACATTAGTGCACAGCATTCATTTAGAAGCACAATGTTATCTTGAGTCCATCTCAATGTACCATCAATGAGTCCATGATAGCAACCGCAGTACCGGCCCCCAAGGGGGGCATGCACTGAGGCCACCATCACAGACACCAGCTGGTCCTATTTTAAGCCATCATGAGCAATAATAAACATTAGTGTCCATTTACAGTGAATCATAAATGCATGATAGGTGGATTTGAAGGCAGATTCAATACCTACCCCCCAGGGGTTAAAGAATGAAGCTGCCATCAGTTACACACACTACTTGTGCTATCCCATTCACATTTTGTTAAAATGAGGTGTTTTCAACTACAGAACACCAAGCATTTCATAATATATTTCTTATAATTGGTATAGGCAGACGTACCTGAATACTGGTGTACATGTGTATATGTGGCCGTGATTTGAGAAAAGGGGCCCATTGGGTTATTGATCACTTTAGTATTGAAGTCTGCTAGCCCATGTAGTCCGTTCCTGCGACTTAATAATGACATATTATGGCTGCCATAGAGGTAACGAATATTCCATCCACATAATGGCGAACAGTGTAGACCCTGATCAGAATGCACGGATGCGCAGGCGGATCTGTGTATACGCTGGTTACATAACTCCTGGGACCCATTTATCCAACCACAGCCCCACATTATAGCAATGTATGAAAATGGTGTGGAACCAGATGAGAAATCTGCACCAACTGCAGTCATATTTTAGATATTTTCACTACCATTTTAAGTGCAATAATTGAAGTTTAAAATTTGACTTGTGCATTTTTAATCGGTTGTGTAGTTTAAAAGTTACGTAAGAAACGGTAATAGTCTCCTATCTAATTCCATATAAAACACGCCGCTACTGATGCAGACTTTCTACAGGTAAGGTGGCCGCGAAAGTTGGATATGGTATTACAAAAACTGTCCAAGGCTGGTAAAAGGCGAAGGAATTCATTGACTGTTGGAAAATTATCTTTGCATTGTTCCATCTTTGAGCTATGCAAGTACGTGGCTGTGATTGGATAAATGGGTCTTATATATTTTGCGACCACTGTAGATCCAGATCAGCTTGATCAGGATCTGCACACTTCGCCATTCCATCAGTCACACACCCACCATGATTCTACAAGCAATATAATTATATATCGTTATCAGAAGCGTGTTATTTGATCAGGAGATCAGGATCAGCACAATTCGCCATTCCATCAATCAAACGCGCACCATGTTTATACAAGCAGTATATATCGTTATCAGGAGTGTGCTATTTCATCTGGAGCTACACTGGTCACATATCCCGTAAGTCACATTTCTCCAGTAACAGCAACATATTTGCTGAATATCTGTTTTGTTCTATCTGGAACTGACGTGGCTCTGCGTTATTAATTTGCTATGCCACATCTTCAAAATGATACCCTATGTACATTATAATCAGTGATGCTTATATTGGTAACGATGATGATATAAGATGATTGGTTCTTGAACGCCATTTTGTATGTATCCTTAGCTGATATATATCTTTTAAAACTATGTGTATTCATGTAACCTTTATATGGACGTCCGTTCGTCCGTCCGAAAAAAAGTACCGTGTTGTTGCATATATTGGAGCACATGGAATTAAATAATTGTTTAATTGTGTAACAGTTCCACACGTTTTAAACATCATGAGTGCCCGCTATGCAGATATAATTATTACAAATACAAATACATTAACTGCGCCATTTTTATAAATATGTGTATCGACATATATTATTATAAAGTATGATCATTGCATATCAGAAAATAATTGACGTTTGATATAACCAGTATAATAATGCCAATTAACACGCCATGTAATGATAAATTAATGTTTAGTTCGAAAATGGCACATCTAAAGAATGGATGAATAAATATGTCTTATTACAACCTGGTATGTGAGAGTCCAGGGGCCCGTTTCACTAAACTTCGTACGACTAAAATGTTCGTAAGTGCAAAATTATGATAGTCTGCAAATTTCACATTAACAATGTTTTATTGTAAACAATTATTGGATTTACATTTATTGAGCATAGGCTGCATATGCAGCCTATGCTCAATAAATGTAAATCCATCAATTGAAATTACCAGGCGATCCTAAATGTGCACTTACGAACATTTTAATCGTACGATGTTTAATGAAACGGGCTCCGGGGCCCTATTTCACCAACGTTGCAAAGTATACTTATCTAGCAAAGTATAGTTTGAGGGAGAAATTTTCAATTTAAGGATAAATTTAATTTAATTCTTATTATACTGAATTTATTACATTATCACAGCCATTTTGGCTGTGATAATGTAATAAATCAGTATAATAATTATGCATGCTTTAATCATCAAATATATGCAGTCGTTAGTTCTATACGAAATAATGCATTTCAGGAAAAATAAATGATTACTCCCTCAAAGTATACTTTGCTAGAAAAACATACTTTGCAATGTTGGTGAAATCGGCTACAGATATGTGAGAGTCCAGGGGCCCGTTTCACTAAGTGCAACACTGAAATCCACAATAACGTTTCTTCTGACATTAGACTTTGGAAAAATTTCGTGACTGTGCTACAATTAATGACATGAACCCGTATGTACAAAATAGTAGCCTTTGAGAAACATGTTAATGAGAGAAGCAAATTCATAGATATCTTCGCACGAACGTTTGTATCGTAAGAAATGTAGTGAAACGGGCCCCAGGTGTAACAACATAAAGATTCAAAGAAATAAGGTCTCATTAGTTTGTACGCCGTGTAGAATGTGATCCTATTCCTAGGCATTTGATACAGAATTCATCTTCACATTTGCATGTGAATACATGCACGAGTTTCATACACGAATCAGTGATTATTTACAAAGAATTAGTTCAGGCGCTGATCCTTATGAACTTTCTAATAAGGAATATAGAATATAATCAGGAACCAGGAGTGTGCTATTTAATACGTGCCTACAATGGTCACAAATCCCATATACCACATGTCTCCAGTCATAGTCACATATCATACGATCCTCTATTTATTTACACTGTTTCAGGTGTTGCTGGAGCAGCAGTAACGTCGACTACAGAAGAACCAACTACGACAGGTAGATATATATGTACACTTAACATACCAAACATTTCAGGTATACCCCGAAAGAAAAGAAATCAACTGCACGTTGACATTTGCGTACCGTGTCTTGTCACGTGGTTACCCAGTGTGTTATAAGGCCTAACAAATAGTTGTGGTTCATGCAACAGTCCAGAATAGACTAGTTTTTAGCTGCGAAAAACCAATGGAACCTCAGATTTAGCCGTTCATTTTCCACAAATAAAACGGCCTATTATGGTCGCGCATTAATGGTGTGTAAACCCGAATCACACCTGTCTGGATTTTTTTATTCACAACTACGGCGTGTAAAAAAATGCATAAAACAACACTATAACGACAGGTTTTTGAAGAGTGAATCCGGATATGGAATTACCACCCTTATCGCATTGCCTTATTTCGCCGATATTGATTTAAAAAATCAGTCATATTTTCCTTAAATGATGTCGAAAATTTATAAAAATATACTGTTACCACTCATTTGAACCGTGTCGTCTAGATGGTTCACTCATTTGAATCGTCGCGTCGGCATGTTTCGAATGAGTGGTAATAGCGTACACTTTCACTTACAATAATTGAGCCCGGATATGGAATTACCACCCTTATCGCATCGCCGTATTTCGCCGATATTTAATTCGAAAATCATTGATATTTTCCTTAAATGATGTCGAAAATTGATAAGAATTTCAGAGCTCATGCGGAATTCAATTCGCATGAGCTCTGAAATTTTTGTCAATTTTCGAAATTGAAATATCGGCGAAAAACGGCGATGCGATAAGGGTCGAAATACCAGATCGGAGCTCATATATTTACGCCATATCGTCGGCACGGGAACTGCACATAATATGTTGCGAGTATGAAACGGTCTGAAGGTGGGAGGTAAATATAAGAACTGGTACAAAATTCACCAAAAGTTATGCTTTTACCACTGATTTGAACCGTCTCGTCGAGATGGTTCTAATGTGTGATAATAGTGCACACTTTAATTGACACAACATTTTCAGAGCAGATGCGGAATTTAATTCCGAATGTGCTCTGCTAATTTCGTAAACTTTTTATGTCATGTTTCTGAAAATATTTTTCAGGAAATTACGCTCATGTTCTAAGGTACAAAATCACACCTCGTCGAGATGGTTCGAATGCATGGTAATAGGGTACACTTTCATTGATCAATAAAGACAATAGAAACAAAATTCACTAAACGTATATGCTGTTGTCCCTCGTTTGAACCGGCTCGTCGAGATGGTTCTTTTTTTCTGGAGACTCATACTTATGTGCAATTATGTTCAAAAACATTCAATTTTCGGTGGTCAGTCATAACGTTCTCGGCCCTTTTTACGCACGCCAGCATTAGCAAGTGCGCAAATAAAGTTGTTTTGTCAAGAAACAAGTGATTTTGGTGGACCCACTGGCACGTAATGCGTAACGTTCTACAACAACGAAACCCGTCGTTACAGACCAGCTGCGAAATCAACATTTGGTGAAACCACGGTTATTTTATGTATTGTATTTAGCGGCCTAACCTCGCTGAAATTGTATTGCCAAAGGAAATTAATGTATGAAGTATCCAGTGCTCCAGTTTTGACGTTCTTCGTTAGAAAGCAAATACAGAATGTCGATTTAAGTCACATAATGTTGGTAACTTGACGTCGAAATATGAGACGTTTTTGAAAAGGACGGAGCTATATATATATTCGTTAGTTTATTTTGTTTGTGTGGCATAATGATTCGAACACACCGCCGTGTTGACTGAATGGGTTGGATGTCATTGTAGTATACCATAGATCATGAGTTAACCAATGTTTGAGATTTTGAAGAAAAAAAAACAACACACAAGTGTCGTTAAATCGATGTTATATAACGCACTAATAGTCTAATCAATCAATGATATATAGTGACCGAACCCACCACTAATTGCAACAGAAGGTATCTCAGTGTGTTTTGGTTCTCATATTTCTACTTTATGACATACTAAAAATAGAAGAAAATCAAAGGATACGTAAGTTGTATTTCTTTTTGGACTTTTAATATAGACACTTGTGAAAAAATAATCTTATGATGTCATTGACAAATGCCTAAATTACTATTTAATGAGATTGTATGTGTTCTAGTTGCAGCAGACCCTACAAGAACAGATATTAAATACTTGTTAACCAATATATCCCCTACATATCGACGTTTCGAATGCTAAGCCTTACTACTGGATTCTTCCTGTTTATATACAGCTCCTTCCCCTCTCCACATACAAAATATGTCGAGTGTTATACAGTTTTCCATAACACCATTTACTATTTGAAATATTTAAAGCAGAATATACTAAAACACTGTTTACCACCCATTACATTGGGCTCGCAGCTCAGTACTTTCAGTACTTTGATTTTCTGTTGTTGTCATACGTGTGGTGCACCAAATGGGCATGTCCCGGTCGTCAAACCAGCACAGTTTACAAGCCCGTAGTTCTCAAATGCCAGTTAATGCCAGCTAATGCCAGCAATAAAATCATTATTTTTATACAAAGTAAACAAATATATTTATGCTCCCTGTAGCTGAAACAACCAGCTCATTGTGAGAGGCCCAAATTGCCACTGCGGATTCAATCTCGATAGGTACTTTGAACCAATGGCTAATTATAGAATTTCTTGTAATAGATGGACCAGTTTCAAGACACTCCCACGCCGTTGCCGCATATGGCCAATGTCTGACACAAAACCACAACATTGTGTTCTGTTTCCAGATCCCCAATCTGTCAGACATAAATTACTTTTTGGAAGAGAAGAACGTTTTTGTCAAAAATCTTCACGCTTATTTCCCTATCCGCCCAACCTTCCACCTGTACGTTTTAGGTTCTGAAGCTATATAGATTCCATTTGTGTTGGTGGGTTACACTGGCCAACTTTGTGTCTTCAACCTTCGTTATATACAACAGCAATGTCGATATATTACTATATTGATAATTTATAGTACATGTATGGTATAATGTTCATATAGTACTATAGCCACATTTTTTGTGATACCAAATTGCTGCACTAGTATCTATCGTACTATAATACATACATAATTGAGATTAAAATAAAATTCGTCTGACAGGAGAATCCTTGCAGGCATGTACTGTTTCTGGGCGCACGATTTATAAATAAACGGTGGTAACACAACTTCAGTCATTGTCGAGTACCAGGCCGGTCTGTATTCTGATTTTTAAGGTTACACAGTACACGCATGATTACCGTTCAGGGTTTATACACGTGTATATGTATGTAGGTCGGCTGAAACCAAAATGGGTGGACAGACACACTATACAACGATGCATTTGCATATTTTACCTTCATGATGCGTTGCATACAGAGGGGTGCAAAAAAAGGATATTTTTTAAAGAAAAAATCATTTCCGTTACGATTATTTCAGTTAAATAAATATTTAAAAATTGTGTAACGGAAATGACAATTGTGTAACGGCAATGGTAAAATACCAAATTAACCAGTTAGTCAGTTCGTGCGTCAATTAGATATAAACCTGGTCCCATTAGTTGCCAGATGTAGTGGCACATTTATTCAGATCTACAACATTTCTATATATCAGGATTTAATGAGCAAAATCTCTGTAACAACAATATACAAACACAGCTTCGAGGAGTGTGCAATCACAGTAAAAATAAACATTAAATTGAAGTTATATTGTACAGCATATGCAAAGTATAAATATGATTGTTATATATGCTGTTATAGTATTTCAAATAAATTGAGAGTCATTTCCGTTACATTTTGTCACTACCGTAACATAAATCATTTCCGTTACGCTCATATTTGTGGAGGCTGTGCTATTAATTAAATGTAGCTTTATAACGATGTTTGGTACATGTGGTAAAGCACGGCATTCTGTTACATGCCAAGCTATTTTGTTAACGCTACATGTAAAGCTATGTTTACGTATGTAACGGACATGACCTTTCTGAGACACCTGGTCCCCTGAAGCGAAAGTAAAATAAAAACAAGAGACGAGGCAAAGCCACGAAGGCCGGGTCTTCTTTAAGGCATAGACAATTGGATGAAATATAATTGGCTATTAATGTTAGGTAATGTATTAATGTGTCTGACCACGACTGAAAGTGACAACTGTCAATGGCCTAAGATGGCAAAATAAGCAAGTGTATGAGAAAACCTACATGCAGCTGCAGACTGGCATACATGATGCGAGTGAACATCTGCTGTACTGTCTGATGAGTGTTGTCCAATTTAACATTGAAAATGGCGATTACGCGGTAAACAATAGGTAAAGGTTAAACACTGTCACATGATGGATAATAATGGTGGTACGAGGTGGTACTGAAAGTGTGAAACCGATCTAAATGCGAAAACATAATGTTGAAAATTGCTTAGACAATTACTTGGAAAAAATAGGCCAAGGTCAAAACGGTCACATGTTGAATAGTGATATGTGGAGAGCACCCACTGGTTATGAAGTTGTGCAAGTATGGTGGTTCTAGGTGGTACAGTAATAGAGATATGGACAAAACACGAACAGTTAACATTGAAAATGGCTAAGTCGATTACCCGAAAAAAATAGGTCAAGGTCAAAAAAGGTCACGGTCATGTTGGATAGTGGTCTGTGGTGGGCACCCGTTGGTTATGAAGTTGTGAAAGTATGGTGGTCCTAGGTGGTACAATAACAGAGATATGATGGACAAAACACGAAAACTTAACATTGAAAATGGCTATGTCGAATGCACGGAAAAAATAGATCAAGGTAAAAAAATATCACATGTTGAATAGTGGCATGTGGTGGACACCCGTTGGTTATGAAGTTGTGCAAGTATGGTGGTTCTCTGTTTTACAGTAACAGAGGAATGGGAAAAAACACGAACATTTAACATCCGAAATGGAAAAATCAATTACGTGGACAAATTAGGTCAGTCTAAAGAATGTCACATGTTGGATAGTGGTATGTGGTGGACATCCGTTGGTTATGTAGTTGTGCAAGTATGGTGGTCCTATGTGGTACAGTAACACAGATATAGACAAACACGAAAAGTTAACATTGAAAATGGCTAAGTCGATTACGCGGAAAAAATAGGTCAAAACCGAGATTATTAAAAAAAAAGAAGACAACCCGGCTGCAAATGACGAGAACAATTGGCTATGCTATTATAAATGTAACACCTCTACTGTCATCCTATGGAATAGACACAGTTTAATGGATTGTTGGTTTTACCTCGAAACTAGAAAAACGGCATCAAGATATACATGTACATACACATGTACATTATGGAATCACTAATCCACTGTTCAGCCGTTATTTTCACAATTATTTGTTCTCATATTTCAGCCAGTAGTTTACACAAATGTAACGGTGAATTACACCACTTGCTTCAGTAGAGCGGCAGTAGTTTACACCACTCTCATGTTTACCATATATCGAAAAATGACGTCCGTAACGTCGTAATGACGTGTTTCCTTTACATAACGATCTCGGCCACATTCTCTGAATCGCGTGGAATGTTAGATAATGCTTATTTAACCAGATGAGCTGACTACTTATCTTGAAATAGTTCCCTCGTGATTGGGTCCTAGAGCTTAAACAAACTCAGTTCGCAATGCTCACTCGTTTGTTTAGCGACCCAGTCACGTGTGCATTATTTCATGATAAACAGCTCACCTGGTTAAATAAACGGTATTTATAAGGACTACCGCAGCTCCTACATCAACCATACACCTAATCATACGACTTCGTCAACAGTGAGTGCATCCACACCTACAACCACGACAACTACAACAGTTACGACTTCGCCAACTACGACAACTACAGCAACTACGACTTCGCCAACTACGACACAAACAAGCACCACACCGACAACTACTACTTTGTCTTCGACAACCGGACTCACATCTGCACCCACGACTTCGCCTACTACGACAACAACAGACACAACTGTGCATCCGTCAACTTCATCAGCTTCACCTACTACAGTTAGTATATACTGATAAGTTGCTTCAATGGTGCCTTAAACCGAATCCATAGTATAGTGTATGCATGTACAGTGGGGTCAGCGTGTAAGTGCACACACAAAACTAAACTTACAGGTGCAGCTATAAAAATATACAGGTGTACCTGCATGTTTTACAGCTGCACTTGTAAATGTATAGCTGCAGCTGTACAGGTGCAGATGTATTGTTTGCAGGTGGAGCTATACATATATAGCTGCAGCTATAAAAATACAGCTGCAGCTGTACATTTTACAGGTGCAATTATACATTTGCAGGTGCAGCTGTAACAATGCAGGTGCACCTGTATATTTTTTATAGCTGCACTTGTAAGTTTAGTTTTGATCCCGTTCATACACCATAAAATCTAGACAAAAAGACGTCACCACGTGGTGTATTCTTACACATACAAATTCTCCCAAAATCGGCAGATGTTTTGCAAAACATAATCACTGAAGCTGCTATATTCACTATTCGTCGTAAATCAAATCAGTATTTAAGTTTAATAATTAGTGATAATTGCAGTGAAAAACGCGACATTGGCTGAAATTTAAGGATAATTTCACCGTTCACGGATTTCCGGACTAAACGACAGTTTGGTCAGAATTACAGAAATAATAATGTACTGAAAGTATTGAAACTAGTTAGCTCCACAAGACTACTAATACTTATTTATAACAATGTTTAATGGCTTATCAACAACTAAAGTAAATTTACGTCGGTAAATAGGGTCAAATCCCATATTTCATGTGGTAGGAAAGAAGGAAAATCCAAAAATCAGAACAGAATATTTACAGACAAAATTATACAGTCGGAGTTCGTGGCTTCGCACAATTTACATATATTTTGATAGTTATCAGACACAAGTATACAAATAAAGTTCGCCTTTGTTTGTATTTCAACTCAACACCGGAAGTATGTGTGTCACATGTCAGACGGTTCAGGCGAGCTCAATGATGCGCCATTGTTGTTGTACTACGTGAATCAAAGAATCCAAAGATGGAGTAAACTATGTTAGCTTATTATTTTTCTGTCACTTATTGATGCTTTTAAGTATTGGTTCCTCACTTCAACCTGGCGTAGTTCTCCAGGGGCCCCTTTCACTAAACTTCTTACGACTAAAATGTTGGAACCAACCTGTCGTGTTCGTTCGTGTGTCCACTTACACGCTGACCCGACTGTATTGAGGGAGCAACTTCTGATTAGATTCAGTCACTGATTTTTCGGCTAATTCGTTGACCCCACTGTAGCTCTAGATGTACCGGGTGATTCATAAAAAACGTTCCCAGATTTAAGTTGCTGTAACTCAGACACCTTTTTTATGAATACATTTGCAATTTCACATAGTGATAGTTAATGGTGTTGTCTATGACTTCTATTAATTCGATCATGATAGACCGAACATTGTACAAATGACTAATTATGCAACATATCTTAAATACCAATGACTACTAGGTGTGGGATTCTCTTAGTGAGAAAGTTTACAGTCGTAGACAAGATAAGTTCACTATAGCGGAACTCAAAGCAGAGACTCAGAGATGTTGGAAGAAAGTCACTTAAGTGACATTGGCTGAGATCAGAAGAAGTATTTCTTCATGGAAGAGACGTCTGCGTAAACTGTGGCAGAAGATGATGATGGGCTGATCGTCCATTGTGCGTAGTTACATCATGCATATAAGTTGGTATGATTAACAGCAAATTTAACTCTACCGATAGCGTACATTATTACCCACCATATTGCATAATTAGTCATTTATACATTGTTTGGTTTATCACTATAATATTTATGCAGTTTATCTACAACATCCTTATGAATCATCATGCAAAGTTTCAATTATTTATGTTGAGTAGTGTAGGAGTTATAGGAAATTAAATTTGGGAACGTTTTTTTCGACTCGCCCGATATAAGACTTGTGTCAAAATAATAATGATTATAGTCTATACCCACTGATTGCAAATTAAATGCGTTTTTACAAGAGCATCTCCGTCCAAATCGTATGGTGTACGCACGGGGTCAAAACTAAACTTACAGGTGCAGCTATAAAAATATACAGGTGCAGCTGTAAATATACAGGTGCAGCTGTAAAAAATACAGATGCACCTGTAAAAATACAGCTGCACCTGTAAAAAATACAACTGCACCTGTAAAAATACAGTTCAGTTTTGACCCCGTTCGTACACCGTATGGTGTACGAACGGGGTCAAAACTAAACTTACAGGTGCAGCTATAAAATATACAGGTGTACCTGCATTTTTTACAGCTGCACTTGTAAATGTATAGCTGCAGCTGTACAGGTGCAGATGTATTGTTTGCAGGTGGAGCTATACATATATAGCTGCAGCTATAAAAATACAGCTGCAGCTGTACATTTTACAGGTGCAATTATACATTTGCATATGCAGCTGTAACAATGCAGGTGCACCTGTATATTTGTATAGCTGCACCTGTAAGTTTAGTTTTGATCCCGTTCATACACCATAAAATCGAGACAAAAAGACGTCACCACGTGGTGTATTCTTACACATACAAATTCTCCCAAATTCGGCAGATGTTTTGCAAAACATAATCACTGAAGCTGCTGTATTCACTATTCGTCGTAAATCAAATCAGTATTTAAGTTTAATAATTAGTGATAATTGCAGTGAAAAACGCGACATTCGCTGAAATTAGACAATGAAATTTAAGGATAATTTCACCGTTCACGGATTTCCGGACCAACGATAGTTTGGTCATAATTACAGAAATCAAAGTACTGAAAGTACTGAAACTAGTTAGCTCCACGAGACTACAAATACATATTTATAACAATGCTTAATGGCTTATCAACAGCTAAAGTCATTTTACGTCGGTAAACAGGGTCAACTCCCATATTTCATGTGGTAGGGAAGAAGGAAAATCCAAAAATCAGAACAGAATATTTACAGTCGGAGTTCGTGGCTTCGCACAATTTACATATATTTTGATAGTTATCAGACACAAGTATACAAATAAAGTTCGCCTTTGTTTGTATTTTAACTCAACACCGGAAGTATGTGTGTCACATGTCAGACGGTTCAGGCGAGCTCAATGATGCGCCATTGTTGTTGTACTACGTGAATCAACTTGAAAACACATGAAAGTGTACATGCCTTCGCATTTATGAAGACACCCACAATGGTGATGCCTAACACCCAGCTACATAACATATTCAATTTACTATTCATACATTTCACCGTGTATGAAAAACAACAACTATTATTAACCAAACACCCACACTATCGCACCGACGACAATAAACCAACATGACTATCATACTATCTGTGCATGGGAGAGAATTAGCCGAAAAATCAGTGACTGAATCTAATCAGAAGTTGCTCCCTCAATACAGTCGGGTCAGCGTGTAAGTGGACACACGAACGAACACGACAGGTTGGTTCCAACCTGTCGTGTTCGTTCGTGTGTGCACTTACACGCTGACCCGACTGTTTACAGTACAGGTTGAAGTGACGGACCATGGTCTATACATACATTAAATATACAAGAAAAGCATCAATAAGTGAAAAAAAATAAGCTAAACAAATTATTTGCTCCCTCCTATACACATTGATATGTTATAAGATGGAGTAAACTATGTTAGCTTATTGTTTTTTCTCTCACTTATTAATGCTTTTAAGTGTTGGTTCCTTACTTCAACCTGTGTATCGGGCGGCCTTGTTCAGAGATCATCAGGCAATATGAAATTAATTCACTGTATATATTCCCCACCCGCCCCTAAACAGTAATGCCAGATTATTTTTATTTGGACATATATTTGAAGATAACTCATTACTTATTGTTTGTTAACACTATTTACAACCACTTTTAATAAAAAAGAATAAGACGTACACACCTCCCTATTTCCCCCCCCCCCAAATTCGGATGATATTCAATAAATTAACTTTATATTTTGGCCACACAAGTCGCCATAATGGCCGCGAGGTATCCTTCCACTAAACTGGTGCGTTACCTCTGGTGACAGTTAAGTTCACTATTGTTTAATGGAACAGTAGGACAAAACATGGACTATAATGTAAATATGTAATTAAATAATTCAGACTGTGTGCTGTACGTTAATTTACATGTGCTAATTCAGTAAAATTAATTAATGAAACATTACATAGTGGACACTCATAATGGTAGTTTTAACTGTAGAAATAGTTGATAACTTATGTACGGCTGCTATACTAGTAGTTCCAATGGACATGATGGAGCTAACCTAGTGCATAGAAAAGTCTACTAACATGGTGGGCTCCGATTGGTTGATGTCAGCCTGACTTTCATGAGGTTGCCGATACTTATATATATCCATATTCGAAAATGTAGTAACAAGAAATTGACAGCACAGCTGTCTTTAAAAAAAATGATAACCACTGGATCGAATAGCTTCAACATGGTTACAAATATCTGGTAGTCATCACAGTGATGTAGATGGTACTTTTTCCTGGAAATGATCTTAAACGCGCTACGATGTTTATGAAAAACTGGTACTAATTTATTCTGCACGTCTTCGGCATGAAGGGTATTTTTCATGACACTCATGTACATCAAATGAAAACGAGTATTCAGCTAAAATAAGTGTGTAATTCATCAATACATGGACGTCATTGTGATCACTATGTCGAGATTTCTGAAAGTGTACTTGACACATAATGTACGCTATGTGTGTACATGTACAGGCACATTACATGCACCTGCATTAGTTATAGACAACTTCAGACTTGTGCGCTTTAAACTGACAATGTAGCACAATAAATTCAACAACCATGATGACGTTATAGACATCGGAATGAACAGAGTAAATTATATTAAATTAGTAAATGTAGGTGCTAGTGACAATTGACGGGCCTCATTCATAGGAGGACTGTATACTTTGAAAATTGCTTATGTCGATGGAATACACCATCAATTCATCATCTGAATACATTCAGAAATATGCTGGCCATTGGACAAGAGAGGTGACACTATAATTATATATATACACTAAATGTACACTATTACAATATACCATCACCTATGACCGATATCATATCATCTGAAAATGAAAGTCATATTTAAATTCATAATTAATTTGAAATATAACAAACATGCATAATTTTGCATTTGGCAGATGTTACTAAATTAATTTAAATATTTCATTTATATACAAAAACGTCCATGTATCATTAGTTTCAACATCTAGATTAATTTAATTCCAATTACAATACTGTTTTCATATAATTTAATATAATACTATTTAATAAATGCATAATACATGTATCAGTATCAGTCATTGTAAAACACCTTCAAACCACAGGTGGAATACCTGTCGAATGAACTTAGAAACATAGCGTACAGTACGCCACCAGGTGGGTAGAGTACTGGGTTTTTTTCAACGCGCATATTTTTTTCATGTTACATATCCTTCAACCGGTAATTTAATTATCATTTCTCAATACAATTGGCCAGTGTCACACGTTCTTTTCAGACAAGTTTCCTTTTCACGTGTCCTTTTCAGAGAAATGATTTCTGAACTATGGCTGTGTTTTCTTGGAAACCATTCAGCTCGAGTTGTCGAGTGTGCTTCATACCACAGTGACCATTACATTTGCACACACACACATATATATACACAATTTACTGTGTTGCATCTTGTTGAATTGCCTCTTACCATTATCAGTGGCGTAGTTCTCCAGGGGCCCTTTTCACTAAACTTCTTACGACTAAAATGTTCCTAAGTTCAATTTTAAGATCGTCTGTAAATGTCAATGTATGGATTTACATTTATTGAGCATAGGCTGCATATGCAGCCTATGCTCAATAAATGCAAATCCAATAATTATTTACAAGAAAACATTGTTAATGTGAAATTTACAGACTACCATAATTTTGCACTTACGAACATTTTAGTCGTACGAAGTTTAGTGAAACGGCCCCCTGAGCGTTTCAATTATTTGGAAAGAGGAGTAACTGTGATGTTCCCAAAATTGCCAAATTGGTGTATCTATTTATAATCTAAAAGAAAAGTATTCTCTTAGTACATGTATTTCAAAATGTCTCTATGTGTTTTCCTTCTCCGCTGAGACTTATTTTCATATTTTATGGAACATTTCAGGGTCTGGTGTCAGTACTTTCAGTACTTTGATTTTATTTTTGCACCGGTTAGTATATGTAGACGAAAAAGGCGTTTATGGATAACTCGAAGTAGAGCTGGGTGGTATCTCGTCAGGAAATCAGTGTATTTTTCGACGTGAAACAGTTTACGCCGGCCCGGGGTGAAGCGCGAGCGTCTATATATAGCCAGCTGCATATAGCGGCGCATATTTCCTGTTTCCCTGCATCCCACAGGGGAGGTAATGTCTATGGTTTCATTTGAAGCCTTATGCTGCCTACTTTCGGATTTCACCTATAGGAGAGTTCCCCATAAGAACACAAACAACAACAATCAAGATAGCTACTAATCTGGCTCTACACATGATAAGGCCTTGCCTAGTGGGTACTGTAGTGCATACTCTTGAATGTTAATATCTTGAGTGTACTAGGCCTATATCTGGCATGGATGGTGTTGCCCAGCTGGATCCCCAAGACAATATTTGTATTCTTGGGACCGAGGGCCCAGGGTACACTTCTGCGGGGCACATCAACGACGTGAACACCCGGATACAAGTATAAATATGTTGGTCATCATATTTACACTTGTATCCGGGTGTTCACGTCGTTGATGTGCCCCGCAGAAGTGTACCATGGACCCTGCCCACTCTCCATCCACCACACTGGGGAATATACAGGCTGGCCCAAAAAAAAACTTTTTGTAACCCAAATATCTTTTGACATACTGTTGGAATCTTAATAAATGTTGGCATACATATTGGGGAATGTCTGTGCTATTTGAAGGATACATACTGCTTAATGCTCATGCACACATTTGGACGTCATTACGATTATGACGTCACTACGTCTTACTCTGGGATTTCCATTGCTGAGAACGTTGTGGGACAGTTGAAAAGTCGTACAATAGTCATTGTTTTCATTGGAAGAGTGAATTAAATGGTATACTAAACATATTAAATGAATAAATGAATGTTAGGTACATGTACAATGCCATTAACATCAAATAGTACACATATAAGTATATAAATGTCACAAGCAAACATATTACATGAATAAGACTGGGTAACTGAATGTTCAAAGTGACACGAATGTCAGAAATGTGTGAATATAAAGTTCATATTCCCAATGTAATAACCAATATGTATGTCAAAATATATGAAGATTGAAATATTTTATATGGAGATATAAGAGTTATAAAATGTGTCCTATTTTTGTTTTTGGCCACCCCGTACTATATAAATAGAAACATATAGTAGTGACGGTGCGGAGAATGACTTCATGATCATGAAACGCTTGAAGAAAAGCAAACATAACAGTAGGACAGTTATCCAAACATTCCTTACATGGCACGCACAGAGAACAACCCATGTCTGAAACATAGACCAACCTTGATAGCAGAAAGTATTAGATGAAGCACTAAGCATGGTCTGTAACAGTACAGTTTTGTACTTTGTAACAGACAAACTTCACTTAGGAAATACATGTGAGTCGCCCTGTGTTGCAGACAGAACATTCGGGTTACATGTAAGTTGCCTTGCATTATAGACAGATCATTCGGGTTACATGTAAGTCGCCTTGCGTTATAGACAGATCATTCGGGTTACATGTAAGTCGCCTTGCGTTACAGACAAAACATTCGGGATACATGTAAGTCGCCTTGCGTTATATACAGAACATTCGGGTTACATGTAAGTCGCCTTGCGTTACAGACAGAACATTCGGGTTACATGTAAGTCGCCTTGCGTTACAGACAGAACATTCGGGTTACATGTAAGTCGCCTTGCGTTATATACAGAACATTCGGGTTACATGTAAGTCGCCTTGCCTTACAGACAGAACATTCGGGTTACATGTAAGTCGCCTTGCGTTACAGACAGAACATTCGGGTTACATGTAAGTCGCCTTGCGTTACAGACAGAATATTCGGGTTACACGTAAGTCGCCTTGCGTTACAGACAGAACATTCGGGTTACATGTAAGTCGCCTTGCGTTATAGACAGAACATTCGGGTTACATGTAAGTCGCATTGTGTTATAGACAGATCATTCGAGTTACATGTAAGTCGCCTTGCGTTATAGACCGAACAATCGGATTACAAGTAAGTCGCGCTGCGTTACAGACAGAACATTCGGGTTACATCTAGGTTGCCCTGCGTTACAGACATAAAATGCGGGTTACATGCCAGAGTGATAATTCGGGGTACATGTGAGTCGCCCTGCGTTACAGACAGAACATGTGGGTTACATCCAAGCCGCATCGCGTTACAGACAGAACATTCGTGTTACACGTAAGACGCCTTGCGTTACAGACAGATAATTCGGGTGAGGGTCTGGTCAGATCATCTCCCAATGTGATGCATGATCAATATTAAGTATAGTTTATGTGTGGTTTCTGTCAGAAACTAGCACTCAGCGAAATAATAAAAGTTGCCATGAAACCAAACAATAAATAGACTCTTAAAACCTATTATTAGAGATAAATATATGTGGGGTTTTATTCCATGGCGTGTTTTATTTCTCTGACTTTCTGCTGGTTTCTAAACATAATTAGGAAATATTTCACTATTTTACCATCCCTGCCACGTGTTAACCACCTGTGGTTTCTGTCTGCAGACGCCGACGCCGGTGACCTGTGTTAACGGCACGTGTACCGGCTTCAACGACACTTGTGTGGCCAGTATCAATACCAATTGTACAATTACAGGATCAGAAAAGTGCTTTGTAAGTATGGTTAGTTACAGGCATACAAGTACACCACCACCTGTGCTAATATTGTCAATGTTTGTCATTTTTGTTATTACAAAATACTTGACTATTGTGGTAGGAAGCAAGCAGCTTGATTGGCTGAGCCTGAGCTGAGCTACAGCTCAGGCACAGCCAAACAAACTGCTTGACTGTACGTTGATATTTCCAATAGATGTTCAGAAACGTTGACATCTGGACGAGATTAACACAGGCCGCGGTGCAGTCGTAAATACACAGCCTGTGATGTTCATAATGTTTTCATTAATGCTTCAAGACTGCTGAGATAAAATATAACTTGTCGCAAAAAATAAGGAAACACAACTTTACGTATTTATAGACCTTGGTCCGTTACTTCAACCTGTGACTGACTGCTGTCCAGTATTGTTAACATCGCCTTTAAGCAAGTTTCTACATTATTCGTGAATTTCTGTCAAATATTGATTGCATACCAAGAAATCCATTTCTCTACATAATTTATACTGGCTAAACATTAACAAACAAAACAAACTTTGGAAGATACATTTGTTCATGAAATTATTAATTGTGTAGTTCAATGTATTGACTCACATCAGCAGGACGCTGGCAACGGTCTACACGATGGGGATATGAAAGTAGATTGGCTGATAAATATAAGTACAGTGGAACCTCGCTAAACCGGACACCCTGGGAAGTCCCCAATGTGTCCGGTTTAGCGAGGTTTCACTATAAATCAGGCATTTGATTATTCCGAGCCATATTTGTGTGCTCTGCAATCACGAACAGGCATTATCAACTGAGATAAATGACCAAGATACCTATCAAATTTATGATCACATATGTTCTTATTGTCCGGTTTAGAGAGGTTCCACTGTATTAATTCTGCAGTTTAAATAAGTATCAATTTTGCAGTTCACTGTATTGACTCCTACCAACGAGACGGTGGAAAATACCTACACGGTGGGGTGCACAAATCCCAGTGTGGACTGCACTGCTGGTCTCAGAAACGTGACGGGCGACCAAGAACAGACAACCTGCTGTACAACGAACATTTGTAACAATCAAAACCCGACAACCTCGACAACCCAGGCGACAACAACGCCGTCACCACCGACAACACCTGGCTCAGCCTCTACCATACAGGCGTGGTCGGCGTGTTTCATGGCAATCACGGCCATGATTGTAAGAATCTGTTAAAAACCCGAGTTCAGCATTTCATCCCTAATACATTTATTGCGTAACATAGGCTTTCACAGTGTAATAACAGGGTGTTGTAACAATCATAATACAATAGTGTAATAAATATACAAAATGAGGCCACTGCAGAAAACACGCTAGGTGGTCATTACATATTCGACAGATTGTGCTGTGCTTATGCAATATATAGAATATACCATTTGTTTTGATTTCATATGAGATTTATTAAACTCGTTGACTGATTTCATAAGAAACGAGGCATAGCCTCGTTTCTTATGAAATCAGTGATCTCGTTTAATAAATATCATATTAAATCTTCACTCATGTAAGATCCTCTATATAATACATTGGCATTGAATCCATGATAATCTTAGGGCTATTCCAATAATTAGAAATGGAGCATTTTTCCAAAATATTACAAATTCTGATAAACACTGTAGATCTAGGTCTGTGTTTGCAAATATTAATGCATGTGGAGTTGAAAAGATATCTAAGTTAGCAACCTGGACCTATTTCATGTAGGAGGATCAGGCCAGGATAGGCAATTAATGTAAATAATGTGCGTGCATAGAATGCATACTGTTTTGTTGTTATTCTCTTCTTATATTCTACTAATATTGTCTATAGTTTACTTACATGGGTTCATTATGTGCCTATAAACACGCTGATGTACCACACCTATCAAGCCAATTAACCCTTTAACCCGAAATAACTGGAATGGACTGTGAAGTGTTAATTTTCCGACCAATCAAATCGTCGTAAAATGTTTGTCAGACTATAGTGCAGTCGCCAGTGCGACCATTCTACATTCCCGTTCACATGCTCTGATAGATTTTGGCAACCATTATAAATGTATTCTGTAAAGTCTAAGCAACAATAAAACCGATGTTGCCATTGTTTCTGATGACTTTCAATGACCTTGATCTTGCGCCAAAGGTCAATTTCCGCGGTAAATCTTCAGTTTAAGTGCGATGGCGACATTGTGACGTTTAAAATGCTACATTCCGTTTCTTTGTTACTGTATCGTAGATACAGTTATGTCAACGTCCGATGTATGTTACTATTTTAGGTATCGACACGTTTTTATCTATTTTTAGAAGCATTTACTACGGCTGTCGGTCGCAATTTTTGGGCGACCTCTATAAGCCGGTACCGGTAACAACCGGGACCGGTACCCCTGTAACGGTAATTGTAATACGTGACGAGTGCGTTTATGGAGCGTGTAATTGATCAAATGGGATGGTCAAGTACCAAGCTAATGTCATTATTACGTACAATTAGGTCATCCAAGATGACCGCTGAAAGGTAAAATGATCATTCTTCAGTTACCAACTTCTATATGCTATATCTCAGGAACGGCATGGCGGATGTTGGTCAAATGTTACAGGATTATTCTTTGCTGACGCCTTTTCAAATGTAATAATAAAAATGGCGGCGCCACGCAATCCAAGATGGCCGCCATCTCAAAAGCCGATCTGAACGAAACTACAAAAGTGTTCGACCACTGATGCTCTTTCAGATTTGTTGAAATGTTGACCCGTGGTTCACGTAAAGGTCATTATTTTATTACCAACTTCAACTTGCTTTGGTTGGGAGCAATGTGAAGGGTACAACTTACGATGGGATTCATGAATCGTTTACGGTTCCCTATTTTGCACCTGGTCTGGCCAGAGAGCGTTCCATGAAGTCTTCAACTGTTAACGATATGATCCCTTACTATGCACCTAGTGCGCAAACTAGCAACAAATCTGCATTTCAAAGTTTCATGCCTGGCTCTGGCAAAAGTACCATCAAGCCTTACAACACCACATGACACAGTCTGATTACATGCACGTATTATTATGCGCACAAGCGAGGTTTGTGAGTCCGAATACATGGATAACACCTCCAACGAGCGAGCATAAAGTACGGTATCCCAACATAGATAGCCTACAATTCTTCTCTAGCATCAACAAAACCGTTGACTGAAGTTGCTGCTCTGCCTTTGATAGCAGCACCTGCTCACGAATAGAAAACCCTGACAGTGTTGAAACATGCACAGCACATCAATGGCGTAGTCACTGGTGCTGACCGGAAAACAGTACTCACTGAGGATGTGGCTCTGTATAAGTGCACCAAGAAGTTGGACATGGGCCGAGATGATTGCTTGGGTAAATGGTTGCTCAGACTGGATGAAATGCATACGGTAAGAGCAGTTGGCAGCTATGTTGAGGACTGCGGTTTGGATGAAGCACCGACTGAGGCAGACATATATGGTCCAGCCACAACACGTCAAATCTTTGAAGCTAGACACATGAAAAGCGCACTCGAAGCTAATATTAATACAGTGGATGATCTTTATCTTGATGTATTCTTCAAGGAAAATCCTGACCTGATGTGCACAGCAGATTGACAAAAGTTGTACAGACATCCGTCGTGACAAAATGAACAACGAGTCGTGTTAGAGATGCCGAGATCTTCCCGAGATGAGAGCTCTCGAAACGACTGACGCAGAGATATATCAGGAGTTCGCTGCTGGAAACTTTTCATCGAACAAGAACAACATACCGGTTTGTGCCATTGGTGTTGATCACGCGCTTGAACACATCAATCGCACGAAGAAATTAACTGGAGGCCTTGTGTGTATTACTCCCAACCCCATTGCACGCGAGCGATTCTTCTTCGTTGCATCAGAGCTTGGTAGACTGGCCGAAGAAGCACAGCAGATGGCTGGGCTAGAATCAATAAAAAATAGTACAACACCATGACCTCAAATAGGTTGTCTGGAAGGGACAATAGCATAACATAGCTATGCTGAAGATTGTTTTCGTAGAGTCAAACAATCCATTTACTAGCGAGACCAAAGACCTTGTGAATGTAATTTCGAAAGTAAAGATTTATGCAATCGCGATGAGATATGCCAAACAATGTACACATCATCTGGTGATGAAAGAATCATCCAAGATAGAGCACACAGCTGGAACAAAATGAAAAAGGTCCAACTTAAGATGTAGAAGAGTGCAGTGCCAGAAAGACAAGAAAGCATAAGTTGGCTGGCCAAGTTGTCGAGATGAAAGATGATCGAACTGTTTCGCTGATTGTTGCTCAATCAATGCCACAAATCGATTTGAAAGAAACCATCGGACATCATGAGTTCACCTCAGTCCCACGTGTCTTGTTCGGAATGACTGGGGAACTACTACGGCGTACAGACAAGAGAAGATTGATGGAAGTATTGGAAGGCACATGCGATCGAATCTTGTGAATTATAGTACGAAACGGAAGCTTCAATTGAACCTGAATCGTGTGACTCATCACACAAAGCGGAAGCCGATCAAGCCCCAGTTCCGTCCAATAATTTTTACTTACTGTTATAGGCGGAATGGCTGTAGTTCAGTCAATGGGAAAATCAGAGTGGGTCAATACTTGTGCGGATTGGTCTGACCACGTTGTTACTATATTGAAGCACCACAAAGCTAACGGTTTTGACGAGATACACCTGGTTTTCGATAGATATGACAGTTCCTGAAAGAAATCGCACGCGAGAGACGACATAATAACAAGCCAGAGATTGTTTCACGTTACAGATACCACACCTCTGGGAAATGTCACAGCAAATCAGTTCCTATCGGACACTAGAACAAAAGCTGAGCTCACTGTTTACCCGGCTCAGAAATCGCTGCAACATTTTGAAAACAGTGAAAAGACATTCGTTGTCACTTCAAGAAAAGATGATTTTGCAAACGGTATAAATGTACAGCACCTACGTAGCTCATAAGAAGAGGCTGATACAAAGATCATTTTGCATAGCTTAGGTGCCATTCAACGAGGAGCTACCGAGATTCACATTCAATCACCAGACATCGATGTCCTAGCGCTTGCCATTCGTCGGTACATCCAACTTTGTGATGGCACGTACTTTGTCACAGGAGTTGGGAACAAGAGCCGTTAGCCCCGATTGTTCGTGCTCTTATGGTCCTGAGGACCGAAGCATTGTCGGGCTGTCATGCGTTCAGCGGAGCTGACCAGAATGGAAGATGTGCCGGAAAGGGAAAAATCAGTTGTTGGAAAACACTAACTAAGTGTTCCGCTGAAGTAGCATCTGCATTTCTTAATTTGATTTCTTCCAGGAGTCTGACATTTATCGAGACATTTGCATACCAGCTCTACGATCCCGGAGCCAGTATTACTAATGTTGGTGAATCGAGATGGAAACTCCTCACAAAGAAACAGTTAGAGTGTCAACAATTGCCCCCTATCCTAGGAGCACTGAAGCAGGCAATTGCAAGAGCACATAATCAGGCAATGGTGTGGTATCAGGATGATGTTCCAAACCCAGATTTACCACTACCAACTGAATATGGCTGGAAAACGGACAATGACGATGAGGAGTAGGACTATGATCCGTCACTGTGATGCGACCCATAACAAATAAGTACAAATAAGTGCCAGTTGATCATATTCAACAGACACTAACAACAATCAACAAGGTTGATATTACGTAAGTGTATAATTGTCTAAGTGGTAACAATATCATCGATACAATAAATTGGGGGCAGGTTACATCGTGTTTCATTACAATCTTAAAGTCCACAAAAGTGTACGGACAGAAGGTATCATCATTTAAACACTGCAAACTGTAATGTACTATAACATGAGAACATGTTGAATATTTAACCAAGCTTACCGACACATGTTGATTAGTTGCAGGGGTTACTTGGAGGTTGAGATTCCCATTATTGTTCTCTGTTTGACATGTGTTCATTTCTGCCACAATGTGGAAATGACATATTCTGCACCGCATAATCCGATATTCCGTCTGAATTTAGCACATCCGAGCGTAACTGAAGTCTGTCTATATGCAAACACCCATTGGAAGGTGTCATGAGTAATGACAAGTCATAATTTAGCTGATATTTGGTTAAAACTGACTGATTTTTGGATCTAAACTTTCACTTCCGCGAGTTTGACCTTTGAACCGGTGACCCCCCCCCCCCCCGGTGTATCGACAAATTATCGGAAGCTGTGAGATCTACCAAGTATAATACACAAATATTGGTTAACTTCCGATTTTTCTCCCTAGGAATAATGTTTTAATAGGATTAAGAGTTGTTTTTCGCGTTAAACATTGCCTGTTTAACGTGGATTATTTCCTACGTGTATGTAGTGTAGTGTTTAGGCATTCATAGTGTTGAATTCAAATCAATCCGCGTCTTTCATTCGCTCGTTTTATTCCATTTTCTCTGTTGTTACAAACTCCATCTCTCTGACACTTTTGAATTACAATCCTTACTTGTACCTTTATAAAAGGAGCGAATGACTGAATAACGGAGATTAGTTAATTAGTCTCGAAAGCTTACTATTTCTGTGAAGCGAAGTATTTCGTTGCTAAGCGAACTTTTTGTTGGTTTTGCAAGTGCGCGATCATTTTGTGATCTTATATTTGGTCTTACTTAAATACAGCGAACTATGGCGTACTCCCCTTTTTAGATTTTGACTCAGATTTTGGAAAGGAGAAAGAGGAGTTCAAAGTTAAATAAGTGGAGTTTCGTAGTTTAAATACAAAACCCGTTTTTCTTCGTCGAGTCGCTGGAGGTGTGTCAGCTTTCGAGACTTCTGATTGGTTGACGGTCATTTTCTGAAATCTGCAGTCTGTATAATGGATATTTCCATATTTTCAGCTTTTATGAGAAACTCCGGTTTCCTCCTTCTGACACTTTGTCAGAAGCGGAGTAAAAGGAGCGAAATTCCGGCCGACCGGAGTTCCTAGTTAGAATACTATTAACTGTTTTATGAGCAAACCGTAGGAAATGATCCAAATTTCCAGTGTTTTCATTGGTTAATAGCCATCACGTGGTACTCTGAGATGTCTATAAAAGAACGGCGCACGGCCAGTTTCAGCATCTTTGTCAGACTGCTGATCTAAAGGTCGTGGGTTCGAGCCTCACCAGAGGCGCTGCGTTGTGTCCTTGAGCAAGACATTTTATCCACACTGCTCCAGTTCACCCAGCTGTGAATGGGTACCGATAATTCGTAGTTGCTCTGTAAATACGAATTACCGGCTTCTCTCAAAAAAATCTCTACCTCCGTTCTTTCTCCCATTCTTGGGAGACGGCATGCAAGGTCCTCGAGCCAGTGCCGCCGTTAAATATAAGCAAAAAAAAGAAAAAAAAATGTTTCAGAATCTAATCGTAGTTACTACATTGTTGCATAGGCGCTACTTTTCGAAAACCAATACTCGACGAAACCAATAACCAGCTTTATTTGAGCCAATACTGATACTTGTGCACTTACCTACTTCTAGTAAACTCATTGTAAGTGTCAAATACAGATACACAATATTACCTTGTATTAATTATTACCAAAGACACGGTTGATCCACATCGTGTTAATTTATAAACACTGAACGCTCAGTGCCAGTGGAGTGTCTAATACACAAAACAGGACTGAATCCCATTAGAGTGCTTAAACCCCTGATGTTTTGGCAACGTTCTTTATTATTAGCGCAGTGGCTAATACACAAACGTGAATACACCAAACTACTATATTTTATGAATTAGTGGAGTGGCTAAACGCCAATTCCTTATGTTTTAGTGCAGTGACTATGCACTTATAATAGTGATTTCTAGTGGCGTGTTTGATACATAAATCACTTTCACAAGATAATAAGGCATTGTGTAGTATTGTAACTTCCCATGTTAAATTAAGTATTGGTTCACTACGGTTAGATCCCACCACATATACCATTCAAATACCATCGCGATCCGTTGTATTTGAGACGCGTGCGCGAACCTGATCGGCCTTGCTCCGCTTTCATTTATAGGCATCGACAAGAGTACCACATCGGATATCCTGACAAAATAACCGCTGTACATAATATGACGCTGTAAAGAATACTTTAATTGTTGTTACATGTGTTAAGACTTTATTAAACTTGTTGAATTGACATTCGCTCTCCTATTATATTCTCAGCCAATATTTAGTTGATAGGTACATCCTTGTTGGTGCGGAGCTGCCAAACCCTATATCTGGATAATCATCCTGACAAAAACCAGACTGCAGGTCCCTTACAATATAAATATAGAAGTACTATGACATTACGAGATTCTTTCGAATAATCGAGCACAAACTTCTATTTGTTTGTTTTTCTTGTTGTAGTAGTTTGCTTGTATTTATGGCTGTTCATTCGTGTGTGATAAACACGCATGGTCACATGGAAAATGCCATTAAAAACCCTTATATATCGGTTTCCACATTATCGTATGTGTTCACCATCTCAATGAAAAGCCACAAAAACAAGTTCAATTTTTATATCGTCTAAATCACGCTAAAATACATTGATATATGACTGTCTGTTTGGTAATTTGAACTTGTGGCTGTGACTGGAGACATGAGGCTTATGGAATTTGTGACTGGTGCTGATCAGGGCTTACATTATTCGCTATTAACTTGAGTTAGGCAAGCAGCTGCCATGCTACTAAATGCATATAAACAATAGAGTGGAACATCTCCAAACCGGACACCCTGGGAGGTCCCCAGGGTGTCCGGTTTGGAGATGTTCCACTGTAAATCAGACATGTGAGCACTTCATTCTAGTGCAATCATGAAAAGTAAGTGTAATCAGATAGACATAGCAGCGAAACACAGCAAAGGTAAACATCTATATTTTCCTGGGTGTACGGCTTAGAGGGGTTCCATCGTATATACCATTATCGAGCTACACGGTTGAGCTAGCAGCTCAGACGATAGACTGACCATACATGCCATAAACGTCTTTTCTCCAGCCACAACACCACTGCCATTGTCAATAACGTCGCGGTTTAGCATTCCTCGTGAAACACAGTAGTTGCGAACGGTAACTATTGCAATCTACTCCCGTATCGTCCGTAGTCTGGCTACGGACGGTACGGGAGTAGATTGCAAGAGTTATCGTTCGTAACATAAAACACGAAGCACAATTTTGGTATAAGCCGCGTCGGCATACACATTAAAGTTAGTTGAAATGTAAATCGTTTGTTGCTGTTTATTGCTCGATTTAAGGGTTCCAATTGGCTCTTTGGCCTTGAATACACACGGATCAAGCCGCTACATTGCACACCTGGTTAGAATTATTTGTTTAAAAGTATAAAATATACAGTTTACTAAAATTTAACCTACGTGCAACAGGTTTGGGTATGCACTTCGGTTGCTCACATTTTTGAATGGGTCAAATTGTAGCCGTAGATAACATATCGGAGGCGAATTATTGTAGCTAATATCGCACATGTTTTTATAATAGATAACAAATCACCTAGCGTATCTCAATTATACGAGTAAAGTTTAGTTTTCAGAGAGTGCTGTTCCGGGTCTTCCCTATGATGCGTACTATATATTATACGGAAACGTGTAAAAGGTTGCACAGGCAGAACAGCACAAGTCGGCTCCAGCAGCTGTTCTTATCTATATTATCCAAGGTGTATCACGTGGTACTAACAACAACAACAAACACCGTTTGAAAGTACGTATTATTTTATAGTGTCCTTATTACGTAACGGATTTTGATGAAATATGGCGCATCAAACGCGTCTTGTTAAGCTGCATTTGGTGGTATCTGTATTTTCGCCCAAACTTCTGTCGTTTTTGCGAAGAATCGATTTCCGTTTCTCCGACAAGGAAATCGATTCTTCGAAAAAACCACATAAGTCTATGCCAAACTCCATAGACCACCAAATGCAGCTCATGAAGACGCGTTTGCTGCGCCATATTTCATCAAAATCCGTTGCATATTAAGGAAAATATCAAATAATACTTACTTTGGAGTGGGCGGCGTTGTTATTGTAATCACGTGATCATGCACCTTGTTGTCACCCGTCGCCAATATTCCCCAGTTGTATCCCCGGGTTATTAGGACAACCAGACATGTTCTGGTATGTGTGTGGTATAAATTACTTACATGTAATGATGAACAGTGTAGATCCTGATCAGACTGAGTGTGCAGATGCACAGTCCGATCTGGATCTACACTGATCACAAAACCCATAAGCCCCAGTTCTCCAGGCACAGCCACATATGTGATTGTGACAGGCGAGAAAAAATGATAAGTGCAAGTCGTTATATGGGGCTTATGGCATTTCTGATCTGAGTAGCTCCTGATCAAATAACACACCTCTGTAGTCTGATAATGACCTACATGTATATTTTGCTTGTTATAAGCATGACGGGTGTTTTGATTGATGCTATGGCGAAAAGTGCAAATCCTGATCAGATTGTACGGATGCACAGGCTGATTTGGATATACACTGGTCGCAAACCCCATATGCCCCATTTCTTCAGTAACAGCCACATATGAGACACGCCATGTGATAAATTGTACCAAAGAACATGTGCGATATCTCATGTGTTGGGTTTTTATTTTGTTTGGCTAACTAATTTTCTCGGACTTCAGCCAGACCAGTGTCAACGTAGCGAGCATCGGCACAATCGTATATTAACTTTAAGCCGGTATACGGCGATAGTACCTATGCGCCACCCAAAGCAAGTCAATGAGTGTATCTGCTATTGACAAGCCCTGTAAAGTCGTTCCCTGGTCTACCAATAATAGTGAAATCATAATATATTATTAGAAAAATACAGCCCGTCCACACGACCACAGAAAGGGTTATAACACAACAAACAGGTGTGTAATAATTTTATACCAACAACTTTATTAAGGAAATTTGATATTATAATTCATTGATAACATAAAACTTTCTACATAATATATGCAATGTGACTAAATTTAATATTTACCATACAACCAATACACATAGATATGCATTATCAACAATATAGCATCTTAGCTCATAACAGGCTAATTATAGTATCCTAACAGGTTGGTAAGTGTACCATGTGGTAAGCGTATATAGTTATAAATATAATAACAACAAATCAAAGGTGCATGGTTATATGGCAAAATAAAAAATATGTATTATCAGCCAGTGTAATTGCCATGCTCTGTGCATGAATTATATTAGGTTATCATAGCAACCACTCACAACACAGGCACAAAACAAACCAAAACCATCTCGCTGTCAATATCATATTTGTATGTAATATTATATTTGTAGGTAATATTCTAATTATGCATATTATATTCTAACACCATCCGGTATCATGCATGGTACACGAGTATGATGAACTATACATATACATACTCGCTCACCACCATAACCATATAGCCATACATGCATACTAGCAGATACATGCATATACACATATATATGCAAATATAGACATTAGTAGTATAGAGGGAGTCAAAATGATACCACCAAAGGTGGGAGCGTTATTGACTCTCGTTACAGCTTCCAACAGTATCGAAAAACGGTGTTTTTGTCCAATAACATAAACTAGCCACCAACACTGAAATATTTTAAACCGCGAAACCGTCTTGTTGTACGCCCACCATACTTAGTGAAAACGTTTTGAAATTGAGATTGAAAAGAAGGGCTTCAAAAAAGAAGATGAACAAAAGTACTCACCAGCACCCTCGAAAAACGGGATTTTTGTGTAGAGAAAAGCAGAATGATACCACCAGAGGTGGCACCGTTTCCACCACCACACAACACTCACAACACCCACGAAAAATCAGGAACGGATTTCAGAAAAACCCAAATACAGCGAACTACAACAAACTACAGGCACTACAACTAACACAGACGAACGATAGATAGGAGCTCAAAAAGCTTCAGCAACCAGGTTTTCGGCAACCGGCATACGAGAGTGGGAAAAAGGTCGAGAAATCCACAATTGGACGCGAGTATACACAACTGGACACGATATCCACAATTGCACTGGTAGTACAAAAGACGTCGTAGGAGAAATTCGTCTCCCAAGAGGCAAACAGAAATGATACCACACATTTGTGTATTTGGGCACATTTGGGAAAAGTGTAGGAGAAATTCGCCTCCCAAGAGGCAAACAGAAATGATACCACACATTTGTGTACTTGGACACATTTGGGAAAAGTGTAGAAAAAGTGTCTCCCAAGAGGCAAACAGAAATGAGACCACCCATTTGTGTATTTGGGCATATTTGGGAAAAGTGTAGGAGAAATTCGCCTCCCAAGAGGCAAACAGAAATGATACCACACATTTGTGTACTTGGACACATTTGGGAAAAGTGTACAAAAAGTGTCTCCCAAGAGGCAAACAGAAATGATACCACACATTTGTGTATTTGGGCACATTTGGGAAAAGTGTAGGAGACATTCGCCTCCTAAGAGGCAAACAGAAATGATACCACACATTTGTGTATTTGGACACATTTGGGAAAAGTGCTGGAGAAATTCGCCTCCCAAGAGGCAAACAAAAAAGATACACCCCATTTGTGTATTTGGACACATCTGGGAAAAGTGTAGAAAAAATTCGCCTCCCAAGAGGCAAACAGAAATGATATCACCCATTTGTGTATTTGGACACATTTGGAAAAGACTGGTTGGAAAAAGAGGCTCGCATCTACAAGACCTTTTCTCGCAGTGCGCGAACACAGGACTCAGCGAT
Source organism: Conchocele bisecta (assembly GCA_029237695.1). Taxonomy (NCBI): domain Eukaryota; kingdom Metazoa; phylum Mollusca; class Bivalvia; order Lucinida; family Thyasiridae; genus Conchocele; species Conchocele bisecta. The sequence goes on from CM055267.1 coordinate 71,653,718, forward strand.
TTCTGGTTTTCGTGTTTCTACGGCCAGCGCCTGCTCTAGATATGCAATCCGGAGTTGTAGCCGCGTGTTTTCGCTCGGTGGGCCATCCGGACACGATGTGTGGCCGTGCCTAGCGAAAAAGTTTTTCCGCAACCATCGCACAAGAAGCGCGGCGGACTACACCCATTTTTTCGTTTCTCGTGTCTCACCAAATAGTGCGGAACGTGTGCGTGTGCGGAACGTAGTACAAAACCCGAAGAACAAGAAACCCCCGAAGAACAAGAAACCCCCGCTTCCGTAGTACACAGGGTGACCGCGCCTGGTTTTGCGGGCCCCACCGAGTTCCCCACGGATCTATTAGAATATGTATGAAACGCCAGCTCGTTCGAAGAGTCGACGCACCTGTCAGACATGGAGAGACGTCTGGAGAACCGGTTGGGTACACTGGAACGCAGGCTGTTGGACGCGATTTCCGGCGATGCCGATTCCGAGTGCCAGGAGGGAGACGAGTGTCCGGAGGAAGAAGAGTGCCCGGAGGAAGAAGAGTGCCAGACGGAATCCGGGTGGGAGGTGCACGACATCTGGAGAACCGTAGAGAATGCGAAGTGGTGGCTGGGGGTCTCTGTGGTGGCGTACGCGGTCTGCAGACCACTGTTCCCATTCGTGGCTCTAGAGGCCCGTAGACTCTGGAAGAGCAAAACAGACTCCGACGCCCAGTTCGTGCACTCCGCAAAACAGTCCGGTACGCAGAAGGAAAAAAACAAAACTAGCGACTCCGTACACCAGCACTCTGGTAGTAGCGACCCGTTCTATATGGAGTAGCAGTTTTGCGCCCAATTAGACACAAAACACTATTGGGAAAATGGAGTGCGAAAAGTGTGGTAGAGTCTTTGCCAAAAAGTACAACTTGGCGCGACACGAGAAACGAAAAAATGGGTGTAGTCCGTCGCGCTTCTTGTGCGATGGTTGCGGAAAAACTTTTTCGCATGCACGGTCTCTAGCTAGCCACGGCCACACCTCGTGTCAGGATGGCCCACCGAGCGAAAACGCGCGGCTACAACTCCGGATTGCAGATCTAGAGCAGGCGCTGGCCGTAGAAACACGCAAACGAGAAATCGCTGAGTCCTGTGTTCGCGCTCTGCGAGTAAAGGTCTTGTAGATGCGAGCCTCTTTTTCCAATCCGTCTTTTCCAAATGTGTCCAAATACACAAATGGGTGGTATCATTTCTGTTTGCCTCTTGGGAGGCGATTTTTTTCTACACTTTCCCAAATGTGTCGAAATACACAAATGGGGTGTATCATTTCTGTTTGCCTCTTGGGAGGCGAATTTCTCCAGCACTTTTCCCAAATGTGTCCAAATACACAAATGTGTGGTATCATTTCTGTTTGCCTCTTGGGAGACGAGTTTCTCCTACACTTTTCCCAAATGTGTCCAAATACACAAATGTGTGGTATCATTTCTGTTTGCCTCTTGGGAGGCGAATTTCTCCTACACTTTTCCCAAATGTGCCGATAAAATACAACAATGGGGTGGTATCATTTATGTTTGCCTCTGGGGGGGAGGCGAAATTTCACCTACAACTTTTCAAATGTGCCAAATACACAAATGGGGGGTGGGGTATCATTTCTGTTTGAATCTTGGGAGGCGAAATTTTTCTCCTACACTTTTCCCAAATGCCCCAAATACCAAACATGGTGGTACATTTTCCTGTTTTGCCTCTTGGGAGACACTTTTTCTACACTTTTCCCAAATGTGTCCAAGTACACAAATGTGTGGTATCATTTCGTTTGCCTCTTGGGAGGCGAAATTTCTTCCACTAACTTTTCCCAAATGTGTCCAAATACACCAAAGGGTGGTATCATTTCTGTTTGCCTCTTGGGAGGCGAATTTCTCCTACACTTTTCCCAAATGTGAACTAAATACACAAATTGGTGGTATCATTTATTTCTGTTTGCCTCTTGGGAGACCACTTTTTCTACACTTTTCCCAAATGTGTCCAAGTACACAAATGTGTGGTATCATTTCTGTTTGCCTCTTGGAGGCGAATTTCTCCTCACTTTTCCCAAATGTGCCCACAAATACTTTTCACATTGTGAACAAATACACAAATTGGTGGTATCATTTCCTGTTTGCCCTCTTGGAGGGAACACTTTTTCTACACTTGTTTTCCAAATGTCCAAGTAACACAAATGTGTGGTATCGATTCTGTGCCTCTGAGACGAATTTCTCCTACACTTTTCCCAAATGTGCCGTAAAGGTACACAAAATGTGTGGTATCAATTCTGTTTGCCTCGTTGGAGACGAATTTCTCCTACGACGTCTTTTGTACTACCAGTGCAATTGTGGATATCGTGTCCAGTTGTGGATTTCTCGACCTTTTTCCCACTCTCGTATGCCGGTTGCCGAAAACCTGGTTGCTGAAGCTTTTTGAGCTCCTATCTATCGTTCGTCTGTGTTAGTTGTAGTGCCTGTAGTTTGTTGTAGTTCGCTGTATTTGGGTTTTTCTGAAATCCGTTCCCGATTTTTCGTGGGTGTTGGGAGTGTTGTGTGGTGGTGGAAACGGTGCCACCTCTGGTGGTATCATTCTGCTTTTCTCTATACAAAAAGCCCGTTTTTCGAGGGTGCTGGTGAGTACTTTTGCTCATCTTCTTTTTTGAAGCCCTTATTTTCAATCTCAATTTCAAAAAGTTTTCACTAACTATGGTGGGCGTACAACAAGACGGTTTCGCGGTTTAAAATATTTCAGTGTTGGTGGCTAGTTTATGTTATTGGACAAAAACATCGTTTTTCGATACTGTTGGAAGCTGCAACGAGAGTCAATAACGCTCCCACCTTTGGTGGTATCATTTTGACTCCCTCTATACTACTACATTCATAAACAGCACACATAACAAACCCCCCTCTTGGAATATTGTCCCATCTCCTTACATAGGTACAACTATGAGTAAGAGAGATCTGATGTGCATGTGTTATTCCACTTAAAAAATAAAAGGAATTAATTATAGGTTGTAAATGGTCTATAAACCAATATGGTCATTAACAAATATATTATCTTTGAACTCAATGATTGTAGTTCGTATATGGAAGAAGGGCCAACTCAGTGATGGAGTTCAAATTGGAAGAAGGGTTAATTCAATGATGGAGGTCTCAATTGAAGAAGGGGGTCTAATAAATGATGGAGTTTACATTGGAAAAAGGGCCAACATAATGATGGTGTTCTCAGTAGACCGGGGCTAACTTAGTGATGGAGATTTAACTCAATGATGGAGCTGTCAGTGGAAGGGGGCCAATTTATTGATGGAGGTCTCAGTGGGGAAAAGAAGGCAATTCAATGTATGGAAAAAAGGTGTTAACTCAGTGATGGAGTTTTCGGTGGAATAAGGGGTCTAATCAGTGATGAAGGTCTCAGTGGAAGATAGGGCTAATTAAATGATGCAGTTTTTGGTGGAAGAAGGGGTCTACTCAGTGATGAAGGTCTCAGTGGAAGATAGGTAGTGGCTAACTTAATGATGGAGGTCTCAGTGGAAGATAGGGGCTAATTTAATGATGGAAGTTCCTGTGTGAATATGGGGTCAACTCAACGAGGTGGAAGAAAGTATTTGATATAGTGATGGTGTTCTTAGTAGGTTAACTTAATGATAGAGTTCACAGTGTAAGAAGGGGGCTAACCTAGTAATGGAGTTCTCAGTGGAATACGAGGCTAACTGAGTGATGGATTTCTCAGTGGAAGAGAGGGGTCAACTTATACAATGATAGAGCTTTCAGGCTAGGGATATTTACATTATGTCATCTATGTTTCACCGTTTGAACGTTTAAGCATGTCAACCAGTTACCAACCATACACACACCTCAGTAAAATATACAATATACATAGAGATGCGACAAAAAATCCCCAAGTAAGGGTACACATTCAGACTGTTTGATTACTGTTAGGTAAATTTTGTAATTTGCTAATGTGTAACATATGTCGGTCACAATTATTATTGTATATCAATGTCAATCACATGAGGTATTGACACTAATAATTGAAATAACATTTCTATTTGCAAAACAATAAACATCACAAAAGTGAACCTGTAACGCAACCGTTCCAAATAGGTATAATAGGGTGTATTATAGAAAATGTACATTGTTAGTAGGAGTTGCATGTTGTATTGTCAACATTTACGGTGAGTAGTATTGGAAATTAACATAATGTATATCAGGTTGTTAGGGTTGAAATAGGGTTTAAATGCTGGAACAATCACGTTACTAACTTACATTCATAGATTATAATATATTGTATGTTACAATAATATAATGTCAAAATAATATAAACTTCACTTCTGTTGCTTCTGTGATCATGGTAAAGGTCATAAATTCCTGTGTAAAGGAATAACATTTCTCACATAACATAGCCAAATTTGACATATCGTACAATATTACAATATATGGCAATATTATGTTGAGAACAATAACATATAATGTTATACGGTTTTGTCCTTGGGAGACAAAAATGGCGTGTTAAACGTTTTATACGTGCACGAACACTCCACGCCACCGTAAGAAATATTAAAATTATTATGCAGGTGTAGTGAATAAATTTAAATGTACCATGATCACACTGAATCAGTTACAAATCAACAGAAGTTAATAATAAAAACAATTACATTGTAAATAAACCAAACAGGTGCAAAACTATATGTTTCCAACGGAAATATTAATAGGATAAAAAAGTGTGATCACAGATATGCGGATCAGCAGTTCAGTGATTGATACAGTGTTTATGCAATAAAAAGTAAAGCTATCATTTATACGAATTAACTAAGATTGGTTAGTAAACTAATAATAATAATAATATATTACGTGTTTAGTAACACAATTGACGATAAGTCTTAGGGGATGAATAGCATTATAGTTAGGAATAGTCAATATTATGGGAAGAATAGCTTTAGGATTAGGTCAGTAGACAGTTATCGAGTCATTGACCAAAAAGATATTGCATAGTTAGATCTTGTCAAAAATTGTTGAGTACTAGTAATCCTAGGGGATGTGTTTAGTAACACAGGTAGGGATAAGTCTTAGGGAATAAATAGCACCAGGGTTAGGTCAGCAGTCAAAATTATGGATAAGCCTAAGGGGCTGAAAAGCATTAGGGTTAGGTCAGCAGTAAAAATTAGGGGATCTTATCAAAATAGTTGAGTAATAATAATAATCCTAGGGATGTGTCTAGTAACACAGGTAGTGATAAGCCTAAGAGGACGACTAGCACTCAGGTTAGGTTAACATTCAAAATTAGGGTTAGGTCAGCAGTCAAAATTAGGGGATCTTGTCAAAAATTATTGAGTAATAATAATAATCCTAGGGATGTATCTAGTAATATAGGTAGGGTTAGGTTAGCATTTAAAATTATGGATAAGCCTTATGGGATGAAAAGCACTAGGGTAAGGTCAGCAGTCAAAATTAGGGGATCTTGTCAAAAATGTTAAGTAATAGTAATAATTGTAGGGAACGTGTCTAGTAACACAGGTATGGATAAGCCTTAGAAAGTACTAGGGTTATGTCAACAGTCAAAATTAGGAGATGAATAGCATTAGGGTTAGCTCAATAGTGAATATTGAATAAATAAACTAAAACACACTGTATAGTTTGCCCCTATTTAGCGTCTATCGTGCATACACAATAATATTACAACATGGCTAAAAATTATGTATAGCAATGCATACAATAGTTACAATTGCAATTTTACAATATCACCCCTATTGACGTTATAATAAAAATAAACTGTTTAAATAAAATTTTATTTTAATTTCTTTTAAAAAAAAATTAACAAAAATTATTTTTACAACCATATTAATTATGATAAAAAATATCCAGATTAATTCAGAAAAGAGAAATGTGTTATCTGAAACCTGCATCAAAAAATAATAATATAAAACAAAGCAGATTAATTCAGAAAAGAGAAATGTGTTATCTGAAACCTGCATCAAAAAATAATAATACAAAACAATGCAGATCCAGCTGAGATAGCATGTAGTGAGCCGGCTCATCCGGATCTACACTGTTAAACATTTGATTATACATAAGGTGGTGACATTGTAAAATTTCTAATAATTTATATTGGTTGAATATTCAGTAATATATAATAATGATTATCTACATAACCCCAGGTGAAAGTCATGACATATATCTAAAAATTAAAATAGATAAGGCCAAAGTAATATATTTAGTAAGTATATAGTAATAATAAGCCATTAGAAATATTAGCAATATTAAAGTTATTGACAAACTGAAGTAGTTTATTGAAAACAATTGTACATGTCAATGTTAATATATTTTGTATATGTAATAAGCTAATCAATAATAGGCAATATACTAAAATTGGTTATATGTGATCAATTGACTACAATCTGTATGTACAATTTTGTTAAAAAATATATATGTGCTAATTTAAAAAAAAAAAATATTATACAAAAAAATGTGCTGCCGTACAAAATTATATTCAATCAAAAATGTGCTGCTGTAAAAAGATTCCACCTGGAGCTAAGTAGTATCGTAATAGTTCTTTCTTTATGTCACACCGGGAGCCATGCAGAATCCCATATATAGTTACCTTGTTGGTTGGGGTTTAACAGCTTATCAACAGCTAAGGTCACTAAAGGCCGGGTCAATGGGTTAATACTAAATCCCATATATTATCTCTACAAGTATATCTACATGTTCAAGTACATATACAAATGGGGAAAACCACACAAAATCAGAACTGAATATTTATAATAACAAATATATATATTCATCCCTGAAATCAGAATAATCCTGATCTGATGCCAGGTCCTCACCACAACCATAATCACTTGTGCCCTCCCAAAGGACAGTAGGATCAGTAATAATACAATGTATTGAGATCAGTAATAATACAATGTATTGAGATCAGTAATAATACAATATGTTGAGATCAGTAATAATACAATGTATTGAGATCAGTAATAATACAATGTATTGAGATCAGTAATAATACAATGTATTGTAGATCATGTTAAGTAGACAATACAATGTATTGAGATCAGTAACAATACAATGTATTGAGTCAGTAACAATACAATTGTAGTTGAGATCAGTAATTAATACAATGTATCTGAGAATCAGTAATAATACAATTGTATTGAGAATCAGTTAATAATACAATTGTTGAGATCAGTAATAATACATATGTATTGAGAATCAGTTAATAAGACAATGTAATTGAGATCTGTATAATACAATGTATTGAGATTCAAAGTAACAATTACAATTGTATTGAGATCAGTAAAATACAATGTTTTGAGTCTGTATCAATACAATGTATTTGGGGGAGATCAGTAAAATACAAGTTATTGAGACAGTAACAATACAATGTATTGGGATCAGTAATTAATTACAATGTATTGAGAATCGAGTAATAATTACAATAATTGTATTGAGATCAGGAATAATACAAATTGGTTGAGATCAGTAATTAAAAAAAAATACAATGTATTGAGATCAGTAATAATACAATGTATTGAGAATCAGTAATAATACAATGTATTGAGAATCAAGTTTTAACAATAACAATGTAATTGAGATCCAGTTTAACAATTACAATGTATTGAAGCGATCAGTTTTTTTTTTTTTTTTTTTTTTAACAATTCAAGGTATTGAGGATCAGTAAATAATACAATGTATTGAGATTCAGTATTAATTACAATGTATTGAGATCAGTAATAATTACAATTGTTTGAGAACAGTAATATACAAATTGTATTGAGATCAGTAAAGAATACAATGTATTGAGATCAGTAAATAATACAATGTATTGAGATCAGTAATAATACAATGTATTGAGATCAGTAATAATACAATGTATTGAGATCAGTAATAATACAATGTATTGAGTATCAGTAACAATACAATTGTATTGAGATCAGTACAATTAAGATGTATTGAGAACAGTTAAAATATTACAATTGAATGAGATCAAGTAAACAATTAATGTATTGAGATCAGTAATAATACAATGTATTGAGATCAGTAACTAATACAATGTATTGAGTCAGTAATATACAATTGTTTTGAGATCATAATAATACAATGTATTGAGATCAGTAATAATACAATGTATTGAGATCAGTAATAATACAATGTATTGAGATCAGTAATAATACAATGTATTGAGATCAGTAATAATACAATGTATTTGAGATCAGTAAGTAAAAATACAATGTATTTGAGATCAGTAATAATACAATGTATTGAGAGTCAGTAATAATACAATTGTATTGCGATCAGAATAATACAATGTGAGATCAGTAATAATACAATGTATTGAGATCAGTAATAATACAATGTATTGAGATCATAGTAATACAAATGTATTGAGATTCAGTTAATAATCAATGTATTGAGATCAGTTAATAATACAATGTATTGAGATCAGTAATAATACAATGTTTTGAGATCAGTAATAATACAATGTATTGAGATCAGTAATAATACAATGTATTGAGATCATAGAAAGCATCATACATTGGATAAATATCCATAAAAAATATAAAGTTGAATTAACAAGGTAGATAAATAAAAAGAAAAACTGCACTACTCCCATAAGTAACATATATACAACTAGTCTGTATATGTACAATGATCTTGAACATCATGTAGTTACCAGAATTGTCCTATTGACAATAAATGTTCATAAATATTTTACCATGTCAGTATAAGTAGTTGCTTACAATATGTAATGAAATAGTATGTGTATACATTAGTGTCAACATGTATATTGCTATGTACTGTACCATCAACATAATATGCTTTTAGTTAGTATTGATTATCTTGTGTATCTAATGTAGATGCTTATAAAGATGTGGGAAGAACTTTATGCATGGATGGAATTATTCTTATTGGGCCAAGTCTTTGTAACAATGTTAATGTAGATTCAATGTATACACTTAGTAACTTGCATTTAATAGTATAACAATAGACAATACATTGTTTACACAGGTGTGTTATGATATGCCATAACATAATAGTTTCAATATATGATGCTGTACTTATGCAATATATAACGTGTGCATACAAAGTTTCAATTATTTGTATACAGTAGGTAGTAATCATGAATAACACCGCGTATTGAGTATAATATATAATGTATTGATTAAACAAACCTCAACATGCAGTGTTATTAACATAGCCACAACATTTAGCGTTGTGCTTATGCAAACATTATTTTCATTTTATTTTTTTATTATTTTTTATATTTTATTATTTTTTATTATTTTCAGAGGACAACAAAACGTATTTTTATCATGATATCGTCCAAAATGTATATAAAACAGGTAGATGGCTGGAACATTATACATTTTTAAATACAATACAAGTCACCCTGCGTTATAGACAGAACATTCGGGTTACATGTGAGTCGCCCTGTGTTACAGACATAACATTCGGGTTACATGTAAGTCGCACCGCGTTACAGACAGAACGTACGGGTTACAAGTAAGTCGCCTTGTGTTACAGACAGAACAGTCTGGCTACATGTAAGTCGCACAGCGTTACAGACAGAACAATGGCTTACAAGTCAGTCGCACTGGTGTTACAGACAGAACAGTCGGGTTACATGTAAGGCGCCCTGCGTTACATACAGAACAATGGGTTACAAGTAAGTCGCCCTGCGTTACATACAGAACAATGGGTTACAAGTAAGTCGCCCTGCGTTACAGACAGAACAATGGGTTACAAGTAAGTCGCCCTGCGTTACAGACAGAACAATGGGTTACAAGTAACCGCCCTGCGTTACATACGCAAGTTACAATAAGTAGCAAGAACAATGGGTTACAAGTAATCGCCCTGCGTTACATACAGAACAATGTTACAAGTTAAGGTTCGTACGTTACATTACAAGAACAGTTACAAGGGTAAGTAAACGCCCTGTGTTACAGACAGAACAATGGGTTACAAGTAAGTCGCCCTGGTGTTACAGACAGAACATTCGGGTTACATGTAAGTCGCCCTGCGTTACAGACAGAAAATTCGGGTTCCATGTAAGTCGCCCTGCTTTACAGACATAACATTCCGGTACATGTATGTCACCGTGCGTTACATACATCAACTTTTTGTTACATGTAAGTCGCCCTGCGTTACAGACAGAACATTCGGGTTACATGTAAGTCGCCCAGCATTACAGACAGAACATTCCGGTACATGTAAGTCGCCCAGCGTTACAGACAGAACATTCGGGTTACATGTAAGTCGCCCAGCGTTACAAACAGAACATTCGGGTTCCATTTAAGTCACCCAGCGTTGCAGACAGAACATTCGGGTTACATGTAAGTCGCCCAGCGTTCCAAACTGAACATTCGGGTTACATGTAAGTCACCCAGCGTTACAAACAGAACATTCCGGTTCCATTTAAGTCGCCCAGCGTTGCAGACAGAACATTCGGGTTACATGTAAGTCGCCCAGCGTTACAGACGAACATTCGGGTTACATGTAAGTCGCCCAGCGTTACAAACAGAACATTCTGGTTACATGTAAGTCGCCCAGCGTTACAAACAGAACATTCGGGTACAGGTAAGTCGCCTAGCGTTACAGACCGAACATTCGGGTTACATGTAAGTCGCCCAGCGTTACAAACAGAACATTCGGCTTCCATTTAAGTCGCCCAGCGTTACAGACAGAACATTCGGGTTGAGTTACAGACAGAACATTCGGTTACATGTAAGTCGCCCTGCGTTTCAGACAGAACATTACGGTTACATGTAAGTCGCTTTGCGTTACAGACAGAACATTCCGGTACATGCAAGTCGCACTGCGTTACAGATAGAAACTTTGGGTTACATGTAAGTCGCCAAGCGTTACCGACAGAACATTCCGGTTCTATGTAAGTCGCCCAGATGTTCCATACAGAAAATTCAGGTTCCATGTAAGTCGCCCAGCGTTACAGACAGAACATTCGGGTTACATGTAAGTCGCCCAGCATTACAGACAGAACATTCGGGTTCCATGTAAGTCGCCCAGCGTTATGAACATTCGGGTTCCATGTAAGTCGCCCAGTGTTACAGGCAGGACATTCGGGTACATGTAAGTCGTCCAGCGTTACAGACAGAAAATTTGGGTACATGTAAGTCGCCCAGCGTTACAGACAGAACATTCGGGTTCCATGTAAGTCGCCTTGTGTTACAGGCAGAACATTCCGGTTCCATGTAAGTCGCCCAGCTTTACAGACAGAACATTCGGCTTACATGTAAGTCGCCCAGCGTTACAGACAGAACATTCGGGTTACATGTAAGTCGCCTTGTGTTACAGACAGAACATTCCGGTTTCATGTAAGTCGCCCAGCGTTACAGACAGAACATTCGGGTTACATGTAAGTCGCCCAGTGTTACAGACAGAACATTCGGGTACATGTAAGTAGCCCAGCGTTACAGAGAGAACATTCGGGTTAATTGTAAGTCGCCTTGTGTTACAGACAGAACATTCGAGTTCCATGTAAGTCGCCCAGCGTTACAGGCAGAACATTCGTGTACATGTAAGTCGCGCAGCGTTACAGACAGAACATTCGGGTACATGTAAGTCGCCCAGCGTTACAGACAGAACATTCGGGTTACATGTAAGTCGCCTTGTGTTACAGACAGAACATTCCGGTTCCATGTAAGTCGCCCAGCGTAGCAGATAGAACATTCGGGTTCCATGGAAGTCGCCCAGCGTTACAGACAGAAAATATGGGTACATGTAAGTCGCCCAGCGTTACAGACAGAACATTCGGGCTCCATGTAAGTCGCCCAGCGTTACAGACAGAACATTCTGGTTACTTGTAAGTCGCCCTCTGTTACAGACAGAACATTCGGGTTACATGTAAGTCGCCCAGCGTTACAGACAGAACATTTGGGTTACATGTAAGTCGCCTTGTGTTAATGACAGAACATTCCGGTTCCATGTAAGTCGCCCAGCGTTACAGACAGAACATTCGGGTACATGTAAGTCGCCCAGCGTTACAGACAGAACATTCGGGTTACATGTAAGTCGCCTTGTGTTACAGACAGAACATTCCGGTTACATGTAAGTCGCCCAGCGTTACAGACAGAACATTCGGGTTCCATGGAAGTCGCCCAGCGTTACAGACAGAAATTTGGGTACATGTAAGTCGCCCAGCGTTACAGACAGAACATTCGGGTTCCATGCAAGTCGCCCAGCGTTATAGACAGAATATTCGGGTTACATGTAAGTCGCCCAGCGTTACAGACAGAACATTCCGGTTACATGTAAGTCGCCCTCTGTTACAGACAGAACATTCCAGTTACATGTAAGTCGCCCAGCGTTACAGACGGAACATTCCGGTTACATGTAAGTCGCTCAGCGTTACAGACAGAACATTCGGGTTGCATGTAAGTCACATTGCGTTACAGACAGACAATTCGGGTGAGGGTCAGGTCACATCATCTCCCAATGTGATGTATGATAAATATTAAGTATAGATTCTGTATGGTTTCTGTCAGAAACCAGCATTCAGCGAAATAAAAATTGCCATGAAAACAAACAATAAATAGACTCTTAAGGCCTATTATTAGATATCAATATATGTGGGGTTTTATTCCATGGCGAATTTATTTCTCTGACTGTCTGCTGGTTTCTAAACATAATTAGGAAATGTTTCACTATTGTACCATCCCTGCAACGCGTTAACCACCTGTGATTTCTCTCTGCAGACGCCGAAGACGTTGACCTGTGTTGACGGCACGTGTACCGGCTTCAACGACGCTTGTTACGCCAGTCTCAGTGCCGCGTGTATAGCTACAGGATCAGGAAAGTGCTTTGTAAGTATGGTTGGTTACAGGCATACAAGTACACCACCACCTGTCCTAATATTGCCAATGTTTGTCATTTTTGTCGCGCCTGCTTTAGCAGAGGCGCGACTATAGTCGGCGCTTTTTCCGTCGTCGTTGTCGTCGTCCGCGTCGTCCGCGTCGTCGTCGTCCGCGTCGTCCGGTTTTTTTGTAAGGCAAATGCGTTAAAGTTATTGTTTTTTCACAATATCTCTTTAACCCCTTGCCAGACATTGATAATATTTCACATCAATGTTTGTCTAGGGATGATGCTTCATTACGCACACCCCCACATCCAAATTATCAAGGTCAATGTCATTTATTTACTTGTAATGTTCACCGGTTTTGTAACAGAAATACGTTAAAGTTATTGTTTTTCACAATATCTCTTTAACCCCTTGCCAGACATTGATAATAATTCATATCAATGTTTGTCTAGGGATGATGCTTCATTACGCACACCCCCACATCCAAAGTCTGAAGGTCAAGGTCATTTATTTACTTGTAATGTTCACCGGTTTTGTAACAGAAATGCGTTAAAGTTATTGTTTTTTCACAATATCTCTTTAACCCCTTGCCAAACTTTGATAATATTTCACATCAATGTTTGTCTAGGAATCATGCTTCATTACGCACACCCCCACATCCAAATTTTGAAGGTCAAGGTCATTTATTTACTTGTAATGTTAACCTGATTTGTAACAGAAATGCGTTAAAGTTTTTGTTTTTTCACAATATATCTTTAACCCCTTTCCAGACATTGATAATATTTCACATCAATGTTTGTCTACGGATGATGCTTCATTATGCACACCCCCACATACAAATTCTGAAGGTGAAGGTAATTTATTTACTTGTAATGTTCACGGTCAAATGTCTCGGCAGGCGCGACACCGCTTCCGTGGCGGAATTCTTGTTGTTATTACAAAATACTTGACTATTATGCTATGAAGCAAGCAGTTTGATTGGCTGAGCCTGAGCTGTGCTACAGCTCAGGCACAGCCAATCAAACTGCTTGACTGTGCGTTGATATTTCCAATAGATGTTCAGAAACGTTGACATCTGGGCTAGATTACCGCAGGCTGTGGTATAGTCGTAAATACACAGCCTGCGATGTTCGTCTTGTGTTCATTATATAATGCTTCAAGACTGCTGAAATAAAATATAGCTTGTTGCAAAAAATCAGAAAACACAACGTATTACGTATTTATAGACCTTGGTCCGTTACTTCAACCTGTGACTGACTGCTGTCCAGTATTGTTAACATCGCGTTTAAGCAAGTTTCTACCTTATTCGTGAAATTCGGTCAAATATTGATTGCATACCAAGAAATCCATTCTCTATAATTTATACCGGCTAAACATTAACAAACAACACAAATTATGGAAGATACATTTGTTCATGTAAGTATTAATTGTGTAGTTCAAGGTATTGACTCACAGCAGCAGGACGCTGGCAACGGTCTACGCGATGGGGATATGACAGAAGTTTGGGCGAAAATACAGAGACCACCAAAATGCAGCTCATGAAGACGCGTTTGCTGCGCCGTATTTCATCAAAATCCGTTACGTAATAAGGACACTAGAAAATAATACGTACTTTGAATCGGTACTTGTTGTTGCTGTTAGTACCACGTGATCATACACCTTGTTTAGAGGGGTACTGTTTGCAACATACAGTGATTGCAAATGACGGATGTATGGTTGACACACAGATGAGACGGCACCTAACGAGCTGTCTCATCGATATCTGCAGTATTTGTCAACATTGTTTACTTCTAAAACATCACATTTTATCCTTTTATCATTAATGGAATAGTAACAAGAACAATTATAACATGAATGATCATGTTATAAAAGAACGCTTTGAGTGTACGTTATTACTATTGAGGCCAACTACATGTTTGCAAGTAGCATGTAAAGTTATAGATATCAGGGTATGGGATCAGTGGTTTCCGAACCTGCTTTTCCGACGTGACGTATTCTGTGACGTCATTTTTACAGTAAATTTTCTTGAAACTTTTCCAAGCAAACGGACGGATTTCGATGATATGTATCTCACCATAGAAGTGACATACCGGTTCGATGATATGTATCACACCATACATTCACGTTCTTTAGATTTTTATTCACATACATGGTAACCGATTCTTCGTCAAAACCAGAAAATTGTTAGATTAAAGCAAACTATACCATAATGCAAGAACTGGCATCATTAAACGAAGCTAATCCCCTCGCACTGGCATCATTAAACGAAGCTAATCCCCTCGCTGGCAGCCTTGTATAATAAAAAAAGTACTCCGTGACCTTGGGCGGTCGAACGTGGGTCATATGAGTCTACTCATATGCTAAACCATGCTCCATAGACACACATTATGGTCAAATAATATCAAAATCGTGGAAGCAATTCACAAGTTATTGAAAAATGAAAGGTGTTACTAGCGTACGTACATATGTACGCAGTACATGGACTAACGATATACCAGCTCTTGCCTGTCGACGAGGGGATACTAATTGGCAACCTGTTAAGCATTTAATGCGTTATGTTTCATTAAACTCTGTCTTTCCATTATAAAGATATTACATTCAACATCCTGCACCACCTTTAATTGACATGGCGCAATTTTAAATATTGCGCGGGCCCAATTTTCCCAATTTTAGTACTTTCCCCTAACAAAAAAAACCGGCATCTAGTCGCACGCTGACTGACCGCGATATATAAACTTACCCAGGGAGATTACATTACGCGTCCACTGGCGGTTTGTTTCGGTGAGTCCGCACAGTACAACAGTCCGACTTGGCAACGCCACCTAGCAACTTATCATCGACACTGCAGTGCATGATATAAAAATCCTAAAACCATCAACTTCTAAAACTGGCGTTTTGAAGAAAGTCATGAAATAAAATTATGCAATATTAAATTCGATAAAATTGACGCAGTACAATTTGAACAACGTTATAAGCCAAAGATATGAGTGCCAGAAATAATCCACATTCAAACACATGAAAATGTTTGCCATTTCTCCCATTTCATTGTCGAAACTCCAGACGGTTTTACAGAATGTGAAAGCCGTGGAAAATGTATACTGGATATCAAATACTCCTACAAGCACTAATATGAACTTGTGAGTGAAATTCACGACAGGTCATACATTACATCGAAACAGAAATCATTGCCTTGAAAAAGTCTGAGAAATATTACACACACACAAGTACACATTCAAACGGCTGTATGTCAAACATTGTTCTGCGACTTTGCACTGCAGTGGAGTAGCCAGATTCATGCAGAGGGGGTGTGAATTGTGAATGGAGTTTGGAAGGGGGTGCGAGAACATACATTCAATTTCTTCCATTGTAGTGATTTTCACATATATTATACAGGTAGTTATTTCCCCCAGAAAACGTAGGTTAAAGTAAAAAAATACCCACCTGACCAAATGTTACGGGATGCAATTACACACCCACTGGTGAATCCATGTGACAAGTGCTTTGTATGATGTGGTGTTTGTGAATGAGCTGATAAGACACGTGTCGTGCCTTTGCACTTAATGACTGGGTGCCAGACATCCTTCATCAAAGTTGCAAAATCATGATGATTTGAGGTTGGGTCCCATCTGTTTGGCACAAAGTGTTCTTTATAGAATTAAATATTAAATAAGTATAATTGTGTAACTATTCCAACAGTTTTAAAAAATACGAGTGCCCGCTACAAAGAAATATTCACTTAGTAATCTTAGGTTTACTGATAGGTTGTATCATCGTGCCATTTTGATTGTAAATGAGGCAGGTCATTTTTTAAATTATTATTTATCAACTAAATGTGTCACCTGAAAAAATATTTGTATTGACTTGTTACAAAATATGATCATTGCACATCAAAAGATAAATAGAGAGAATAAATAGTTGTTTCCATTAACATTTTAAAGAGTCAATGTTATCGCCCTTGATATCAAAGTGGCAATTCAAGCTTCATGTAAAAATAATAATAATGTAAAATTAACATGGTTGATATGATTTTTTTAAGAATTTTACCAAATTTTCTACGACGGCCATCTTGGATTATGCGACAACCTCCATTTGAACAAATATGAAAATGCTTCACCCACGCACCACAACTGTGAAGTCTGACCAGCGTCGGTCAAACGGTACATGAGAAGAAGACGAAATCTATAATTAAAGGATGACCTGTCGGCGGCCATCTTGTATGATGTATCATCCGATTTTGACAATACCCACGATACCTTCGCCATGTGCCAGATACAAAATCAATGCGTGAAGAAACAAAGGGAGACAAAATCAGTACATGTATCCGAAAAAAACAAAAGAAATCAGTATGGTAAGATATGTTATTCTTGCTTTTAAGGACTAGAGCAAGTGAGCGGTGAGCGGGGTCTCATACATACCCTCGGCCGCAGCAAAGTCATTTGGCCTTGACCTTTGGCATGAAAGCCGCTTAGGTGAGATATAGAATGAAAATATGTTGACAAAGAAGTATGTGACATTTCCAGTCGATCTAACATACGGTTGCAGATAAATTGTGTACTTAAAACATTAATGCAAATATTTCAAAACATTTAACACAATTTGACCTTGACCTTGGGCATGAAAGTCACATGCGTGGGCTATAAAATGAAAATATGGATGTTGATTGTTGATAGACAAATATATGTTTACTTAAAACTTTAACGCATATATTTCAAAACATTTAACGCAAGTTTCAAAGTAATTTCACCTTCACCGTGTGCATGAAAGCCGTATAGAATGTTTGTTTAATGGTGTTTAACGGCCTATCAACAGCTATGGTCTAATACTCACATAAAGAATATAACTGTCGGATACCAATGCCAAAGTTGTTTGTTTGTTTATTGGTGTTTAACGGCCTATCAACAGCTCAGGTCATATAAGGCTGGGCAAACGGGTTCGATCCTGTATTAACCTGTTGCATTGGGGGGAAAATCCCAAAATCAGAACGGAATAATTTCATCGAGAAAAATATAGTCAGCCCTGAAATTAGAATAACCTGACCTGATGCCAGGTCCATACCACACCAATGTCACTTGGCCCCTTTCCCTCTTTCCCTAAAAAAGGATTACGAATAATCGTAATACTCACACAAGAGATATAACCAGATTCAACTGTCACATACAAAATGCCAAAGACGTATGTGAGGGCCAAACCAGGTCTCCAGTCGGATTTCCGGTAAGGATGAATCGCGATTGTTAAATTACCCATCACATGCACCCACCAGGGCGATAGAAAGAAAATATTGATCTTCTAACTTAATAAAGAAGTATATATATGAAGTTTCAAGTCAACCCGACTTGCGGTTGCAGAGACATTGTGTACTTAAAAACCTTGACATGTTTGATGCAAATATTTCAAAACTTTAAGTAATTTGACCTTGTGCAGGAAAGCCACATCGGTGTGCTACAGTATAAAAAATATGGATGACGATAAAGAAGTATATAAAGATTCTACTCAATGCGATTTACGGTTGCAGATATAATGGGTACCCAAAAACCTTTAAACGCAAATCTTACGGATGGACGAAAATACAAAAACTATATACACCTCGACATACTTTGTATGCCTGGGTATGAATCATGATTGAAGGCACTGTGTTACAGATGATGCCTCAATATGTTGTTTGCCACATCATGCACTGCAAATGACCAATATCAACCAATTGCACCATTTCATTCGAAGTCAAATTTCGAAGTCGAAATTTATTGTACATATGTAATTTGTTACAAGTTTGACCATTGGGCATTGATTTCAATCATAATCATGATAATAGCACAAAAATAAATCATTAATTCGTAAATTTTCGTTTCCCTTCGAAAGTCTACAAAGTTTGTCTTTGGTCTATTCTGGATGTTTCAAGTAAAATCCTTTATTGCGAAGATATCTGAAACAATGTGAAACCAACCAAATATAGACTTTATAGACTGTGGACGTTAAACAAAAATTTATGAATCAAAGATTGAATGCAATACCTTAAATGCTAATCACTCTAGGTTGGCGGTAGGATTTTTAAATTTGCTCAAATATGTGTCTGTGACTGGAGAAATGGGGCTTATGGGATTTGCGACCAGTGTAGATACACATATCCGCACAGGATCTGCACTGTTCACCATTGCATCAATGAAATCTCCATCATGCTTCTAACAAGCCAACATCATTATCAGGCTACAGGAGTGTACTATTTGATCAGGAGCTACACTGGTCACAAATCCCATAACCACATTCTCCAGTCACAGCCACCGGTTAAAGTAACGGACCAATACCTATAAATACATTAAATATACCTAAAAGCATCAATAAGTAAAATAAAATAGGCCAAACAAATTATTTACTCCCATATATCACACATGGAGTAAATACATTTTGTTTAGCTTATGTTTCTCTCACTTATTGATGCTCTTAGGTGTATTTAATGTATTTATAGGCCATGGTCCGTTACTTCAAACTGAGGTCACAGCCACATATGTGTAAAAGCATAGTAAATATACTGACCATTTCAATATCTAGTCCTTCGAGTGTCACATAATCGGAAATGTACAAATGCCATTCTGTCCACCACAAGAATAAGTCACCGATTCAAAAAATATTGACAAATCTTAAAACTGACAAGTCAGATTTGTGTGAATAAGATTCATTCTCAATTCCATCAACACAAGAAGTAACATGTCTTCACGACACATCCTTTCAACAGGTTGATTAGATGATTAGAGCAGAAATCAGAGTTAAGAACCACACAAACACTGCCACTGGCATGGATGGTACTCTGGTTAAATGGTTAATTTTTTGTAACTGAACTTGTCTTTCTCAAGCTCTTCTCGAGCGTTATATTTTCAGATGTCGCTGATCTTAAGATGATGACAGTCTGTCATGGCGACACTATATTTTGCTTCGTGTAGGTCAGGAACTGGATCAGTTCCCATTTCGCGAGTGTTTGTCAACTTGTTGCCCAGGTGGAGTAGTGTTTCCAGGCAGCGATTCTTCTGGTGGCCTTTGTCCTTCAACAGCAGAATGAGAAACAATTTCCGCCTTATCTGCTTCTTCTGAAACCGCCCATATATTATCTCAATAGCCCTGCTGGTGTCTGCCTCGACTGCAGGGTGAAGTTGAAGAGGCTCGACGAATAATCCAGATGGCTGAGATCTGTAGACGGCTTCCCTGAAACAAACAATCAAACACTATTATGTACATGGTTAGCCTTTTATTGAATTTCTTACCAGTATTAACCATTACTCAGCAAATGACTCCGCAACTTTCCAACATGAAACAGTGCTTAGAGAACTACATCCCACCCGGGCATCAAACTCACAACACTTGGATAAATGTGGTAAGCGAGTAAGCCACATTGTTCATAGTTGTGAACAGTAACTCTTGAAATCTACAACCGTACTGTCCGTAGCAGAGTTACGTTTCCATTCATAGTCTTCCTCTGCAGAATAGTGAATAAGAGATCTGGTTCGCAAATTAAATGTAGCAGCTAAAGTTGGGGTCCCATCCACAGGTTGAAGTAACGGACCGAGGTATATATGTGTGTGTTATAGAGGGAGTAACAAAAAAAAATTAGCTTTTATTTTTCGTTTATTAAGGACGCTTTTAGGCATATTTAATGTATTTATAGACCTCGGTCCGTTACAATGTACTTCAACCTGTGGTCCCATCTAGTAGGCATAACAGTTTGCCTATAAGAATTAAATAAGTGTATAATTGTGTAACTACGGTACATGTATTCCGCCAGTTTTAAAAATTACGAGTGCAGGCCCACTATACACATATAATCATTTAGTAATATTGATTTTACTGATAGTGACTCGCGGTGGTATCAGGCTATTTTGATATGCAAATGAGACATGACATTTTTAAATTATTTATACCAATTAAATGTGTCACCAGAACAAATATTTTTATTGACACATTATAAAGTACGATCATAGTGCACATAACAAAACTAAGCAGACAGAATATAGTTTCCATTAACCTTTAATGGAAACACAGTTATCGCCCCTGTTATCAGTGACGAAATTCACGTTTCATATAAAAAGAAAAAGTACATGTATATTTTCACGTACATGTACAAATGGGGGGAAAATCCCAAAATCAGAACTGAATATTTACAATAACAAAATTCAGCGCTGAAATCAGAATAATCCTGGTCTGATACCAGGTCCTCGCTACACCAGAATCACTTGGCCCCTCCCAAAAGCAGTAGGATAAGTAATAATCTTAATACTTTTATAACGGGCAATAACCCAATTCAACTCCCAGGTAACAAAAGAGCCAAAGATAAAAATGTACTGAAGGGTCAAACCAGGCAAATAGTGATTCCTATATAGAGGAACTACTACCATTAATTTACGTCGTCTCGTTCTCTCGACCACCACCCACGTAAAGTTTTGTATTACTTTTATAATAGTTTTATTTTCAGATGGAAAATATACAAATTAGGTCACAATTAACAACTAAAGTGTAAATCAGATCTGATTAGCTATTCTGTAGAGGAAGCATACGTATATCATTTATTTGTTTGTTGGGGTCTAACGGCCTATCAACAGATGCGGTCATTTAAGGCCGGGTCAATGGGTTTAGTAATAAATCCCATATATTACCTGTACAAGTACATGTTCAAGTACATGTACAAATGGGGGGAAAATCCTAAAATCAGAAATGAATATTTACAATAAAAGAACTATATACTCAGCCCTGAAATCAGGATGATCCTGATCTGAGGCCAGGTCCTCGCCACACCAGAATCACATGGCCCCTCCCAAAAGCAGTAGGTAATCTTACTACTTCTATAATGGGCAATAACCCAATTCAACTGTCAAGTAACAGAAAGAGCGAAAGATGAAAACGTACCTGAGGGCCAAACCAGGCAAATCGTGATCCATACGTATTACTTTTATAAAAAAAAAATTCAAATGGAAAATATACAAATTGTGTCACAATTAACAACTAAAGTGTAAATCCGATCTGATTAGCTATTATGTAGAGGAAGCCTACATGTATGAATGGAATAGTAACTCTGCTACAGATGGTACAGGAGTAGATTGCAAGAGTTATTGTTCGCAACTACAATAACATGGTTCAATAATAATGAGACATCAGTGATTCTATATTTTATGTACATATTGGTGTCGTTTTTCTAGTTTCGATGTAGAACCAATAATTCATTAAACTGTGTTAATTCCACTGGGTGACAGTCCAGTTGTTACATTTATAATAGTATAGCCAATTGTTCTCGTCATTTTTTAAATTTTATTTCCACTTCAAGGGACCAGGGGTCTCAGAAATGTAATTTCCATTACGTACATTTACATGACGTAAATATAGCTTTACATTTACATTGTTTTCTTTTCAACGGCATAAAACATCAACTGAAGGGGCATCTGTTTAGAAAAGTGTCAAGAATATGATAAGCTAATTGTATTAGTGCGAAACAGAGAAATTTAGTAGCAAGTCGTGGAATTTCTCATTTATGGTAACCCAACAACATGTATTTAATATGAATCAGTAAAGTTAAGCAAAACAAAATAGCTTGGCAACTAATAGAATGCCGTGTTTTACCACATGTACCAAACATCGTTATAAAGCTACATTTAATTAATAGCACAGCCTCCAAAAATATGGGCGTAACGGCAATGATTATGTAACGGTAATGACAAAACGTAACGGTAATAAGACTTTCCATTTATTTAAAATACTAATACAGCATATATAACAAACATATTTATACTTTGAATATGCTGTACAATATAACTTCAAGTTAGTGTTTACTTTTAATGTGATTGCCAATAGAAACCCACACTCCTTGCAAGCTGTGTCTGTTTTTTGTTGTTTCAGAGCTTTTACTAATTAAATCCTGATATATAAATGTTGTAGGTCTGAATAAATGTGCCATTACTGACCGACAACTGATGGGACCTGGTTTATATCTAATTGACGCATCAACTGACTGGTTAGTATGGTAATTTATCATTGCCGTTACACGATCGTCATTACCGTTACACAATTTTGTAACGGAAATGACCGTAACGGTAATGATTTTTCTTCAAAAACTCCCATTTGTCACCCCTCTGTATACAACGCATCATGAAGGTAGAATATGCAAAGACAACGTTGTAAGTGTGTCTATCTACCAATTTTGGTTTCAGTCGACCTACATACATATGGACGTGTATAAACCGTGAACGGTAATGATGCATGTAATGTGTAACCTTAAAATTCCGAATACAGACCGGTCTAGTTCTCGGCAATGACTTAAGTTGTGTTACCACCGTGTTTATTTATAAATCGGGCGCCCATAAACAGTGTTCATTGCATTAGTAGCTGAGAGTAGGAAAGGGAGGTTACTCTGATTTTACTATTTTTTTCAGCGTAACGGTAATGATTCGATTTCGCGGGACAGATACATTAACGTCAGTATTTTTGACAACAAAAGGCAAATTATTGCAGAATAAGCTTAATGTCAATGTTAAACTATTTTAATTCAGATGCAATGTATAGTAAAGTACAAATTGACAAGATTTGAGAATTACGGGCTTGTGAACTGTGCTGATTGATGATCGGGACATGCCATTTGGTGCACCATACATATGCCAACAACAGAAAATAATAACTAAACACACATAACAAGAATTGTAAATACTGTTTTCTTAATGGATTGGTATTATGCATATATAGTTTCTTTACTGAAAAAAAAAAATAAAAAAAAAATTTCCTTATAAATTGTGTGATTTGTCAGTAAATTACACCGGGACACCAGATGTACATAAAATATAGAATCAATGACATACATATCTGTACATGTATCAAACCAATGAAAACTGACATTCTGATCTGCATATAAAAAATGTCATTTCGGCTAATTCTGCGCACCGGCTAATGCACAATTCACGTAATGTTTTGCCCAGCTTACGTCAGAATAAATTATGTTGATTTTGGAATAAATCAGCTGATTAACGGTATACTAAGTCACAATTTTATCCCATTCCGATAGTTTGGTAAAAAGTTATTCAGAACATGGTCAAAATGATTAGTGGTCCTGCTTACTAAATGAATAGATCAACAACAGATCTGTTAAAAAAAGCTTCATAAACCAATAATACACATGCAAATATACATTGGGTTATCATTTTATTCCGTTTATTATTCGCAAAACTCAAGGACAAAATGGACTGATATTTTGATCAAATTTGCTGGGTCTCCGCTAGGCGGATACAGATAATAGACGCAGATGAAATAGTAAAAGCCATCTGTTTAGCCGTGATTATCTCGACTAAGAACTGCCTTGAATGTTCAGGGAATTTAGACGGAATATGGACATTTTCACGAAAATTATTATTAGGTGCGCAGAATTAACAGACACGATTGTAATCCCAACAAACATAGTCTCCACCCCCGCCCATATTTTGTGAGGTCACCCCAATGAAGCAAAGAGTCCCTCATCACCACCCCAGACCAAACATGGGTACCCTGTGTACAAATAAATTTTAGGAAGCCCACCCACTGCAATACAAATACTTAATACAAATACTGCACTTCAATTTTTGTACTTGTTTGGTCACTGTTGTTATAGTTTTCTAAATCGTGTAAACACATGACTTTCTGAAAACACTTGTCTTAAGAAAACAACATGAATAATCGGACATGTAAAATATTGGTGTGTGCAAAGCCACATACACGGTGCGAAGCCGGGTACACTTACTTAATAGAAATACTGCACCGGCCTATATTCATGATATTTCGGGGAAAAGTCACCGCTGTGCAAATGCATGCAGTGTACCTGGATTCGCACACCTCAATTTTTTACTTATTTCATCACTGTTGTTACAGTTTTTTTAAACACATTTGACTCTCGAAAGGGGGGGGGGGGGGGGGGTGAATGAAAGTAGTGTCTTTTTTAAGTGGCTAAAAGCCTATATAGACAATAGTGAATAGATAACAGATAATAGCCTAAATATATAATGAATTGACTTGTTGGACTGAAAACATATATTCAAAGTGAATCTACAAGTATCGAGGTGCCACGAACACACAGAGTCCGAGATGCACCATAAATTAGAAATTAACTATTTAAACAACAATTGTGGAAACAACATTGGTCGCGAAAACCAATGACTCGGCACAAGCACAGGCAATGTTGAATATCCCCACCCACTTGAATTCATGTTAGATTAAATACAATGGAATTATTTTAGTAGCCCTGTGGTTAAAAGTGCTGTCGAAGTCAGCACGATTCAAATATTGGTCAACAGTAATAAAGAAATAATTCTTACCTGAAATGAATGTTTCGTGTCTTGAAGCCAGTAGACTTATGTAAAATGTAGGTCAATTATTGATGCGTCTTGGGCCATGGCTGTCGCCGTATTGTCCTCTCAACTTTAGCAAATTTGCAGAAATGTACGTCTGTAGCATTCACAAATCGTCGAGTACACAATGAGTATCTGTATTACCGTATGTAGAGCTTATCAACAATGAATTAAGACAGCAATAATTTCAAAATGTCTTGAACCAGTACGTGTAATGGCAGGACACGAAATATAGTATGACGTCACAATGAAAATAAAATCGCATTTAACAACAAATAGCTGACTTTTTAAACGTAAATTTGTTATTGGTTGGTATATTACATTAAAAAAAAGTGTCCTGTGTCCAATAAATTGGACACATGACACTATGGCGTTTAGTAAAATGGTTCAAATATTGACTCTTTATGTACCAGACGTTCTAAATGAGGCTCCATACGGGATAATCTATTTAAACTAAATTTCATTGGGAAGCTATTTTTTTGCAAATTACATGCGTATTATTATTTTAATATAACCTATCAATGTTTACAGGTGTTAGCATGTTTCAATATTGAACTAACATATAGCTTGTTGGTATTGGCACACTTTCATGTTACGAAGTTTCCCGCAGCGAACCCCATTCGGCCCATCGACCGATTGTAATTATAGAACGCCTGTAACTATTTACGAGAATATAGGCGTTCTATGAAAAAAAGCCTCGGTACTAATCAGACAGTATACGTAGAGAATAATAGGTTTGTGCCGTGAATGGGAAAAATATCTGACAAGGCTTAGGAAACGGGATGGGCGAGGCTATGCCGAGCACATCCCGTTTCCGTGCCGCGCCAGATATTTTCCCCATTCACGGCACTAACCTACTATTCTATTTATCCAGTCAACACCTACAAATAGCTTCAAAATGTAAAAAAATAAACACAGCCGCACGCTCAGAATCGTAGAATCGAATATGACAACCGCACATATTCATACGCAGTGATTAGGTCGTATTGACAGGATATCAACAATGTTTCACGGCACCGTGTTTCACGGCACATACGCACCGTGTTGACGGGATAAAAATTGTGATTGCGCTTACTAAATAACATCGTCCCTACATTATCAGTAAACCAACCGTTTTTCTAACTTTTATCAGCAAAATATGAGGATAGTTGCGAAACAAAATAAATACATGTTATCAATGTGTATGGGAAAGTCCTTTACAACTCATGAAATACGTTTAAAAAAATTACAAAATTTTCCGTAAATGCTGTGGCGGTTATACGGGCAGTTTCATCACAAAGATGGGGAATACAGTCATAACTTTATTAAACATGTATTGGTGAATCAGAATTTGTTTGTTTCATGTAATTCTTATTTCTCTCAGTCGTTTGCTGAGCTTAACTCAATAACAGGCAAGGCAATCCATGCCAGGTTTCAATAAGACGCTTTGATATTCCTTAATCCTGCACCTGAATGCGGACAAATCGTGTACTTATTATTAACAAATCCTACACTTGAATGAGAACAAATCATGGACTTAGAATTAACAAATCCTGCACTTGAATGCGAACAAATCATGTACTTAGACTTAACAAATCCTACACTTGAACGAGAAAAATCATGCACTTTGAATTAACAAATCCTGCACTTGAATGCGAACATATCATGAACTTAGAATCCTGCACTTAAAAGTCTACAACAATGACTCAGCGCTTTAACTTTAAGTAATCCAATAAACACTTTGAGTAATTCACAGGCACCATGGAATCGCTTTAAACCGAATTAGTAATCCATCATAATTGTTTGTCCTTTGGCCTTCGTTCGTTCGCTCTTTTTTTTTTTTTTGTTCTGCTCATATTTAAGGGTGGGAATTGGCTCGGACACCTTCCATACCAGGTTCTTTATACGGTATATAATGACCGGCAATTATTACAACTTATGGCGAATTAAGATTACTATTTAGAAATTATACTATTAACGGATAAATGCAAAGCAAACTTAACCAGACCCATTACAAATATCAATAATGACAATATCATTGAGAATTTAGAAATAAGTATCGATAATCTGATCAGAACTCTCATAAACAGGATAAATGATCAAAATATTAGTTATAGAGTTGTCTCCCATTGACAACTTCTTAATACCCACAGGCGACTGTCCTTTAGTCAGTTCACATTCGCGATATTCGCGACAAATGCCGTCAAAAGTTGACCAAATTATATTCCGCATATACTCTGAAAATTGTCAACTTTTGACTTTATTTATGAAAAATATTACAACTTTTGTAAACGTATGTCATGAAATTACGCAGATGTTGGAAGGTTCAAAATCACATGGCGTACGTGTCTCATATCAGTATGTTCCCGCAGGCTGACAGGGACAGGCAAGTGAGTGATGGAGAAGGTGTCAACCTTGAAATATTTCATACATTATGTCATACAGAACTAACAACTGCATATATTTGATGATTAAAAGTATGCAGAATTATTATACTGAATTTATTACATTATCACAGCCAAAATGGCTGTGATAATGTAATAAATTCAGTATAATAAATTAGGGATAAGAATTAAACACTAATAAACAAAGCAAGTTAATACATGAAAGTATAATAAATCGACACTCGCTTATGTGGTATTAATGATCATTTGTTTATAAGCCAACTTCCCGGAGATCAGACCAATTTATCTTCCCAAAACTCGAGCACCCTTGAGTACTAGTGTGGCAGCAGCAGAGCATTTATTTGATTATCTATTTCATTATATCAAACCAGGATTTACGCTTTGTATCTATGTCTCTGTATCACATAACGGAACATCCTCCATAGGCGTAGGAGCGTTTCAATTATTGGGGGGGGGGCAAACTATTTTGCTACATGTACAATTTTATATTTGGCATGCATTTGCTTAATATGCTACAGTGCACTGTCCTGTACTACATGTAGTAGTGATGCAATTAAATATACCGCATTGTGCTAGTTTTATGTTATGGCCTTATAATAGCGTAACATGTAACCAGAAATACAGAGTACAATTTTACATAACCCATTACACGTAATAAGATAAGGCGTACAAATGGTCAGCTTACACTTACACTCCAAAAATACATAGAAGGTAAGCTTTTTTATCATCAAGTTTGTAAAATACCGATGATGTTATACACATTATCAGTTACATACATAAACTGTTTGTAATTCCCTCTAACGATACATATTGGATGAATAAACGTTGGTGACATTGGTCAATGTATGACATACCGAGAGGGTACGTTGTAATGAATTGGTGCCCGAGTGAGATGTTTTGTGACAATGATACGTTATTCTATTTTGATTAGCGTTTGAGCAGCAATCCTGCTAGAAAAACCTGCCAAATTGATAGGTACAAAACCTTGAGGACCCGTTATATACATGATCATCGCTTGATTCAAAGATAATTGCTTCGTAAATATGATAGAATATATGTATAACATATATGTGAATACTGCCTCGTACTGTATCCTATACGGCACATGGAGTGGCCAAAATCGTGGCCATTATCTGTGGTGTTCCAGCCATCAGCCAGTTTCACCTGTTCTGCCGTTTGACAAAGACCTCAAAATGTGAAGTAGAACATATGATATAAAGTAGCTAATCACATGTAGAAAAGCCAGGAGAACGGACTCCTATCAATTATATTATACCAAACTGTAAAATATGTCAGTTTTCTGGACAGGTTTGTGCCTGTGTTTTTTTACAACATGAACCACCATTTATAAATAACCATACACAGAAAATCGCACAGTGTATCACTTTTACCTGGCAAACCACACAACACATACCATATATACCCACTGCTGTACTCTGTTATTAGCTATCAAATACAGTGACATGTAAGCAGTTACCTGAGTGTATTGTCCCAGGTGTGTACTCATCTACTATGCAAGTAAATATGTCTTTACCTATGATAGCATGTACAATAATATAGACTGCGCATCAGATTGAGAAGTTTACACATAAACATTTATTTTGATATTGATGGGACAAATGCTCAGATATATCGTCTTTTGTATAGTTTGCTGGTATAATATTTTTAGCTTGCCATTGTCATATGTTTCTATTATGTATTACATGAATATGAATATCACATATGTGAATATTGTCTTGTACTGTATACTATATGGAGCATTCAGTTGCCATCTCCGCCATCTTTGTATGTACAAGCCATCGTACAGTTTCACTACTTTGTGCATTTGACACATACAGCAAATAATATGACAGTAAACCAAATAAAATCTGCTGCAATACATAATAGACAGATGTGACAACGCCAAGCTATAAATATAATGCCAGCAAACTGTACAAAAGACGAGATATCTGAGCATTTCTCCCATCAATCTCAAAATAATTGTTTTCAATCTGATGCACAGGCTATTGTTAGTTTACACATTATACATAGGTAAAGCCATATCTACTCGCATAGTAGGTGAGTAGACACCAGGGACAAAACACTCAGGTAACTGCTTACATATCACTGGATGTGATAGCTAATACAGTACAGTAGTGGGTACATGTATATATGGTGTGTGTTTTGTGGGTATATACACAGGTTGAAGTAACGGACCGAGGTCTATAAATACATTAAATATGCCTAAAAGCATCAATAAATGAAGAAAAAAAAAGCTATTTTTTTTGTACTCCCTCCATATAGACTCCATATCTATATGGAGGGAGTAAAAAAATGTTGAGCTTTTTTTTTCTCCATTTATTTACACTTTTATGCATATTTAATGTATTTATAGACCTCGGTCCGTTATTTCAACCTGTGGGTTTATATGGTATGTGTTGTGTGGTTGGCTAGCCAGGTAAAAGTGATACACTGTACGATTTTCTGTGTATGAGGCTATTTATAATGGTGGTTCATGTTTTTAAAAACACAGGCACGAACCTGTCCAGAAAACTGACATATTTTACAGTTTGGTGTAATATAATTGATAGGAGTCTGATCTCCTGGCTTTTCTACATGTGATTAGTTACATTATACCATACGTTCTACTTCACTTTTTGAGTTCTTTGTCAAACGGCAGAACAGGTGAAACTGGCTGATGGCTCGAACACACAAAGATGGCCGACTTCTTGGACCACCCATGTTCCGTATAGGATACAGTAACAAGGCAGTATTCACATATATGTTATTCCAACGTTAAGTTTATGAATGTGCTAAGTTTGTGACCTTGACCTTGGGGTAAGGGGTGGGCGGTGGGTCATGGATTTGCTATAACACGTTAGAGTATCATCAGATGAATGCATGTATAAACTATGAAGGCGTTGCCTTTATATAAACAGAAGTTGCACAACATTTACCGCAACGTTAAGTTTATGAACATGCTATGTTATTTTGCCAAAAAGCAAAGGACCAGTTGACCTTGGGGTAAGGGTTGGGTGGTGGGTCGTGGATTTGCTACATCATGATAGAGGGTCATCTGAGGAATGCATGTATGAATTATCAAGGCGTTCCATGAAAGGAAACAGATCTTATAAGACATTTACCCCAACGTTAAGTTTATGAATGTGCTAAGTTTGTGGCCGTGACTTGGGGTAAGGGTTGAGTGCTGGATCATGGATTTGCTACAGCATGATAGAGGGTCTTGATGCCATGTATGTTTCATGAAGGACTGCATGTATGAAATATCAAGGTGTTACATGAAAGGAAACAGAAGTTATAAGACATTTACCCCAACGTTAAGTTTGTGGACGCTGACGCCGACGACGCCGGGGGTATGCCATAAGCTCTTCTGCACTTCGTGCAGGCGAGCTAAAAACAGGTCGTTGAAAATATTCATCTGAATCTCCACAAAAAGTAGTCCTTCCATCTAGTTCACACGAACGAAACTATAACACAGGCTGTAAACATTCTATGTAAAAAGAAACAAATGGACATAACTCCAAAAGAGAAATCTCACATCTTTGTCACGATATATATGTGCGAATTTTTTTTTTTTAATATTCTATACGATATCCAAGTTATGCTCCGGACAAGAAATAAAAAAAGAAAAGAAAAAAGAATGATAACTGAAAAAATAGCGATGAAATTATCCAAATTAGCGATGCTAGAATAGTCATTCTTGCGTGCGACACACCTTTGACTCAATATATTGTATGTGTGTGTGAAGTTTTGTTAAAATATTGCACACGCTATTCAACTTAACTATATACCGCTATCTTAATTTTGTGTCGACTGTTGTTTATTTTACAGTTCTATCACCATGCTTTAACAGCACTTAATTTACAACATGCAAAGTGCTGTCAAAATACGTTTTTACTGAGAAATAAGGCAAGATATAAAAGTAACAGCGGACGACAATTGTTGTGCGTAGTGGTCTAAGGGTTAAGATGGTCCAGACAAGAAATGTCTCCAGACGTGACTGCTTGACCACGTCAAATTCATAATATTTACGCTGTCCTTAAATTCATAATGGAAACGCCCATTCAACGTATATTGCGTTTATATCCCAATACATTACATTAGCCCCACGTGACGTCGCATCCGTCAGATAATCCTTGTCATATGTTATCTTGCATGAAAATAGTCTAAGTAATTACTTACTACAAATTTGGCTGCAACTAAGATTTGTAAAAAATATAGGCCTGAAATTGATCGAAAATCAAACTATAATTTCACAGAAACTTTACTGTTGTTGTTGTAGAGATCTACATGTCTGTGTAAAACCCGCACTTATTTTGCGCGGCACCAACATACTTCCAGTAAACGCTTACTCCCATGTGTCAGTCTCTGCATGATAACAATAACTGTCGCACGAACTAAGTGTGAAATTGTTCACAAACTCTAGCTTGACATTGTCTCATATGTATATATGAACTGCATAAATGACGATACATACACACAATTTCGCGCAATTATTGGAGGGGCCAAAACTTACTCTGGCCCCCCACTCTCAATATTTGAATATTTGGGGGGGGGCCTGCACCCTGCCCCCCCCCCCCTGCCCCCACCCCCTGCCCCCTCCACCCCCCCCTGCTCCTACGCCTATGTCCTCTTAAGTAATACTATACGTTAACTATGGTAGCGAATGATATAAGGTACTAAATAAGGTTAATACACATTTTGCAAATACAACTTCAAGGCAAATTTTACCATTCAGTGTAGAGACCCCTCTGTGTAGATGTGAGACAGAATATTAATACTATTACGTGAAGTCTAGAGAAAAGTCAAACTACATTCGTTGTCTAGACCAGCCTGTCCATCAGCGTGATATGACCAGTAGCCGATTTCACCAACATTGCAAAGTATACTTATCTAGCAAAGTATACTTTGAGGGGGAAAAGTTCAATTTTAGGATAAATTTATTATTTTTTATTATACTGAATTTATACATTACTCCCTCAAAGTTTTCTTTGCTAGAAAAGAATACTTTGCAATGTTGGTGAAATTGGCTACTGGTGTGAGCGCTCAAAAGACGTTCAATGGTGCATGCCTTATCTAGTATTGAAGTAAAGCATATCCATTGCATAAACATGACCACTTATTTTGGTTTTCCGTTTTACCTCAGCTATGTGTGTTTTCCTCTGAAAAACGATGTTAAATTTTAATCCCACTATCTTTCTTAATCAACTAAATTCTGATAGAAGTGATCTGCTGTAATTATCATATATCAACAGTATTGGGGAACGGTTACTACTCGACGCCGATATGTCACCGAATATCTGCAGAAACATGTTAAAACACAACACTCGTCAAAGATCCGCATTCCAAGTCCAGAGAAAACATATTGTGTGATTTGTTTACCCACACACGGATTATTACACATTTGTTGGTCTCAGGATGTACTTCATTTATAATTGTTTTATTATGTTATTCTACTCAAATTGCTAGTTACGTTCACGCCAATTTTGTTACTAGTTCATTAATCGTTACGAGCCGGCTCATCTCGATCTACAGTGTTTGCAAACATAGGCTTTATTGGCTGTTGTGCTGAAAGGTTAAAGTGATATTTGTCATGTCGGTATGATGCTCATCGTATGGGTTGTATAGGAATTTTACTTATCCACAGTTCCACTTATATTGTATACCATACCTACTGCGCATGCTTCTCTTCAGGCTTACTTGTAGATAAGCCTTTGCTTAGTACATGCTCCTCCATTCCAGACCTGAGCACCCACCGTACACCATAAAAGTCATGCTAAGCTGGACGTATTCCTTGCTGTTGTTAGGTAAGTTGTATTTACGTAAAACATACAGGGTGGCCCAACTAAAACTTAGTTTACTTTTTATATAACTCGTTTGTCTCTATAAATAATCTTTCATTTTCACAAATGTTGTCATATATATTGGTTATTACATTTGACATATGGAGGACTTTACATTTATTTTATCGAAACCGCAACGCACACAGTTGCCATGGTGAATTTTAAGTCACTAGGTTAAAATAGAAAGAAAACAACATATGTACGTAACGCTATAAAACTGCTGCAAAATGATACTAAACCACAATCTTGCTGCAAAATTGCATTTATTGCATTACATTCATCATAGTGTAATAACACACAAATACAAGCATGTATTCACCGTTTATGGCAGACATTATATACCGCAAGTTGGCTCAAGATTGCAAAACATACAAATTGCTGACATCTGTGTCACTTGAGCATATATTTAATTCGGTTACCCAGTCTTGCACGTATAGGATGTTTGTTGGTGACATTTTCAACGTATGTATGTAATATTTGCTTTTAATGTCATTGTACATATACCTAACATGTGTTTATGCATTTATTATATTTTGTATATCATTCTCATTTATTTCACTCTTTCAATGAAAATAATGGATATGCTGCAGCTTTTCAACTGTTTCACAACGTTCTCAGCAATGGAAATTCCAGAGTATGACCTAGTGACGTCATTACCATTATGCCGTCAAAACATGTGCACGACCAGTAAGCAATATGTATCCTTCAAATATCACAGACCTTTCCCAATATTTATGCCAACAGTATGTCAAAAGATATGTGTATTACAAAAACTGTCCAAGTTCTTTGGGCCACCCTGTATAATACCAGGCTAGTGTCCGCATCAAGTTTATCAGGCAAGGATGGTAAAACGCGTAGGAATTCATTGACTGCTGAAAAATTATCTTTTCATTGTTCCATCTTTGAGCTATGCAAGTACGTGGCTGTGATTGGAGAAATGGGTCTTATAGATTTTGCGACCACTGTAGATCCAGATTAGCTTGATCAGGATCTGCACAGTTCGCCATTCCATCAGTCACACACCCACCATGATTCTACAAGCAATATAATTATATATCGTTATCAGAAGTGTATTATTTGATTAGTAGATCAGGATCAGCACAGTGTTTATACAAGCAGTATATATCGTTATCAGGAGTGTGCTATTTCATCTGGAGCTACACTGGTCACATATCCCGTAAGCCACATTGTTTCAGTAACAGCCACATCTTTGCTGAATATCTGTTTTGTTCTATCTGGAACTGACGTGGCTCTGCGTTATCGATTTGCTGTGTCACGTCTTCAAAATGATACCCTTTGTACATTTTATCCCGTCAACACAGTGCGTATGTGCCGTTTTTTTTTGCATTTTAAAGCCATTAGTAGGTGTTGACGGGATAAATAGAATATAGGTTAGTGCCGTGAATGGGAACAATATTTTGGCGCGGCTCGGAAACGGGATGTGCTCGGCAGAGCCTCGCCCATCCCGTTTCCTAAGCCTTGCCAGATATTTTTTCCCATTCACGGCACTAACCTACTATTCTCTATTTAATCAGTGATGCTTATATTGGTAACGATGATGATTTCACTACACTTCGTACGACATTCGATTTTGGAAAAAAATTCGTGGATGTGCTACAATTAATGACATGAACCCGTATGTACAAAATAGTAGCATTTGAGAAACATGTTAATGTGAGAGCATATTCATAGATATCTTCGTACGAACATTTTTATCGTACGAAATTTAGTGAAACGGAAAACAGGTGTAACAACATAAAGACGCAAAGAAATAAAGAATCATTAGTTTGTACGCCGAGTAGAATGTGATCCTATTTCTAGGCATTTGATACAGAATTCATCTTCACATTTGTATGTGAATACATGCACGAGTTTCATACACGAATTAGTGATCATTTACAAAGAACTTTTTACGAGTTGTCTCTTAGTTCAGACACAGATCCTTATGAACTTTCTGATATATATTATATATAATTGGGCCACGCTCTGTGAAAACCAGCCTTAATGACAACATTTTCAATTTGCACTTTTTTGCATTTTTCGATGCGGACACCTTTCAAAAACAATATGGTGAAAAGAAAACGTAAATATGTTTCATTGTTTTTGTTTTACCTCATTTTTTGTAGCACCATGTGAATCACGCAAGGAAAAAAAAGTAACGTCATTGAGAATATGACGTTATTGAAAAGCTGACGTTTGTACAATGCAACACAACAGCCTACAGTAGAAATGCGAGTGCATAGACTCATTGACTGTGCTTGCTGTAAACTGTATTTGCTGATAAGTTGCACTAAATGTATCTACAAGTGCATGGGCTGATTCAGGGGGGGGGGTGGGGGGAGGGGCGGACACGGCGCGCGCCCCGCCTAAAATTCGCCGAGTAAAGATTTGTTACAAGTTACTAGGCACGTTTCATGCCAATGCCATGTGTTCCATGCATTTTTCGGTCGTTGTCTTATTGTATCAAAATTTAAACGTTTTCAATCAAAAATCATGTCTAAACATACTGTGAGTGTGTCAATATTGTTGCTCCAAAATGCGCCAGAACGCAGGAAATGCGACGTAGATTTCAAAAAATTTCCGTGGGGGAATGCCACCGGACCCCCCTAGCGCTATCCCGATCTCCGCTCGGTCGACTATTTTGCAATACTTGACTATATTATCGAACGAGCATAGCTCGTTCGATAATATAGTCAAATATTGCAAAATAGTTACGACCCCCCCCCAACCCGAAATCCTGGATCCGCGCCTGAAGTGTTAGTATGTATACTACTATCAAACATTGAACAGAATAAAACTATGATATGTACATGTAGTGAACAAACCAAACGCACCACTATCAATGTTAAATCTATAATTACTAAATAATAAAACATGTTTGGCCCAGTGTCAACATGATGCGATATGCCAGGAGCCGCGTAATTAGCACTACCATATTTTTTATCTGTGATACGATTATTTTTCTGACAATTTCCAAATTGTATTTTATGTTGATTTTCGAAATATTCGACGGAGAACCAGTAAATCAAATAAATTAAGACCTAGCCCAGTTCTATCCGTGGCTAATTTTATCCAGAATACGTGTCACAGTTAATGAGCCAACTGTTTACATTTTCTTTAATAAAAGTAACGGTTGCGGGCACACTTTCACGTAGAGCGGGGCCGGGTCTGACCGGCCGTCGGCACTAACCTCCCCCACCCCTCCATCAGTAAACACGTTTAAACCTAAGTTGATATCTTATATTGTGCATGTACATTTCCCCGTGAGTCTTAAATTTGCGACAAATAGTGCAGAAAGTATTGCCAATACGAATTAAATCGTTTTCCATAGAACGACATCTGTAAACCAAAACCATTCATAAATATGATCATGCAATATGTAGATCTACGTAACACATAATGAAGTCATGAATACATGAATGCAGATTTACCCGAGTGTGTCTTGTATAATGCTTGTCACGTTTAAATGAAAGTTAGCGTTACTCATCAAAATGATTCGATGGTTCGATATTCAAGTTGTAAGCTAGTACATGTATATCTGATGGTGGTCGCCAGACAGGATAAGTTTGTTTTCTTTCAGTATTCCGGTTTCAACCCAAATTAAGAAACATGCAGACGCCTCCATCTATGTCGACTCAAATTGTTCCCGCGTTTGTTTGTAATTGTTATGCAAATATATAAATAAAGTTTAAAAGAAATATTAGCATTATGATTACATAATACTGATTTTGTTATGTGTAATCTAAAAATACCGGTCGTATGGTTATTTAGTTTCAAATGTCATTTCACAAGTCGACCATATAATATCATCATAAATATGTTATAAAAATCATAAATGCAATATGCCCATTTGTATAAAAATAATCGACACAATTACTACGTATTTTCTTGAAGGAAACCGAAGAAAAAAAAAGACAACTATCTGAACCACTATGAAAACAACTGTACAATTCTGCCACGCATATCCAACATTAAAATATGTGTGAGCCGTAAAGCGTACGGCTATTAATAGAACAACTTATTAAAATGACGCAACAATTCCAATTGTCAAAATCCGACTTGACGTTGGTAAATTTATGTGTAACTTTGCGACGTCATTTTCAGCCTTTCATAACGTTGTCATTAAGGCTGTTTTTCACAGAGCGCGGCCCATATATAGAAAACAATAAATACAAAAGCCTTCGGTTATATATATTTTACATTATGCCATATTTGACACATACTAACAATACTTATGATCATCAGAGATACATGTAACCCATGTATATATGTGGCTGTGACTAGATGAATGGAGCTTACATGTTTTGCAATCAGTGTAGATCCAGATCAGCCTGTGCATCCGCACAATCTGATCATGATCTGCACTGCTCGCCGTTCCATCAATGAAACTCCCGCCATGCTTCTTAATAAGGAATATAGAATATAATCAGGAAATAGGGAGTATGATACGGACTAACAATGGTCACAATACCGGTATCCGGACAGAACCCCCACGTCCAAAACCCCCATGGTGTAAGAATGCATACAGGGACATAACCCCATGGTGGATTTGGTAATGTGGACATATCCCCCATGGGGTTATGTCCACCTAGCTAAATCCACCATGTGGGATATGTCCACATTGCCAAAATCCACCATGAGGATATGTACACATTGCCAAATCTACCATGGGGGTTATGTCCACTTTGCCAAATTCACCATGGGGGTTATGTCCATCTTGCAAAATCCACCTTGCCAAATCCACCATGGGGGTTATGTCCACCTTGCCAAATCCACCATGGGGGTTTTGTCCCTGTAACATTGTTGCACCGTAGGGGTTATAGTCGTGGGGGGGGGGGGGGGGGGTGGGGGTTGTCCTACATTCACAAATCCCATAATCCAGGGGGCCGTTTCACTAAACTTCGTACGACTAAAATGTTCGTAAGTGCAAAATTATGATATACTGTAAAATTCACAATGTTTTCTTGTGAACAATTATTGGATTTACATTTATTGAGCATATTCAGCCTATGCTCAATACATATAAATCCATCAATTGAGATTTCCAGACAATCCTATATTTGCACTTACGAACATTTTAGTCTAGTGAAGTTTAGTGAAACAGGCCCCACATGTCTCCAGTCATAGCCACATATAATACGATCCTCTATTTATTTAAACTGTTTCAGGGTTTGCTGGAGGAGTAGTGTCGACGACAGGTATATCTATACGTAGATTTAACATACCAAGCATTGCAGTTATACCCCCGAAAGAAAAGAAATCAACTGCACGTTGACATTTGTCTTGTCACGTGGTTACACAGTGTGTTATAAGGCCTAACAAATAGTTGTGGTTCAATAGTCCAGAATATACTAGTTTTGTTAGGTGTTTATTTTCAGTGTATCCGTTCAATAGTAATAGTTAGACATATGCACATGTCAATATGACATGATTCCTGGTCAAGTTAATGGGAGAGATATAACAAATAGTGAACCAGTTTAAACATGGGTTCATGTCGAAAGTACGTTGAGACGTTGCTTTGTCTAAAATAGGTAGGATGCGATCAATATACTAGGAATTTAACTCACGTAAGTTGGAAATTTACGAGAAGTAATGTAACGACAATCTCCGCCAATTATAACACCGTGGTATAGCCCGGAGGTAGTTCTAAGGAAAGTTACTCGTATTTTCCCAAAATCGGTAACCTATTTATATAACGTATGATACAAATACTTACCCAAACGTTTAGCTCTCAAGTGGAAGACTCGGAAATGTGACACAAACAAAAATGCCCAGTAAAAATACCATTACCCAACCCGCAGTCTCCGCGAAAGTCGTCGGTCCGTCGAACATGTCCGTTAAAATTTCCGCCGGTCCGACGGTAAACCGGATTTTATTTATTTGTTAACTTTTTTATTCTAAGCTTCAATGAAATCACCTTCCTTTGGTATGTACTTCTGGTGCTAGCTAGATTTTCTCATATGACTGATATACTTAAAACGCTAAGAAGGTCTTAAATATCACAACGAAAATCAATTTATATTTTTTATAAAAAAAATTCGGTCTGGTAAATTTTTGTCCGGTCTGGTAAAAATTTCAAGTTTACGAGACCGAATGTCCTGTAAAAAATGGGTTTCGCGGAGATTGCACCCGGCAACCTGGTCTCGTACTGTACATTACAATACCAGGTTGGGGTAATGGGATTTTGTAAAGGGCATTTTTTTGTGTCATAATTCCGAGTTTTCCACCTGTGGTTTAGCCGATACGAGCCCATCCACTGTTAAGCCGTTATTTTCACAATTATTTATTATTTTTTATTACATTTCAGGCAGTAGTTTACATAAGTCTAACGGTGAATTACACCACTCGGCAGCAGTAGTTTACACCACTCTCGTGCTTACCATATACATGATATATGGAGAAATGACGTCAGTAACATCCTACTGACGTGTTTCAGTCGGCCAATCAAATGTTGTTCTCAGACACACCCTCTGAATCACGTGACAGTCGTCGTCACTACGGCCCGTCTCCAGAAATTAATTCGCACAACTCTTGGTCATATTTTACGCTTGATTAGCTTTGTTTTTTATGACAAATCTATATGAAATGTAAGAAAATGTTTATTTAACCAGGTGATCTGATTATCTTGAAATAATTCCTTCGCTCACTTGTTTGTTTAGCGGAAGGACCGAATCGCTCGTGCATTATTTCACGATAATCAGTTCACCTGGTTAAATAAACGGTATTTCTTATAGTTCAGCCAGTATATTACACAAATGTAACGGTGAATTACACCACTCGGTTCAGTAGAACGGCAGTAGTTTACACCACTCTCGTATTTACCATACATGGAGAAATGACGTCAGTAACGTGTTTCCTTTGACCAATCTCATCACGATCACGGACACATTCTCCGAATCACGTGAAATTTAAGAGCATGCTTATTTAACCAGATCAGCTGACTAATTATCTTGAAATAGTGCCCTCGCGATCGAGTCCTACAGCTTAAACAAACCCAGTTCACAACGCTCACTCGTGTGTTTAGCGACCCAATAATGCGTGCATTATTTCACGATAATCAGCTCACCTGGTTAAATAAACGGTATTTATAGTGACTACCGCATCTGCGATCGTCACGTCTACTCCGGCCGTCAATCCGTCTCCTTCGCCAACTCCTACAATACAGGCTACTACGCTCGTCAATCCGTCTCCTTCGTCAACTCCTACAATACAGGCTACTACGCTCGTCAATCCGTCTCATTCGTCAACTCCTACAATACAAGGTACTACGCTCGTAAATCCGTCTCCTTCGTCAACTCCTACAATACAAGCTACTACGCTCGTCAATCCGTCTCCTTCGTCAACTCCTACAATACAGGGTACTACGCTCGTAAATCCGTCTCCTTCGTCAACTCCTACAATACAGGCTACTACCCTCGTCAATCCGTCTCCTTCGTCAACTCCTACAATACAGGGTACTACGCTCGTAAATCCGTCTCCTTCGTCAACTCCTACATACAGGTACTACCTCGTCAATCCGTCTCCTTCGTCAACTCCTACAATACAGGGTACTACGCTCGTAAATCCGTCTCCTTCGTCAACTCCTACAATACAGGCTACTACGCTCGTCAATCCGTCTCCTTCGTCAACTCCTACAATACAGGGTACTACGCTGGTAAATCCGTCTCCTTCGCCAACTCCTACAGTACAGGCTACTACGCTCGTCAATCCGTCTCCTTCGTCAACTCCTACAATACAGACTACTACGACCGTCAATCCGTCTCCTTCGTCAACTCATACAGTACAGGCTACTACGCTCGTCAAGCTGTCTCCTTCTCCAACTCCTACAGTATATGTTACTCAGACCGCCACACCGTCTCATTCGTCAACTCCTACAATACAGGCTACTATGCTCGTAAAGCCGTCTCCTTCGCCAACTCCTACAGTACAGGCTACTACGCTCGTCAATCCGTCTCCTTCGCCAACTCCTACAGTACTTGCTACTCCGACCGTCAATCCGTCTCCTTCGTCAACTCCTACAATACAGGCTACTACGCTCGTAAATCCGTCTCCTTCGCCAACTCCTACAGTACTTGCTACTCCGACCGTCAATCCGTCTCCTTCGTCAACTCCTACAATACAGGCTACTACGCTCGTCAATCCGTCTCCTTCGTCAACTCCTACAATACAGGCTACTACGCTCGTCAATCCGTCTCCTTCGTCAACTCTTACAATACAGGGTATTACGTTCGTAAATCCGTCTCCTTCGTCAACTCCTACAATACAGGCTACTACGCTCGTCAATCCGTCTCCTTCGTCAACTCCTACAATACAGGGTACTACGCTCGTAAATCCGTCTCCTTCGTCAACTCCTACAATACAGGCTACTACGCTCGTCAATCCGTCTACTTCTCGTCACTCCTACCAATACAGGTACTACGCTCGTAAATCCGTCTCCTTCGTCAACTCCTACAATACAGGCTACTACGCTCGTCAATCCGTCTCCTTCGTCAACTCCTACAGTACAGGCTACTACGCTCGTCAATCCGTCTCCTTCGTCAACTCCTACAATACA
Source organism: Conchocele bisecta (assembly GCA_029237695.1). Taxonomy (NCBI): domain Eukaryota; kingdom Metazoa; phylum Mollusca; class Bivalvia; order Lucinida; family Thyasiridae; genus Conchocele; species Conchocele bisecta. The sequence goes on from CM055267.1 coordinate 71,695,619, forward strand.
GGGTACTACGCTCGTAAATCCGTCTCCTTCGTCAACTCCTACAATACAGGCTACTACGGTCGTCAATCCGTCTCCTTCGTCAACTCCTTACAATACAGGGTTACTACGCTCGTAAATCCGTCTCCTTCGTCAACTCCTACAATACAGGCTACTACGCTCGTCAATCCGTCTCCTTCGTCAACTCCTACAATACAGGGTACTACGCTGGTAAATCCGTCTCCTTCTAACTCCTATAATCGACTACTGACCGTCATCCGTCTCCTTCGCCAACGCATACAGTACAGGCTACTACGCTCGTCAATCCGTCTCCTTCGTCAACTCCTATAATACAGACTACTACGACCGTCAATCCGTCTCCTTCGCCAACTCCTACAGTACAGGCTAGCTCGTCAATCGTCTCCTTCGTCAACTCTATATACAGATACTAGGACCGTCATCCGTCTCCTTCGCCAACTCACTACAGGTACTAACGCTCGTCAGCTGTCTCCTTCTCCAACTCCTACAGTATATGCTACTCAAACCGCCACACCGTCTCATTCGTCAACTCCTACAATACAGGCTACTCAGGTCGTCACATCGCCTTCTTCAGCAGCTCCGACGACTACAGTAAGTATATATTATCATTTGGTTCAATGTAACCCGAATTTCGTACCTGTAAGAACCATGAGAACGTATCCACACATAATCCTGCGGCTTCCACTACTTCAGCAGCTTCACATACAGCCCGAATGTGCTGTCTGTTTCTGTTACATGTAAGTCGAGTTGCATTACAAACAGATTTCTTTGACTCGGATGGTATCGAATGTTGTTTAACTTGGTCCGATTCAAATTTCTCTACATAATGTTCAGATTACAGTGGGGTCAGCGTGTAAGTGCACACACGAACGAACACGACAGGATGGTTCCAACCTGTCGTGTTCGTTCGTGTGTGCACTTACATGCTGACCCCACTGTAACTACATAAGCAATGCTGCTAAATTTGGTATTGGCGGACTCGTAGTGTTAAAGATACATGCCCACTCAGTAGGCACAAACTGTTTTTTATATCAGGGACATCATCTGAGACATTTTCTGGCAAAACAAACATTAATTCACCATTACCCCACGTATTGATTGGCATTATTATACATTTTATATCAGACGTAAATGTTCACACTGACATCAGGGGCGATAACCGTGTTTCCTTAAAATGTTAACGGACATTACTATTTGTTATCTGTATTTATTTTTTGGAGTGCAATGATCATACTTTATAATCTGTCGAAAATATTATTTTTTCAGGTGACGCATTTAATTAGTATAAATAATTAAAAACTATCATGCCTCATTTGCATATGAAAATAACCTGATACCACCGCGCATCATTTTCAGTAAAATATTTATTACAACATGATTATATCTGTATAGCGGCATTTGTAATTTTTAGAACTGGTGAAATAGTGACACAATTATACACTTATTTAGTTCCTATAAAGAACATTTTGTGCTTACTGAGTGGATATGTACCTTTAACGGCTGAAACAGGGTCATCATTAGTAACCACCAATCGCGTGATCACATACTCTGTTTCTGCTTGTGTCTAAGCATACATTGTAATTAGAACGTGTTTCATCAATTTACCATCACAGCCACCCTTTAACTTTAACCGCCTGTGATTTCTGTCTGCAGACGCCGAAGCCGGTAACCTGTGTTAAAGGCACATGTACCGGCTTCAACGACACTTGTTTGGCCAGTATCAATACCACGTGTACAAATACAGGATCAGAAAAGTGCTTTGTAAGTATGGTTAGTTACATGCATACAGGTACACCACCACCTGTGCTAATATTGCCAATGTTTGTCAATTTCTTCTTTACAACATACTTAACTATTGTGCTAGGAAGCAAGCAGCTTGATTGTCTGTGCCTGAGCTGTGCTACAGCTCAGGCACAGCCAATCAAACTGATTGATGAATGTGCGTTGATATTTAAAATATATGTTCAGAAACGTTGACATCTGGGCGAGATTAACGCAGGCGGTGGTATAGTCGTAAATAAACAGCCTGCGATGTTCATAATGTTTTCATTAATGCTTCAAGACTGCTGTGATAAAATATAACTTGTTGCAAAAAATCAGAAAACACAAATTTACGTTATTTATAGACCTTGGTCCGTTACTTTAACCCGCGACTGACTGCTGTCCAGTATTGTTAGCATCGCTCTTTTAAGCAAGTTTCTACTTTATTCGTGAATTTCTGTCAAATATTGATTGCATACTAAGAAATCCATTCTCTATATAATGTATACTGGCAAAAAAAATTATGGAGGATACATTTGTTCATGTAAGTATTAATTGTGTAGTTCAATGTATTGACTCACAGCAGCAGGACGCTGGCAAAGGTCTATACGGTGGGGATATGAAAGTATATTGGCTGATATATATAAGTACAGTGGAACCTCGCTAAACCGGACACCCTGGGAATCAGGCATATGATTATTACTAGCTATAGTTGTGTGCTATGCAATCACGAACAGGCATTATCAACTAAATAAATGACCAAGATACCCATCAAAGTTATGATCACATATGTTCTTGTTGTCCGGTTTAGAGAGGTTCACTGTATTAATTCTGCAGTTTAAATATGTATCAATTTTGCAGTTCAAGGTATTGACTCCCACCAACAAGACGGTGGAAAATACCTACACAGTGGGGTGCAAAATTCTAACCAGTGTGGAGTGCACTGTTGGTCCCACAGACGTGACGGGCGGCCAAGAACAGACAACCTGCTGTACAACGAACACCTGTAACAGTCAAACACCGACAAACCCGATGACAACACAGTCACCTGGCTCAGCCTCTACCATACAGGCGTGGTCGGCGTGTTTCATGGCAATTACGGCCATGATTGTACGAAGCTTTTAAAAACCCGAGTTGAGCATTTCATCCCTAAATACATTTATTGCGTAACATAGGAGTTCACAGTGTAATAACAGGGTGTAGTAACAATCATAATACAATAGTGTAATAAATATACAAAATGAATCCACTACAGAAAACACGCCAGGTGGTCATTACAGATTCGACAGATTGTGCTGTGCTTATGCAATATATAGAATATAACATTTTTTTTAATTTCATATGAGATTTATTAAACTTATTGACTGATTTCATAAGAAACGAGCCTCGTTTCTTATGAAATCAGTAAACTCGTTTAATAATTATCATATTAAATCTTCACTCATGTAAGATCCTCTATATAATCATGATAATACATTGGCATTGAATCCATGATAATCTTTGGGCTATTCCAATAATTAAAAATGGAGCATTATTCCAAAATATTACAAATTCTGATAAACACTGTAGATCTAGGTCTGTGTTTGCAAATATTAATGCATGTGGGATTGAAAAGATATCTTAAGTTAGCAACCTGGGTCTATTTCATGTAGGATCAGGCCACAGGTGGAAGACTCGGACCTATGACACCAAAAAAATACCTATTAAAAAAAATCCCATTACCCCACCCACTTGGTCTCGTACGGTACTATACGTTAATTCAAGGTGAGCATAAATAGCGCTATTATAGAAAGAGCCCTCTTTTTTCCGGCTCGCACAAACACAATAAACATCGATTAAATGTATGAAATATGTCTCTGGCAATCGATAAAGGTATTAGGTGTGTGAATATACTCACTTCAAATCGCTGTTTCAAGTAATTATTGAGTTATTCGCGTTTTGATTACCCCATCCAAAGCGAAAGTTGCGTGTACGAAAGAATCTCACACAGAATCGGAGGCCGTCCGGCTGGATTATCGGTAATATTTGGCCGATAGCTGATCGCCAGCTCAAACTAAAGTCGTACACCATGATCATATACATTAGAGACTCCAACCATACAAAGTTCGTCCAATTGTGATCGTTCGCCGATCTAAAAAACACTTTTTTCTAATTTTATTGACTTTCTTTAATGATTCGCGTACTATCAGATTATGTCTTCCGGAAACCCTGAAAAGGGAAAGTCCTCGCGTCTATTTTTAGGTTTAACCAATCAGAGATGTTCTTACAGAGACGCTTCGGTGGTTGTATTATGGAAGATAGTGCATTGACCCAGTTCCAGATAATGAACGAAATTATAGAAAAAAGTGTTTTTTAGATCGGCGAACGATCACAATTGGACGAACTTTGTATGGTTGGAGTCTCTAATGTATATGATCATGGTGCACGACTTTAGTTTGAGCTGGCGATCAGCTATCGGCCAAATATGATCGATATTCCAGCCGGACGGCCTCCGATTCTGTGTGAGATTATTTCGTACACGCAACTTTCGCTTTAGATGGGGTAATCAAAACGCGAATAACTCAATAAATACTTGAAACAGCGATTTGAAGTGAGTATATTCACACACCTAATACCTTTATCGATTGCCAGAGACATATTTCATACATTTAATCGATGTTTATTGTGTTTGTGCGAGCCGGAAAAAAGAGGGCTCTTTCTATAATAGCGCTATTTATACTCACCTTGAATTAACGTATAGTACTGTACGAGACCCAAGTGGGTGGGGTAATGGGATTTTTTTTAATAGGCATTTTTTTGGTGTCATAGGTCCGAGTCTTCCACCTGTGGATCAGGCCAGGATAGGCAATTAATGTAAATAATGTGCGTGCATAGAATACATACTGTTTTGTAGTTCTTCTCTTCTAATATTCTACTAATATTGTCTATACTATAGTTTACTTACATGGGTTCATTATGTGCCTATAAACACGCTGATGTACCACACCTATCAAGCCAATTAATCCTTTAACCCGAAATAACTGGAATGGACTGTGAAGTGTTAATTTTCCGACCAATCCAATCGTCATAAAATGTTTTTCAGACTAGTTCATTTATAAGCAGGGGATGTTGGTATGTACTACGCAGTATCGGCTCTATGTATGTTTAGTCTCACGGCATGTCGCCGTTCAACAACACGAGGTTCTTTTTTCTTCTTTTTTTGATAAGGTTAGTACTCCAGCAATGGTAATCAGTGACGTCACGAATGCTGACATTGTGCGCATCGAGTTCCACGGTGGCTACATGCCGATGAACAACGCTGTGGTTCTTTTTGTGTGTGTTTCTTTCATAGTGAGAATACTATTTCTGTATCGGTAGCATGTCGTGGAACAACACAGCGGCGATCAGTGACGTCACACCCATGTTGAAGCGGCGTACAATTAAGGAAACTTGTCTCAAATACTGCTCAGTCGTGAGCACTCGCTCGCCGTAAAGACATAGGTCATCGACCAACAGCAAGTCATGCACTAATGTATCAGCTGCATAATAAATCATGACCTGCTAATGATTTCTGATTGGGCTAAACAATGGTTGGTTAGTTTCAATCCGAACAAGACTGAAGCGATGCTTCTAACATTAAGACAACTTGATCGACCCTTAAACTTAATATTTCAGAACACGTCCATAAACTTTGTTGACGATCATAAGCATCTTGGTTTAACATTGAGCAATAACGGAAAATGGCATACACACATGCAACATATAATTAATTCGACTACGAGAGTATTGGGAATAATGCGTAACCTAAAATTTAAGATAAGCAGACAGTCTTTAAACCAAATATATATATCTTACATGAGACCTATACTAGAATATGCTTCATCTGTCTGGGATGGGTGTACAGAATATGAAAAGGATTCGTTGGAAAAAATTCAGAATGAAGCCGCTAGAATAGTAACAGGATTAACACGGTCAGTATCACTCGACAACTTAAGGCAAGAAGTTGGATGGCAACTTCTATCTGTTCGACGTAGTATTCAAAAGCTTTCGATCATGTACAATGCCAACAATAATCAAGTACCTAGTTATATTTCTAACCTGATTCCACCCACTGTTAATAATATATCTCGTTACAATCTTAGAAATCAATTTGATTTAAATGTCCCCACTACACGACTGGAAGTATACAAACAATCGTTTATACCATCTTCGGTACAACTCTGGAATGAAACTGACAATTTGCTGAGAAATATAGATAGTCTTAGACACTTCAAAACATCATGCGCCCAACAACTATATACTCAATATAATATACCACCATACTATGTATAGGGAGATCGATTGTTTTCAGTTATGCATGCAAGAATTCGAAATAAATGTAGCAGTCTTAATTGTGATCTTTGCAATAACCATATCAGAGAAACTCCCTACTGCGAATGTAGTGAATTTGTAGAGGATGCTGGACATTACTTCTTTGAATGTATTAAATATCATGCGCAACGTCTAATTTTATGCCAGTCACTATGACAATTATATCCCCTAAACGCACATATACTTTTGCATGGCATACCTGAAGAAAGTAATGAGTGCAATACTGTTATTTTTAAAGCTGTACAAGATTATATTAAAGCTACGAAAAGATTTAAGTAACACACTTGGTGGATGCATGAGACGCAAGCTCTATCGGATGCTTTCCATTTGCCAACATCATCCAGTACCACCTGATAACAACGAACACTGAAATCAACTGCAGTACACATCTATCTATGCATTAGGTTATATATTATATGTACATTGTGACACATAACTCTTTCACTCTTTCTCCCAATCTCCTCTCTCACTTTCTTTACTCTCTCTTTTTATCCGATTTTTCTTTTCGTACATTGTGCAAATATAGATATATATATATATACCGCAAGATTATTGGTATGTACCCATGTACATATACCTGTATACTTATCGCCATTGCTGTTAAATTGATGTATTGTTGAAATACTTTGGTAAGGGCTGTAATTAATGTTGTGAGAACTTGTAGCCCAAGCCCATTGTACTTATATGCAATAAACTATGTTTACACTAAGCAAGGCATGCACTAATGTATCAGCTGCACGTCCGATTAAGGAGACCTCTCTCAAATACTGCACAGTCGACTCGTCAGCACTCGCTCGCCGTAAAGACGAAGTAGCCGCGACATGTTCAGCAGCATCAGCACACTAACACACACGACGACCACCACCACGTGTCTGTCTGTCTGTCTCAATACAAATGGTGAAAGCTACCTTCATCAGCACGCTCGCTGTCGGGCTACAACAGTGTTCGACGACGACCACCACCACGTGTCTATCTGTCCATGCACTCTATAGTGTGGTTTCAATACTGAGAGAGCTTCATGCTTGCTGATTGACTTGCTGGGTGGTTGAAGGGATGTTGTCGTGCGAGATCTCACGATCCAAAATTTAAATATTCTGATTCATTTACAATATGTGGCTATTTTGGATCAGATCAAATCGTCTCGACCAATCAGAAGCCAGGGATTTTGGCGACAATATTTGAATTGACCAATCAGAAGCGAGTAAGATGTGACGTCACGAAAACGTAGGGATTGTTTTTACTCTGAGAGAGGTCCCTATATGTTCGACAAATCAGAAAGCGAGCAAGCTGTGACGTCACACATTATTTATTTGTATGATCGAAATATTACAGTATAAATACGAGAGACTATTCCACGGCACACCGCTTTCAACTACACATTCTACTCCTCATGGCTCAAATTCGTTGTTCATTCGATGTGCGTTCTGGTTTCGCGAAACTAGCCGATACACACGAGAAGCCAGGACTGCTGATAGCCAACAATGGATGGCCCAAGTCGGCCGCGAAGCAATTTTCGTTGGTGAACTGCGTCTCAGAGTTGAAGCGGCCAACGCGTCATGTATGCAGTTTCGAAGATCTCGCCGCCTTGTTGACTCGCGAAACAAGCATATGTACGAAGTTTTGCTAAAAGACAGATCTGCGCGGTTATTCTTCGATTTGGAATGGATGGACGACGGGCAGGTAACGGCCGAAGATCCAGTGTTGACACTGCTGTCATCGTTGGACGAGTACTGCTTCAACTCGGGCGTGTTCGCGAACAGGACTGTGCTGTTGTGTCAGCGACGTGGGTTGAAGAAGCAGTCGTATCAGGTCGTATTTCGAGATGCAGTATTCCGCAGTGTCACTGGAGATATGAAGATCTTCGTACTAGGCTTCGCGAAATGGCTTATTGAACACCGCAGGGTGCTGGCTTGGCCTTCATGAAGACGCTAAAGAGTGTGAAAAAGGTGCCGACGACGGTGATAGACACGGCTGTCTACACGATCGCAATTTTCGAATGCTAGGTCAGAGCAAATGGTCGGACGAGACGCTCACGCCAATGTCTATGACTACACCTTCGACCGTAGCAACCGACACGATCGTACACAGTGGAGGGTGGATCAAGACAACCGATGAGACGCTGGCGGCGATAGATTCCATTATCGAAATGAGAAAGCCGAGGAACGGTGAATATCCAGTCATGCCGTTGAGCAGCATCGACGCAACCGACGCAACCGACGCAACCGACGCAACCGACGCAACCGACGCAACCGACGCAACCGAGCAACCGACGCAACCGACGCCACCGACGCAACCCGACCGCCAACCGAACCCGCAACCGAACCGCAAACCGAACTCAACCGACGCCAACCGAACCCCGACGCAACCACCGAACGCAACCGACGCAACCGACGCACGACGCAACACCGGACGCAACCGACGCAACCGACGCAACCGAAGACGCAACCGACGCAACCGACGCAACCACGCAACCGACGCAACCGACTAAGCAACCGACGCAAACCGACGCAACCGACGCAACCGACGCAACCGACGCAACCGACGCAACCGACGCAACCGACGCAACCGACGCAACCGACGCAACCGACGCAACCGACGCAACCGACGCAACCGACGCAACCGACGCAACCGACGCAACCGACGCAACCTTCTGGGTACCAGATAAAGGAAAGAAGACGATCACCGATTACTCTCATCTCAACATGGTAGGTAAACCTTCAAAGACTCGATGCCTGACGGTTCGCTCCGACGAAGACATCGCCAACGCCATAGACGCTCGTCTACTGCGTCAGATCGACTATGCTCGTCTGTACGTGCCGGTGTTGATCTCGCTGTGCAGCTCTGTCCATCTGTCTGACGAGTTCCTGCTGGGATGGATCGCATCGGGAGACCCGAAGAAGACACGGAGACGACTCGATTACTGTAAGAATAATCGATCGTGTAGTGTGACGCTGCAATTCAATTTCTGAAGAAACTCTACGGCGAAGTAACCGACGCTCGCACGGACGCCAGACTCGGGAAGCCTCTGCTAGTACCAATCGAGCCGTCCGTCGCAGACGACTGGAAGCCCATCGCTGCAGGAGAGGAAATGCGACAGCACATCCAGAAACTGTGTTGCAAAGAAACCAAGACGATCGGAACGCGGAACGAGGTGAAACGCATGTTCTCGATTTCTGGAAAGATGGGCGCCGGCAAGACGAAGGCCGTACTCGAATTCGCCGTGGACTGGATCAAGAAGGGTGTGTTCAAAAACGTCACGTACCTGGGTCCGAGGAAGATACTTGTGGAAAACGTGGCCCAGAAGGTCGAGCGAATGAACATGGAAAGGAAAGGCAAGTGTCACGTCGTCGTCGAACGGCTGTATCACGGTGCAACCTGGGATTATGTAGAAGATTACTATCGCACGGCGTTCGGCCTGCGCAACGACGACGAGCACACGAAAATTCGCATGGGCGTCTTCACTTCGGCCTGCATCAACTCCCGAGATGAACGACGTGATCATCGCGGACGGGATGGCTACCGACGTGGGCAACATCTTTTTGAACTGGTCGAAGCAAATGCGCACGTTCGAAGGCGACTCGAAGACCCTTGACGTGGCGAAAGACAAGTACCTCATCGACACTATCGACACAGAAATGCGCGAGTCGTCTTCGTTATGGAAGCTGCCCTACCCGAAGAGCTGCTCGATGCCAGCGTAATGATGTGGGACAGGCGCGGTCTCGACTCGCAGTTGAGTTCTTACATTAAGCGGGAAGGAATAGAGTGTCTCAGCGTTGGCGGTAGCGGCAGCGACTTGTCTAGCTGGAAGGCATGGATGAGATCGAAGAAGAGAGACGAACACGGCCCGAAAACCCAGCCCATGATCGGATGATCCGTTAACTAAGCGCGTACATCGACTCGCCGAGTTGAGTAAGCTGGCCGTGTACGATCCCGGTATGCCGACTGGCGTGTTCTCTCGCCTAGAAGAGTTGTCTACCGTAGATGCGCTGAAGAACGACCTACTGGAGTGTGCTACCGTGCAACGTAAAAGGGCGGTCATCTACGTCTCGTCGTCGCGGACCGGAGTGCAGCTCGCTAACATGTTCTTCGCCAACATCGTCGACGAACAGACAGCCCCAAAGGTTCTGACCGTGAACGCCGCCACTATTGAGCGAATGGGCAGAGATCGTGTCATGCGGGAGATCGAGACGTGTCGATTTCTGATTTTCAGCAACGTGCTCAGTAGTGGCTACTCGTTCGAGATTCCAGACGTCTTCGACTTGGCGTATGCCATCTTCGAGTTCAGCGCCAACACACCACCGCTAGCAGACATGATACAGCTCTGTGCTCGCGTCAGATCTGTGGGCGAGAAGACTCTCAAGTACACGATCGTGTCTCATCCATACTCCCCGCAGGTGTCGCTCGAACACAGAAGGAAGAAGCTCGACAAGTATGCGGCAGAACGGGCGCTACACGACTATCACGTGAAAAAGTTTTGCGAACACCAACGAAATTGCGCGGACGTTGCGTATGATAGACCGTGTGTCAGAGATGCGCTAGTGCGAGCGTTTTCGCGCGCCAACTCTGCCGATTTAGACTACCACAGGCCTCAGCTGGTCATTCGCGTTTCTACCGCCGGAGATTTGAAGACGACCAGGTACCAACTTCTGAAATATCAACAACTTTTGGGACAACTGCCGCTAAGCGTCGTCATCGCTGGCTTCGAAACCACCAAAAGGAAAGTGCTGATACCGAACGTCGATTCGAAACGCACGGATTACGCACGAGCTGCCGTGAACGACTTGCCGCTTTTGAATTCGGAAAACGGTCATGGCGAGATCACGGATAACGTCGTCCCCGAAATGGCAAGCGAAAGTGGGTGGCGGCTACCGACGACACAGCGACGAGTAAACGACGACGCGTATCGCTGTGGCAGGACGGCTACGATGGCGACATGTATGCTGATGACGACGTGGACGACGGACATGTGGAATGGCGAGGTAGCGATGTTGAAGAAGACTAGTGCGGAAGTGCTGAAGTGAACGATCAATTGATACGAATGAACTGAGCGGATTGTTTACCAGTTTCTTCTCAACGATGTGTATCTTGTTTGAAATAAAACATCGTTAATCTCATATGAGTCTTCTCTTACACGTCAAATCGTACAGGCTTCCGATTGTTCCATTCAAATGTTCCCGCCAAATCCCTGGCTTCTGATTGGTCGAAAGCGCAAGGAACTCTCTCAGAGTAAAAACAATCCCTGAGTCACAGCTTACTCGCTTCTGATTGGTCGATTCAAATGTTCCCGCCAAAATCCTTGGCTTCTGATTGGTCGAGACGGTTTGATCGGATCGAAAGTTGCCAAATATTGTAAATACATCGGAATATTTAAATTTTGGATCGTGATATCTCGCTCGACGATCTCCCTTCATCCACTCAGTCATTGATGCGACACGTTCACGAGATACACATATAGTCGGTCGGCCAGCATACATCCATGTCACAACAGCACACACACACTCGCATCACAGAGCCATCGGCCACAATACAAGTTAAAATTTTGGATCGTCAGATCTCGCTCGACGACCTACCTTCATCCACTCAGCAAGTAAATCAGCCATTGATGCAACACGTTCACGAGAGACACACACTCGCACTCACATCAGTCGACTAGCATACATCTAGATCTTTCAATGGATGGACGACGGTATCGTAAATAAAGCTTGTCAACAGTTTCAGCTTCGTCGCGTTACTCTTTCGCATTCCCTCTTGTTTGCCGACGAGTGAATGTCGTCGAGCTCTCCACATGAATTGTGACGTCATCATAAAAAAAGCAAATGGCGGAAATTTTTTCAAAGGGGGGGGGGGTGTGTATAGAGTGGTACATGTACCTGTACTGGTATTTTTTAAACCTTGTTAAGATTGAAACTCCCACATAGTATACCGGTACAGGTACAGGTACATGTACATGTACCACTCTATACACACACCCCCACTTTGAAAAAAATCTCCGCCATTTGCATTTTTGTGCCCAAATATGACGTCACAAGTATATAAATTTACTCTATTTATTCAGCCAAGCCAAGCCTCGATCTCGGGTTGGTATGCTGCATGCCTAGCACAGTGGTACATGTTGCGGGAGTCATCTATCTCGGGGTAAAATGCGATGAAAATAACAACAATGGTCGACGACGACGACTACGTTTTATTTCAGACATAATGAAGAAGAAATACATTATAGAATTATAACCAATCGCTGGCTGCGTCACTGCCGTCCGTACGTTATGGCCACCGAAGCTTTTCGCCGCCACCGACTCGCAGGACGACGGTAGCTGGAAGAGTTTTCACACGCTCGCGTCTGCCAGGTGACAGTAGCCGCTGCTGCTGTGGCGGCGATGTCTGGACGTCTGGACGGAACAGCTTGTACGACGATACGTGCGCGAAGTAGTCGTCGCTCGTCAGTGTCACCCTTGCCGCGTCGAAGCGGACGAGACACGTCGCATGGTCGCTGCCGCCGCCGCCGTTGTTCATCTCCCTCGATCCCCTGCTGACGAGCACAAACTTCTCAAAGTCGCCGTAGTCGCCGCGCGTCTCGATCGATACCGGCGTGCAACATGCATTCGCGCCACCAGCTGCTGAGTTCGAATCGACGGGACGATCTTTGTCTCGTCCGGACCTCGTAGCTGGCCGATGCCTATGTCTAGCTCGATGTCGCCTGCAACAAACTGATGTTGTTGCTTCTCGTTGTCTTGAGCTAATCTCTTGAAGAATATCGTGTGTCTGTAATGCGGCCTTGTCGAGTAACACCGGTTGTACTCGTCGAATACAATGTTAGTCTCGATGTCAAATCTTAGGCACTGCGCTCGTTCCAGCGAGTATGACGGTAGACGCAATCTATTCGATACTTAAGACGTAGTCGTCAAACTCAATCCGATAATCGCTTTCCCAAACGTCTTGTAGTACCGACGTGTCACGTTGTGAAACACTGCCAATGCTCGTCTGTCCAGTATGTCATTGACCAACATCATCCCAGACGGAATAGACGTTGCATTCTCATTTATGAAGAAGCATCGATATTGGTGAACGACGCCAACCGTGTTATTTGCACTGCAGGTGGAACACACACAAGGTTGTGATCGCGAAACGTCTAAACAAACACTCGACAGGAACACCAATGCTATCATCAGAATGTTCATTTTATTGGAAGGTTGTGTTGATCATATAAAATGCTGATACATTTAACTGATTTTCGTCAAACAAAATTGATTGTCGTCTGCTTCAACCGTTTCGCGACCTGTGTTCCTTTATCGCTGTCGTTCGTTTGCTTTGCGACACTGCTTCGCTTCTTCTCGTCTTCAGACGCAGATAAAAAGTTGAACATCGTGTCGTTCAGCAGTATGCTGCTCGGCTTTGTCCCTTTCGATGAACGGGCATCGTCGTCTTTGATTGTTCTCGCTTCGGTAGGCGTAACAAACTTCCCGAACTCTTCCTCTTGTACAGATGATGAAGTCTTCAAATCCAACAGATCGACGAAATATCTGCAGGTCGTCTTTAGATGAATGACCGTCATTATTTTGACAGTTTTCATCAATACTTTTCTGGCAATAGCTTTCGCGTCCAGTTGTAACGACAGTCCGTCTCGCTGTCGCTTGCTCAGGTAGTCCAGCGATTCGTATTTTACCGTTTTTCCATCGCTCTTAACCTTTAATCACGTTGACCGATATCTTGTTGAATCCCCCCGTGTCGACCAGCTCTCCCCTGTCCTTCATTCGTGTACACAGTTGCGATCCGGCGTCGGTCTTCTTTCGAGTCTTTGGCAATGATTGGCGAGATGCAATCTTTGTGAGATCCATACTCTCAGTCGACAGTTTGCCGACGATGTCGCTCGCCAGTCTGTACGTGTTCCAGGTACAGGGGTTTTGCTGGAGCAAGTCGGTGAACATCGCGTTCTCCACGTCGTCGGTCGCCTGAAGCTTAGTTCTCTTCCGACATTCGAGTCCCCTGAGAATGTACGTCGCCGCCTTCTGGTCTTCGTCCGTGTCCATAATCCTGGCAAAGTAGTGTTTCTGCGCAAATATGACGAACGGCAACATCACCTTCTCGTGGTCGAGCTGACTGGGTGGGAAGTATATCGTTCGGTCGCTTCCCGTCAGATACCTGCAGTTCATTTCCTCCGTTATATTTCTCGATACGGCGGCTGCAATCTCGCACCCTTGCTTGTAGTAGTCGCCCGAGTAGCTATCGATGCGCTCTCTGTCTGCATTCGATATCCAATCTCTTGCCAATATCCCCGTTCCCGTACGACTCGCATAGCTGATCGGTCGTCATATCTAGATGGTACATTACGCTGTCCGTGGTCTTCAGCACTTTTTAACCGCGATCGGGTCTTTGCGTCGTTTCACGGTGGTGTACGTTATTCGAAAGATGTCAAGCTTGTCCGTTCTGTCGTTGACTGACGTTTTATATCCCAACAATCGAAACAGTACCGCGTACGAAGAGGCAGTCACTTGGTTCTTAGTATCGATCCTCCGACAACCGATATTTTCGAAATCCCGTCTGCAAGCATCGCTATCGTATAAACCATCGGCGAAAGATCGCAGAACATCGGCGTTGTTGGTATTGATAATGTTTGTTGGCACGATTTTACTGCTACCCACGTAACATTCCGATCTAAATTTCTGGACCAAGTCTCGGTTTGCTCCGTACGTGTTGCCCGCGGGTACCAGCTTATACACTCCGGAAGAATTTCTGGTGTCCAAAACGGCGCTGCTGAGGGCGACCTCCGTTTTCAAAATTAGTCGACACTTATCTAACAACGAACGATCCAAATTGTTAATGGTCCATCTATACTTCATTCCACTTTTCGTACGGTACGATCCGCAACTACCGTCCCCGACAAACATTGCGAACACGTAGGCCATGGGTTCGGTAATATAGCTGCCTCCGTGCACGACCAATGTTTCGTCGGTATGCGGTCCCGTAGTCACCGTAGTGTTGGCCACCGTGTGCTGTATGATCGTTTCGTGCGCCCAGTCCAGTGTCAGTGCACATGCGTGAAAGCCGAAGACGATGTAAAACCCGGTCTTGTAGAACTTTGCGAATTGTTTCCGTTGACACAGGGCGTAAATGACGAACATCAACGCTATCGCAGACAGCAATGCATTGTTGAAATAAACGACACTTCCTCTGAAGTACATCAATCCTACCATTCTGCTTTCGTTGTCGACTATCCTTCGTCCATTCTGACCGTTAAATAAAGTTTTTGTTTACATCTGTTAGTATCAACATGTGATCGACAAACACTTTTCTCGGGACGAGAAAGTACTTTTCAGTTATGCAGTTGGCAGTTGGCAGCGCATAGGTCGTAATGATATACGCGTCCGTCGGTCGAGACGCCAAACTTTGAGAACGTGGTCCCCTCAGCACTGAGTGCGCATCTGTACTTGTCTATGTCGTATGCGATGCCGACATCTTCGACAAATTCAAATATGTACTCTTCCGTCGCTACCTTGGTCCAAGGAGAGATTTTCAGTTGGCCATCGTTCGACAGGGTAACGGTGGCCATCATCCGATCGATCTCGGGCGACATCAGCAAAAGCGTCTGCAAATCACTCGTGGCCGATAGTCTGGGATAGTCTTGACGTGGCCCAGGGATCGCGCATCCCTCATGAAAACCAACGTGTCGCCGAGAACACAGTATCGATTGCCGTCTCTTAGAAAAAACGCCACTGACTTCGCTTCTGGTGGCATGTAGATGTTGTGCCATTCTTGGCCGTTGTAATACTCGAAATTCGGGACGTGCGGTGCCCCGTAGCTGACGACGAGCGGCTTGGCGTTTTCCTTGCAATCTTGGAGCATCACTATGTACTCGTTCAGTTGACTGCGTCTGCGATCTAGGCTTCAACCTAATCTGATTAAAATCTGACACGGCTGTCCGGTACAGTCGTCGTTTCAACGTCTGGTAGACGGGTTCGTGCTCTTGCAGTTCGATGTGACTCGCAGAATTGACGACTAACGCCAGTGGGTTTCGTTCCAGCGCGGGTTGCATGCGAAGATATAGAGAGGGAATGTCCCATCGATTCGCAAACTGGTACAAGTCGTGATCAAGCACGTCGCTGGCATACGATCCGTCCGTCACGAACGCATATAGGCGACGGAGTGAATGTATATCGGGTATTTCGGTGCGTATCGCTTCGCCGCAAAACTCTGTAAGGCTCTCAGAACTCTCATTCGCACATGCATAGGGAATGGCGACTGAGCGCTTTCCATCTTGTGTCATCAGAGTGACTGATGTCCGACATCCTATCGCCTTGGCGGCAGCATGAGCGACAGTCGCTGTTCTTTTCTTCGTCGCTTCGTCTGTTCGCGTTGGCGGTGCGTCTATTTGGTATCGCCGGTCGTATGCTCTGACCGGCGAATATACACATATTTTTTCGCAGCCGCTCTCTTGCATCGCAATGAAAATAGCATTTTCGGTTGTCGACGACGGCGACGGCGAGTCATAGTCGTCAGCTGCGGGAATCAATAGCGGTCTGCGATAACCTACGTTGTACAAGCATATCGTTGTGTTCATGAGACGAGCGGCAACATACATGTCTAAGTAGGTAGCCTGTCGACCGGTTTGCATTCCCGTTTTCAGCTCCTCGTGGGCATCTTTGAACGCGGGATTGCTGTATTTTTCGTTGAATCCCCGCCGAAGCTACTCCCGATTCGTCCTGGCGTACTCGAGAACCGCCTTGCGTATCATCTCGTGTTCCGTCTCTATTCCGAATATGCACATAGACAACGACCTGTACAGACTGATTCTCTTAATCGTCAACTTTACCAGCTTTAAAGGTCCGCACTCGTCGACGTTCATAAAGTGACGAAGTAAGTTGGTCGGCGGCTTACCGTACATCATGTCGAACAGCCTGTTGACCACAAATTGCCTCTCTATGCGAGAAATCGGGTGTGGTAACGTTTCAACTCGATCCATGTTAGGGGTGGTGGGGGCGACACTGGTGTGACAAACGAACAACAGGCAAACATACTTTACTATCTTGTATTCATTCAAACCTATTTTAATTTGGCAACCGGGGTGCCACCACTAAGAACACGATTCACCAATATTGTCCAAGTCAACTCCAAACCTCTTGACTCTCTTGGCGATGCTCTGATAGTCATCGTCTTCGCCTGATGAAGCGGCGGTGACACAGTCATTTTCAATGTCACAACGCTGGCGTTTTCTGTTGGCGGCTCTGACGTTAATCTCCTTTATTTGACTGGCCGTAATAGCAACTTTACTCTGGTCGCGATTTAGAAACTTCGGCGAGAACCAGCTTTACGAATCTGTAGATCGTCTCGCTCGCGAAGACGCTAGGCGGGAAGTGCACGTCGAATTTGGACAACATTTCCTCCAGAATCTCTGGAGCGTACCGATTTTCCATGTCGTCTTCGCTGCCACTACTCTGTCCATTGAAAGTGGCATCGAACACGTCGTCGTACAGCTGTTTCCGATTCTTCTTTATGTACTGAGTGTAGGCCTCGTCCTTCTCCAGTTTGTACTGTTCAACGTTCAGAAAGTTCTCCAGCATTGGCGATGCGCCGCCATCGTTACCTCTAGAACGCCCGTAGATGTTCTTTTCGCCGAATGTGATGTAGTAGAGCGGCGAGCCTGGATGCGTCTTTGAACCGGAGAACGTGTTGAGCAGCTCGTTGCAGCCGCTGCTGTCGAGCAGTCTTCCTGAACACTTTTTGAACACCAGTCGCTTTCCCTGTATGTCGGCGGCGAATTCAACGACGCCGCAGTTCTGGGCGTACATCGTCTCGAACCTGTTGAAGGATTCGCCAGTGAGGTTTTGCTCGAACTGGTACATGTTGTACGACGACGACGACTGGTCACACTTGGACAGGCTGTTGAAAGAGAGCATCGACAGGTGGTCGTATGACGGCGTGAACTTGAGGTATTCCAGCATTCGCATGGTGCTTACCAGTTGCAGTATCGATGACCAGCTGTCCACTTTGCACTGCGTCACGCATTTGAAGAGCGGCGCGTACCTGTCGAGCTTCTCGTCACGGACGTCGTTCAACACGTCTCGGCAGTAATCGTCTTCGCCAATGTCCAGTAGCTCGCAGACGTTCTTCGCGCAGAAGTTTTTGAAGTTGAGGAAACTGTTAGTCATAGCGGCTGCCGACAATGATGTCCCGTTACGAGCCGCCAACGACGACATATTCTGCGTCGCGAACTTCCTGTTGCGTCCCCCGTCGTTCCGTTTCTCGTCGAAGCGACCGTACAGATATGTCTTCGACTTGAAGGATACGTGGTACAGCAACTCATCGAAGTCGTTGTAGTTCTCGCATATGTCACTTTTGACATCGATGATCATGACGAGTAGCCCTTCACCGCAATCTTCGGCATTGACGTAGACTTGTGAATGGTGGCCGGTGACATCGTGAAACCTGACTTGTTGTTCAACAGCAGAGGTTGAACACGGAGGAAGACGTCGCTGACTGACATTTGAGAAAAGTTCGACTGCTCGTACAGGAGAACCGATCTCAGCAGGTACATGAGACTCGGAGAGCAGCACGTTCGCGAAACCCTTGTCGTACATCTGGTCGACACGGTACACGTTCCTGATCTCCGACTGCAACGAGCTGATGGTGTATGTACCGCGCAGACCTTCTGGTGACACGACCGACAGCAGGAACGATTTTTCACCCTGTCGAAGAACGTGCATGCCGTAAGTAGACTCGTCAGCCAACTGACGTTCCCGTAGAAGGCACTGGCAAGTTCGGCAAACGGATTCGTGTACGGCTCCAAACATACTACGATTGGTTTTCCGTCAGGCGTCACCTTCTTGGTAAGGCGTCGGGCGTTGAAGCACGAACCCATATCCATGACCATAAGCAGCTGAAACAGCGTCTTCTTCTCGATCGTCTCCCTGAAGTCCGGGTTGGATAGTATCGCATGTGGTTGCTTGCCATTTGTCGTCGCGTCGTCCACTTCCAGAGTGCGAGACAGATACAGCTTCAGCGCGGCCAGTGAGTAGCTCTCAACGTTGGCGTAGCTGTCTGTACGAATCGACTTGATCTGCCCGTCGAACAGGTGGTTGATGTTTTTCACGTAGTCTCCAGGCGGTTGCTTCTCGTAGCCGACGAACAGCTGCGTCAGCGTCAGCAGCTCTCTCTTGATGGCGCCAGTCACTGCAGGAGACATGCTGACGTTACACGACTCTCCGCAGGCAACGTAGCCATCGAATCTCGCGACGAGGTTGTTCGGCAGACGCAGTTGTTTGGGATCCGACTGCTGAACGCGAACAGACGAGGTCTGCGTGAAGATCACCATGTAAGAGTCAGCGTTCGTGTCCGTGTTGACGGAGTCGTCGTCGTCGTCGTCCTGCTACTGCTGCTGCAAGTGGTGCAGTACTGATTACTTTGGAGTAGGTGCCACCTTCAGCATTCGGCGGCGAAGCATAGAAGTCGTCGAACATTCGCATCGCCTTGTCATCTTCGCCAGGTATCAGCAGAAAGGCGTACGGCAAGAAGCTGTCGAGCAACGGCACCTTTTGGTGTTTCTACTTGTGTTCCATGAACTTGTGTTTCTTTCCTGCAAACATCTGCGGCAGGAAGATCGAAGTCGGTATCATCGTGAGATTAGGCGTGTACGGAAGGCGTCGCCGTACAGGCACTGCTTCGCAAAGTCCGACTAGTCCACGTCGCTCTTGTTGACTCGAAGCAGGAAGGTTCCCTCGTTGATGGCCACGGACTTGTCAGTCAGAGCACTGTCGACCTGTTTCTTGTTGTCTTCGGTATTCATGTTTGTTGGATGAGTTGTTGAGAGGTTGTGATCAGAAATGCAACGTCGGCTCTATTTATACTGCCGCTACGGGTTCAGCAGCATTATTTTTTCTAGTCACGTGTTTCTTCAATATTGGCTTGGCCGCGGAATATGGCACGTCGTCGTCATCAGCGCCGCCGGTGGTCTCATCGTCCGCCGTGATCTGCTGCGATTGGTGAGACTGCAGTACTGGCTTCATGATCACCGTACTCTCGCTGACCGGCCAAGTTACACACGACCTGCTTCTGAAGGATCATGACATCGGCATACTGCGAGTTCTGCAGCGAGCCAAGCTTGATCTTCTCGTTGTAGCGAATGTTCGTGAGAATCGTGACCATAGTCTTCATGTTTAAGGCGTTGATTCGCTTCTCGTCCATGGAGAGATTCGTGTCGCGTAGGTCATCCTTGATGAGTTTGATTTGTTCTAGAAACTGCATCTTCAGATTGTTGACGTCCACCTCTTCCATCAAGATCCGCGGACCGAAGTCGTCTGTTCCGCCGCGATTGCCCGATGATATCAGTTGCTGGCATTCGCCGCTCGTTGTCATCGTCAGTCGTGTCGCCGTCGAACATATTGATCACGGGCAGAGTCAACTTGGGCTGTTTGTGGTGGTGACGACGCGTCGTACAGCGGAACGGTAGCAGCATAATCTCGCAAAATCGTTTACACATCATGATGAGCGATAGACTCGCACATACGGTCAATGTTGTTGAAATAAATATTAAATAGCGCGATCAAACGGGATGAAGTCAAATAAAAAAAAGCATCCATGGATAACGAAAGCAACTTCCAAGATTCGTCGCTGTTCGACAAACCGTATCTCGGATTACCGTCATCGAATAAGCCGGTTCATCGACAGGGCAGAGTCTATCTCACTAAACCGTACGCGTCTCCGAGGGAAGTGAGCAGCATGCCTGCACAACAGCAGCACGTCAATAGCTACTCAACACCTCGCCGAGAACACGACACTCCAAAAATGGACGTGCCAGACATCTCGAAGATTCCTATTTTCAGGTCTAACAGTTCGACTGACGACAACAACGAGCAAATGGCAAAAAGCAAATGGCGGAGATTCTTTTCTTTTTTGGTTATATGCATATGTCTGGCTCTTGGATATTGGCTCTTGGCTCACCCCTGTTTGGTAAATAACTAATTAAGATTGAAACTCCCATATATATTACCAAGAGCCAAGAGCCAAGAGCCAAGAGCCAGCCAAGAGCCAGCCAAGAGCCAAGAGCCAAGAGCCAGACATATGCATATACCCCACAAAAATAAATCTCCGCCATTTGCTTTTTCTTCACGTCACAAGTCATGTACAGGTTCGCACATCATATCGAGGTCTAACCGAGTTTTCGCAAAGTGTAAACATGAGTTGTTTGTGCAAGTCGACGACGACGTCGTTATTCGGTGTCGATATCACCTAGCCGCCAGTCTCATAACCATGGTGGAACCTGATTGTGAAGCCGGTTTGGCAAATAATACTTGCATGTGAATACTGAACATGCTCGACGACATGCTCTACTCGTCGGCAAACAAGATGGGATACGAAAGAGTAACGCGACTAAGCTGAAAATATTGGCAATCTTTATTTGTGAACCGTATACATGACATAACAAGGTGAAATTGTCTTTTTCAAACGCCTGTCGCGATCACATCGCATCTCCCATCTTTCTTCTAGCTCGAAAACAGTTCCTTATTTTGTTGTGGACATTGCGAATGATTTCAAACTTGATGATGCCGTCTTTCAGCAACTTCGCGACGAACTTTCGATTGTCAATCGCATTCTCAAGGCGGCTATGTCGGACGTCGGACTCGATGGCTTCCTTCTTAAATCTGTCTCCACGTCTGTACAACACGCGTGTTTCGTCGAAGCCGTTCTTAAAATAATGAGCCAGAAACGAACCCGGTAATGGCGCGAATGTTGTGACTCTCGTGGGTAAGTCTTTGATTTCCAGTGAGGTCTGGATCGTCTTCGCGCCGCTATGCAACTCTAACTTGCTTGCACAGTCCATCAACACGTCT
This sequence comes from Conchocele bisecta, assembly GCA_029237695.1. Taxonomy (NCBI): domain Eukaryota; kingdom Metazoa; phylum Mollusca; class Bivalvia; order Lucinida; family Thyasiridae; genus Conchocele; species Conchocele bisecta. The sequence goes on from CM055267.1 coordinate 71,717,563, forward strand.
ACGTCTGTTGTGATCAGCACGTTGTCGATACCTCTTCGCAAGGCGAACGCTTCCATCCTTTCAATTAGACCGACATCGGTTAAATCGTTTTCGCTAAGGCGAAGGTGAATGTTACGTTGAGATTGCATCGTTGGTCTGTGGTCGACACTGGATTTTTCGCCTTCAGCATACAATGCGCATGTCGCTGTGCAGTCACCACGTCCGTTGCAACAGCGAATGTCCGGAAACGTACTCTCGGATTAATATCGCCAGACCGTGTCCAGTAAGCTGGTGTAATAAGTTCGTGACTCGACGTTTCGTTTTACGCAAACAGGGGTATACCATAGTATATACTCCCCCCTCCCGCCTCCCGTTATTCTCATTCCTATTTTAAACCTGGGGGTTTCAATATAAATATATTTACTCCCGAAAGAGTAGCAGGAAAATAATGTTTATATTGAACCCCCAGGTTTAAAACACGAATGAGAATAATGAGGCGGGAGGCGGGAGGCGGGAGGCGGGAGGCGGGAGGCGGGAGGCGGGAGGCGGGAGTATATACTATAGTAGACCCCTGTTTGCGTAAAACGAAAACTAACATCAAGAAATAAAAGATGTTTATATTGAACCCCAAGTTTAAAACACGAATGAGAATAACGAGAGGCGGGAGGCGGTAGTATATACTATGGTATACCCCTGTTTGTGTAAATCGAAAACTAACATCAAGAAATAAAAAATGTAATAATGGGACCTCCCATTTTTTTTGTGAGATCCGAACATTTTAACAAGCAGAGTATGCTGTCTCTCATAGCCTGCATCGGAAAAAGTAATTTACCAATCGGTGATAGGAGAATTTTTTTCAGTGCACAACTCGATCAGTTGTTGTTCGACCAGCAACGTGTCAACATCGAAACTGAAAATCAGGTGGGTGGGGTAACTGGCCAACAAGTTTTGTGAGATGCTAAAATGTTAGCATGTCGGGAATGTTGTCTCGTATGAAAGCCTGTATCTCAAGTACCTCAAATTCGAAGACCTGAACGAATTCTGACTACCGCATTGACAGAAACAAGGTGTTGAAGTTTTACTTGTTGCAGCATCAACAACGCCGTGCCGAAAAATCTAGAACGTCGCGACCGACGTGATGACGTCACGAGCTCAAAATTACGTCACGACTGTTGCTCGCCTTGGATTCTCGAACATTCTGATTCTATCCAAAAAGTGTTATGTGTCTATAGAGTGGCCGTGACGCATTTCACCCTGAGATAGATGATCCCGCAACCTATGCTAGGCTTGCATCGTAGCTATTTATTGCCTCCAGCGGGATTCGAACCCGTGCTTGACGGATCCAGAGTCCAGCGCGTTACCCACTGAGCTACGGAGGCTTTGCTGAATAGCTAGTGCAAATTGGCGACTGATATATGGTGCATAAAACCAAGCGCTGAGCGATTCAACAATGCTAACAGAAAAATAATGAAACAGAGAGCTGTTATAAAAACCAGTGTCAGCCGCGTCTCGTCGGATTTTGCTGTGCGATTCCAGACGAGACGCACTGGAGTGTGTTAAGTTGGGGTCAAAGGCAGCTTCCCCGGTCTTGGCGTGACTGACCGCGAGGTTGGAAACCCAGTTCCGCAAGCTTGGCAGGGATAGACTACGATCGTTAACGTTTCAAGTCTGACCTCCCGACTCCAGTTTAGCCGCACAGTACTGGCGATTGCCCGCGGCGTGTTAGGTTCGAGTCGTGCTAGTCGAATTCGGTACTCGTTCGCACTAGATGTGGTCTTACTACCGAGACGTTTAACGATTTACTTTCTCCGGCAAACACTACTTGCTAGTCAGTCAGTCAGGGCGACAGATCAGCCACCACCACAACCTTCCGATGGCCTCGTCGCGGTGTTGACACACACACACGCGCGCACACGTTAGTCAGTGCGACGGCCGAGCGACACTGTCAACCAGCTGACGAGCAATTGCGTAAGGTGGTTTTGAAAACGAGAATACTAGGTGTCGTTAGACCGACTCAACGGGGACGAGGAACGTCACGGCTTGTAGCCCCCGGTGGGAAAGTCTCGTTTTTCGTGGCGATGATGCTCGATAGCCGAAAGATGGCTGCCCTTTGATGCCCCCGGCAGCCGGACGGCCCTCCATTATATCACGGGCCGCGGTACGGTTGCAGCGACAGATACGACGATATTGCGGGTTAGGCCCCCGGACGGGTAACACCCCAGCCCACCGCCACTCCATCTTCCGGGTGGTGGTGTGCTGGGGTAACACCCCGACGGGTTGCTCTGTCGACACTGCAATGGGCCCAAAAAAAACACAGCAGTCTCGACTGACATGTCCATCGCTGAGCAAAAAACTCGGCTCTTGTACCGGAATAGAGTTCCGGCCACCTCGGTGGCTATTCTCCGTCTCGGACGTTTCGAGTAAGCCTCTCGATGGCTGGCTGCTCGACCCTGTGGATAGTATTTGTATAGGGGCCGTGGCGGGCGTGACGTCGCATTCGTGGCTACACCGGAACAAACTCAGCTGGTTGACTTTCGCGCGGCTGCCGTCCTGGCGAAGAGCGTGTGCGTGCTTGTGCCCGGACACCGACGATGGCTGCGAGGTTGCATATTTTTAACCCGCCGGTTCACCAGCTTGGTGGTTGCTGTTCATGGCAGCAGCAAACATTGGTCTGTTGAACTGAATGGTCCGAAGCCCATTTGAGAAAGTGTGACGGAAAATATGCAATCTCGCTAGAGCCGATATCGGCTCTTTTTCATGTTGAGTCTGGTGGGTGGGGTAACTGACCAGCATGAGTAACTGCCCAATTTTCTTGTGAGATGCGAACATTTTTACATGTCGGGAATGTTGTCATTGTGGCCGTCGTCTCAAGGAACGTAAGTAACGGTGAAGACTTCATCGCGATCGGGCCACTGCATCGACATCTATGGCTGATTGAAGTTTTACATGCTAGAAAAAATGGGTGGGGTCAAAAAGCAAATGGCGGATATCTTTTTCCAAGTGGGGGGTGTGTATAGAGTGGTACATGTACCTGTACCTGTACTGGTATTTTTTAAACCTTGTTAAGATTGAAACCCACATATATTATGCCGGTACAGGTACAGGTACATGTACCACTATATACACCCCACCCCCTTTGAAAAAAATCTCCGCCATTTGCTTTTTTTATTCAGAATGCTCTAACTTTGCATTGCGTCGACGGATCTTGATGAAATGTTCACCATTGTGCTCAGCGAGACAGCCGCCCGCCATCTAACGCATTCAAGTTGTTGCGTGGGGCCATCGTCAGTGACGTCACGGAATTAAACAAAACAATCGAAACAAATAAATCTTGATCGAGCCGTCTTCTTGAACGGCATGTCGTAACTGTGACCACTGCATGAAGTTTGGCATGTTAAGACAGTGTGTGTGTGGGGGGGGGGGGGTAACTGCTCAACAACTCAAGTGAGATGAGAAAATGTGTTCATGCTGAGTATGTTGTCTCGCCGCCGCCGCCTTACAGCCTGTATCTGGCTGAGCGCAACGGTAAAGATTTCACCGAGATCGGATCATTGTGTCAAAAGTTACGTCAAGTTGAAGTAGTGTTACATGTTGAGTCTGGTGGGTGGGGTAACTGACCAGCATGAGTAACTGGGTCTCCTTAATCAGGCGTGTAACTTATACGTTGGTGCATGACTCATTCTTCGTTTCTTATGCGGTGAAGTATGTTAATCGGACGAGCCAGCAGCGGTGGCGAATGTACTATACTTGAGAGAGCTCTGATCGATCAGACGTGTACCTGATACAAACGTGAGAGCAGGCGAGTCTCTTGCATCATACGTGTAACTGAATGGTATAAACGTGCGACTGTCGATGTGGTACGTTCGAACAGTGAGAGATAGACACGTGTTCACTAAGATAGGCCATACGGCCGCCGGCATGCAGCGTTGACGACATGCAGTGAAGTACTTCATAGCAGACGGGGGTCGCCTTAATCAGGCGTGTAACTGATACGTGACTGATTGTACATCCATTCAGCGTTGACGACATGCAGCATGGGGTCTCCTTAATCAGGCGTGTAACTGTCTCGATAATTGTAGAAATGCGTGACTCGTTGCGGTATGTTAAATCTTTTAGCTAGTGGAATTTACCAGAGTAAAGGAAGTCGTCGAGCGAGATATCACGATCCAAATTTTCAATCCATCTGATCTCTTTACAATATTTGGAAACTTTCGATCCGATCAACCTGTCTCGACCAATCAGAAGCCATGGATTTTGGCGGAAACATTTGAATTGACCAATCAGAAGCAAGCAAGCTGTGACTTCACGAAAACGTACGCCATGCTTTTAGCGAAAACACATGGCGTACGTTTTGGACCAATCAGAAGCCATAGATTTGGCGGGAAAATTGAATCGACAAGCCTGTACGATTTGACGTGTAATATAGGATCTCCTTAATCAGGCGTGCAGCTGATACGTTAGCGCATGACTTGCATTTGGTGTTGTTACGGCGAGCGAGTGCTGACGACTGACTGACTGTACATCCATTCAGCGTTGTGCTGTGCTGTTGGTCGATGGACTATGTCTTTACGACTGACTGACTGACTGACTGACTGTACATCCATTCAGACATGCAGCATGGGGTCTCCTTAATCAGGCGTGTAACTTTGATACTTGCACAAACGCGTGACTGTCGCTGCGGTATGTTAAGTCGTGTAGCTCGTGGAATTTACCAGAGTAAAGGAAGTCGTCGAGCGAGATCTCACGATCCAAAATTTCAATCCAACTGATCAGGGATTTTGGCGGGAACATTTGAATTGACCAATCAGAAGCGAGTAAGCTGTGACGTCACGAAAACGTAGGGATTGTTTTTACTCTGAGAGAGGTCCCTACATCTTCGATCAGAAGACAGGGATTTGGCGGGAAATTTGAATGGAACAAGCCTGTACGATTTGACGTGTAACACAAGACTGCTATGACTGACGACTGACTGTACATCAACTCAGAATAAATGGGTCTCCTTAATCAGGCGTGCAGCTGACGTTGTTGGTTGATGGCCTATGTCTTTACGGCTAGCGAGTGCTGACGACTGACTGTACATCAACTCAGAATAGATGAGTCTCCTTAATCAGGCGTGCAGCTGATATGTCTTTACGGCTAGCGAGTGCTGACGACTGACTGTACATCAACTCAGAATAGATGGGTCTCCTTAATCAGGCGTGTAACTGTCTCGATAATTGTAGAAACGCGTGACTGTCGCTGCGGTATGTTAAGTCTTGTAGCTCGTGGAATTTTCCAGAGTAAAGGAAGTCGTCGAGCGTGATCTCACGATCCAAAATTTCAATCCATCCGATCCTTTTACAATATTAGACAATTGGGGCGTGGCCTAATATGGTCTCGACCAATCAGAAGACAGGGATTTTGACGGTTAGTTTGAATCGACCAATCAGAAGCGAGCAAGGCTGTGACGTCACGAAAACGCACAACCCATTTCCGTTCTGAAGGCGGGTAGTGCGTCTAGACCAATCGGAAGGCAAGCTGTGACGTCACAAGTAAAGACTGATCGATGAGACGGACATGCATCTCTGGAACGAACGTAGGGTTGTCACGGTAACGGTATATACATTATTTTCTTTCCTAAAGCAGTATACAAGGGAATGCTCGTCGCACGACTGTATCATCCATCATTAGTCATGAGTGTTAGTATGGAGAAGAATAAGGATACTAAGACGCCGTCGTCGCTATTCTGCGTCCAGTGTCAGAAGACAATCGGATTGCGACGTAATTTCACACGCCACATGCGCCTTCATCAGACGGGTATGACTGAGCTGTCGTGCATCCATTGTGGGACGAACTTCAACCGGAACGACAATCTTCAGCATCACATTCGCACCGTACATGCAGCAGCAGCGGGACGACGTCCATCAGTCGCCATGGAAAAACAACGCCGCATGACGACAGTGTCCCGGACTGTAAACGCATCAGACCGACCAGAAGATCGGCTGGTCGTCGATGAGAGCATATGTCGCGCTGCTATCGAAGAGTCGACGATCGGTGCGTCACAGACCGAACCATCAGTCGCGATGAACTTGTTTGTCAGTCTGCTGCTGGTGACATTGACGCTGGCGTTGAACCCTCAAATAACGACGGACATGTGCATCCTTCATCGACTGCTGACACGACACCGACAAGCATACAGATGAAAGCGATCACGATTCCCACTAACTTCAATGTGAAGTCGGTAATACACGCGGCGATGTGCGACATGCAGCTGTTGTTTCTCTGCCCATCAGACCCGACCGCCGAAGTGACGAGCTCGTTCGACCACAACGATCACGTACTGCTGCAGTTGCACGTGCTGAAAAGCGGCGAGGCAAAAATCTGCGACGATGTGTCAACGCCGTATCGGATTTTGAAGATTGCCGGGACAGAGTTTGCCGACGAGGTGATCGCCAACCGATGCATTCTACCCATGATACTCTTTATTGGCCGCCTGTACCGCGAGCTCGTGCCAGAGAAGCCACTGACAGTTTGGGGGAAGGGCAAGTAGTACTTCTCGGCACTCTACTCGAAGGACCTGTCGGCTGTGAATCGATTATTTCAGGGGAGTCTATTACGATGACGAGCGAGCGTACCAGACGTACACGATGTGCTTCTTCTACTTCCAGTACGGAATGACTCACAGTTTCTACAGACGTACGATCATCTGGTGGCCGCCAAGGAGAGCAAGGACGACGACGATGAGACGGTAGGCTGTGGCATGTTCTTCGTCTTGACGTATCTGGCTGTTCGTGCTCGAGTTCCGTTCCACGCCGCGCTGGCCGAGATTCGCAAGTTAGGCGAGCGGGTGACGCTGTTCTTTCAAGGGAGTCTATTACGATGTCGACGAGCGAGTGTACCAGACGTACACGATGTGCTTCTTCTACTTCCAGTACGGAATGACTCACAGTTTATACAGAAGTACGATCATCTGGTGGCCGCCAAGGAGAGCAAGGACGACGACGATGAGACGGTAGGCTGTGGCATGTTCTTCGTCTTGACGTATCTGGCTGTTCGTGCTCGAGTTCCGTTCCACGCCGCGCTGGCCGAGATTCGCAAGTTAGGCGAGCGGGTGACGCTGTTCGTGAAGCGGTCGCTCGAGACATACGCCCGACTGAACGAGCTGTCCAAGAAGTACACTCACGACGACTCTGCCGGGATCGTGACCAACTACGCGATGGCAAAGAGTTTCGGCGACATGACGGCTGACGGGTTTCTCGATCGACAAGACAAGTACAACGCCATGTTCGACACGTTCGAGAAGACGGTGCTGTATCACGAGACGGAAAAGTTCCGTGAGCTCGACGATGAAGTGTTCGCCAGCGCGAAAGTGGTCGACAAGCCTCCGAGTTTCCTGACGCGATACATGATGAAGGCCACCGCCGACCCACTCTTCGGCATCGACATGAAGAAGGGCGACGAGTTCAGGGAATATCTGCGCGAAGCACTGCTGCGCTACTACGGCGCGTATCCCGGACCCACGATGGAATTCCATCCGACCGCCATACTGTGCGAGATGATGGCGGGCAACTCGGACGGCAGTACGTACGGATCGGAGTTGATACTCGACATGCCGGCGTTCCGTCCCGTCTTGTCGAAGATGAAGGGCCGAGAACATCGCATAGTGACGCTCAACGGCTTGAACATCGACATGCACATTCCCGCGTCGGTAATCGAGTCGATTCACAGGCATCTCGCATCACAGCCGCCGACGATAGAGACGTACGTCGCGTACGCCCGAGAGCTGGTCGAGCAAGTCAGAGGCAGCGACTACTACTATCACGAGACGGTGAACCACCTGCTGCCTATATACACGATCAACGCGGACATCGACATCCACGACGCGACCTACGTGCGCAGCTGGTACGAGTGCGACGATCAATGGGCCGTCAAGCAGGAACAGCCTGAAGCTGCTCGTTCTGCACGTCTGCGGCTCTGTTCTCCGGCTACCAGTGGACTAGAGCAACAGGACGTTCCTTATGCACGAGTGCGTGCGCAACGACCTGGCGACCGACTACGACCGCGACAAGGTCAAGTTGGGAGTGCGGCTGATCGTAAAGTTCACGACAGTTGCATTCATGAGACACGATGTCGTCGCAGCGCTACTCAAAGTGATGAACGTCTACCGGGGCATGTTCGCCCACCTGCGACAGATCGGCGACGAGACCATCTTCGACCAGGCCATCTACGGCGAAGAGAATCACAGCGTGCCTCTGCCTCTGAACATGAAACCGGACGGGTCGAAGCCGCTCATACCCGTGCTGTTCGTGTGTCACCGCAAAGACGACGTTGCCACTACGCAGGCTCTCAGGATGAGAGTACGTGCAGAAGCTGAGCGCGCCAGACGAGATGGCGATTGAAAACATTCGGCTGGCGTCGATCTATCGAAGTCTGTTCGTCGTCAAGCGCAAAGAAGCGAACGAAGAGGAAGATCGGTTAAAGCAACAGTACGAACACATCAAGTCATTCACGTTCACTGCGGATCACAAAGAAGAACTCATCGAGGCCATCGACCGCTACTCGGTGGGTCGTTTGAAGCGCCAGAGATCCAATGTTCATGTACTCTCAATGTTGCGCAACGCGCCGCTGGTCTACGACGAAATGAACAAGTTCAGATGGTGCGACGGCGTCAAGTTCTGTGCGATCTCCGAACACAAAAATCCCGCCGGTAACCCGTGTTCGTATTATTTGAAGCTGAGCGCGAAGACTCGCGACGGTGGGAAGCGCGAGTGTTACGTGTACTGTCATTGTTTCAGCACGTTATGCAGGGATAAGACCAGGCAGCAGTTTTGTATCGCAAAATTATTAATGTGAATAAACCCACTGTGTTCATAGTTGCTTCGTCGTTAATGCATTTCACCGCGTCACGAGCATGATGCGACTTGCGCTGGATCTGTGAACTATCGACTGTTCGTCGGCGAAGTCGGATTCATTATGACCGAGCGTCGTCAACGTGTCGCCACTCTGCATGGATAGTTTTGTATTAAATAAAACCTCTGTTCATAGTTCCTTCGTCGTTCGCGTTTGTTCTAGTGTATCACTCGCTGCGATAAACAGATTTTTAGTTTTATCACACTTTTTGGTTATGGGTGGTACCCTCTATAGAGTGGACTTGGACCTGGACCTAGACCTGGTCGTGGTTATTTTTAGATCATGTTTATGTGGGTGTATTCTTTTTAAATCAAGTTTCAATAAAATACCCCACGTAAATACGATCTAAAAATAACCACGACCAGGTCTCGGTCCAGGTCCAAGTCCAGGTCCACTATATAGAGGGTATCACACATAAAACCTTCTGGATAGAATCCGAAATCAGAAACATAATGATAACCAAAAACCATAGATGTCGATGCAGTGGCCCGATCGCGATGAAGTCTTCACCGTTACGTTCCTTGAGACGGTCACAATGAGACGAGATGACAACCTCGGCATGTTAAAATGTTGTTTTTTTTTCTAAAAATATGAAAATTACTTGAAAAAAGTGCAGATCCTGATGAGACGGCTCGTTACGAGCCGGCTCATCTGGATCTGCACTGTTTGCAAACACTGCCAAAGAGGTATGTTGTGTTGATTGGGCTAAGCATCGATCCTGAGTAAGCAGATAATTAGACCGCAATCCAAATGGTTAACTAACCCTTTCAACACCATATGCCTGTATAGTGGTATTGACAAACAGTGTAGATCCAGATGAGCCGGCTCGTAACCAGCCGTCTCATCGGGATCTTCACTTTTTGCAAGTAACTTTCAAAAAAACACCCTTTTCATAAATGGACTAGTCTGAAAATCATTCTGTGATGGTTTGATTGGTTGCAAAAGTAACATATGAAAATCCATTCCAGTTACTTAGGGGTGAAAGGTTTAATTCACGTAGGACGCAAAAGATGGCCAGTACATACTTATGTATTCCTAGTCAACTTTATCATTTTATAGACGTGTGAAACGAACATCAGTTGGCAGAATTTATTCATTGGCCACAAAAAGTTCAAATACAAAATAGCATATGAATCGTCCTGTATGATATTCAATGTCAAAATGACGTTGACAGTTTTCTTCAAAATCTTATAGTGATGGTGAATAAATAGATTGAGAAGAAACCCATTCCACCGCAACTATAAGTAGACTAGGCTAGGTACATGCCCACTCAGCAACAAAATGTTCTTTATAGGAATTAAATAAGTGTATAATTGTGTCACTATTGCACCAGTTCTAAAAATTGCAAGTGCCCGCTATACATAGCGATGTATAATCATTTAGTAATATTTATTTTACTGATAGTGACTCGCGGTGGTATCATGTTATTTTCATATGAAAACGAGGCATGATATTTTTTAAATATTTATACTTATTAAATGCGTCACCTGAAAAAATAATATTTTCGACAGATTATAAAGTAAGATCATTGAAAAAAAGAATTTTTTTTAAATTATTTAATTCATATATAGAATATTGTGTGCCTACTGAGTGGGTATGTACCTTTAACTGACCCTCGTAAATAAGCACCTTTACTAGGATATAAATATAGAAGTGCTTTGACATAACGACATTCTGTCGAATAATCGAGCACTAGCTTCTATTTGTTTGTTTTTCTTGTTGTAGTAGTCTAGTTTGTTTGTATTTATGGCTGTTCATTCGTGTGTGATGAACACGCATGGTCACATGGAAAATGCCATTAAAAACCCTTATATATCGGTTTCCACATTATCGTATGTGTTCACCATCTCAATGAAAAGCAAAAAAAAACACAAGTTAAATTTGTATATCGTCTAAATCACGCTAAAATACGTTGATATATGACTGTCTGTTTGGTAATTTTAACTTGTGGCTGTGACTGGAGACATGAGACTTATGGAATTTGTGACTGGTGCTATTCAGGGCTTACATTATTTGCTATTAACTTGAGTTAGGCAAGCAGCTGCCATGCTACTAGATGCATGTACAAATATAGTGGAACCTCTCCGAACCGGACACCCTGGGAGGTCCCCAGGGTTTCCGGTTTGGAGATGTTCCACTGTAAATCAGACATGTGAGCACTTCATTCTAGTGCAATCATGAAAAGTAAGTGTAATCAGATAGACATAGCAGCGAAACACAGCAAAGTTAAACATCTATATTTTCCTGGGTGTACGGCTTAGAGGGGTTCCATCGTATATACCATTATCGGGCTACACGAGTGATCTAGCAGCTCAGAAGATAGACTGACCATACATGCCATAAACGTCATTTCTCCAGCCGCATCACCACTGCCATTGGCTGAGCAGTACAGTGTTCGAATTACGTGGCGTATGACGTCAATAACGTCGCGGTTTAGCATTCCTCGTGAAACACATTAGTTGCGAACGGTAACTATTGCAATCTACTCCCGTATCGTCCGTAGTCTGGCTACGGACGGTACGGGAGTAGATTGCAAGAGTTACCGTTCGTAACATGAAACACAGAGCACAATGTTGGTATAAGCCGCGTCAGCATACACATTAAAGTTAATTGAAATGTAAATCGATTGTTGTTGTTTATTGCTCGATTTAAGGGTCCCAATTGGCTCTTTGGCCTTGAATACCCGCTAACCAAGCGGCTACATGGCACACCTGGGTAGAACCAGTAAGTAGAGCGGGAACTATATATTTAAGTGTATTTCATAAACTCCAGTGCCAGTCGGAGGTCGTAACCTCTCGGCTACAATGAACTGTAAATCGAAGAGGTCAATGACACAATGTGACAAAACTCCACAAGGGAGCTAACCATTCCTTCAAGTTACCCATTCAAGTGTTACCGGGTTTGACGATATTCACTGGTGAGAATTGATATGTTTTCTCCAATGATATTATGTTGATTTTAACAACAATACTGGCCACGTGTCTTGATTAAAAATGAGACAAGACATCTTCTTTACTAAATTACATTACGGGCTGTCTCTGCTCTCTCTAAAAGCCTATTGTTTTATGCTACATGCATAATGTATATCCCAAATTGACAATTGCATCGATACTTAATATATCTACTGTATACAATAGCCAGGTGTGTGCCTTCCAATGCGTGGCTGTTTTGGAGAGGTTGTATTGTATAGAAGCATACTATTGTTGTATTTCAATTCAATTTCGTGAATGGCGAGCATTAACGCTTTCTACTCGGACTACGATACTGGGCGGTAAAAAATAGTGCGAGTTAAAAATGATCACATAAATAATCTCATATGAGAGACGCCATGTGATTTTGTACCTACTCTCTGTTTCACGAAAGCTGCCCAAATGTTACGGCTATATAGACAATTCAAAAACAAGATTTCTTTTGATAATATTAAATGAAAGGAAAAATTAAGAATGAACCTTCTTTTTATTTCGTGAAATTTGGTCAAATATTGATTTTATTGCAAAAAAACAATTTTCCCATGTTAAATCCCCATAGACATCTTCACGGAGTGGAGTGAAGATGTCTATGGGGATTTAACATGGGGAAATATTTTTGAATTTTAGAAATACTGGACCGATTTTTAAGATTTAACTTTTGTTTTCTTAGTTAGATCATATCCAAGCTATCTAGTCAGGTTTCGGAGTCAATTTCCAAAATTGTTCGTTTTTTGACTCCTCCCACACTTCCTTACCACTTTTCCCCCCATGTTAAATTCCCATAGACAAATCAATTTTTCGTAATAAAATCAATATTTGACCGAATTTCACGAAATAAGAAGAAGGCTCATTATTAAAAAAAAAATTAAAGTAATATTATCGAAAATAATATTGTTTTTGAATTGTCTATATAGCCGTAAAATTTGGGCAGCTTTCGTGAAACAGACTATAAGGACATGTGCGATTGTTCATGAAATATATTTACAGCCATTATCATAGCAAATGCGGAATTGAATTCGTCGACGACGGAAAATTTCGTAAATTTTGTAAATGTTTTTCGTCAAATATCGCACATGTTCTTATAGTATATTAGTATAAGTATTATACCAAATCACCTGGCGTATCTCAAGTATGCGAGTAAAGTTTAGTTTTGAGAGAGCGCTGTTTCCATATGATGCGTACATAGAGAATAGTATGTTAGTGTCGTTTATGGGAAAAATATCTGGCAAGCCCGTTTCCGTGCAGCGCCAGATATTTTGCCCATTCACGGCACTAATCTACTATTCTATTTATCCCGTCAACACTACAAATAGCTTTACAATGCAAACAAATAACCCCAGCCGCATCCTCAAAATCGGATAATCGACTAGTATGACAACCGCACATATTCAAACGCAGTGATTAGGTCGTATTGACAGGATATCAAAAATGTTTCACGGCACATACGCACTGTGTTGACGGGATAATATTTATTATACGGAAACATGTAAATGGTATGCTGCACATGCAGACCTGCACAAGTCGGCTCCAGCTGTTTTAATCTATATTATCACCCCTCGCCAATATTCCCGAGTTGTATCCCCGGGTTATTAGGAAAACCAGACATGTTCTGGTATGTGTGTGGTATAAATTACTTAGATGTTATGCTGAACAGTGCAGATCCTGACCAGACTGTGCGGATGCACAGTCTGATCTGGATCTACACTGATCACAAAACCCATAAGCCCCAGTTCTCCAGACACAGCCACATATGTGATTGTGACTGGAGAGAAAAAAACATATGGCACCTTTGGCCTTAGTAGCTCGTGATTCGCTTGCTGCAACATGATAATGATAAATGCAAGTCGTTATATTGGGCATATGGCATTTCTGACCTGTGTAGCTCCTGATCAAATAACACACCTCTGTAGTCTGATAACGACCTACATGTATATTTTGCATGTTAGAAGCATGACGGGTGTTCGATTGATGCTATGGCGAAAAGTGAAAATCCTGATCAGATTATACGGATGCACAGGCTGATCTGGATCTACACTGGTCGCAAACCTCATATGCCCCATTTCTCCAGTAACTACGGGGCGCCAAGTGGGACATGACTCAATTTTGTCAACAAAATTCATTTTTGTGCCACAAAATTCAATTCTGTGTCACAAAATTCACTTTTGTGCCAAAAAGCTCAATTCTGTGTCACAAAATTCAATTCTGTGTCACAAAATTCACTTTTGTGCCACAAAACTCAATTCTGTGTCACAAAATTCACTTTCGTGCCACAAAATTCAATTCTGTGTAACAAAATTCTGTGTCACAAAATTCACTGCCACAAAACACAATTCTGTGTCACAAAATTCACTTTTGTGCCACAAAATTCAATTCTGTGTCACAAAATTCAATTCTGTCAATTCTGTGTAACAAAATTCAATTCTGTGTCACAAAATTCAATTCTGCACACGCATGCAAGAAGGACTACCATTGGTCAGAAACTGCACTGGAGAAATGGGTCACGGTCGCCGATCTACACATTCAATGTCGATGATTCATTTCTCATTCTGCCGAGGATTTATTTCTCATTCTGCCATTTTGCTTCAACTATCTCCAAACAGTCAAACGTTGACAAACCCATTCGTATTTAAACTCATTTTCTTTATAATTGTACACATAATTCATGTACATGTAGATCTCCCGCGAGTACAGACCTCATTTATTGTGTATCGCAAGGTACATCTGCCCCAGTTAAATCAATAATACACGCGCTGTGACCTGTGTTCTGACTGCTGTCTGTGTTTATAAATAGAATGTGTGTATTGGGCCATTTGAGGAAACCATTTGTAGTATTTGTGTAGATACCATGGATACTAAGATGGTGTATACTGTAAATAATGCATGTAGACACATAGTTGCGAACATGTAACTTCGCAACTAGTAGACACAGATCCAATACCATTTGTTTCACAAGGTTAGATCTACTGTTAGAATACGACGTCATCTAATGTCATTTTCGAGCATAAAACGTTACCTGATAAATAGAATACCAGGCTAGTGTATTTTAATATCAAGTTTATCAGGCTCGGCTCGGAAACGGTAGGAATTCCTCGCAAGCCTCGGAATTCCTACCGCGTTTTCTAACATTGCCTGATAAACTTGATATCAAAATACACTAGCCTGGTATTCTCATATATGGGCATGCTCTCAGGTCTAGCTATGTCCGGCTACTTTATGTTTGACCCTGTTTACATAATTGAGGGAAAATTCTGAATATTTTTCTTATTTCTCCTTCAAAGTAGTATATGCTTATATGGGTGTGACCACTCATTTGTAATCATAATATAACCAAAATAACTGTCCATAAAGAAGTATAATATTGATATATTGGGTTATATTTTCGCATTGAAATATTTCAACCTGCAAGTGTACTCCACCATCTAGTAAAATGGACTAAGACCGATCTCAACCAATCAACGTAGAGATGACATAGACTATCCTATTCCTGTGGACAAAACTGAATTCTGTCCCACAAAACTGAATTTTGTTCACAAAACTCAATTCTGTCTTACAAAATTGAATCCTTTATAACAAAAATGAATTTTGTATATCAGAATTTTACATAATTGGATTTTGTGATTTTTAGTGTTACAAAACTCAATTTTGTCTGGACAAAATTGGTTTTTGTATCAGAAATTTACATAATTGGATTTTGTGATTTTTAGTTAACCTGTCCTGCATGGCGCCCCGTAGTAACAGCCACATATGAGACACGCCATGTGATAAATTGTACCAAAGAACATGTGCGATATCTCATGTGACATATTTACAACATTTACGTCAAAATGGCGATGACGTCGGATCTAGACAACATTTCCATATCATTTCCTATGATTATTTTGTCAACTTGTGGACGTCATTTACAGAAAATATCACAGTTTCTGTAAATATATTTCATGAAACTCGCACATGTTCTGAGGTACGAAATAACATGGCGTGTCTCATATAACGAACATGTGGCTCTGTCCAAAATTTATATCCCAGTAAACTCCCATGCCGAACTATTTTCCATAACCGTCGGGCGCAGTTAAAATAATTCTCAAGAAAACGGAAAATAAACACATTTTCTTGATGAATTTATTTCAAATGCTGGAATTATAAGGAATGAATGGCCTTTTTGTGGAATTTATCGGGGATATAAACTTGGAAAAGTCGCGGGAATACTGGACGAGGCCTTCCGGCCTTCGTCCAGTATTCCCGCGACTTTTCCAAGTTTATACCCCGATAAATTCCACAAAGAGGCCAGTCATTCCTATAGTGAATAGGAAAAGGGAACTTGTGTGATTTGTGACCAGTGCAGCTCCTGATCCTAGCACACTCGTGTACACGCGAGTATAGTTGGGTTTAACAGCACACCGACAGCTGATTTACTAATGTGATTTTGAGACAGACCGTTCAAATGAACCTGCATTACATGCTACGTCTAACCTGACAAAGAAGAAGTGTACATGTATGTGATAGTGGTACTAAATTACTCGCCAATACAATAGAGCATCTCTAACACCCAGAAACATACATTTGAATCATTTCCACGACTTTCATTGTAATTCATTGCGCTAAGAAAAAAATTTGTTTTCTGGTTACTGATCACTAAATCCTGTCGTTCAGTGCTCATACGAGGTTCACGCAAAATGTTATGTCACTAATGGTGTTCCATATGTATTCAGTAGTTACCTTTCCACTGTATTTTTCGCGATTTTTTAGATAAATTTAGTATAATAATTTTGCATACTTTTAATCATCAAATATATGCAGTCGTTAGTTCTATATGAAATAATTCATTTCGGGGGAAATAAATGGTTACTCCTTCAAAGTATACTTTGCTAGATAAGTATGAGTTACAGGTGATACACTGTTCGCAAACGTTAAATACGGTTATAAAATCAGCTGACGGCCGACTTATTAGTCGACAACAATACAATATTTGGAGTTGTTTCCAGTTCAATGTGCGACCATATGTTGACATAGCGTACGTTAGGGTGGTAGACACCTGTATAATGTAACATAAAACAAAGAAAGGGTGAATAAATGTACAGTCTGATCAATGCGTGTATTTCAGTGTTGTCATTCCATTACTGAAGCATTCGTACACGTTTCTGATCAGGGAACACAGTCAGTCCCGATTCACAAACAGTGCAGTTGCTGATCGCGAATGGTCTAACCTGTTTTTGTCCGCCACCCGGTTTTATATATGCTTGAATAGGACGTTAATTTTGTTTAAACAAAGTGATAAAACGTAAAAAGACAATGAATGTGTCGGTGAATGGAACACGACTAAATACTATCACAATACGATCACGTTAACGTGAACAGTTTTACAGATTAAACATTTGCACAGTTTATTAGGGTTTGTCCATGAGATAACGTGGCTTATAGCACGAATGTTTCCAGTAGGACATGCGACATCTTCCGTAACACGGGTCCGTCTCGCTAAACGTCGTACGACCAAACTGTTCGTAAGTGCAAAATTATGAGTCCGTAAATTTCACATTAACAATGTTTTCTTGTACACAGTTATTAGATTTACATGTTGGATTTATTGGATTTACATGTTGGATTTACATTTCAATATATGTATTTACATTTATTGAACATAGGCTGAATATGCAGCTTATGTTCAATAAATGTAAATCCATCAATTTAAATTTCCAGATGATCCTAAATGTGCATTTACGAACATTTTAGTTGTAGGAAGTTTAGTGAAACGCCCCCACCCCCACCCCTGATGTCTAGGTATGGTAAACTTTCCGGTGCCAATGCGCATTTGTGCCCGTATTTATATGTTGTACAGTAGAACCCGTCTAAACCCAACACACATGAAACCTCATTGAACTTCATATTGATTGGTTTTACTGCCGATTATCTCAGTTTATTGTGCCATACGTATGCGGCTGTGACTGGAGAAATGTGGCTTATGGGATTTGTGACCAGTGTAGCACCTGATCAAATAGCACACTCCGTAAGTTTCTATATTACAGTGGAAACTCTCTAAACTGGAATAGTATCGTTACTAAGAAATCAGTGAACTCGTTTAATAAATGTTCACTCATGTAAATCATTTACATTGAGATTTATTGCACTTTTCGATCATGCATAACCTACTTGAAACTGAGTGCTCGTGCAGGAACCTTCAAGCGGTTCATTGAATGCAATATTGACATGTGCTGCTGAGTGATGACCAGTGAATACATTGACCAGGCTGCGCGGACGCGTCTAGTGTTGCAAAGAATGTCATACGCCTCCATTGGAAAACGTACACTGTTACGTCCACAACCAGTTTTTGCCGAGTCTACTGTACAACTAGTAATAGAACCGGGTTTCCGTCAGAGTGAGTGCTATACAACGATTGCATCGTCGATCCGCGCGGCCTCCGTATCAGCACAGTCTAAACAGAACTTTACATCGCTCGTTGTACATGGAATAAACTAATTAAATTGCTCAAACCTTCCAAATCATTTGGAAAATGTCGCCGATACTATACAGATGTATATACAGGTTAATAGCTAAGTCCGTTTTCCAGTGGGAAGCTTCACATTAAATTATCACACTTACCATCGAAGACGACACACAAAGTAACATTGTTGTGGGTCACAAGAAAATAGGATTTACTCTGCACTTCAATGAGAGCATAGTTGGTAGACGGCACATACACTGCGTTATGGAACCCTTTCACCACTTAATACGTCTGGATTATTTTATTAATGAGATATGTGCTTTTTAAATATGTGGAAACTACTGGCAAACACTGTAGATCCAGATGAGTCGGCTTGTTACAAGCCGGCTCATCTGGATCTACAGTGTGTTATGGTATCTAGAGATGAAGGGTTTAACTGCACTAGTGTGGATATTTACATGTAGTAACAATATATTCACAAAGTAACTGGCAAGCGGTTACGAAAACCCAATCAACGTTCTAATCACCTACCTTATGTCTACACAGATATTCAAAACATCTACGACCGGCATACACACGAGATAATGTTGCCTTTGGCACATAAAATGGTACCCAAACGAGTTAAAACAACACAAGAGTTCCATAAATGATATCGGAAGTACATATAAGATCAAGTGACGACTAATATATGCTTCATGTATAGTTCTTAAGCAATATACAGTTCTATTACTGCATCATTATATGTAATATAATAATGTCACTTTTGGTGGCACTCGCATTGTCAATATGTAAATGTTGTCCTGTTCTGGTATGATTTTGCGCTAGTATTAAACGTGCACGCACTAATTTAAACAATGTAGGTGAACATAAATGAGCGGATGGGATTTATCCGGAGACAGTTCGTGTTAATTCATTAGCTGCATACAGCGGACAGACGGTTAGTAACTAGTGGACCATACATGAGTATTTATTTAATATAATATGTAAAGAGTTTACATATTTCATACGAAACGAGGCTACAGTGGGGTGAGCGTGTAAGTGCACACACAGGTTGGTTCCAACCTGTCGTGTTCGTTCGTGTGTGCACTTACACGCTGACCCCATTGTATGCCGACTTTCTTATTAAACCAGTCAACGAAATTAATAAATACCATATCAAATAATTTCACATGACTGTGTGTTCCTCTTTATTGCATAAGTACAGTATATAATTCCAGCACAACAATATTTACACAACATTTGATTGGCCCGTAGCAAGTCTCTGTCCAAAATTTATATCCCAGTAAACTCCCACGCCGAACTACTTTCCGTAACCGTGAGGCGCCGTTAAAATAATTCTTAAGAAAACGGAAAATAAACACATTTTCTTGATGAATTTATTTCAAATGCTGGAATTATAAGAAATGAATGCCTTTTTGTTGAATTTATCGGTGATATAAACTTGGAAAAGTCGCGGGAATACTGGACGAGGCCTTCCGGCCTTCGTCCAGTATTACCGCGACTTTTCCAAGTTTATACCCCGATAAATTCCACAAAAAAAGGCCATTCATTCCTATAATAAACTGAAGCTGTACTGATCACCAAACATGTTGTATGTATCAATCTCATTTGCATGTATATTACACTACCTAAATGTATGTAAATGTAAATGCTTTGATTTAACGACGGCACTGGCTCGATTACCTTGCATGTCGGGACCAACTATTTAAGTCACCCCTAAATGTATGCTTGTCTTTAACCCATAAGTATATTGAATGGATTTTGCTATGTTAAATTTCCGACCCATCCAATCATCACAAAATGATTTTCAGACTAGTCCATTTATGAAAAGGTGGTGTTTTTGTTCTGAAATATGAAAAAGTGCAGATCCTGATGAGACGGCTAGTGATGAGCCGTCTCATCAGGATCTACACTATTTGTCACTACCAGTATAGAGGTATGTAGTGTTGAAAGGGTTAATATATGATGTAATGTACACTTTGACAGCATATGTGGCAGTAACTGGATAAGGATCTGCACTGTTCGCCATTTAATCAAAGAAACACCCGCCATGCTTCTAACAAGAAATGCAGATCATTATCACACTACAGGAGTGTGCAATTTGATCAGGAGATACACTTGTCACACATCACATAGCCCCATTTGTCATGTCACAGCCATATATTTCAGGCAATAAAACTTGCTTAATGGTCTCTGGAGAATTTGAATATAGAGTCCATCAGAAATATTAGTTTTCTATCATTCCTCCATCAAGAAGACTTGTGTGGAACGCTGTCTGGCTAGCAGATGCACGTTGCACTATATCGCTACACCAGTCAACGTAACAAATGTGCGTAATAGCATTTACACTTCGCGCACTAAAATAGAAAACAAACCTGCAGGGCGTCGACGTTCATGCTTAGCAATATTGTTATTATAGGAATGAATGGCCTTTTTGTGGAATTTATCGGGGTATAAACTTGGAAAAGTCGCGGGAATACTGGACGAGGCCTTCCGGCCTTCGTCCAGTATTCCCACGACTTTTCCAAGTTTATATCCCCGATAAATTCCACAAAAAGGCCATTCATTCCTTATAATTCCAGCATTTGGAATACAGTCATCAAGAAAATGTGTTTATTTTCCGTTTTCTTAAGAATTATTTTAACTGCGCCTCACGGTTACTGAAAGTAGTTCGGCGTGGGAGTTTACTGGGATATAAATTCTGGACAGAGACTTGCTACGGGCCAATCAAATGTTAGGGAATTGTGTAAATATTTGTGTGCTGGAATTATTGAGAGACAATTATACAATATGACACAAAGATGTTACCATAAACTTGCCTAATAAAGTGTGTATTAGCAACATTCTTAGGTCCCTCTCCACGAAATAGAAAGTAAACAAAGAACGCTTCAAACACACATTTGGAAAGACTACTCATTGATAACGTGTATGTAATGCAGTGTAATGAAATGCAATTAGAGTTATGTACTCAGAACTAATGTATGGCACGGTACACTGGTTATGATGTGGCTGTGACTGGAAACATTGGGCTTAGAGGATTGTGACCAATGTAGTTCCTGATAAAATAGCATACTCAAGTAGGCTGATAACGATCTATATTGCTTGTTAGAAGCACATGTGCAGATGCACATGCTGAACTAGATATACACTGGTCCCAAAACCCATAAGCCCCATTGCTCCCGTCACAGCCACAAATGACGACAGGTGAGTAGTATACAAGCAGTATACATACATACTATGACAAATAAGAGCGTAATTAATGTATAAATGGTACAGTGGAACTTCTCTAAACCGGATACCCTGGGAGGTCCCCAGGGTGTCCGGTTTAGAGATGCTCCACTGTAAATAAGAACTCTATGAACAATTTTTGTCATTTTCAATCATGAACACAAACGACAATGACATCAATGACAGTGAAACTCATCTAAATGTATCACAATGGGGTCGCTATGGTTTACTATTTAGAGAGGTTCTACTGTAATTTTAAGTTTGAAATATCTATAATGTCATGAAAATTAGTAGGACAACGAAAGTTCATGCAAATTATGTTTACCAGAGATTTATAATTACGAATCATGTGTTTGATGTTAGCAAGCATTATTGTAATTTTACAACGGCATGTTTGCTTTTTCAAGTATGTATACTTTATTTAAACATCCATTGGTTGATAAAGGGGTTCATAAATGAACTCAGCCTAGAGATGATGAAATTAGCCTTATTCGAAGTTGTATGTAATTAACCCAGCCTAGAAGCCTAGAAGCGAAAAAGGTTTGCCCAATCACACTGTTTAATTTCGAGCTCAACTACGAGCACAAGTCCAGAATGTTTCACAATCAACCCTTTCGCATCTGTACAACTGACATGGACTATTTCATGTTACGTTTGAGACTGTTCCATTATGCAGAAAAGGCAAATCGTGCAGATCTTGATGAGACGGCTCATTACGAGCCGGGTCATCATGATCTGAACTGTTTTCAAATATGAGGAAAATGTATCTAGTGCTGAACGGGTTAACGGACTAGTTGTGATCAAATACACATACTTAACTTGTTAGGAAATGCGTAAATTCATTTAACACAATTCTGCATTTTGCTCGAACATTTGCAACAGTATCTGTGGATACAAAACACTTATAATACTTCCGTATCGTCCGTAGTAGAACGACGGATTATGTGGGGGTATTTGACGTGTTGTGTTTCAGCAACTACGCTCTAGATTATATGTGCAAACTAACCATCGGAACCGTCCATCGGAACCGTTTACCGAAGCAGTGGGTACGTGCTATACAATGTTTGGTTCCTGTAACTGAATTCGGACGCGTAATTTACAAATGCATGTATTAAATACCAGACGAATGTGGCATTTGTTCGTCAACTGCTAGTTTGTTTAATATCAATATAAGCTGAACAAACCAACTGCCATGCTTGTTTAAATGTTTACCCATACCGGGTGACTGTGTTTGATTAATCGAATTATACCTGTATATCCTGATAATCCAGCAGTTACATAAACTGCGATACTGTAAATAAAAGACCAGGGCCCGGTTGCTCAAAACATCAGTTAGCTTAACGGACTGTTAAATCCTTAACTGAATGGTTAAAATCTCTGTTAAAACAGAGATTTTAACCATTCAGTTAAGGATTTAACAGTCCGTTAAGCTAACGTATGTTTTGAGCAACCGGGCAAAACATCCGTTAGCTTAACGGACTGTTAAATCCTTAACTGAATGGTTAACATCTCTGTAAAACAGAGATTTTAACCATTCAGTTAAGGATTTAACAGTCCGTTAAGCTAACGGATGTTTTGAGCAACCGGGCCCAGTATGTAATCATGATAATCATACCGGAACATGTTAGGCTGGGCTAAATGTATTACGTCCGTTTGCAAAGTTTGTACTCGACATTCGATCCTCATATACTTGCAACGTGCATGTATATCCTCCACACGACCAGAAACAAATACATTTCCATACACATCGTCTGAAATCTCGAAACCAATGCTGTGTACGTCTGCTGTAAGATAAATTTTCATACAGTCAGTACCATCGGTATTTAATTTAGTATAATTTGATGTTTGTTATTTGATTAGGTAAACAAATCAAACGATCAGTGGGGTCGATATTTCAACGGAGAGTGATCGAAATGAATTGCATAGTTTCGGGAATATGAGATGTATTAAAGCTGGGGATCATTTATTGGATATCTGGACGCAATATAGTCTATTATACGTTTGTATAAGTTTGTGTTACATTTATATGTCTAGATGTATGTGGCTGTGACTGGACAAATGGGATTTAAGGGTTTTGCGACCAGTGTAGATCCAGCCTTTGCATCCGCACGCTTCTCACACGGAATGTAGATAGCTATCAAGCTCATGAGTGTGATCAGGAGCTACACTGGTCACAATTTCTCCAGTTACAGACAAATATTAGACAAGCCATGTGATTTTCTACCTATGTTCTGTCAATGATGTAGACAGTTGACGAATTTTCCATATCAAATGCGAAATTCCACAGTTGCTGTTAACATGACGTCAACTGTCGACGTCATTTATTGAAACTAATGTAAATGTTGTAAATATTTCAACTTTCTTTTGTTACCTATCTCTGATGATAATGCCTGTTCATGTTCGCAAAGCACACCCGCATGCATTGGTATATTCATCTGTCTGATTTACAGTGAAACCTCATTAAACCGAACACCCTTGGGACATCCCAGGGTGTCCGGTTTGGAGTGGTTCCACTGTATATATGTCTTTACTCCCCGATAAACTGGATTCACCGCAGTAGTCTCAACAGGACAGTTCGAATAATTGGTCACATCTCTCACATGTATAAGAGGCTAAACAAAAAAACAACAGTTGTAAAGGACACCGTGAAAGCAACATCTCTCACATGTATAAGAGGCTAAGTAAAAACAACAGTTGTGAAGGACACCGTGAAAGCAACATCTCTCACATGTATAAGAGGCTAAGTAAAAACAACAGTTGTGAAGGACACCGTGAAAGCAACATCTCTCACATGTATAAGAGGCTAAGTAAAAACAACAGTTGTGAAGGACACCGTGAAAGCAACATCTCTCACATGTATAAGAGGCTAAGTAAAAACAACAGTTGTGAAGGACACCGTGAAAGCAACATCTCTCACATGTAAGAGGCTAAGTAAAAACAACAGTTGTGAAGGACACCGTGAAAGCAACATCTCTCACATGTATAAGAGGCTAAGTAAAAACAACAGTTGTGAAGGACACCGTGAAAGCAACATCTCTCACATGATAAGACTAAGTAAAAACAACAGTTGTGAAGGACACCGTGAAAGCAACATCTCTCACATGTATAAGAGGCTAAGTAAAAACAACAGTTGTGAAGGACACCGTGAAAGCAACATCTCTCACATGTATAGAGGCTAAGTAAAAACAACAGTTGTGAAGGACACCGTGAAAGCAACATCTCTCACATGTATAAGAGGCTAAGTAAAAACAACAGTTGTGAAGGACACCGTGAAAGCAACATCTCTCACATGTATAAGAGGCTAAGTAAAAACAACAGTTGTGAAGGACACCGTGAAAGCATATGCTTTCACGGTGTCCTTCACAACTGTTGTTTTTAATTAGCCTCTTATACATGTGAAAGATGTGACTGGACCAGTGTAGATAAAGAAAAATATGTGTCTAAAATAAAACGCTGCGGATTTTACAGTCTAAGTGGACATGATTAATTAAAGCGTGGCCATTCAAGAGGTTTCGGCACAATATCGGAAAGTCACCACACCGCTCGCTACCTTTATAATACCATTATCACTGGCATCACCGCATGGAATGTGGATTTACACCGTTTTCAAGCACTATGATAGAGGTCTGCAGTGTTGAATGGATTACCAGTACAATAACACCTGTGTCCGGTTTAAAGAGGTTTTACTGTAAATCAGGCATTTGATCATTCTGAGCCATAGTTGTGTGCTATGCGATCATGAACATACATTATCACATGAGATAAATAACCAAGAAACTCATCAAAAATATGATCACATGTATTTTCTTGGTGTCCGGTTTAGAGAGGTTCCACAGTAGTGTGTTTTACTAGTTACATGGCAAAATTGCACTTTATGCATTTTCACACCACAAGAATGCTATAGCTTTATATCATAGTGTTTGCAAACAGTGTAAATCCAGATAATCGTGTTTTTAGTATCCGGCTGCATAAGGAGCGTGCGGTCAGACGGACAAATGCAATACTTAAGCAACGTCCAGTAAATATGCTGAGGCGCAACAAGCAATTAACCCTTTGAACCCGAAAGCCCGCTATAGCGGTTTATGCAAACAGTGCAGATCCAGATGAGCCGTCTCATCAGGATCGGCAATTTTTTAAAGTAATTTTCATACTTTTGAGAACATTTTGTGACGATTTGATTGGTTGCAAAATTGACATATCAAAATCCATTCCAGTTACTTAGAGGTGAAAGGGCTAACACGCTGCTGGTATTACCAACATAGTCAATAAAAGTCAACGTTACTGGTCACGGGCGAGTACACTTTCAACAGACCAAATATTGACTATAACATTACGCGTAACTTACACTGATTGGTAATTAATATGAAATATGATCACAGAATTTGTTTTAAACGTGTGTTTAGCGGTGAAATGGAAATACAAAGACATATACTAACATTACATCCATGGGAAATAATGTATAAGTATTCTGTGCTGAAGATAGCTACATTAGCACCTGATTGCAACAGTTAACTCGTTACGGGACAAATAAACTAGTTGGAAATAAAGTGGTTCCGTGAAAGACATAGGATATGAAGAACACATCATGGTAAATCATGTAAGAATCGACATGTATGCGATTTTGTTAAAGGTACATGCTCACTCAGTAGGCACAAACAGTTATTTATAGAAATTAGACAAGTGTATAATTGTGTCACTATTCCACCAGTTCTAAATATTACGATCAACGGACAGGCTATTTTCATATACAAATGAGGCATGGTATCGATCTTTTTTAATTATTTATACTAATTAAATGCGTCACCTTAAAAATATTATTTTCGACAGGTTTTAATGTATGAACATTGCACATTAAAAAATAAGTACAGAGAATAAATAGTAATGGCCGTGAACATTTTAAGGAAACACGGATATCGCCCCTGCTATCAGTGTGGAAATTTACGTCCGATATAAAATGTATAATAATGCCAGTCAATACGGTGAGTAATGATGAATGAATGTGTATTTTGCCAGAAAATGTCTCAGATGCTATCTCTGATATAAAGGACATGTTGTGCCTACTGAGTGGGCATATACCTTTAAGCCATATAGGTTACGCAATTCATAAAGTTTATCAGCACTATATATTCCAATGCCGGGTTACCAACAAAGTTTAGTGAAAACTGACGGTACTAGTCTTCCATGATTCGGTTGGGTTGGTGGGGTGGAGGAGTAAGAGTGATGATGATGGGGTGGGCAATCCCCGGATATTTGGAACACTAGATTTAGTGCCCAAATGATCCCACGTCTCCGAAGTAAATCCACCAAATTGTCGAGGTGTTGATGGGTTTGGCGTCGGCGGGCGTGTTTTGAGATAGAGACATCATTGTATGTGAACATCGAATATAACAGCCAGGGCCCGGTTGCTCAAAACCTCTGTTAGCTTAACAGACTGTTAAATCCTTAGCAATGACTGTAACTGGAGAAACGGGGTTATGGGATTTGTGACGAGGGTATCTCCTGATCCGGATGCACTTGCTGAGCTGGATCTACTGGTCGCAAACCCCATAAGCCCAATTTATCCAGTCACAACCACAAACCAGTATCTTCCTTTCTGTGTCTGGTGGGACGGTAAATATGAAGGTGTACGGGTTTAACGTCCCACCTCTCCGCCAAGTTGGAAGAAGGGTGGTGGATTCATACTATGGGAACTAGATTAGGAAAACAAGCCAGAGGTTGCGAGTGCTGTGAGTTTTTCTGGTCCTAATACAGACAATGACGGAGACTATGGAGCTACAGGGGTCATTAAATGAGAAATTCCATGTGATTTTGTAGCTTCGGACATTTGCGTAATTTCATGAAATACGTTTACAAAATGTACAATAGTTTCCGAAAATGGTGTCAAAAGTTGACAAGACTTTCAGAGTACATGCGGAATTATATTCCGCATGTACTACGAAAATTTTGTCAACTCTTGACTTTATTTATGAAAAATATTTTAAATTTTGTATATGTCTTTAATGAAATTACGCAGGTGTCAAAATCGCAAGGTGTGACTGGTCCTATTTCAGACAATGACAGAGACTATAGGGAGCTATAAGGGTCGCACCAGAGCCAACTAATGTCTCGTACATGAATGGGTTTAACGTCCCAGCAACGGCCAATGTCAAACTGAGACGGAGGGAGGACTGTGTATAATTCATACTATGGGGTGGGTGGCAGGTGGGAGCATGTGATGGGTAATTGAACGATCGGGATTTATCCTTACCGGAATCCCGACCGGAGACCTGGTTTGGCCCTCATCTACGTATTTGGCTTTCTTGTATACATACGAGAGTTGAATCTGGTTATACCCCTTACATGAGCAATATGATTAATCATAATCATATTACTTTTAGTGGAAGGGGTCAAGTGGCCTTGATGTGGTATGGACCTGGCACCAGTTCAGGTTATTCTAATTTTCAGCGCTGAATATGTATTTTTTTCGACGTAAATATTATTATTTTGTGATTTTCACCCATTGCAGAAGGGCGAATACGGGATCAAACCCGTTGACCCGACCGTATATGACCTTAGCCGTTGATAGGTCGTTAAACACCAACAAACAAACAAAATGCATACTCTGGGAATACGATTGGGAAAACAATACAAATTACTGGTGCTATTTCAGACAATGACAGAAACTAGGGACTTGCAGGAGTCACCCCAGGGACAGCTGAAGGCCCAGACGGAGGAGGAGTTCCTGGTCAGGATAGGGGCCAAGGACGAACAGGTAGGGGCTATGCCTGTGTTTATACAGTCGAACCTCTCTACACCGAACACAGAGACAAGTTAGTTGTGCTTAATTTTGATATAGTTCGTGCCCATTTATCTCCGAATATAATGTATGTTTATGATCGCAAAGCACCCACGTGTGACTTGACGTAGTTATATACATGTTTCACAGTGGAGTCGCTCTAAACGGGGCACCATGGGATGTCCCCAGGGTCTCCGGTTTAGAGAGGTTCCACTGTAGATCTTTCACAGCAGGTACTCGGTTCTCATGCTAGATATCAAGAGGTTTGATTGGTCGCCCAACCAAGCTACTTCATTTCAGTATGAATTGAACGGCACTGGGTCTCCGTCTCAGAAAGCGATGAAACAGAATGGTAAACAGTAACTGTGTTGTATTTCAAATAACGGTTATAATACTGAAATATTAAGCGTTGAAAACGCTCTTTTTCACGCAGTCGATGGTTATCTCCGCCGTTTATCACAGTCTTACAGAGGCTCGCATAATAAACAACAAACAACGTGGCATATCAAACACAAGAACGCTGCCAACGGCGTGTGTTGGATTATAAACATGTACATCAAGTGATATGGTAAAGAAATCAGTAATTTGACATTGACCCTGGACACGTTGGGAGCATTGGTTGGCAGGAATGAATGAAAATATGGATGATGATAATCATGCACATGATATTTCAAAGGTAATCATTCATACGGAAAGGAAATTATGGCAGAATGGAAACGTGACGGAAAGCCGACGGATAGACAGATGGACGACTTGTGTATCCCTATATCTCATTTTCACTACGCAATGGGATTAACATAGACTGCAAATATATATATATTGCAGTTTGATTGGAACCCGAACATAACCAACGAGAGGCTGGTCAGGTCAAGGTCATTTGCCTGCGCCGAGTATACAAACACCCCTGCTTCTAGACAGAAACCGAAAATTGTAACGGGTAAGTAGATATAGAGCACAGTAGGTTGGTGCCGTGAATAGGAACAAATATCTGGCAAGGCTTAGGAAACGGGATGGGCGAGGCTCTGCCGAGCACATCCCGTTCCGCGTCGCGCCAGATATTTTTTCCCATTCACGGCACTAACCTACTATTCTACTTAACCCGTCACACCTACAAATGCCGTTAAAATGCAAAAAGATAAACCCAGTCACCGCACATATTCATACGCAGTGATTATGTTGTATTGACAGGATATCAACAATGTTTCACGGCACCGTGTTTCACGGCACATACGCACTGTGTTGACGGGATAAAACACCATAGGCTAATGAATAAACCGCCCGATGGTAAACACAAAATAATTTACTACAGTAACACCTCTAACTTGAAACCGGACACACAGGCAGTCCGTGTATCCTTATTGTTATGTGTTCCATTGGTGTCTGTATATTTATGATGATAATGCCTGTTCAAGCTAGCAAAGCACATCCGCATACCTGGCATAGTCATATGTCTGATTTACAGATCTAAACCGGACACCCACGGGGACTCCCAGGGTGTTCGGTGTAGGGAGGTTCAATTGCTGTATCCAACTTCACGGCCATATGCCAAAGTGTACTGTATACAACTTTTGTTAGAACTACTGTCTGTTTCACGAAACCTGCCCAAATTTTACGGCTATATAAATAACGCAAAAACAATATAGTTTTCGATAATATTAAATTATAGCAAAATGTAAGAATGAGCCTACTTTTATTTCGTGAAATTTGGTCCAATATTTATTTTGCGAAAAACGATTTCCACATGTTACACCCCCATAGACATCTTCGCAGAGTGAAGATGTCTATGGGGATTTAACATGGGGAAATGTTTCTAATTTCTGAAATACTGGACCGATTTTCAAAATGTAACTTTTGTTTTCTTAGTTAGATCTCATATTTCATAATAAAATCAATATTTGATAAAATTCCACGAAATATAAACACATTCTTAATTTTTTTAAAAATTTAATATTATCGAAAGAAATATTGTTTTTGCATTGTTTATATGGCCGTATAACTTGGTCAGGTTTCGTGAAACAGACAGTAGACATTGTATAGATGAGATGAGATAAATAATTTACAGCATATATGTCCACACGGGCTTATATATATAGCCGATCATCCCCACATGGTGTGGTATCAGTGTAACATACAACTTAGTCATAAAACAAAATAAGACTAATTTGTGGCTGTGACTGGATAAACAGGACTTACAGTGGGGTCAGCGTGTAAGTGCACACACGAACGAACACGACAGGTTGGAACCAACCTGTCGTGTTCGTTCGTGTATGCACTTACCCGCTGACCCCACTGTATGGTATTTGTGACCAGTGTAGCCCCTGATCACATAGCTCACTCCTGTAGCCTGGTAACGATCTGCAATGCTTGTTAGAAGCATAACCGTTGATTCAATGATTGAATGACGAACAGTGCAGATCCTGATCAGACTGTGCGGATGCCAGATAGCCAGATTTCACTCTGACGCTCCTCGCCAAACGCTATTTGCTAACAGAGATTACCGATTTCGGCATAGCCTCGTTTCTGATTAAATCTGGAAACTACTTTATAAATACCATATTTAATCATCACAAATGTTACTGTCTGTTCTGTTTCACGAAAGCTTCCCAAATTTTACGGCCATATAAACAATTCCAAAACAGTATAAAAGTTAAATTTTAAAAATCGGTCCAGTATTTCTAAAATTCAAAAAAAATTCCCAATGTTAAATCCCCATAGACATCTTCACTCCGTGAAGATGTCTATGGGGATTTAACATGGGGAAATTTTGTTTTCGCAATAAAATCAATATTTGACCAAATTTCACGAAATAAAAAGAAGGATCATTCTTAAATTTTCCTTTAATTTAATATTATCGAAAAAAATATGGTTTTTGAATTGTTTATATGGCCGTAAAATTTGGGCAGCTTTCGTGAAACAGACAGTAGGTTATGCTTATTGATATCACCTAATGTGACTTCTGTAATTAACTCATTTTGCATATGTATTACACTAGTTTATTTTGATTTTTTAATACACAGTGTTATACTGCGAAAATCCATTTTATGCAATACATATGTGTATACATTAACCCTTTCAACACTAGAGACATGTTTACTAATAATTGCAATCTATGTAAATCTGCTCGTAATGAGTCGTCTCAACAGGATCTGCACCATTTGTGGATAGTTTTTAATGTTTACAAAATCACCCCCTTTTCTGCATAATGAAAGAGTCTGAAACTTAACATGAAATAGTCCATGTAAATTACTTGGGGGTGAAAGGGTTAACAAAAGTCATTACATATTTGCAGGAAGCCCATGGGTGATAAACAGCCAGGCCGCCAGACAGCTGTCACTGGTATGTATCTATACGGGCAACCACTGCGGAAATGTAACACCTATATTATATACACCATCACCGTCAGTCAAAGTTTTCCCACCCGTTGACAAAGATAATGTGTTCAATCTAAATCACTATGTTCAAAGTCATGTAAAACACAGGGAAGCTGTTACATTTCTACAGTTTGATGCACTGAAATGTGAAGCGCACGCTATATGATAGTGATACAACACTAAATCAGTAAGTAACCCTTTCACCCCTAAGTAACTGGAATGGATTTTGATATATTCATTTTGCAACAATCCAATCACAAAATGATTTTCAGACTGGCCCATTTATGAAAAAGGGGGTGTTTTTGTTCTCAAAAATATGAAAATTACTTGCAAAAAGTGCAGATCCTGATGAGACGGCTCGTCACGAGCCGGCTCATCTGGATCTACACTTTTTGCCAATACAGCTAAACAGGCCTGTGGTGTTGACAGTGATGACTTTCTATGGAATGTGTTCAAAGAAACCCAGATCAGTGAGTATGTCAAATTTATATAACTTCTATTACCTACACCGTCCCTTACTTCAGCCATATCTTGTGAACAACAAAGTATACCCTTATCAGTCAGCACATGCAAATGTGTAGCTACAATAATTCGCCTCCAATATATTATCTACGGCTACAATTTGACCAATTCAAAAAATGTGAGCAACCTAAGTGCATACCCAAACCTGTTGTATGTAGGTCAAAATTTAGTAAACTGTATATTTTATACATTTAAACAAATAATATTTGATGTAGAACTAGTAAATTTCCAACAATAATAGAACAGGGAACTAATTATCCCATGGAAGCCATCTTTTCTTTTGTTGTTGTTCAACATTCAACATAACGAAATGATGCTTTCAAATTTACAAGATATACATGCAAATTTCAGATAAACAATTTTACATGGTAAAATAACAAATTTCTGCATGTGTATGTTCTTTATTAATAATTAATTGATGCAGTTTTTACAGTTTTGTATCGCTAAAATATCAAACACGCCGGATAACCGATTGCAAAAATCACTCTTCCATGTGTTACATTAAAGAAATGGGCTTAAATTGCTACCCTCGCGAGAGGTATGGAGCTGGGTATCAATTGTGTTTCTCGTAAATGTGTAGATACTAAAATATGTGGTTCAACATATTTCTAAGCATCTACAGTGAAACCTCGCTAAACCGGACACTCTGGGAGGTCCCCAGGGTGTCCGGTTCAGCGAGGTTTCACTGTAAATCAAGCGTTTGATTATTTCAAGCCATAGTTGTGTTCTATGCGATCACGAACAGGCAGTGTCACCTGAGATACATGAACAAGAAACCGACAAAAAATATGATCACATATGTTACTTGTTGTCCGGTTTAGAGAGGTTCCACTGTATTTGATAGTTTCCTATTTTCTCGAGAAATAAAGATGACAAATTGAACATGATCATCGTTTCGCCTCTGCTGATCCAAACATTTGGTACCTAGAACAGACCCGTATGCAGGAATTTATATAGCTGGGTGCACGTTATCGATGGCGCGAAGGGCCGTAGTTGTAAACAAAATGTTTACACAATCACGGACGGACTTCGGCAAATAAAGTGGGGGGGGGTGCGTGCGTACGCACCCGTCGCGTCCCCTCTGCGTACTGGCCTGGAGTAGAAACCTGCACTTGCTCAGAAATAATATAACGTACGTTTTGTCAATCATCACATTTCAAGAACATTAACAAGTAGATACAAATGCCTTTGGACATTTGCGTAATTGCATTAAATACGTTAACAAAAAATCATAAATAAATTTAAAAGTTGACCAAATTTTCAGAGGACATGCGGAATTCCGCATGTCCTCTGAAATTTTTGTCAATTTTTAAATTTATTTATCTGATAATTTTGTCAACTTTTGACGCCATTTGTAAACGTATTTTCATAAAATTACGCAGATGTCCAAAGGTACAAAATCACATGGCTTGTCTCAAATGTCCTATAATTTTGTTTTCAGAGTCCGAGGTACGGTCCCAGGCGGTTTTTCTACAACAACCAACACATCCACAACATACAGAAAACCTACCTACAGTGAGTAGGAACAATAGATGTTCACATTCATATACGAGACACGTCATGTAGTTAAGCGGATTCGTCTCAATATAGGGTCGAATCGTGCACTTTATGATAAATGCATGAAACTTGGCACAGTTGTTCTACAACATATTTGGAATGTTTTAAAGATTGGAGGCATTCTGGATGCGGCCTGTGTCGGCCATGGCGGCCATTTTCAAAATGGCCGCCATGTGTTTTCTATATTGCGATAACATGTCACAAAACTATTCCATAATATATAAAACTATTAAAACAGTTATCTCCCTTATCTCTTCGGTACACCATTTACCACAAAAAAACGTCTGTAGGTCGGTGGAGGGCGAGGTATATTAACACTGTTCCCGGGCCGATTAAGAGCCGATACACCATATGTAAGTATCTCAATTTGTCTGTAACATAATATTCACATTCCTGCTATAGAAGTTGAGACTTAACTAGTTAAAATAATGCCCTGTGCGATTTTACCATATACAGGTGGGAATGGGTGGGGGGGAGCGAGTACACTTGTTACATAGAAAAACATTTGTATTGTAAGGCCTTTCCCCTCTGGCCAATTTGTTGTTATATCATGTTGACTTAAATTTTGTGGCCCATTTTTGTGTTGGCGTGTGACAGTGTCTGGGAGGTGGGGGGGGGGGGGGGGGGGAGGGGGGGGGGTGGATGATCAGTGTACAATTGTTGCAGAGAATTCTTTTTTGCCCCTTTTTATGCCCTCAAATAATTTTTCATGGGGACCGTACACCGCTGGTCTTGGTGAAGGGCATTCGTGCCTCGTTGAAGATTCCGTGACCACCGCTGTACGCGTGCCATTTTGTTGTGGTGTAGATTGTTATAGTTAATTTTCTCCAGTCGTTCCTGGGTCTCCTTAGGGTTCATTATCCACTATTTGTTATCCACTAGCCTTATACTGTTAGTATAGGTAACCTTCAAACTGGCTGTATTTCATTGTTTCAGCATCCTGATATTGATGCATATGGAGTTAAGCAAACTCCTGTTCCTACTACAACACGTACTAAGAAGGTTCAAATGCTACCACAAAGCTACACAATTGTGCCAGTGATTCCAACAAAAGTGAACGATCCTCCTGTCCCAGAGATAAGTGATATTGTCCAATCTGATGGCGGTTTGATGGAAGAGGCAGTGACAGAAGAATGCAGATGGTGTGATAATATCAGCCAGATCGTGGACACCAACAATGATGGTGATGCAGAAGACATGCACATATCTCGGGC
The DNA here is from genome assembly GCA_029237695.1 of Conchocele bisecta. Taxonomy (NCBI): domain Eukaryota; kingdom Metazoa; phylum Mollusca; class Bivalvia; order Lucinida; family Thyasiridae; genus Conchocele; species Conchocele bisecta. Next base: position 71,752,500 of record CM055267.1, read on the forward strand.
TGCATATCATGCTTCAAAGGTAGAATGCGACGACCAAGACCCAACTGCTGTCAGTGCACTGCTACCACTCTTTCCGGATAACTCAAAGTCAGTCGCAATGATTCATCATTCCATGGATGTAGTGAAAAATGCAGTAACAATTCTCAATCCTGGACAAATTCCTGTTATTGCGCGTGACCAGCCATTGTACAGACTGGCATTGTACATATGGAGAAGATGTATTTGTCGTCATGTTGGGCGGCCTACACATCAAGATGACATTGCTGAAATCACTTGGTGATCTCTTGGATGGCAGTGGCTGGACGTCTGCCCTTGTGCAAGATGAAATAGCTACGTCAGGAACTGCTGACTCATTCTTAAAAGCAGCACACGTGAAAAGAACCGGCCGTGCGCACCAATTGACCGCTTGCGCATTGTACAAGCTTCGACAAGAATCATTCGCAGCATACCAAGTGTCTCAACAAGAAACTGATGTTGAACCATTTGACGAATGGTGCAAGCGGAGAGCAGCACAAAGTCCACAATTCTATTTCTGGCAGCTTTTCTAAAGATAGAGTTAGAGTTACTCGCATGGGACAGATCAATTCATGCTGGCAACTTCCTCTTGTATGTCGATGCCCTATCTCGTTTGGAATGGATTTTTCATGCACTTGACCACTACAATTATGCACGTGCTGTGGCAATTCATCTACGAGACATGGTCATGTTACAGAACACGCATCCAGACGTATATGAGGCATTCTGCGTGGGTAAGTTCACCGTAAACAAGACACGTCGGCTGTTTTCCAGGATGAAAGCCATGAACAGAATAATGCATGTGTGAAAGCTGATGGAGGAGCAATTGGTCTAACAGAGAAGCCAGCAGCCAGGAGTTTCTCTGTGAATTGGACAAAAAGGAAACAAGCTTTCATCTACGAAATTCAATACGCCACCATGAGGATAAGCCGGGTGTACAAGCGGCATTTCTCAAGAATGTCAAGACACTGGTTGCGACAATGAATGATATGGGCAATCCGTTCTCTGATACCAGTGGTGATATGATAGTCATCGATACGCGTGAAGTGGTAGATGCGGCTGTTGTTGATTCCGTCCATAGAATAGAAAGTCTTGGCAAAACACAAAATGACGAGTTCTTCAAGAGCCGACTGGTTTATCGTTCAAAGCCGCTAAATGACAGGATATCAAGGAAAAATCTTCAGCTGTTCAGATGGCGACCAGAGAAAGAGAGATCACGCACACAGGAGCAGTTGTTGTCAATGAAATGTGACCGAAATTTGTTTTCAACATTGTACATTGCCAGTCAAGTACGCGATGCAGATCTTGCTGACTTTTTCCAACATGAAAATCAGTCATTTCCCTCTTCACTGTCCGACTATGGAAAACTGAGTCCGACCTGCTACAATGCCTGGAAGACCTGGTACCGGAAAGCGATGAAACATGTATCGCTGCTCCTGGGGTTGACATGGTGGTTGTTGACGGTGCAGCTATTGTCAATATGATCAAGCCTGGTGCATCAGCAGAAACATTCAACGACTACGTAAATGAATTTATGAACTACATTCGGAGGCAATTTACAGGCGTTGTTCACCGTGTCGATGTAGTATTCGACGTTTACAAAGCGAATAGTCTAAAGGCAGGCACTCGAAAGAGCAGAGGAAAGGGAATACGAGTCAGAGTTAATGGAACAAAGAAACTTCCTGGCAATTGGTCAAATTTCTACGGGAAGACGGAAACAAGACAGAACTATTTTGCCTAATAAGTGAGCGTATAGTTGGTGAGAACTTTCCAGGACTGGTAATTGTGACCAACGGAGAAGATATGCATTGTTCCGAGACAATTGATTGTACATGGATGGCTCCCTGCACACACGAGGAGGCGGACACCAGAATGCTGTTACATGCTGCAGGTGGTGCCAGACAAGGTTGTACACGTATATTAATTCGAACAGTTGACACAGACGTTGTAGTACTTGCTGCCAGTCTTGCCAGTAAGATAGGATGTGAACAACTTAGTGTAGCGTTCGGCACAGGAAAGTATTTCCGCTATCTCAATATAACCCGAATGTCACTGGCGCTGAGCAATGACAGGTGCAAAGCTTTGCCTGCATTCCATGCCCTCACTGGCTGCGACACCACATCTAGTTTCGCTGGAAGAGGAAAACGCACAGCGTGGTCCACATGTAATACATTCGTCGATGTCACGCCAGCATTGTGTGCACTTGCACATACACCAACACCTGGTACTACAATAAACCTTCTTCCAATGATTGAGCGATACATTGTGTTGATGTATGATCGTGGAAGCTCTGACGACACTGTGAACTGTGCCAGGAAGACCCAGTTCACACAGAAATTCAGGGAGCTAGAGAATATACCACCTACACAAGATGCTCTAAGCCAACACCTTCTCAGGGTAGCTTTCCAGGCTGGCCACGTATGGGGGGGCCAGGCCCTAGTTCCATCCCCACATTTGCCTAGCCCAGCAGACTTCGGATGGACACGGAAGAATGCATCTGGCGAGAGATGAACCTTCCACCTGCCGGCACAGCATGCCGAGGTGTGATCAAGTGTGGATGTGCTTCAGTTTGCAGAGGACGATGCAAATGTCGGAAAGAGAATTTGCCCTGCACATCCCTGTGCAAGTGTGGTGGCTGTGAACGTGATACTGATATGAAGCGTTGAACTTTTATAAACTGCTTTTGTAATGTTGCTAAAAGGAGGAACATTTTCTTTTGTTTGAATTACTGGTACCACAAATTGACTTCCAAACCTTGGACATCACAACATAACATTGGTGTATTTAATAATCATCATTATTGTTGTCATGTAGTGAATTATTGAAGTCATATTTGAATAGCTTTATGTCATAATACATGCAATGGCTGCAATTACCACCACATAGGGCACCAATAATTGTTAGTGACATGTTTTCGTAATAACTGGATGGTTTCTGGCATAATACAAGATGTTTTGGCGGCCATTTTGAAAATGGTCACCATGTTCACATCAGAAGACATCCAGAATTATCCAGAAAATTATTAGTTGTCTTCAGTTAGTGACTTAATGACGTGAAAGGAAGTGGTATACAGTATTGAATTGTTTTGCGTTATTTGCTAATAATAAGAGAATATGTTTTGGCGGCCATTTTAAATGTATGGCTGCCATTATCACGACAGAGGACATCCATATGTATTACTAATGTTCCTCTAGTGGTTGGTTGATGTAAACTGACACGTCTATGTAGTATTAAATAGTTTTGTGTCATGGTTTTATAGTAAAAATATGTTTTTGGCATAATAAAAATATGTAAATATTTGGCGGCCATTTTCAAAATGGCCGCCACAATCATATCAGCAGACATTCAGAATGATCCTGAAAATTATTAGTGGTGTTAATTTAGTGGTATCATGAATTAAAATTGATACTTTCATACAGTATGTAATTGTTTTTATCAAGATACCGTAATATAGAAAAACGAGATCCAGAATGCTTCCAATCTTTAAAAAATCCCAAATATGTTTTAGAACAAGTATGCCAAGTTTCATGCTTTTATCATAAAGTGCACGATCATTTCACATATCTGCTGGACTAATGTGCTTTTGTACCTTCGGACATCCGCTTAATTTCATTAAATAAGTTTACAAAATTTACAGTATTTTTCATAAATAAAGTCAAAAGTTGACACAAAATTCGCATGTACTCTGAACATTTTGTCAACTTTTGACGCCATTTACAGAACGTATATTTTGTAAACGTATTTCATGAAATTACGCAGATGTCCGAAGGTACAAAATCACATGGCGTATCTCATATATTTACTATCATTTTCTACGAGCCACTAGCTGATACAGATACCCTATGTACGTGTATAGTGTAACCAGTGCGGACCCTGAACAGCATATGTATCGACATACAGTCAATAGACTGATCCCACTAGCTACAATAATTCGCCTCCGATATGTTACCTACGGCTACAATTTGACCTATTCAAAAAATGTAAGCAACTGAAGTGCATACCCAAACCTTTTGTATGTAGGTCAAAATTTAGTAAACTGTATATTTTATACATTTAAACAAATACATTTGTACTCTTTGATGTAGAACTAGTAAATTCCGAAAATAATAGAACAAGGAAAACATTTCCACATGGAAGTCCATCTTTTCTCTAGTGCGTGTTCAACTTTCAACATAACGAAATGAAGCTTTCAAATTTACAAGATATACATGTAAATGTCAGATAAACACATTGACACGGTAAAATAACCAATTTATGCATGTGTATGTTCTTTCTAAATAATGTATCGATACAGCGTTGACTGTTTTATATCGCTAACATATCAAACACACCGGATAACCGATTGCAAAAATCACTCTTCCATGTGTTACATTAAAGAGATGGGGTTAAATTGCTACCCTTGCGAGAGGTATGTAGCGGGGTAGCAATTTTGTTTCTATGACCCCACATGCTGTAAAGATCTAAACACACACCCATAACCTGATAAGGAGATGTTCGATTTGTTATGAGCATAATTTCACATATTGAATGGTGAAGAGGCAGACCTGACCTGACCCGACTGCGCAGATGTACCGTCTGGTCAGGGTCTATACATGGTTGCAAATACTAGGAGACTGCTTTAACCCTTTGAACCCGGAAGCCCGCGATAGCGGTTTATGCAAACAGTGCAGATCCAGATGAGCCGGCTCGTAACGAGGACCTGCACTTTTTGCAAATAATTTTCATATTTTTAAGAACAACTAGATTTGTCAATCAGCGAGGCTTACGGAATACCCACCGCGTGCGCCCATGTGCCCCTAAATATGTAGGGAAATATTTATCTGATATTAAGTTTTGTCAGGATACTAAGTATTTGACCTTCACCTTGGGATCAGCGGGGGTTTGACGGTCGTGGATTTGGCACAGCATGGTAGTAGAGCCTTACAGGAATGCATGTGTGAAATATTAAGCATTTTAGATGAAGGAAATAGAAGTTATAACATATTTATCTGATATTAAGTGTAGTGACGGACGGACGCACTTACAGACGCACGGACGGACGGACGGACGTTCCAACATTTTGGGTTTATGGGGTATTTCCATTGGTTGAAGAATGAAAAAGCCCCTAAACAACAATAGAGTTTATGAGCTTACGGAATATTACAAAGGAATCTTTTGTTCCTAACCCCGCCCCTAAGCTCTCAAACCCCCGGACGTTGGCCCGGACGGACGGACGGACGGACAACCTGACTCCAGTATACCCCCCATAACTCGTTGTGCATGTGCGAAATATTAAGAATTTTCGATGAAAGAAATTGAAGTTATAACATATTTCTCTGATGTTAAGTTTTGTAAAGATATTAAGTATTTGACCTTGACCTTGGGATCAGCGGGGGTTGGACCGTCGTAGATGTGGCACAGCATGGTAGTAGACGGACGGACGGACGGACGGACGGACGGACGGACAACCTGACTCTAGTATGCACAATTCGGTGTCCAAGTGTGAAATATTAAGCATTTTAGATGAAGGAAATAGAAGTTATAACATAGTTCTCTGATGTTAAGTTTTGTCAAGAGACCAATTATTTGATATTGACCTTGGGATCAGCGGGGGTTGGACGGTCGTGGATTTGCCACAACATGGTAGTAGAGCCTTACAGGAATGCATGTATGAAATATTAAGCATTTTAGATGAAGGAAATAGAAGTTATAACATATTTATCTGATGTTAAGTTTAGTGACGGACGGACGGACGGACGGACGGAGACGGACGGACGGACGGACGGACGGACGGACGGACGGACGGACGGACAACCTGACTCTAGTATGCCCCCGCCCCCCCCCCCCCCACAATTCGGTGTCCATGTGTGAAATATTAAGCATTTTAGATGAAGGAAATAGAAGTTATAACATAGTTCTATGATGTTAAGTTTTGTCAAGAGACCAGTTATTTGACCTTGACCTTGGGATCAGCGGGGGTTGGACGGTCGTGGATTTGCCACAACATGGTAATAGAGCCTTACAGGAATGCATGTATGAAATATTAAGCATTTTAGATGAAGGAAATAGAAGTTATAACATATTTATCTGATGTTAAGTTTAGTGACGGTCGGACGCACGCACGGACGCACACACGCACGCACGCACGCACGCACGCACGCATGGACCGACAACCTGACTCCAGTATGACCCCCCCACAACTCGTTGCGGGGGTATAAAAAGCATTTTAGACCGACAACCTGACTCCAGTATGACCCCCCCCCCCCCCCCACAACTCGTTGCGGGGGTATAAAAAGCATTTTAGATGAAGGAAATAGAAGTTATAACAACATATTTCTCTCATGTTAAGTTTAGTGACGGACGGACGGACGGACGGACGGACGGACACACGCACGGACGGACGGAAAACCTGACTTCAGTATACCCACCCACAACTCGCTGTGCATGTGTGAAATATTAAGAATTTCGATGAAAGAAATTGCAGTTATAACATATTTCACTGATGTTAAGTTTTGTCAAGAGACTAAGTATTTGACCTTGACCTTGGGATCAGCGGGGGTTGGACGGTCGTGGATTTGCCACAACATGGTAGTAGAGCTTTACAGGAATGCATGTGTGAAATATTAAGCATTTTAGATGAAGGAAATAGAGGTCATAACATATTTCTCTGATGTTAATTTAGTGACGGACGGACGCACGGATGCACGGACGCACGGACGCACGGACGTACGAACTTACATTTCGGACCTTAGGGGGTACTTGCTATATAAATGATCAAAGGAAATACCCCGTAAGACACAATAGGCTTACGGGGTACGGAATAAGTTCCATTGTCTTCTATTGTCTTAGGCCACGCCCCCTACTCCATAAGTACCCTAATGTGTGCCCGCACTGACGCACGGACGGACACCCTCTCCCCCCCCCACCCCCCCCAAATAAATACAGTCATTCACAATTTCCCGACGATATAATTGGCATTATTATACTTCGTATATCAAACATGAATTTACACCATGACATCAGGGACGATAACCGTGTTTGCTTAAAATGTTAATAGACAAAGCTATTTATTCTCTTTATATAGTTTTGATGTGCAATGATCATACTTTATAATCGGAAGGAACTATTAATTTTTTCAGGTGGCACATTTAATTAGTATAAATAATTAAAACATAGCATGCCTCATTTGCATATGAAAATAAAGAACAGTTTGTGCTTACTGAGTGGGCATGTACCTTTAAGTTTGGTAAAGAGACTAAATATTTAACCTTGACCTTGGGATCAGCGGGGGGTTGGACGGTCGTGGATTTGACACTACATGGTGGTAGAGACTTACGGGAATGCATGTGTGAAGGGGGACGGACGGAGGACGGACGGACGGACGGACGTTGGGCTATTTGTTCTTTAAAATATCAAAGGAATGGCCCCTAAACTACAATAGGTTTAGGGTCTAACGGAATAATTGTATTCTATTGTCTTAGGCTCCTCCCCCTATAGTCCAGGCAATGAACAACTTAGTTTGGACAAAAATGTTAACAGCTTTCTCACCTGAAATGCGTCCAGTGGCCGGCTATTATACCAGAAATAAAGTTCCACCAAATTCCACCCATGGCAAATTCGATTATTCTGCTTAAATCCAAGATGGCCACCAATTCACTAGTTCTAATAGTGAAACTGACATATCATTAGTGGTAAGCATCAGAAAACTACAGTTCATGTCTTCTTTCCAACTAAATTTATGATACCCTTTAATTTGCTGACAATTAAGGGGTTATCAGATGTCAAGGTCATGTGTTAAGGTCAAGGTCGATGTAAAAATTCAGCGAATTAAACCATAATCTGAACACATTTTTATATTAAATGCTCCCTTTTGACATGTAATCACACTGTATATATTGCAGCAACTACAGCAAGAATGATCATTTGTTTTCTGAGGCATTTGATCCAGATAAAAGGTCAAGTTCATGCGCTAAGGACAAATGCAATGTCAAATATGACCATAAGAAGCCACATTTATACCAATTAGTGAAAATGTACATGTTACATCAACGAAGAAACATGTATAAAACATAGGGGTACACGTTTATTTATTTGTGATACCTTTTGATTATACATATCATTATGTGCATGTATAACATAGTCGTACATACCAAATTTGATGAAAATCTGACTAAACTGTTTAAATCGGCACACTATGCTGAACTATGCCGAACTGTCATATTTCAACACATCTACAAGTCGTACGAGTGTGGTATACCTTGTCAATGTAAGTAATACACGATACATTAATATTTATACGCAATCAACTTTACTTCACATTATTTATTTGTCTATAAATGTCAGATCATCATCATCGCATTGGCTTTCCACATGTATTCCATTCCAGCAAGTAATTCCCTCGGCCGTACCACTTTTCAGACCTTTTTGTTTTTAGAAAATAAAATTATTCGCATCTCTGTATGCAAAACTAGATAACTAGATATATATCAATGTTCTGAAAGTACCGAAATATGTTATCTCAACAAAAACGGATCGGTGTGGGGTAAGGTAACTTTGTAAATCACACTGGTGTAACTTGCAGGGTCAATACTGAAATATATAGAAAATCGTTCACCCCCCCCCCCCTTTACTGCTAGCTCCGTACTAGAAAAAAAATTGCTACCCCGCTCCATACCTCTCGCGAGCGTAGCAATTTAACCACATCACTTTAATGTAACGCATGGAAGAGTGATTTCCAATAGGTTATCTGGCGTGTTTGATATGTTAGTGATATAAAACTGTCAAAGCTGTATCAATAAAGTATTAATGAAGAACATACACATGCAAAAATTGGTTATTTTACCTACTCAATGTGTTTATCTGACATTAACATGTATATCTTGTACATTTTAAAGCTTCATTTCGTTATGTTGAACAATTACAACTAGAGAAAAGATGGATTCCATGGGGAAATTATTTCCCTGTTCTACTATTTTTGGCAATTTACTAGTTCTACATCAAACATGTATTGTTTAAAACTGTGTAAACTATAGAGAATAGTATATGTAGAGTTTTATATACAAAGCAAGACAGACCAAAACGCCATAGGATAAGTTGGCATAGGGCACTATTTTCTTGGTCGTACTCGCCGTTCAGGTGCAGCACGACAAGGCTGCCCACATAGAAATTTGCGTGACATAATATGCTATCTCCAAGGACTTTACCACAGGACCTAGGACCCGATAAATGACTCATTTGTAAACCGTTACCCCACCAAACAATTTTCGTACAATAGACACCGGAAACGGGTGGGTGGAGTAACGTTTTTCAAATGAGCCATTTATTAGGTCCTATGTCCGAGTCTTCCACCTGTGGACTTTACATGACGTCGAAAATATCATTTACCGGCGACGTGCGCCGTTGCGACAAAGTGACGTCAGATGTGTATCTTTGTTGGTCTAGAAAGATGGTTTATCAGTTGAATACAACATTGGTTTCTGATGAAGCCCACTTTTATTTAAATGCTGCATTTAATAAGAAAAACTGTCGGCATTGGGGAACAGAAACTTTGCACAGTGAAAAGGTTACAGTTTGGGCCGCTATGAGTTCACAACGCGTATTTGGCCCATTCTTTTTTGAAGAAGAAGACGGAGGCGTTGAAACCATCCACAGTGTCCGGTATCTAAATATTATTAAACGCAAATTCATGCCAGCACTGCGTCGGAGGGGTATCGATATTACTCAGATGTGGTTCCAACAAGATGGGGCTACCCCGCACACAGCAACCATCGTGGTTGATTGGCTACAAAAGACATTTGGAGACACGTTCATTTCATTCCGGACTAACAACGAGTGGCCACTACACTCACCAGATTTGATTCCACTAGATTTCTACCTGTGGGGATACTTAAAGGACAGGGTGTACAAACCCTCCTCCAAAACTGTGGAAGAACTAAAGGTGAACATCAGGCGCGAAATCAGGCAGATAAATATTGAAACATGCCAAGCTGTAATTATAAATTTCAAGAAACGTTGTGACTTCGTTATTGAGCAAAATGGACGTCATGTGGGACGTGTGCTGTCATTGTAAACCCAAAGAAAATTTGTGTAAGTGTAAATTATTTTTTGCATTGTGCATACCACATAAAACTTTAATATGTATACAAATTAGTGGCAACATTTTGTTGTCAGGTGTTATTAACATCAACATAGAAATATTACCATTTAAAATGGTAACAGATATTATGCGACACCCTGTATATCATATTGTTCGAGAGAGATCACATTTTCTAAATATGTTGAAAACTCAATTTCGCATTTTTGACGCATAAAGGAGGTTTTCACTTTGAGCGTCACATATTATGTTTACAGTTTTGATGAGTCACGGTGGGTATCACATTATGTGTAATGCTTCGTTACATTCGTTACTGATACATGCAAGAGTTTACCAAATACGAAATTATATTCACTGAATTCAATCTAATACACATAAATGAAATTAAATCAGAAACAGATACGCGTATAAAGCGAGGGAGACGCTATGTAACGTGTACTGTAAAGTTTACGACTACATGTATGTTTTTGAACTTGCACACTAGCATTAAATAACATCTTATCCACATAATATCACATATCTACTGTACATACATGTATTTAAAATCTCGGTAAACGATATACTAACACAAAAAGAAAAACATTTATCGGGTCCATGCGCGAACTGGGCTGCCGACACCATCAACTCACATGCTACTCAACATTACTCGTTTCTGATAATTAATTTCATAACAACCCCGAGAACGTACATTTATATTTTGGCATAAAATGGTAATTAAAATATTCAATGGTCTACATACAATTGGTTTGTTTCGCTAATGGTACACCGACTAGCACACGATAATACACTTATATCGTTTGCCATTACCAGCTGTTAACAACGACGTCAGCTATGTCAAAAGCGTAAATGGAAGCGAATTTTCCGACCTCATTTACTCGATGACGTCTTTTTCGCCATAAGGCACATTTTCGCACGACGCGGCTCATATAATGTTTGATGAGGTAAGCCGATGTTCACACTGGCAGCCTACGTTTGAGGGTGTATTTGTGGCATATTTGTGGGGCATTTTAATAACATATACACATATCCCAAAAAGGGCGGACAATAATAAAGATCAGGGTCTACACTGATACATAAAATAGGTTATACAATTTCTGATAACGTAAGGAGAGCATACACTGATATGTGTGAGGGTGTATTTGTGGCATATTTATATATATTAAACTATATCTGCATGTATTTCCTATATGATTGGTCATTGAATGTGCATACATCGAACATATGGCCAATTTAACAGATTTATTTGACTACATATGTCAATTATATGATCTGTTTTGTATCAATATATGCGTTACACTACTATCTGACACTATCAATTTGTATTTGTGATATATTTATATGTATTTAGACTATATTTTGGTGTATTTGGGTGTTTCGTGTAACCGTTCCCCGGACCCGCCTAGCATTATCACGAACTTTGCTCGTTCTACGGTATAGCCGCACCACTTTTCAATACCCTCCTACGTCGCTGGGAGTGCAACCCATTCTTGTGACATGTGCATTTTCCTTGTCACACTGTCCACTGCAATTGCACCTTATAATTTTGAGCCGTCTTCTGATACCGGTAGCAGTGCAATTTAGACAGGCACACGTTCAACTGTAGAGGTTGCCCAATTCAATTCCATGGAAGAGATATTATTACCACGCCACACCGGAATCTGGTGGCAAGTCCTATGACTGTGCAGAGCAGCAGCATATTTCGTTGGCGGAACCTTCTCTGGTTGCACGTAATCAGCTGAGGTAGCCACCTTTATCTGAAACGTAGCCAATCTTGCGGCGCAAATACTTGAGGATGCACACCCGTATATAACAAGCAGGGCAACCTTTCCTGCCGTCGTGATGCATCCACAAAGATGGTAGTGGGTTGTTTCAGAGCTGCTTATTTTGTCAGGACAGTCACTTTGCCAGTACCAAACGGCCTCGGCATTGTGTCACACCTGCTAATAGCATGCAAGAAGGGCTGAGCTTCTGCAAGAAATAGATCCAGATTTGTGTTCAAAAGCTGTGATGCATAACCTCTATTTCGATGCTACCATGTATATGTTTTCACTATAACCTGCATGATATTCCATTAGCTGAAATATGTCGCAATCTACTGCAATAACTACTATTGTTTTCATACCAACATGCCAATTGTGTAACCTGCATCTCCGAGGGCATACTCGTCATCGATGGCTCTGATTTGGCCATATGCTGTTACATGCATTTGCAAATTTCATTTTGTGTTGCCCTGTTAGCAGCCCCCATTCATCCCTCTCTATAGCATACGATGAAGCGACGAGTAAACGCTACCCCACAGTAACAGGCACACAGTAAGGACAATTACTGGGGAAATGGCTTGAATATTAATATTCAAGTCTGACTAAAAAAGCATCATCAGTACTTGTTTTCAACTTTGTATGAAAGAATGCATTGTTTGCCGACTTTGGATTAACAGACAAATCATTTTCACATTTCTGGATCTCATGCAGCCGTTGTTAGCTGTTGTTGTTGTTGGCGATGGTCATAACACCCATGCTTATTGTTTGGAGTCACGTATTGAATTACCAGAATGTTATAAAACATGTGAGAACCTCTAAATAGTAATATTGTCGCGCCTGCTTTAGCAGAAGACATGACTTTAGTCGCCGCTTTTCCGTCGTCGTCCGAAATGTCAAAAAGTGTGTACAAGCTTCGTCGTCTTGGTATAACTTTAATTTTTCTTGACGGATTGCTTCAATATTTGGACACTTGATACATGTGAGCATTTGGAACACACTCATGCCCTATTAAACCATGAAATTGTGTACCTTCACATGGTTGTGGAACCACTTAGCCATATTTCACATTTTTCGTGTTTTAAGCATGCACTTCTCTGAGGGTTCTTGTCTTGCTTGCTTTAGCAAATGCCCATGATCATGTTATGATCAAATGCTTCGGCAGTCGCGACACCGCTTCCGTGGTGGAAATATTGTATTAAATAGCTAGTAGTGTAAATTAGCTGTAATGGTTCTTGAATTATATGTTACACATAAAATTGCTTATGGATATAAAATAATCACCGGCTTCGGCTCGATTCGAGACGTATATTCGACATCTACCTTGACCTGAGATATGACCTTGTCCTAAAAAGTGACAGTAAATGAAAGACTAACCTGTGAAAAGATGGTCAAAAATTATTGTATGTTGTTAGGAGCTGTAAATATATAAAATTTACTGGATTTTGGTTTATTTTTTGTGAATTTTCATTTAACCTTGACCTTAGTGAATGACATTGGCACCTGACATCCTGAGAATTATTGGAAAGCATATCGGTATCCTAATGATAATTGGAAAGAACACATCAAACATGTTTTTATATTGCTTAGTACCAAAGAAATGTATATTTCAATAATATACCTTTAAATATGGCGGCCATCTTGGATTTGTGCTGAAAATTGGCATTTGCCATGGGTGGAATCTGGTGGAATTCTGTTTGTGTCATTATATACTGCCAATGAATGTATTTCTGGTAAGAAACCTTTGTTAACATTGTTGTCTAACCTCGGTGATGTTTTAGCCTTCATTGCTGGGACTACTAGCCCCTAAACCCCCAATGTTAGCCCGGACGGACGGACGAACGGACGGACTCCAGTATACCCACAACTCGTTGTAAGGGTATAAAAACACCCTCTTTTCGTAAATTTACTAGTCTGAAAATCATGTTGTGACAGTTGAATTGGTTGCAAAATTAACATATCAGTATCCATTCCAGTTTCTTAGGGGTTAATGGGTTAATATTTATATGATATCTGATACTGATCCTCCCACGATAATCTTGAAACATTCTAATAATTAGGGAAGCAGTTATTTGAAAAACACTGATCAACACTGTATATTCTACTCATATGTTTCGTAATGAGCTCTCTCATTTGGATTTAATGTGTTTGAAAGTTCTGTATGTATACATTAATTATCACATCTTTGATACATGTTTTAGTTGTGTTTCTGCATTTACACATCACATGGGTAATGTCAGGGTGTAAGTGCACACACGAACGAACACGACAGGTTGGTTCCAACCTGTCGTGTTCGTTCGTGTGTGCACTTACTTACACGCTGACCCCACTGTATGGACATGAGGATGTGATAACACAGTTAGATCACGTTCGTTTGCATGCATGATCTATAATCCGCTCGCTAAAGTTCGTGGGTTATCTCCTGGTACATGCGGACGAACCGTGATCTAACGTATACATAGGGTGTATTGTTAAATGAGTTACTCTCCATATCACATGCAATGTTTCTCTATGACTATGAAATACTAATATTCAAACACTGGAGAAATTATACAATCATTTATATTTTCAGGAGAGAGAAGACGCAGGCTATTGGTCTATGTTATTCGCCGGCTACAGTTCTCAATCTCTAGACACCAGCAGCCTATTTCACCAACATTGCAAAGCATTCTTATTTAGCAAAGTATACTTTGAGGGAGTAATCATTTATTTTTCCCGAAATGCATTATTTCATATAGAACTAACCGCTGCATATATTTGATGATTAAAAGTTTGCAGAATTATTATATTGAATTTATTACATTATCACAGCCATTTTGGCTGTGATTATGTAATAAATTCAGTATAATAAAAATAAATACATTTATACTTAAATTGAAAATTTCTCCCTCAAAGTATACTTTGCAATTTTGATGAAATCGACTACAGTT